>CM032456.1:113189135-113436635 GCA_019049505.1 Pachyrhynchus sulphureomaculatus | reverse complement strand
TAGTAATATTTAATAAAATAATTTGTAAAATGCGCCCAAATTACTTGTATCAAAAAATTAAATTTAGACATGATGCTCATAACCTAGACTTAAGGCATAAACAACAAATATCACCACCCTTGCATAGAACAGCACAATATCAAAGATCATTCAGTTACCAGGTCTACAGTATTTATAATAAAGTTCCAGATAATTTAAAAAGTCTTAAAGGCTTGAAATTTAAAAATGAAATTGGCAAAATTATATCATTATTTTTATAAATTGTTTTCTTATATTTACATGATACATCCGAAATATGTTTGCAACAGTACATGTATGCCCCATAATTATATATGATACATAAGTAATATAATAATTTTTAGGTTAGGATAGGTTAAGATAGGAAGCTAAGCTTCAACTTCGCCTTTTGTATATTATACAATAAAGTCATCATTATTACAAAAAGTTCTTCTTCTTTCTCACATTTGATCAATGTGGTTCCATGTTTGGCTGACGGGCCAAAACCAAGTCAGCACAAACGCTATTACTATTCCGTATTAAGGAATGACCTGACAATGTTACATGTTTTCAAATCACTGACTTCTGAATGTTTCTGTGTATGTCTGTGTTGAGTCCCAATTGCACTAAATGTGGTGTGAATGTTAGTGGTGTAAGGCCTGTGGCTGATATAATGATGACTTTTTCCTGTCTCCATAGCCTTTTTATTTCCGTTGCAAGGTCTGTGTATTTGGAAATTTTTTCTGTGTATTTCGCTTGTATGTTTGTGTCGTTGGGGACAGCTATGTCAATCAGATAGGTGACTTTTCCTTTTTTGCACTGAAAAGTAATATCGGGTCTATTGGCGGAGACTGTTTTATCTGTATGGATACCGATATCCCAGTAGAGCTTGTAATCTTCATTTTCAAGTATGGATGTTGGGGTGTATTTGTAGTAGGGATCTGTGTTTTCTATGAGTCTGTATGTTGTGGCTAGTGCTTGGTGAACCACTTTGGCAGCTGAATCATGCCTGGCTGTGTACTCCGTTCCGGCCAATATTTTACATCCGCTCGTTATGTGTTCGATCGTTTCTTTCTGCTGGTGGCATTTCCTACATCTGTCCTCTGCAATAGTCGGGTCTTTGATGATATACTTTTGGTAGTTTCTGGTTAATATGACTTTATCCTGGATGGCAAGTAAGAAGCCTTCAGTCTCAGGGAATAGCTGCCCATCCCGTAACCAGGTGTATGATTGTTTTTTATTTACGTGGTCTTGTTCTATGTGGTATCTATGTTTTCCGTGGAGTGTTTTCTCTGACCACGTTTTCATCTTTTCCTGTTGTAATTGGGTGTGACTGTGGGTATCTGCTGAGTGGTCTGCCCGGGCTAAGTCGAGAGGTGTGTAGTTTTTATCTGCTTTCACTGTCGCTGTGTGGAGGCTGGTTTGCTTGCTGTGAAAGAATTTCCTAAGTGTTTGTATTTGTTTTGTGTGTAATGATCTGATATCTATAATTCCTCTTCCTCCTGCCTTCCTCTCGATGGTAAGTCTTTCTTTGCATGCGTTGGGGTGTAATTTCCTGTATTTGGTGAATTGAGATCGTATAAGGATGTGAATATTTTCTATGTCTGTTTGTGACCATTTGATGATACCAAATGAATATGTGAGTATAGGTATAGCGAACGTGTTGATGGCTTTAGTGAGATTCTTAGAGTTGAGTTTTGTTTGCAAAAGTTTCGTCAGTCTGTTTTTGAATTCGGTTCTGAGCTCTGTTTTGATGTGAGTGTGGTTGAGTTTGGTGCTTTGTTGGAAGCCTAGATATTTGTATGTTTCTTTGTCGAACATGTTATCGAGCGTTTCATTGTTGATGGTTTCTGTCTCATGGTGGCACTTCCATTGGCCTTTGTTGATGTGGAGCACTTTGCATTTACTTATACCAAATTCCATATTGACATCTAAGGTGAATATTTCTGTGATTTTGAGGAGTTCTTTCAGCTGTGTTTGTGTGGCAGCGTAGAGTTTTATGTCGTCCATATATAGGAGGTGGTTTATTTTATGTTGATTCACTTTTTGGTGTCTGATATTGAAGCCATGCTCTGTTCTGCTTAGTATATTTGAGAGTGGATTGAGACAGAGGCAAAACCATAGAGCACTGAGCGAGTCTCCCTGAAATATACCCCGTCTGATGTACAGCTCTTCTGTTTGGATCCGTTCGGTTTGTGTTTCTAGGCGTATTTTGGTTTTCCATGTTTTCATAATTTGCGCGAGAAACTGCCTGAGGTGTTGGTTGATTTTATAGATTTCTAGGGCCCTAATTAACCAGCTGTGGGGTATGGAGTCGAAGGCTTTTTTATAGTCTATGTAACCGATGTGAAGGTTTCTGTGTTCTTTTCTGGTTTGTCCCATAATCACGCTATCTATAATCAGCTGCTCTTTGCATCCTCGACTATTTTTCCTGCATCCCTTCTGCTCTTCTGTGAGGATATTGTTGTCTGTTAGGTGTTGTTCTATTTTCTTCGAAATTGTAGCTGTGATGATCTTGTATAGGGTTGGAAGACAGGTGATAGGTCGGTAGTTTGACGGGTTTGTGGTGTCTGAGCTTTTGGGTTTAACGTATGTTATTCCTTGTGTGAGGAAAGTGGGAAATGTGTGTGGTTGTAGAATGGCTTTGTTGATTTGGTGTGTGAGTGCTTCGTGTGTGGTGGTAAACTGTTTGTACCAGAAGTTTTGTATATTGTCTATTCCAGGACATTTCCAGTTGTGTGTGTGTTTGATAGTTTCTGTAATTTCTTGTGTATTAAATGTGGTATCTTCTTGTTCTGTCACATGTTTATGTTTGTCTTCTTCGGCTTTGATCCAGGGGGTGTTATTATTGTGTAGTTTGGGTTCTGACCAGATACTTTTCCAATAATCTGTGAGTTCTTGTTTGTTTGGTGGTTCAGTCACTGCTATCTGTTTGTTGTACATAGTTTTCCGGTAGAACTGTTTTTCGCTTCTTCGGAAGAGGTTGTTGGTGTCTTTCCTCTCATTTGATTCTTTGTATCTACGGAGTCTTGCGGCATATACAGATAGTTTTTGTTTCAAAGTATCGAGGATTTCTGGCAGTGTTCTGTTGGGAGACTTAGATTTGATCTTGTTTGCCCCCTGTGTCACACGTTTGGACGCGTTCCCACTTATAAACTGGGTAAGATGTCCTAAATCTCTCCTGATGTAGTTGATTTTGTTTTCTATTCTTATTTGCCATTTGAATTTTGGTTTTGTCCTGTTGGGGTTTCCTTGTCGTTGAGTCATCATTATTATTATTATTATTATTATTATATATATATATATATATATATATATATATATATATATATATATATATATATATATATATATATATATATATATATATATATATATATATATATATATATATATATATATATATATATATATATATATATATATATATATATATATATATATATATATATATATATATATATATATATATATATATATATATATATATATATATATATATATATATATATATATATATATATATATATATATATATATATCTATATCTATATATATATATATATATATATATATATATATATATATATATATATATATTGATATTGATATTTTAAATGTTGTCTTGTCAGAATACGGCGTTTTACTGAACGTGAGACACTGTACTCTGACAAGTCAGCATTAAAGATGCCAAGTGAGATCTTGGCGAAATATCTGCGAAATTTCATGTATATCACGGATGGAGATAGGTGAAGAAGCGTTAATCTGGGAATACATCCGTTCGTTTGTTACATTCCGGGTGAATATTTCTTCAAGATCTCATTTGGCATTTTTAATGCTGACTTTTATTGTACGTAAGATACTGTTCTCTAAATTAATTGAGAGATACAAATATTGCTGCAGCTTGTGTATTAATGCCCAAAATTTGCTAACGTGAACTCTTCAACGACTTCGTAAGCTCCATAACTTCATAAAAAATCCGATAGCAATCTTCTACAATGCCTTCACAAACTTTTTGAATATTGTCATCAGTGCGGGCAGTCAAGAGAAGTCCAAATCGTGGCAGCTCCGTGGTTTCGATCTCTCCTTTATTAAAGTAAATAAACCACTCGTAAACTGGTGCTTTACTCAACGTAGCATCTTTATATACAGTTTATAACATAACAATGGTTTGCTACACCATTTTGCACTCTGCTCAAAGTTAGCCGTTACAAGAAGGTGACGAATTCGTTAAGTAGTTAACAAACAACAGGCAAACTCATCCCCACATGGCGACATTTACTTGAACACTGATTCAGAAGGGCTTACCGATTTTTCCTTCCAGCAACTTCAAGCAAAACATCCTGCACTATACGAATCCGTTTCCTTTTTTTGGGTATATTTAAACTCATTTTCTTGAAAATGCAACAAAAAAAATGAAATCGCTAGAAAATCCATAGAGAAATAAATCTAGATGCAAACATAATTATTGCTTGAAGCCTGATCTCACTATTACTATAAAAAATATAATTTTTAAACCGTTGACCTCAACGTTAGCACATATTGTCATCGTTTTACTATAATTTGTTAATGTGTGGTTGTGGATTTTTATTAAAGTCATGCATGCAAACTACAGGTAGGTATATTGAAACCAAGCAATTATTCACGTACAAAAATTTTACTCCAGACATTTTTAAATTACATATGCGTTTTTAAACACGTAATTACCACTTGCATTGTTTGATATTCTATCTTTAAAAAACAAGCACTAAAGATATTTTCTAATAATGTTCTAGAATAGTTTTTCTACTTGTCTAAAAAATTAAAATAATTAAAAATTGAAATGCTTCTCGATTTCCTTCCTAATTAGCTTCAAAATTACTGATTAAAACGGTTTTACCCAATAGAACCGTTTTTGTTTGCTTAGCAACATACTCGTTACGCCCTATTCATCCCTATAAAAACAGATGCAACTGCATTTTCCTATCATTCTTTTATCGGAACCTGAACCGTCACTGCCTGCTCACAAATTACGTGATCAGAAAATGGATACCACCCGGAACAAACGGCGCAAATCATTGCCCTATTGCAAGAAGGGCATAGCTAACGTGTAATCGCTGCGCAACTGCATCTGAGCCGGTCAGCTGTCTTCAGAATCTACAGACCTTACCAAGGGACTGACTTTACACAGAGACCAAGATCAGGAAGAAGACG
Organism: Pachyrhynchus sulphureomaculatus; assembly: GCA_019049505.1. NCBI lineage: Eukaryota > Metazoa > Arthropoda > Insecta > Coleoptera > Curculionidae > Pachyrhynchus > Pachyrhynchus sulphureomaculatus. The sequence continues at coordinate 113,431,445 of CM032456.1, read as the reverse complement.
GTGTAGCTGGGAGCGAGACGACCGCTTTATTGTCAACACAACTCTAAGAAATTGTTCCTTGATCGGCGTTAAGGTCCAGCAGGAGCTCCGACAAGTTCGTGGTCGCGCTGTCAATCATTGAACAGTCAGAAGAAGACTTAAAGAAGCGAACCTAACTCTGAAGAGACTAGCTCACGGACCCAAATTGACAGCAGCCCATCGACAAACGCGACTCAGATTTGGCAGAGAACTTGTCGAGTAGATCTTAAAGCAATAGCGCTCCATTTTATTATCTGGCAAGTCCCGAATGTGCATACATCGCAATGATGAAAGAAGACGAGTTTATAGGAGGCCTGGAGAGCGCTATGGGCAGTGCTGCATTACTGAAACGGTCGCCTATCGAGGAGATTCTGTGATGGTGTGGAGAGGCATCTCACGAAATGCGAACACCAATTTAGTTTTTGTGACTGCTGAAACTCGTAGCGGTGGATTAACTGCTCACCGGTACATCGAGAAGATCCTGCAGGAACACGTCATTCCTTACGCTGGGTTTGTTGGCGATAGCTTCGTGCTAGTGTACGACAATGCGAGACCACATGCTGCTGCATCGGTGCGGCAATACCTGGCGGAAGTGGAAATACCCACATTAGACCGGCCTGCGCGGGGTCTTAACATCAATCCAATCGAGCACATGTGAGATGAGCTCAAAAGAAGGGTTCGAGCCTGGAATCAAACCTCTGCATCGCTGAGGGACTTAAAGATTGCGATCAAACATACAGTGGTGAAAAAGTTCACTCACTGTACACCACCCAGTCACCTCACGTGGCCACTTTCTCCATTGTAAATATCATTAGAACGGTAAAAACTTCTACTTAGAAAACTGTAGTGTATCTTCCCAAGGGAAAACTTTTACACACATCAAGCACCTTAAATCATCTTGATGTTACCGGCTTGGGATCGTTAGGAAGAAAGATCTATCAAGTCTTAACCGATCTTCTGTCGTTATCGCCGTAAAGGAGAGTAATAGAATCTCTCGTCTTATGGAGTAATTTTTGTACCGATACTTTTCCAACATCTAGAATCCCGTATCGGTACATTTGGATCCTCCTAATTAGGAGATTGGATACAAGCTGGAGAGTCCTAGAATTCTCCCTAGTTTAGTTTCCACTGTAAACTTCCCAACTCTTGGCCTCCAGACCATTGAACTGACCCCCGACCTAACCACTGACGTGTAAAGCCAATACGCGACATAGCAACCAGAATATCGCGACGACAGCGTAGATGTAAGCTCATCAGATGAGTCTGCGATCTAGAGCAATACCTAAAATATTTAATACTGGACACAAAAGTTAGTGATTTCCTAAATATCCACGGCACCGTCAAATATTCCAACTTTTGCCTCCTGCTGAATAGAGATGACTGGCAAGGATATATTTGAAGTACCTCATGTCACCAGTTCCGTACGGAACACTTATAAGTTCACTTTAGTGTCTGTCTGTCCGTCTGTTCGTATGTCTATCCGTCCATCAAACCCGATTTTCTCCGAAACTCTTTGACATGGACAGTTGAAATTTGCCATTAACATAGGAATTAATGGTCTCATCCGAGCCATGTAGTTTTGAAAGTTATATAGCTATACCTAATCGCTATATTTTCTATGATTTATGTATATATATATATATATATATATACATATTCATAATTATGTAAAAGAGCTTACAAAAGTTCTAAAAGGTAGTTCGGTTAAATTGTTGTAAAATTATGTACAAAAAAACTACTGTAAGAGGGGAAATTTACCGCTAATTATATAGTACAGTTCTGTTAAAAAGATAAATTACTCTTAACTAGAATATACAAGCCGTGATTAACTCCAGAAAAACTTTCTTTTTGATAAAAAATATTTGTGTAAAGAATGCGTTTATATTTTTCACTGTCGTGACTTCTTTCTTTAACAAAAAATATTCAAAATTCCATTCCAATATGAAAAGAATAAGCCCAGTGACTGACTCGGCCGTTTGTTCTGTTATTTTTAGTATTCTGTACGGAAAACTTATAAGATCACTTTGATGTCTGTCCGTCTGTCTGTCTGTCTGTCACACTCGATTTTCTCCGAAAAAATTTGTACATAGTGAGTTGAAATTTGGTACTAATATAGGAATTGATGGCCTCATTAGAGCCGTGTAGTTTTGAAAGTTAAATTTTGACTAAGGGGTTAGTTTTGGGGGGCGAAATAGGAAGTAACAATTTTTTTTTACCAGGTCATCGAGTGGGGTGTCAAGTGAAAGCTTGTAAAAATACGAGTTTAAAAATATATATAATGTAATACTTGCACACACTTTTCTTTGTACCATTTCTAAAAAATTGCGAAAAACCGCTGTCTCCCCCCCCCCTTATCTGGAAAAGTACCGATCAAAAAATTTTGAAAAAACTCTGGAATATTCCCCACAGGATGTAGACTGAACGAAAATTGTCATGAGTGCATTATCGTTAATAATTTATTTAGTATATAAAAAAAAAATCAAGGTCATCAGTTTTCAGTAAAAATCGGAAAAAAAACTTTGTTGAAAACTCTTTTGGGGTGTGTTTTGTGAAGTCATTGATGATTTTATACCTCTGTAACAAAATTTTTTAATCTGAAAGCAATCAACATACGGAAGACTAATTGCACAAGTCTGACTTGCACTTGGCCAGTTTTTTTTTGTTACACTAAGAAATATTTTCATACCATTTCCACACATCGCTCGGAATTAACAATTATTGTGTGACCTTTGTCATCATCAAAGAAAAATTATTCTAACATACATACCGCCATTGTGACCCAAGCCATTACTTCCAGAAATCAGCCGGGTCACTTCGTAAGAATGTCTGTATCGAAAACCTGGAGACAATTTTTGATCGTTCGTGTATTAACGAGCAAAAGCAGGAAAATTATTGTTTTTATAAGCCTCTTACCTTCTCTCTACCTCCACCTTGCCCCTCCCCGCCTGTTGCATTCGCGTAAGAAGCTAAACAAAATTTCTGAGACACTCTATATCATAAATAAATTGTTAAAAATTAAGTACAATCGTTTTTAGATTATAACAATACTTGTTCTTTCCGGGTAGAATCACTGAACAAACCAAGTAAAAAGTATAAAATCATGTTTTAATTTAGCAAAGGTACTCAAACGCGATAATCGCTCCAAGAATTAACATCATTTGGCAATATTATCAATAAAATTACATTATCTCACTTTATCTGTGATAGATTAACTATTAATGATTGATAATGTAATGTAACATCTCTGATGGCTTTTTACTGATTTTTTTAAAATATTATCGCACATTTAGTTCACTCTGATCTACAGATATGCGTACTACCTACATATATAACATAAACAAACAAGATTTGACCTTCTTGCCAGATTTTAAAATTAAAAAATCGTGTTTCTTCTTTTCTCAAACAAATATGGTAAGTAAGCGTTATTTCTATTATTTAAAGAAATAAAATTACTATATTATGCTTACGACGCCGTACTAACAGTAGAAAATGAGGTCGTCCTTCAGAAATCATTAATTTATCAAAACAGTAAACAATTACACACACAAAAATGAAAATAGTGCGCAGAAAAAAAGCAAAGACCCTACTGGTTAGAGAGAGAACTAACAATATCAGTCGGTCGATAATATAGATGACGGTATTAAACAAAAATATCCTTTTCACTTTTAGTCCAGTCAGAATAAGACCAAAACAGGCCAAAAACAGAAATCGTCGGATACTGCTACTTTTTTAAAAAGAAAAAACTCATCTCGACGAGTACATTAAAGAAAAAATATTGCGACCGCTGAAAAATTATGGCAACACCCTCAAAATTGGCCCGCTTTTGAGTTTTTTAACGTATTTTGGCAATTTTATCATAAATTTATGAAAGATAAACTAAAAATTCTGATTGATTTTGATTCTAGATAAAAAAACGAAAAATTTTAGGGACTATGGGTGTCATTTGAACCTTCTGGTCGGGAGAAATTGGCCGTTTTTCTCGTTTTTTTTTTGTCATTTTTTATGATTAAATGTACTTGCAAACTGTAAGCTAATTTTTTTTTGTTAAGTCTGGAAATATGTTCCATGGACATTACTTTAATTCATCCAAATATAATTTTAGCCATTTTTAGTGTTCCGTACGGAACACTTATAAGATCACTTCGATATCTGTCCGTCTATCCGTCTGTCCGTCTGTCCGTCTGTCCGTCTATCCGTCTGTCCGTCTGTCCGTCTGTCCGTCTGTCCGTCTGTCCGTCTGTCCGTCTGTCCGTCTGTCCGTCTGTCCATCTGTCCGTCTGTCCGTCTGTCCGTCTGTCCGTCTGTCCGTCTGTCCGTCTGTCCGTCTGTCCGTCTGTCCGTCTGTCCGTCTGTCCGTCTGTCCGTCTGTCCGTCTGCCCATCTGTCCCTGTCCGCCTGTCCGTCTGTCCATCTGTCCGTCTGTCCGTCTGTCACACCCGATTTTCTCAGAAACTATTTGTCATAGAAAGTTGAAATTTGGTACTAGTATAGGAATTATAGAAATTGATAGCCTCATCAGAGCCATGTAGTTTTGTAAGTTAAATTTTGACTTAAGAGGTTAGTTTCGAGGGGTGAAATCGGAAGTGAAAAAAAAATTACTAGGTCATCGAGTGTGGTGTCAAATGAAAGCTTGTGAAAATACGAGTAAAAAATATATAAGTAATGTAATACTTAGGCACACCTTTCTTTGTATTATTTCGCTGTCCCCCTTTATCTTGAAAACTTTGAAAACATTCTGAAATATTCTTCACGAGGTGTAGATTGAACGAAAATTATCACGAGTGCATTACCTTTAATAATTTATCTAGTATATAAAAAAACAAAAATTTCAAGGTACTTCAGTAAAGATTGGAAACAAACTTTGTTGAAAACTCATTTGGGGTGTGTTTTGTGAAGTCACTGATCATTTTATACCTCCGCAACAAAGTTTTTTATTTTAAAAACAATCAACGTACGGAACACTAATTGCGCAAGTTCAACTTGCACTTGCCCGATTATTTATATATTAGATATATTTTGCACTTCTCATAATATTGATCAATTTTACCGATTCAGTCTTTGTTCTTCTGACGAATTTTTTAAACAATTTTTTTCAGTACAGCACTCACCATCATCAGCTCATACTGTCCACTGCTGGACGAAAACCTGCCTCAAGTCGTGCCACTTTTATCTGTTCTACCATAGGCCGCTTGTATCCAATTTCCAGCCTCCTCTACTCCGATAGGCTTTGAATCTTAGTCGCTACTGTATGATTCTCTTTGACCATCGCCCATCCTTAAACCTAGCAACATGCCCAGCCTATTTCCATTTAAGATATAGAATGAATTTGACTGCGTCTTGTAGCCCTATTCTCTTCCCGATAATGTGATTTGGGATGTGATCTCTAAGAGTAATGCCTAATATGGACCGCTCCATCTTTCGTTGCTTGACACATATTTTACTGATGTTTTTCTTCGTCATTGTGAGAGTATCGGCTCCATACGTAGGAACGGGGACTATGCATCTGTTAAATACTTTTCTTTTTAAACACATAGAAAGGTTAGATTTGAATACATAGGCCAGTTTGCCATATGCAGCCCAGAAGAGACCTATTCGCCGCTGAATTTCATGTGTTTGGTTATCTCGTCCTATGCTGATTTCATGTCCCAGGTATTTATATTGGTGCTCTTGATCTTTCTCCACGTTATTTTATAGTGTCGCTTAATACAAGATTTGCAATAACCTGGGTCTTAGATAGATTGATTTTTAGACCAACCTTTCCTGAAGCTTCCTGAAGCATGTGTAGCATAGTCTGTGCTTGTTGTATTTTGTCTGTTATTAAGATATTGTCGTCGGCGAAACAGAAGTGATTTAACTTTTCAACGTCAATGTTAAGTCTTATTCTTTCCCAGTTTATTGATTTTAGAATAGTTTATTAAAGCGTTACGAAAAGCTTGGGTAAGAACGTATCACTCTGTCGCACTCCTCTTTCGATTCGAAATTTGCTGACGGATTGATTAGTTTGTGTTTTAACATGAGCGGTGGCATTTTCATATATGTATATAATTACATTGGAATATCGATGATCAATACGACACTCAGCAAGCGCTTTTAAAAGTCTCTGCTGATTTACAGAATCAAAAGCCTTTTCGAAGTCCACAAATATGAACACAAGAGAGAGATTATATTCTATACATCTTTCAATGAGGATTTTAACTGTAAGCAGATGGTCGTTTGTTCCAAACCTGGAGCGGAAATCTGCCTGTTCTTTTGTAAGGAAAAACTCTATTTTCTAGAAAGTATTTTCGTGAATAACTTGTATACATGGCATGGGTCGATAGTTTGTAAGGTCTGAAATATCTCCTTTTTTATGCATGATGACAATAATTACATTGTTCCATTGTGATGGAGTTATTCCTTCCGGGAGGCATTTACTGAATATCATTTTAAATGATTTGATAATTTGTTGTCCTCCGTGTTTAATTGCCTCTGCTACAATACTGCCTTCACCCGGAGCTTGGTTTTTTTTTTGTCCTTCAAGACTGATGTGGTTTCTTCTTCTGTAATGTCTGAGATATCCACCGACCCCTGATTTAGGACATTTGGTATGTTGATTTCTGTTTTTTTTTTATCTTGTAAGGTATATAATTGTTGATAAAATAATTCGATACTCTGTAAAATATCTCTTTTGTTTGTTATTATATTACCATGCACGTCCTTAATCTTGCATATGTCTTTCCTTCCCATTGTGTTCTTCCTTCTCAAGACTTTTAAGCTTTTATTCTGTTCTACAACGTTTTTAATTTCCTCTGCTTTTTTTGTCTTTTGTCTTTTCTAATTTCCCTCGATATCTCTCTATCTATAGTTTTGTGTTCATCTGTAGTCTTATCTACCATTTCTCTCCTTCGCTTCATTAGCTGTTTTACTCTTTGATTTAATTTCTGTTCTTTTTGTTGTTTTGGGTAAATTTTGTCAATGGCATTTTCTATACTATTTTTGATGTTTTCAAATATGTCATCAACTGCTGTATCTTCATTGTGTTCCAAGGAGCATGCGATCTCTCTTCTATAAGAATCCACATCCTCCGGGGTTGTCCATTTCTTATGGTTTCTTTTAAAAATCATGTTGTTTCTTTCCTATTTAATGTTAATAAAAACTTTTGCTCCCACAATGCGATGGTTACTCCCAACTGAACATCTATTTAGGACACTTACGTCTTGGATAATGTCTTTCCTGTTACTGATTATGAAATCTACTGCCATTTGTTTTAACATCTGGGCTAGACCATGTCCATTTTCTGTTTTTGTTCTTTTTGAAGAAGGTGTTCATTACATATAAATTATTTTGATGTAGAAAATCTATTAGTGTCCTCCCTCTTTCGTTTCGATCTCCTAACCCATGATGACCTATTGCAGTTTCCTCTTCGTCCTCTCTGCTTCCAATTTTGGCATTGAAGTCACCGATCAATATTGTATGCGTTTTTTTCGTCTTGTAGAGCAGTGGAAATTTCTATTTCATCCTTTGAGTGGGTGCTCGTTGGTGCATAGGCCTGAACAATTTTTAGAGAACATCTTTAATTTACTTGGATTATCAGATTATATTACTCTCGGACTAACACTCTTGATTTCAATAATTTGGTTATAGTTCTTATTTACCAAGAACCCGACTCCTCTAATCAAAGTTTCTTCACCTGCGTAATACAGACAGTTTCCGGAGTTCAATATGATTTGGTGCTCTCCAGTTCTACGGACTTCGCTTAGACCTATTATATCCCATTTAATGTTTTTAAGTTCCTCTTCCAGTTCTATAAGCTTTTCATCTGTTGACAGAGTTCTCACATTATACGTTTCTATATAAAATGGCTGGAATATGCGATTGTCAGATCTTTATTGTTTGGTGGTAAATTTAACGAGTTTTTTTTTTACCGCCCCCAGAATCCATGAGGCAGACCTTTTTCAAGGTGTAGGACTTGTCATTTAATGAGCCACCTACCTGGGGTACCTTTCCAGAAGTTTTGTAACTCGTCATATTCAGTTAAGATTTTTAGCCATAATTTCGCCACGTTGGCCAAACGGTTTGGCGAATGGGTGGGGATGTAGGGATAGGGTTTTTAGGTTGTTTTGGGTGGGAAGGGTAAAAAAAGGACATGATTTTCCCCCAAAAACTGGAAGTGGGAGAAAATCATGGCTTCGCGTGAGGTAGGGTCATGTCTCTAAAGTATACCTGTTTTCTACCGGGATCGTAAAAGATTGCCTACCAGCTATCTAAGTATACTACTACCTTACCCAAAATATCAGAAAATGTTCCTTAGTCCCTAAGCGTTCATTTTAGGTACTTAAGAACTCATTTAAATAATTTAGGCCCGAGAAATTGGCCATTTTAGTCTCAAATTTAATTTTTATTAGTGTAAATTTACGATTTCTTTTTAAAAAATTATTTTTTCCTAAATTTTGTATTATTTTCAGTAACCAAAATTATTTTTAATTATTGTACACAAGTTACTGTTGAGTGGCTGAATTAAAATGTTAAACTGGTGATCCAAATCCTCATTCCTCCCCTTCTCAGCATAAGTCTCAACAAGTAATTTAAGCCTTTACGAGAAAGTAAATCATAATTTATTTTCGATCTATGAGCATAGACTCATTTTTAATTATTATTAAATAATTTCCTATACAATTTGTAAATATTAACGTATTTATTTAATTTCTATTATTTAATAATTACTATATTTAAAAACATAATTATTCCCCCGTTTTATTTTGGTCATTGACCATTGATTTTGTTTTTATATATTTAAAGTAAACTAACTAGTATAACGTTGCTTTATAATTACATTTATTGCCATTGCTCCAGAAATGGTGGATATATAACTAGATATAGTTCTAGTGCTTTTAAGACCATACTGACTACGTAGTACACACTAATAGTACACTATAGTACAGTAGTGACGTTTTGAAAGAAATCGAGTCAAAAATAGTTCGCTTGTAACAGTCTGACTTTGTAAACAAAAAACTCATTTTCTCTTTTTTTAAGTAGAAAAACTCTTAAGTTAACTGAATATGTAAATTTTGTATGAAGATATAATAATTAAATTAATAAAAATTATAAAGTTACTGCACAAAACAATAATTTTACTGATACAAATTTAACTAGTTAAATAAAATAATAAGTTATATTTAAATTGTTGTAGCAATGTATTTTTTATTTAATAGAAATATTACTACTTTTCCAAAATATTATGAAGCCAAATAAAATTAATTTTTTTAAAAAAAAATCCTATAAGATCAAATATACCGGTGAAACCTGACTCTTCACCAAGTTTCATCCAAATCGGTGACCCAAATGCTCTGACCTCTCCTTGTAATACTTATAACTAATAAAAATGGTTTCCGTTACGACAAATATGAAAAAATTCAAAAATTTGTTGTTTTTAAATAATTGTAAATTTGAAACAAAATAAAAAAATTTATTACGGTGGTATAAAATGATCAGTGACTTCACAAAACACACCCCAAATGAGTCTTCAACAAAGTTTGTTTCCAATCTTTACTGAAAACTGATGAACTTGAAATTTTTGTTTTTTTTTATATGCCAGATTAATTATTAAAGGTAATGCACTCGTGATAATTTTCGTTCAATCTACACCCACTGGAGAATATTCCAGAATTTTTTCTAAATTTTTTGATCAGTACTTTTCGAGATAAGGTGGGGGGACAGCCATTTTTCGCGATTTTTTAAAAATAATACAAAGAAAAGTGTGCGCAAGTATTACATTACATATAAATTGTTTACTCATGTTTTCGAAGCTTTCATTTGACACCACACTCGATGACCTAGTAAAAAAAATTTTTTTTCACTTCCGATTTCACCCTCCAAAACTAACCCCTTAAGTCAAAATTTACCTTTCAAAACTATACGACACTGATGAGGCCATCAGTTCCTATATTATTACCAAATTTGAACTTTCAATGACAAAGAGTTTCGGAAAAAAACTCGTGTGACAGACAGACAGACAGACAGACGGGCAGGCAGACAGACAGACAGATACCGAATCTTATAAGTGGTCCGTACGGAACACTAAAAAGCATAAAATTGAAAGTTAAAATCACAGTTTCTTCAGCCTAAATGGACCAAATAACGTCCTCGGCCACTAAACATGTAGTAGCCTGTGTATAATAATTAAAAATAAATTTGGTTACTGAAAATGTTATAAAACGCAACAAAAAAAAATTTTTTTAAAAGAAATCTTAAATTTGCATTAAAAAAAATAAATTTGGGACTAAAATGGCCAATTTCGTGGTCCTAAATTGTTTAAATGAGTTCTCAAGTACCTCAAATGAAAACTTAGAGACTAAGGAACATTTTCTGATATTTTAAGTAAAGTAGTAATATATTAAAAAAAAAAAGTAGTTTAAAAGAGTCATCAGAAGAAAAAACTTATCGGTAAAATTTGTCAATATTATGAGGAATGAAAAATATATCTAATATGTAAAAAATTAGCTTACGGTTTGCAAGTACACCTACTTAATCATAAAAAATTACAAAAAAAAAAACGACAAAAACGGCCATAGCCTCTTAAATTTTTCGTTTTTTTTTATCTAAAATCAAAATCTGTCAGAATTTTAAATTTATCTTCCATAAATTTATGATAAAATTGCAAAAATACGCCAAAAAAAACCAAAAATGGACCAATTTCTCCCATTTTTGTAGGTGTTTCCCCAATTTTTCAGCGGTTGCAATTTTTTTTCCTTAATGTACTCGTCGAGACCAGAATTTAAAAAAAAAAAATAGCAGTATCCGGCGATATCACCTCAAAATCGTATTTATTATTGTTTACGAAGTCGTTCAGGACTCAATATTTTCGAAAAAAAAAAGGTAAATTGATTTACCCAGCACTTTCCTTGCCAGCATGTAGTTCTGAAACAAATCAAAACCAGTAGACTTTCTCAAGTACAGAAGAAGGAAATTTTCATATGAATAAAATCATACAACATATCGACACCCACCCCTTTCGCCCTCTTTCCATGAAACGACATCGCTCAAAAACTATAGGTATTATATCATTTCGTTTGAGTATTATGATGTCTACAGAGTGATAAACTGATGGAAATGGAAATATATATTTTTCGCGATCCAAAAACACTAGAATGTAAAAAAAAAAACGAAAACTGCAGAGTGTAATTATTTCCCTCTAGCAAGGGACGTAACAAAAATAATTTACGAACTATTCCAGATGTAAGTAAGTTTCGGCCAATTCAACTATTTGTATCTCTAAAACTTTTTCTATAATCAGCTTGACATTTTTAGGTTACTCTGTAACCCGATCTTAATCCTTTCTGCATGCTATTTCTATTAAAATAGAGAATAATAAGAAAGCAAGAACACTGGAATAGAAATATATTTGATATATATGCAACCATCGTTCTGACCCTCTATCCCATTCCTTTCACCTTACATATCTTTTACTATAAATGGTCAGCTAAAATTTTTAAAAATATCTTAACCAAAAACCAGGCTAAATTATTATAATAATATTGAAACCATACAACATTTAATAATTTCCACTCCTTTTACCCTTGTTAGTATTGCAAATAGTAAAAAAATAATGTAATGTTTCGTTTCCTTAACTTAGAGAACTCTAAATACTCGTAACACCTATAGCACAATAAATAAAAAATTACCATTATATATAGTAAAGAAATAATTATACTTAAAAGTTGCATATTATCGCACCTCTTTCACCCCTTTCGACATTAACATTGGAAGTACTGAAAAAAAACCTCACTATTTTGCCAATATACAGGATTCTTTATTCTTCGATGCATTTGTTGAGTAATATCCGTATCGTTTCAAAAAGTTCATTTCCTCCTATTTTCAATATTTCACATGTTATTTTATCTTCACCTCGGGATTTATTATTTTTCATATGTTTTAAAGCAGTTTCCACTTCACTTGTTTTATCTCGTAATTTTATTATTTTAGTTTTACCTTGGGACATCTTGGATTTCAATACTTTCATATTTTTGTTTTCTTCAATGGTATTATTTATTAAATTTGTATTGTATTTCCTAATGTCTTTTCTTGTTTTTTTCTTTATTTTTTCATTAATTCAATGTTTCATACTCATGTGTACCTTTTTCTTTAGATTATCTTTCTTCTATGAGTATAATTCATGGATGAAATAATCAATAAATGCGAAATAAAAGTGAAAAAAATGAAAATTGGATACTGGAAAAACAATAGAAATATCTGAAGCGGCTTTTGCTGATAACATTGTGCTAGTGGCGGAAAATGAAAGATAATTACAAGGAAACCTCGATATTTGGAATGAAGCGTTTAAAGAAAAAGGTATGAAAATTAAATATTAAATTAATATAGATAAAACAAGTAATGACAATGGAAAACCAACAAACGAATATTTAGGGAATAAAATACAAGTAGAACAATGCAAGTATTTAGGAGTGATAATGAACGAAACCGGAAAACAAGACAAAGAAATTAATGAAATCGAAAAAACACAAACTTTACTATGTAATAAATTCATTAGAAAGACGGAAGTGATGAGACAAACAAAAATAAAAGTGTTCAAATCAATTTATAGGACAATCCTAACATATGGATGCGAATCATGGACAGACAGGCAGAAAAACAAGATACAAGCCGTCGAAATGAAATACCTGAGAGCAGTACAAGGAGTTACAGGGAAAGACAGAATAAGGAATACAGAAAATAAGAGGGCTGAGAGTACAAGCAATTATGGAATATATACAACAAAGACAGCTTTGATGGTGGGGACATGTACAGAGAATGAAGGATGATAGACAAGTGAAACAAGTGTCTGAAGCCCGAATATAGAGAAAACAGAAGCGAGAAAAACCTAGACAGACCTGGAATAGAAGTATTGGAATTATACTTAAGGAGAAGGAAAAATCCTGGAAAGAAACAGTGAAAATGGCAAAGAATGGAGACAGATGGAAAAAGTTTGTACGTGAAATTTAATTGTTTTGGATGCGAATTTGTTCACTTTCTCCTTTTCGAAGGACATTTTCTTGATTGTTATTTCGATACTACATGTATTTTTTTTGTAAGTTAGTTTATTTTCATGTTCTTTAAAGTTTACTTTTCAATGTTATTTGAATCTGTGATTGATTTTTCGTGGACACCTCCATGGTTAGAAACTTTGTGTGTTTATGTTCAATCTTGTTCTTTCTTTCAGATTTATTTTAAATAAAGTTCTTACTAGCCGGTGGTCGCTACCTGTATCAAATTTGTTGAGTACTAATACATCTTTGCAGTATATTCTTCGGTTTATGGTAATATAATCGATCTCGTTTCTTGTTCTACCATCCGGACGTTTCCACGTCCACCGCCTTTGGGTTTTTTTGTTGAAAAAAAGAATTCATACAGAAAAGTTGTTCGCCCTGTATATACTCCAGAAGTATTTCACCTCTTTCGTTGCGGTTCCCCAAACTCAATTTTCAACATTTGCCGGATCGCCGTGTTTTCTCTGACCCTTTGTCCTTCCTATATATCCTCATAGAATTGTCCAATGTCTTCATCAGTGGAGGCGGATATAGGTTACCTTACTAAAAACTTTTTATTTAATCGTAATGTGATGTACAGAAGTTGATGTGAAATGGAATACATTTTCGTGACCGTTCTTCTGATGTGCTTATGTATCAAAATGTATGATGTGCTTTTGTATCGGAATATATTATACGTGTTACTATAAATATTTATGTATGTATAAAAATTGTTTATTATTCAACCACCTATTAATATTACTACTCAGTATATATCACCACTACACCAAACACTTTATTTTTGCACTCGACGCGCGTTTCGCTAACCATGTTAGCTTCATCAGGAGCGATGATTGAATCGCTCCTGATGAAGCTAACATGGTTAGCGAAACACGCGTCGAGTGCAAAAATAAAGTGTTTGGTGTAGTGGTGATATATACTGAGTAGTATCATTGTGCCAAAGATTCCACACTCCCAACTTAGCACCTATTAATATTGTTTAAAATTTATCAACCCCCCACCTTTTTCGCCCCCTTGTACATAGGGGTATTTCAGCGCTTTAGGCGGCCATAAATTGACTTCTTAAAACTTGACCCAGGTAGAAAAAATTTGTTACCTAACAATGTTGAATAGGCATAGAACAATAGGCGACCCCTCCCGTTACTCATTTGATAGTCGTAGTCGGAATGTTACCATCGCTCTGAGTGTTCGTTTCTCTTCTCGGCATTCGTTAAAAAATAATTATTTAAAAAAGTAATTGTTCTTTTTTGGATTTTGTCTTGAAGAAAATTGTGATTGATTTGAATATTACAGGTAAAAGCGCATACATATTGATCATTTTTATGTATTTTTTAATAATTAGTAATGTTTTGAAGGTAGAAAACGTTATTCGAAATTGTTGTAAGAAAACCCGTTTTTCGGTATTTGAAAAGGTATTTGTTATACTTCAGTGTGCGTACCAATGATTTTATTAGTATTAACTGAAAAAAGAGTATTTGCACTAATCGAATATATCAATATTAGTCGTGATTGCCCGTGAAATCGAGGTTTTCAGGGTCTTTAAATCAGACGGTGAAGCATACGTTCTCCTATCACAATTCCAGAAAAAGTAGACAGAAGCGCATAAAAAAACAATATTAGCGACGAGAGTTCCGAAGAAGAAGAGAAATCCGCGGAGAACCTGCAGAGGAAGCGGGACGAAGAGACGTGGGATTCTTCATCATAAATAATTATTTTTGTAATTTATGTCAACATGTGTTTTTTTGTCAATACTTTTTTTTTATATATTAAAATGTATTTTTCTTTAAAATATACAGTCCAAAAACTTTTCATTGCAATATTTAGAAATAAAACCCGATTTAAAATATTTAAAAACAAAAAAATAATGTTGGCCACATAAAACGCTGAAATACCTCTATGTGCCTTAGCCCGAAATGATAGCATTCAAAAGCTACAGACTTCAACAAATAGATGTTATCTATAGTATACACAAAGTTTGAAATTGATATTTCATTTCGTTCTAGAGTTATCGCGCCAACAAACCGGCAAACAAACAGACTAACGTAAATAAGTGACTATATTTTTCGTGATCTGGGAACTCTAAAACATGAAGAAAAGTAAAATTTTTTCACGAATTTAATACTTTCCTTTAGCAAGGAAAAATTATTAGTTTATAACAAACGTCTGCAGAATAACTAGGTAGAAAAAGTTTTATTAAAATTAGATTTTTCTTTGTTACAAAACAAATAAAAGAATAATTCCCAGTCAAATCTAAATCTTGAAATACGAATCGATAACAACATTTTATTGAAAAGGATTTTATTAAGGAAACCTACGAATTGTCCTGAAGTAACCCAATAAAATTCTTCCTACTCGATATAAAATCGGCTTTTATAAAAAGAAAATAACAAAAAACTTTATGTCTCTAATATTTTTTATGTTCACCTTTCTTGGCCGTCAATAAAAAAGTTTTGACTCATTCACATTCTAAGTATTATGTGGGGGAGAGCGGGACAAAACGGTGAAAAGACCACATGAGATATTTATATTTTTAACGAGAATCACTTCTCTCACACACGCGTTGATCCTGTAACGCTTTAGAAATATCCCTGTAGTACGTATGCTATGCCCCATAGCAAGAAATCCCAAAGTAAGCACTTCCTGCGCGTTAAATTATGGCCTTACCCCCCTCCATATGAACAAGGGCTGTCAGTACCTCTTTTTCTTCTCATACCTTCGCCTAATGGAGGTTGGCGACCACTTCTCTAAATGTTTCTTTGTCTCTCGCAACATGAAACAACTCCCATAAATTCATGCCGGGCCATCCTCTGATGTTTCTCAACAAAGACTTTTTCTTTCTCCTGATACCCTTTCTACCGTCAACTCTTCCCTGAATAATAATAAATAGTGAATATTTGTCGTTTCTGAGTACATGAGCTAAGTATGATCTTTTTCGTACTTTTATGATTGTCAAAAGTTTTCTGCCTTGGCCTATCCTTAGTAGAACTTCCGCTTTAGTTATCCTGTCTGTCCATGAGATTTTTAATATTCTTCGATAGAGCCACATTTCAAAAACTTCTAGCTTCTTAGTAGTGTATTGCTTCAACGTCCAGGTCTCGACTCCATACAAGAGTTGGGACCATACGTAGCATTCCAGAAAACACAATCTTAAAGCGAGGGATAAGTTTCTGTTTCAGAACTTTGTCCAGAATTTTAAAAATGCTTTTCTTGCAACCTCTATTTTGGTTTTAATTTCATTGCCGGTACTTCATCTGTTACTATTTTATTTACTTGTACTACAGCAGTCTGATTCCAACAGATGTGTTTTATTATTTCTGTCTTTCTGATCAAGTTGGATGTTCTTTTATTCTTCTATCAGTTTGATGTGCTGTACTTTATCAAACTCTTTTTAATAGTCTGGAAAGCATATATAGATGGTCTTGTTGGACTCTACTTTTTTGAAGGAGGACCGTCATTCCAAAAAGTGCTTCTCTTGTTCCCGTACCACTCCTAAACACAAATTGTGAACTGTCGAGTTGTTCTTCATATTTCTTGTAGATTCTACTTTGTATAATGTTTAATAAAACTTTCAAAGGGTGGCTCATGAGACTGATCAACCTAAAGTCTTAGGTAATGGTATAAAAGCTGTAATCATTCGGCCAATACTATCCCTGGTTTTTTTCTTAAATTGTCATTGAGACACCACATAAATGTTTTTAAAAATCAAACTTTTCATTATACTCACTAATAATTAATTTTTTACGTGTATAATAAGTTTAGGACTACTATCATAATTCTATGATGTCTTAGTAATCAACGGCCAAAAATTCAATTTTTGTCTTGAGTTTCTCTCACCAGCAACCTTGATACCTTGAAACATCGTAGAACAGTAGGCGACTTAAGTCTATTTTGATGATTGTTCGATGGATGCAACCCGCCTAATTCCTTCCAGAGCAGTGCATGCTGGGAATACACGTCGCAGTAATACTTCACAGCCGTATGAGGTTCGGCTTGTCACTCTTCGTATCTTCAAGCAGTTTTTTATATGGACAATCTCATCCCTTTGAAATGATCTGTCTAGGACTATGTTTCCCACCAAGTATAATTTACAGCGATTCAAGATCAACGTAAATCGCTATTTTCGCACATACGTATATGTAACTTCATTGGAAACCGTCGTAATTGCATGATTGTTATGATCATTACCATGCATGATCATTATTATTACTAACTTTTGATTTGAAATTATTTTGAAACTGAAATAAATTTGGAGTTTGTCAGTAAATGAAAAAATGGTTTGTTTTTCTGTTCACTCTTAATGAATCTCCACCAAGTATCGACTAAAACAATCCAGTTGAAAATATGTATTAAATTTGGTGAATTTTTGTATGACACACTAAAATTTTTTTGAGAATAAACAATAGATTGAATCTTAAAACTGAAACTAAATACCAAACAATCATGCAATTACGACGATTTCCAATGAAGCTACAACGATTTCAAATTTGGGAAAATATGACAAAAATTAATCATTATACCTTTAAGTAACTTCAAAACGCTATAACTTCGTTATTTTTTTCGTCCAAAGTACATGATTTTTAGCGCGTTTTAAAGGAAATTTAATGTACTTTAATATGTTTAAAATCATTTTAATTAAGTTCAAGGTGTCCCAGAAGTGCTTGAATGCTAGAAAGTCACACAAAAACATTTTTCGAACTTCAGTTGTCTTGGGACACTGGTTATTCACAAAATTTTGAGTTAAAACGCAACAAACTTTGGTTTTTACACAACTTACGGGGAGCACTTATACGAGGCTGGTTTGAAAAGTCCGTGCAAAAATAAAAACTACTTATGTGTTTGGGGTAAACCTTTTTTATTTTTCGACATAGTCTCCTTTTAGGCTTATACACTTCGTCCAACGATGTTCTAGTTTGTTGATCCCTTCCGAATAATAGGATTTGTCCAAGTCTGCAAAATATCCATTAGTCTCTGCAATCACCTCCTCGTTTGAATAAAATCTTTGTCCCGCCAGCCATTTCTTCAAATTGGAGAACAAATAGTAGTCCGAGGGAGCCAAGTCTGGAGAATAGGGGGGATGTGAAACGAGTTGGAATCCTATTTCCATTAATTTTGCGACCATAACTGCTGAGGTGTGTGCTGGTGCGTTGTCGTGATGGAAACGGACTTTCTTGTGTGCCAATCGCGGGCGTTTTTCTTGCAGCTCGGTTTTCAAACGGTCCAATAACGATGAATAATATTAACCTGTAATAGTTTTACCCTTTTCCAGATAGACGATGAGGATTATCCCTTGCGAATCCCAAAAGACAGTGGCCATAACCTTTCCGACCGAAGGAACGGTCTTCGCCTTTTTTGGTGCAGATTCCCCCTTGGTAACCCATTGTTTAGATTGTTGTTTGGTCTCAGGAGTATAGTAATGTATCCATGTTTCATCCACAGTGACGAAACGACGCTTAAAGTCCTCCGGATTCTTCTGGAACAGCTGCAAACCATCCTTGCAACACTTCACACGATTCCGTTTTTGGTGAAGCGTGAGCAATCGCGGCACCCATCTTGCGGATAGCTTTCTCATGTCCAAATGTTTATGCAAAATATTATGTACCAGTTTAGTCGAGATGCCCACAGCACTAGCAATCTCACGCACCTTAACTCTTCTGTCATCCATCACCATATCATGGATTTGATCAATGATTTCTGGAGTCATAACCTCCACAGGCCGTCCAGAACGTTCAGCGTCACTTGTGCCCATATGGCCAGTCCGAAAATTTTGAAACCACTTATAAACTGTTCTAATCGAAGGTGCAGAATCACCATAATGTTTATCAAGCTTCTCTTTAGTCTCCTGAGGCGTTTTGCCTTTCATAAAGTAATGTTTAATCATCACACGAAATTCTTTTTCGTCCATTTCTTGAAAATCACTCGACTTCCTTGATTCACACGAATGCCAAACACAAAGAAATAGACCAATATGGCTGAAACTCGGGTGTGCGTTCATTCAAGAGATGCTACTAACTAAACATGACCTCGATACGCGCCGGTGGTGCCATCTCTCGGACTTTGCACGGACTTTTCAAACCAGCCTCGTATATGTATATATATATATATATATATATATATATATATATATATATATATATATATATATATATATATATATATTTGTTCGAACATTCCAGATAAATGAAGAAATGAGTTTGATGTTATCGACATAAATGGAATTTTTTTATTTCTTTCTTGTAGGTTGTTATCATACATAAGAGAGTAGTAGTGACTATTGTGCCTTGAGGTACACCAGAGTTGATAGTGAAGCTGTCGGAAAGAAATTCATCAATTATCACTTGCTAGGAACGATAGCTGAAAAGCCATAAAAAAAAAATCTTCAAGCTATGATATAAGAGTGCAACTTAGCCAACAGTCTATCATGCCAAAGCGATCAAATCCCTTGATATAATCATAGTACAAATCTTAAATACTCTCTTTTACTCCGTTCACCCCTGGATTGCCTCCTAGACTTGCGTTTAGAATGTTCAATGATTAAAATTCGTGTAGATACTAGAAACTGAGATTTTCTTGGGCCACACTGATAAGTATAAAACCCTTTTTTCAATAAAAATCACTTAAGGGTAAATATTCGCACTTTATGTGTAATAAAAAATGTTATGTTAAGTTGGTGTAAGTAGTAGTAGTGAATATCAAAAAAGACAAAGCTGAGAAATATGGAGACGGTCATAGCGTAGTGGATAGGGTTTCCGCCTTCTACACCGGAGACCTGAGTTTGAATCTCGGGAAGGCAATGGCAAACCAGTAACACCCTGTCCCTTTAGCCGTTTAGAGCCGACATTAAACTGTAAGTCTTCTTTGTATGTGATACACAAAGACACCAATCACAAGCAAAGGCGAGAGGGTCACCTACATCCGTATCAGATATGGCAATTTAAGAAGAAGAAGCGAAATGTGAGAATTATTTTAGATGGAGATTGCATAAATTTTAATAGTTTTGCCGAATTATTTGTCTATTCACGTAGGCGATTAGAATGATTTAAGCTTTCTTCTTAAAATATCACGTCGACCAAATTTTCGATGTTAAAAATTTGCATGCCATCTTGCTCTTTATACAACGTTTCGATTATCTAGTATCATTCTCAAATACAAACTAGACGATCAATTTTCAAGTTCTTTCCATTTTGAATAAAAGGTAGCATGTGATCCATACACAGTTAGTCATAAATATGGCAAAACGTTTTACTTTTAACAGTTTGGACACGGTTTTAGGTCAGCAGGTTAGTCCACGTAAGTAGTAGGTAATGATACTTCTGGGACTTTTTTTATCCCTCTTCTTGCTTCAATGGTGCAAATCTGGTAGACCACAGGCAGTGAGAACATGCCCGTAGGGAGAAATCTGCTAGATGTACGAGGGTCAAAAATTGTAAATTAAAATTTAATAAAAAAAGATTTTTCCTCGACATAAATCTTTTTTTTTTAAGAATCTAAACTAATTAAACTGAGGTGCTTTATGGAACCTATGTGAAAAAATTTCTGGTGGTTTCTAAAGTGTGGAAATATTTTATTTTGACTAGTTCCTCCTGGCTCAGAGAAACGACCGGAATCTTTTCAAATGTACATTTATAGACGCATTCTTCGTATCAGAAGTACAAAAAATAAAAAACACAGACGTACTGGAAAGAATGAACAAAATGAAGGTACTACTAACAACAATTCAAAAATTCAATACTTCGGACATATAATGACGGGCCCAAGTACAAATTGCTACCTCTAATTATTGAAGGCAAAATAAAGGGCAAACGATCGGTCGGAATACGACAGAATTCTTGGCTGTAGAAGGTTGTTTGGATGTGCTTCGAGTGATATTTTTCGAGTAGCAGGTTATAAAGTTCGTTTAACTATATAGATCGCCAACCTTCGTGAGAAAACGGCGTCGTAACAAGAGTTTCTTTATTTAACAGATTTCTTTTAGAATAGTATAAATTTTATACTACAATGTCAATGTCTTCATTGGGTTATGCCCTCTTACTTCCATTACAATAAACGTTAATACATTAATTGCAAGTTTTACCTATTCTAACATGTGGGTCTGCACTAAACTTAACCCAGGAAATGTGTACAAAAATTGTTTACATGCCTTATCCTTACTTAACCTAGAACCTATGCTCAACTTAACCTAAGATTTGCAATCTTCCTTAATAAGGTGAGTAATAGTCTTCATACGTTAGGGTATCTGAGAGTCATGGATATTGGCAGCGGGTGTATTTGGAGAGCGTCCCTGATGACTGGACTAGGGTGTTAGGATGCCTTGGCCAGGAACTTAATTTCTAATTGCCTTATGTATTCCTTAATTGTTGGAACCCCGAGGTCTCTGTGGATTTGTGAGTTCCTCATGAATCATAGAGCTCCCATAATCATCCTCAGGGCTTTGCTTAGCACTGCCTGTAGATGGGTTCTCCTTGTTTTAGAGAGATGACACCAAGTGAGGTAGGCAAAGGTGAGGCCCGCGTTCACAATAGTGTAACTTATATTAAAAAATTTAGTCCAAATATATTTACACAATTGGCACTCCTAACTTCCAGATAAAGTAACACACTCAGAAGTAAATTGCATACTAATATTAATAGGTACATAATAAGGAAATGCAGCAGTATGGGATTACCACTGGATGACGATACTACATTGTACATGCTGTCATTCGCAGACGACCAGGTAGTAGTCGCTCAGGACATCGATGATATGGAATACATGACACGAAAACTTATAGAGGAATATGAAAAATGGGGCCTAGAAGTCAATATTAAAAAGACCGAGTACATGTGCGTCGGAGGACAATAGCAGAACGTGAAACTGGCCACAGGACACACCATCAAACACTGTGCCAGTTATAATTATTTGGGAACGAAAATATCTAGGAACGGAACACTGGAAGAAGCAATATTCGAGAGGAATATCCAAGGAAGAAAAGCGATTGCAATGCTTAATAATATACTATGGGACAAAAACATAACCATTGAAAATAAAAAGAGAATTTACAACTCAATGGTGAAAAGTATAATAACTTACAGCTCCCAGGTGTGGCCATTGAAGGAAAGAACAGAAAAAATACTAAAAGCTACAGAAATGGATTTCTGGAGACGAGCAGCCGGAAAATCCAGAAAAGACCGCATACCAAATGACACGATAAGACGAGCTTTAGAAATAAAGCACGATGTAGTGGACGAAATTAGAACCCAACAGTTGGTATGGTACGGACATGTACAGAGAATGTCACAACACCGACTACCTAAAAAGATTTTAAATTGGAACCCTCATGGAAAAGAAAGCGAGGAAGACTACGCCAAAGCTGGAGAGCAGGAATCAACAAGGAAGTATTAGAGAGAGATCTGGAGGAGGGATGGAGAAACCGGGAGGAGTGGAAATTAGGCATCGGAAGACGGAAGACGTTATAAAACCGATTGATATATATATATATATATATATATATATATAT
This sequence comes from Pachyrhynchus sulphureomaculatus, assembly GCA_019049505.1. NCBI lineage: Eukaryota > Metazoa > Arthropoda > Insecta > Coleoptera > Curculionidae > Pachyrhynchus > Pachyrhynchus sulphureomaculatus. The sequence continues at coordinate 113,408,912 of CM032456.1, read as the reverse complement.
ATATATATATATATATATATATATATATATATATATATATTTATAATAATAAAGATTACATAAATATGTTTCGTCGACATGACTCAAGCCTTCGATAGAGTACAATTAAGTGGGATATCTACTGAGCAAGAAAGTAAAAATAAACGCCAGAATAAGACAAAGCGATTCACTTAGTCCCTTTATCTTCAACCTCGCCATGGACAGAATAGTGGAGAACCTCCCAAAAAGTAGAGGAAACAAAATGGGAGACACACACTTCTACACAATCCACTTCGCCGATGATGCAGTCCTCATCTCCGATTCTGAGGACAACTTTCAGAAAATCTTTCATGCCTTCCATTTGGAAGCGAGAAAACTGAACATGATTATTAACACAACCAAGACAAAATGTAAGGTAGCTTCGAAAGAATTATTAAGATGCAAGCTGGAGATCCAAGGAAGTATTATTGAACAGGTTAATAATTTTAAATACCTGGGAACAATGATAATAAGCTACGGAGACTTAAACAGGGAAGTAAAACAATAGTCTATGAAGGCGTCACTAATAGCAGGTTGCTTGATGGATATAGTCTGGAAAAATAAATACCTTCCAGTGGAAAACAAAATAAGAATATACAAGACAACAGTGAGACCAATCCTCGCATATGCTGTAGAAACAAGAACTGACACATAAACAACAGCACAAATGATGAGTACAACAGAAATTAAGGTGATTAGGGACATACATAGAAAAACTATCCACGACAAAATCCACAACAAAGATCTACAAGAACTAAGTAATGTCCAAATGAGCCAGGACTGGAAGAAATTATTAGCGATCACCAATACGGCTTTCGTAAACATAGATCAATAGGAGACCTTCTGACTTATGTAACACATGTTTGGAACAACGCAATTGAACACTTTGAAGAATCTCGAGCAATTGCTCTTGACATATCCAAGGCGTCCGACCGTGTTTGGCACGATGGACTGTTGGCTAAGCTACGCTCTTGTGGTATGTCTGAAAGATTCTGTTTGTGGCTCTCATGTTTCCTCAGAGAGCGTTCTTTACTAGTGGCGGTCGACGGATTTCTTTCTAACATCTTCACCATCAACGCCGGTGTGCCCCAGGGCTTCATACTATCTCCTACTATCTTTCCCATTTACATTAACGATCTGCTGGAAAAGACCGGGAATCCAATCTACAACTTTGCAGATAACAGTACGCTTGTCTCTTCATTCACTTTGAACACTCGGACATCGGCTGCTCAGGCGAATATCGGCAGACAACAGGAGGTCGTTCAACTTAACCTGGAAGAAATCCTATCTTGGGGTGACAGCAACCAAGTGGAATTTAACGCTACAAAAACCCAGGCGGCAGTTTTTTCTAAAAAAGTTAACGCTGCTGAACCTGACATAGTTATGTCGGGGCACTCCATTCCCCTAGCATCGTCGCTCAATTTGTTGGGCGTTAGTTTGGGAGCAAATCTGTCCTGGCATGAACATATTGCAGGCATAGCAAGGAGAGCTTCTCAAAAGTTGGGAATATTATTTCGAACCAGAAAGCTTTACACCCCACAACAACTGTTAGTCCTTTACAAAGCTCAAATTCACCCAACTATGGAATACTGCTCCCATGTTTGGGGCTCCGCTCCCAAACATACACTGTATTTGTTGGATTCTGTTCAGAGAAGAGCTGTTCGTCTGATTAGAGACCCGGAACTGACCGGCGACCTTGCTCCGCTGCAACATCGAAGAACGGTTGGCGACTTGAGTCTGTTCTACAAGTATTTTCATGGAAAGTGTTCGAAGGATGTAGCCCGCTTAATTCCTCCCAAAGCGGTGCATGTTAGCAATACACGTCGCGCTGGTGCTTCACATCCGTGTGAGGTTCAGCTTGTTACTCCGCGTCCAACGCTTTACAAGCAGTCTTTTATATGGAGAACATCATCCCTTTGGAATAATTTGCCCAGCGCTGTGTTTCCCACCGAGTACAATTTACAGCGATTCAAGAACAACGTAATTCGCTTTTTCCGCACACATACCGCTCCTGGAACGCTTTAGGAACTTCTCTGCAGCACGTGTGCTAGACCCATTAAAAAAAGAAAACAATGGAATAAACACGTAGATAGGATGGACGGTAACAGACTGGTAAAAGGGCCAAACTCAATAAACCTTGCGGTAGAAGAACTAGGGGCAAACCTCCGAAAGGGCTAAAGAAATGCTGGACGTCCACATCGGAAGAGACCTAATGGGGATAAAACAGCAGTATGCCTACTTACATGATACACCATATAAGAAAGAAGAAGAATAGTAGAAATTCAATTATTGTACCTGAAATTTTGCTTTAAGTTTTTATTGTGTTCTTATACTTCGCGAAATTTTAAAACCATTGGGTAATATTATAATACCATATAGAAATTAGAAAACTGGCATAGTAAGAAATATATTAAACACAACATATTACAATGTTCTCAGTATTTCAATCTCAGGCGATTTTAGTGACGACGCAATATTTTCTTAAGTCTTTCAAGGATAATTTCGGATACTTCAGCTGCTTTAGTAAGCACTGAACTCTTTATTCGTGAATCTAATAGGAGCAAATACTCAACAACTCTGATGGTTTCCTCAGCTATTGCCTCAGTCGGTCTTCTTGATCGGAAGTGGTTCTGAATGGAGGCTCAGCCTAATCGAAATTGTATATATATATATATATATATATATATATATATATATATATATATATATATATATATATATATATATATATATATATATATATATATATATATATATATATATATATATATATATATATATATATATATATATATATAATCGTATATCCCTTCTACCATATGGTGTAGGGCAGTTATACATTCTCCTTTTTTTCCCTCTCAATCTCCACATATAAACTTCTTCCATCTGTCTCTTTCCAGGTTTTTCCCTTCTCCTTAAGTATACTTCCAATACTCCCATTCCAGGTTTGTCTAGGTTTTCCTCGCTTCTGTTTTCCCCGTATTCGGGCTTCATACACTTATTTCACCTGTCTATCATCCTTCATTCTCTGTACATGTCCCCACCATCCCAGCTGTCTTTGTTGTATATATTCCATAATTGCTTGTACTCTCAGCCTTCTATTTATTTCTGTATTCCTTATTCTGTCCTTCCCTGTAACTCCTTGTACTGCTCTCAGGTATTTCATTTCGACGGCTTGTATCTTGTTTTTCTGCCTGTCTGTTAGGGTCCATGATTCACATCCATATGTCAGGATTGTCGTAAAAATTGCCTTGAATACTTTTATTTTTGTTTGTTTCGCCACTTTTTTCTTCCTAATGAATTTATTATTTATTGCATAGTAAAGTCTGTTCGGTTTTTCGATTCTTTCATCAATTTCTTTGTCTTGTTTTCCAGTTTCATCCATTATCACTCCCAGATACTTATATTGTTCCACTTGTTGTATTTTATTCCCTTCTATGTAAATGTTTGTTTGTTGGTTTTGCATTGTCATTACTTTTGTTTTATCTATATTAATTTTCATACCTTCTTCCTTAAACGCTTTATTCCAAATATCGAGGTTTCCTTGTAATTGTCTCTCATTTTCCGCAATCAGCACAATATCATCAGCAAAGGCCGCTTCAGATACTTCTATTCTTTTCAGCTTCCAGTATCCTATTGTCATTCTTTTCACTTTTATTTCGCATTTCTTGATTATTTCATCCATGTATACAGCTCAAGCTTCCTCCTTGCCTCAAACCTTCCTGTGTTGTAAATCCCTCCGACTTCATGTTGTTTTTTATTACATACTGCATATTGTTGCTGTATATTCCCTTTATTATTCTTATTGTCTTTTTCTTTATTCCTTTGTTTTCTAGGCTTTTCCACACTTTATTTCTCGGTACACTGTCAAATGCTTTTTTTAAGTCTATGAAAGCAAGGTGTAGACTCTTATTTTGTTTTGATCTTTTTTCGATAATCTGTTTCAGTGTAAATATGTGGTCTTGTGTACTTCTTGCTGGTCTAACTCCACTTTGTGATTCCGATAGTTGTGGTTCTATTACTTTCTTTATCCTATTATTAATAATGCCCTCGTAAATTTTGACAATTATGTTCAGTATATAGTACTTCCTCCTCAAAACAAGAGAGGTCAATTATAGACTATATACTGGTACGAAGGAGCAAAAGAAAATATATGAAAAACGTAAGAATAAGAAGAGAAGCCGAAATATACAGTGATCATTACCTACTAGTAGGAATAATCAAAGAAAGGTTGCCTAAAGATGAAAGCCCAACAATAAGAAAATACAAATCAATATGGACATATAAACTAAGAAATGAAGAAGTTATGATCAAATATCGACAAATAACTAAGGAGAAATTCGAAAAAGGATACAGACATATAAAATATGCAAGTTTGGAAGAAAAGTGGAGTACCTTCAAGAATATAATCTTGGACGGGGCTACCAGAGTATGTGGAGTGTGCAACGCAAACAACAGTAAAAGACAAACAGCTTGGTGGAATGGTGATATACAAGAAGAAATTATTGCGAAGAAGAAATAATGGAAACAATACCTCAAAACAAAAACACCTAAACAATATGTACTATAAAAAGGAAAAAAAAAGAGTTAAAGAGTTGGTAAGAAAAGCAAAGGCACAGTCATGGAAAGAATTCGGAGATAAAATGGAAGAAAATAGTAAAGAAAATCAAAAGCTATTCTGCAGAGTTCTTAAATCATTCAGGAAGGACCAACCTATAACCGAATTATATGTAAAAAACAAAAACCAAGAAATCCTAACAACAGAGAAAGCAATAATGGAAAGATGGAAAGAATACTTTGAAGAACTATTGGGGGATAATGCAAAATAATGCAAATTATGAAGAATTGGAACAGCAAATACGGCAGAAACAGAAGATAGGGATGAATAGAATGGAAAGAGTTGGAGGAAGTTATAAGAAAATTGAAAAATGGAAAAGTCTCAGGCCGCGATAAGATAACGTCTGAAATAATTAAATACATGGGGAGGAAAGGAAAAACAATATTGTTAGAAATAATTAAAACGGGAGGAAGAAAACTTTCCAGCCGGAATATCGTTTATTACACCAATCTATAAAAAGGGAGAACACAAAAATTGTAATAATTACAGAGGAATTACTATCGAAATTGTTTAGACCAAAATATTAGTTAAACATAAGATGGGCCTGCACTGCCATACATGAATAACTTTTGGTCCATATTCGCCTTTGATGAGCAATTGTACCACCGCGCTCTCCTCCGGATTACTTTCACGCATTTTATGGAAGAAAAAGGTTCATAAACACTGCAAAATGCAACGAGCTCTTACAAAATTCCGCCATGGTATTTCGAACAACAAAAGTAATTTGACAAGTAGTCTTTATGAGGTCATTTTAACGATTGAGAAGGTAACTTAAAAAAACACCCTCGTATTATGAATATGTTTATTTTTAACTTGATATTAACTGCACTACTTCTTACTTGACAGTTATTGTCATTTCGTTACTAAAAATATCTGAGATTTGGCGGGATAAATAAAGATCTCCGTACCCAAAACCCTAATCATTTATTCTCCTTTAGTTTTCTCTCCTTGAAATCTTCATTTTCACCTAAAAGAAAAACCTTTTTCACGCTCCCATCGTTCCCGAAAAGACGAAAAATATAAATGATGCAAATGTCCGTGCTAATATACTCCTTAGTCCCTCTTGAAGACAAAGAACATAAATTTACTCCAGGGTAAAAGAAAACCGACCCTTGGAGGACCGAAAGAGCAGGGGTGCATAATATTTTAACGAGACCTTAAGGTCAAAGGCGCGTGAACACATATTTATGTTCGTTTAAATTGAAATAAAGAAGTCGTTTTTATTTAAGGATATTTACATATCTTACTTGAAGAAGAAACCCAATTTGAGAAAATGCAGGGGTGGTTTCAGTGAGACTATAGTTTTTAACTAGTGTTAATGTATACGTATTTTTTTATTTTATTAACTAGTGTTAATGTGCACGTATTTTTTTATTTGAAGGGCCGATCAAATCAGACGAGAATATTTTTAAGAACCAATGTTCATGTCTTCTGTCTCAACTATGTTAAATATTTATGGGTTAATACCTACATTAATCTAACAGATTTTAAGAAATGCCTATTTTTCAGATTTTTTCCTTCATTTCGTTGACTTTTTCTTAGTTTCCTTGAGTTCATTACAGCAATACACGAACGAGCTTTGTTTCATCACCAATAAGAATAACTTAATCTTTTGGAATTTTAAATTTATCTTTAACCAAATTAACAAACGAATTTGGGTTTTCTCTGAGGAAATTACGCAGATTTTGAATATTAACTTTGCTCAGGCCAATTTTTGAACGACACGACTTTTCAGTGTAAACAAAAATCTGACGGCCACCTTGAACCAACTGTCATACACTCATGTTTAAGATAAGCATTCATTCTCTTATGCCTTTTAAACGATTTAATGATTTAACTCATTTTCCAGTCGTTCATCACTCTTATCACTATTTACTAGGTACGTAATAAAACAAATATCATCAAACAATTGACTCAACACAAATGACGTGTCAACAATAAAAAGATACAACAGCTGGTGTCTTTGCTACCTTATTTTTCTTATTTTCAAACGGTTTCTTTTTGGACAGAAGTTGCATTTAGTTAATTTGGTAAACTCGAACAGTAAACATCTCAAGAGTGGACACCGTTCCGAATCGATATAATTTTTGGGGTCGATGAGTAGGAAAAGTATTTAGAACTGCTTTAAATTCAATTATTTTTCTAACTGTTCAAATTGACAATAGAAAACTAGGCTTACTTTTAGTGTTCCGTACGGAACACTCATAAGATCACTTCGATGGCTGTTCGTCTGTCTGTCTGTCACCCCCGATTTTCTCCAAAACTATTTGACATAGAAAGTTGGCAATGATATAGAAATTGGTGACCTCATCAGAGCCGTGTAGTATTGAAAGTCAAATTTTGACTTAAGGGATTAGTTTTGTGGGGTGAAATCAGAGGTGATTTTTTTTTTTTGCCAGGTCATTGAGTGGGATCTCATGAAAGCTTGTACAAACCCAAATTCAAAAATATATGTAATGTAATACTTGCGCACACTTTTCTTTGTATTATTTTTAAAAATTGCCAAAAATCGCAGTCTCCCTCCCCCCTTATCTCGAAAAGTACTGATCAAAAAATGTTGAAAAAACTCTGGAATATTCTCCACAGGGTGTAGATTAAATGAAAATTACCGCGGATGCATTATCTTTAATAATTTATCTTGTATATAAAACAAAAATTTCAAGGTCATGAATAAAGATGGGAAAAAAACTTTGTTGAAAATTCATTTGGGGTATGTTTTGTGAAGTCATTGATCATTTTATACCTCCATAATAAAAATGTTTATTCTAAAAGCAATCAACGTACGGAACACAATTGCGCAAGTCCGACTTGCACTTGGCTAGTTATTCACATTTATGATTATGTGAGATAATATTTTCTGAGTAAATAAATGTTCCTATAAATGAATAATAGTGAAAACTTTTAGTTAGTTCGAAATGAGCTTTAGAACTATTTTTGGTTTCTACTTTATTATCTAAAATTACAATAAATTGTAGAAACACAATTCTACCTAGACATATAAACAAGTCTATTTTACATTCAATTTGTACTCTTTTTTTTAAAAAAGTTCATATTCCGATCATATGCATTTGTTGTACATTTTTGGCTGTAGATTTTAACTTTAGCGACTACACAGAAATGATAAACTCGTGCCAGAATATACATCGAACATTAATCAGAGGAAATTTAGAAAACATTTTAAAATGAAAATTCGCAATTTCGTTATGCAAATTTATTTATTTGTTGTCGGGAAACTCTAGATAAACAAGAATAATATCGTTAGTGAGTGCATTATCTCACTCTCAATAGCTAAATTCAAATTCAAACTCCGTATATTACATTTACACCAATTGTAACAATTGAATACTTTTGTCACTGAAAAATATAACGGTACAAGGGTATAAGTTGTCTATCTAACAAATTTTTCTATTTGACTACCTTCTACACTAACACACTTTAGTCCAGCGATTCTCGAGTTCTTCCATTCCATCCAAAAAAAAAATTGTTTGTGCGTCAAAAAAACGACTATACAGCGACTTTCAACACATCATTAAAGTAAAATTTCTGGCCCCTACGTATTTCTATAGATGTTTGCACAAACAGAATTGGCAGAGCGCTAAATCCAGGTTATAGGGTTGTACTCATGTTGAGAGTTTCGAAGAAAAAACAATATTTTTGCCAAAAATCGATTTTATACTTCCTTTCTAAAATGAGCCTCAGTTTCCCATTTTACTTCTTCGTTTAGGCCAAATCTCTTTCCCTGGGGCCATTTTTTCATTTGGAAAGACGTAATAATCGCTGGGGGCCAAATATGTTGACTACTGCAGTAGAGGAAGCAACTCATAGCCCAATGAGTCCAATTTTACCATCGATGTTCTGGACTTGTGAATTGGTGCATTATCTTGGTGAAACAACATGATTTTTTTCTTCACTAGATGCGGCCTTTTTTATGTCACATGCAAATATTTATCCAAAATATGCCTCATGCGTTCTGTTGATATCTTTATGATGTCAGCTATCTCTCTCACTTTCATTTTGATGAATTTTTTTGGTATTTTTTGGAGTGAGTGCCTCTTTTGGACGTCCAGAACATGGTAGACCATCGGTGGTTGTACAACTGGATTTAAGTTCACTAAACCATTGACATATAGTTTTTTCCGACGAAGCAGATGTGCCGTTACCCTTTTCAAGCCATTCTTGGGTTCTGGCAGTATTTTTTTCCCATCAAAAAGCAATGTTTAATCAACACACGAAATTCTATTTGTTCCATCGTTTTGCAAAAATCAAAAGTAGCGACACTCAAGGAGCTGTAATTCGCAAACTACTAGACAAAATGTCATTAAAATTTTACACGAATCTTCTGGGAGTTGACACTAACTGAAAATCATAGGGTTTTTTGTTTGTGCTGCCATCTCTCGGAATGTCTCTTGACTTCTCACCCCATTAGCAACTCAATCAATACACAGCTTTCGATAATGGTTTGACTTGTGCTAGTATGGTTAACTCTACAGTTATCCTGCAACACCAACGTTTTGATTCTCCATAAATTCCAACGTTTTTCTGTATCTGTTTCGGATCGTCATCGTCGTCATCAACTTTCCAAAAAATGGCTGGGTTTATACCTTCCTTGGAGATTAAGGACCTCTTACTTATAAACCCATTGCATTGTTACCTACTTCGTGGCAGAAACTCTATAAAACACCCAAGTGTCGTCGCCTGGAATAGTTCCCGAAAAGTAACTCGAAGGCACCAAATTATAACCGAAGAACACAAAGAAAAAAGCACCTGCTGCACTGAAACTCTAAAGATTGAAGCATATTCCCACACAGGAAACTAAAAATCCATGATCAATGGGTAAAGATTGTTGACAAGAGGGTGAGAATTTTTTGTAAAAAAGACCCCCCCCCCCCCGAAAAAAGCGATGTTTCTAAAAACGCGCTATTTTTACATCCATAGGGGAGGGAAAAGATTATACGCCCCCCTTGTTTATGCCAAAGGTGTGATATAAGTCAGAAAATCTTCTTGATTGATCATTTCGAATTGAAAGAGGAATCCGACAAGGAGATAGCTTATCCCCACAACTTTTTATAGCAACGTCGGAGTATGCATTCAAAACTTTGAACTTGGATAATATGGGAATTAGTGTACATGGCGAATATCTGAATCATTTTAGAATCGCGGACGACATCGTCCTGATTACAGATGGGAGATGCAATAAAAATGGTAGAAGAACTGAGATGGGCTGTAAGAAGAAGTGATCTAGAACTAAACATGGAAAAGAACAAACTCATGACTAATTTGGTATTAAGTGAAGTGATAAAATATCTGGACAAACTATACAGCAAGTAGACGATTACAAGTATTTAGGGCACTGGATATGATTGGGCAGAGACAGTCAAACATGCAAGATCCAAAGAAGAATTGGCTTGGGGTGGGCAGCTTTCGGAAGACTACCTGATACGTTTAAGAACAACGATATACCTTTAAGTCTAAAACGAAAAGTATTCAAGCAATGTGTATTGCCAGTCATGACACACGGAGCTGAAACTCTAACTCTGACAAGGAAGACAACACAGAAATTAAAAGCAACACAGCTTGCAATGGAAAGATCAATGCTAGGCGTTACAAGAAGAGGTAGAATCTCGAACAGAATCATTAAAGATCGTATAAAGATAGGAGATATTATAAAACATATTAAGGAGCTGAAATGGAGCTGGGCCGGTCATGTAGCGCACATGACGGACAATAGGTAGACGAAAAGAATTGTTGAGTGGAGACCACCCAGCCGATGGACGGAGGACCTAAAGAGAATTGCCCAGAACTGGATAGCGAAAGCACAACGTCGAGGGGATTGAAAGGACTTGAAGGAGGCGTATGTCCAGCAGTGGACGAGAGAGACTGGATGATGATGAGGGAGGGGAAAGATTATACGCTCCCCTTGTTTCTGCCACAGGTGTGACATAAGTCAGGAGATCTTCTGTTGATTTGTGCTTCCAAAAGCTATTTGATCTTCGTAAATCTCAAAACCACCAAATGCTACTCGACAGGTTAGAAGTTGTTTAACTTGGTCCTTTTGCATTTTTTTAGGTATCAGCTAATCCCGAACTCATTCCCAGCTGAAAGAAAATAGGCGTACAAAGAAGTGTCAGTTCGCTGACATGTTTCTTGATTTTGTCAGCGCCCGAAGCTTTTCTGTGCTGAGCCTCACTAGGAGAAATTTATTTATTTTTTTATTTATTAATCTCGTTTAAAGAAATAAGAGTCTCTCTATACAGACAAATTTTCCTTCTTCAAGGTAATGCATTTGATATATTTGATGAAGCTTTTTGCTTGTTAAAATTTAATGGACGGATCTTTTTTAAGTAAGTAAAAGTAATTACACCAAAAAAGCAGAGATTAATTTACAGTTTACATTAACTGTTCCCAAAACAAATTCCGTGCCATCCTGCGTAGAAAGTCTCGTAGGGCATCATTTTTATGGAAGGTAATTTGATATTTCTCTGTAACTTGTCGGTGATTATAAGCGATATAGTGCAGTAAAAAATCATTTTAAATTGCACAGTCTAGATACAGCAATATTTTAATTTTGTCCTCTCTGGGGTATCACCAGGAGTATTGTCCTGAGTTTTGGACCGTGTGCTCTTTTGTTTATAAACAATTTAAGTTTGGAAAATGCGTTTTTTGAGCTTAAAATGTGAATAACTCCGGTTATATAAGTCGGATCGAGACAAAAAAAACCAAGCTCTTCGTAACGAAATTTCGAATAAATTATCGTTGGTTTTAAGTCGCTCAAGTGCGTACATAACCTATAAAATTGAAAAAGCAGACAAAAACTGTTTTTTTTTTGTCATTTTATTGTACAGGACGACTAAGTGAACCAATCGGCTTGAAATTTTCTGAAAATATGCCTTTCGTTATAACAAAAATACCCCCCTCCCCTGAGTGGGCACAATTGAATTTGTTATTTAAAATTTGAATTGCCCGCAATTTTATGCCACTTGGTCCAAAATGAATCTTTTTTTTTCAAAATTTGGGTCTTGACGCCAGCTTTCCGATGCCATTAAATAACTCCGTTTTAAAAAACCGTTTTTTTTTCATTTGTATTTTAATCAAATAATGACAAATGCGTTTTTTTTTTTCCGCCAGTTAAAAAAAAAAATTGAAAAATTTTATTACATCTCGTAGAGAATCGCGAGACTTTTATTTTAAAAAAAATCATTTTCATTAACGCGAAAATGTTGTTATTTGATTAATAAACAAATGTAAAATAAGGGTTAAAATGACTAAAAAAATTTTTTAATGGCATCGGAAAGCTGGCATCGACACCCAAAATTTGAAAAAAAATATATTTATTTTGGACTAAATAGCATAAAATGGCGGGTAATTCACATTTTAAACAACAAATTCAAATTGTGCCCACTGGGTTCAATATTTTTGTACCAAAATTTCAAGGTATTTTTGCTATAAAAGGTATATTTTCTGAAAGTTTCAAGTAGCTCGGTTTACTTAGTCGACCTGTACAAGATGGTCCAAATTGGACACTTTTAAAGATAAACCCCTTTATCTAAAGGAGTTAGACGAAAACTGATATAGGTGTCTGAGACTCAATTTTTATGATAAACTCAATGGTGAAAACCGCATATCGACATCTAGTACTGTTTCGGATATACAGGGCGTATTTCAAAAATCTGCATTTTGGAAAAATGTTTGTAATTCTTTTCCTATCGAAAATTTTTGATTTCTGTAAAAATATTCTCAAAGCACTTTTTCACGTGGATTTCAACAGTGTAAGTTACATTTTTTTACAACTAATATTTTGAAAATTATTAACGCAAAAGTATATTTTGTTTTCAGTTTTTATGCAAGTTTTAAATGCACATTTTGTGAAGTAGGCTTTGGACGGAGCGGCAATATCAATTGTTTACCGATAACAGTCAAATCGTAAAAAAAAATTCCCAGAAGTAACTCTAAGAGTCATAACTACCATGAAATTTACTAAATGCTATAGTACTTTAAACTATGCAGAAAATAAAACAAAACAACATTAAAACAATTTATTCCGAGTAGAGCAAACTAAAACAAAATAATATTTTCTATAAGAGATGTTCGAAATGTCGACTAGTTTCATTTACACATAGGCGGCACCTTTTCTGGACACTTTTTACCGAGTTAATTAGTTCAAGAGGCTCTCACTCCTCTGCAAAACTTTGTATCACTGCGGCTTCTAACTCTTGGTGTTTGTCGGCAATTTATATACATATATATATATATATATATATATATATATATATATATATATATATATATATATATATATATATATATATATTATATATTTTTCCTTATCCGAATAGAGCTTTAAATTATCATTCTAAAAATATAGCACATTTTATATTTTGCTTAGATCTACTTCAAAATATAAAGGTTTTCAGTTTTTACGCGAGTTTTAAATGCACATTTTGTGAAGTAGGCTTTGGACGGAGCGGCCATATGGTTTAATTCAATGGTTTACTCGTAGTTGTCAAATTTTACTTCAGGATCAGTTATTATTAAACTGTCAAATAAATCGCAATGTTGTTTGAAAATTACGAAAAATGGGATATGATAGCGTGTTTCATACAAACCGGAGAAAATTCGGAAGCGGCAAGTAATTTGTACCACGAACAGTATCCAGAGAGGCGTCAACCCTTCAAGGATATATTCGCTCGATTGCGACATAACCTAGTTAATAGTGGCCAGTTTGAAAAGAAACGACCCAAAAATTATGCATCAAACAGGGATAAGGAGTTAGAAGTAATAGTAGTTTTAGGAACTATCGGAAATAATCCCAACACTTCAACCCGACAGTTAAAAGAATCCACTGGCCTACCAAGAACTAACGTAAGTCGTACTTTGAAGACGCACACATTCAGGTCATATAGGACAAGAAAAGTTCATCACCTTAGAGACGGAGATTTTGAACGGCATATGGATTTTTGCGGATGATTTATGAAGAATTGTAACCATGATCCGAATTTTTCATTAAATTGCATTTGGACAGGCGAAGCTTATGTAAGCAATGCAGGTATTTTTAACCGTTACAATTCTTATACGTGGGCACAAGCAAATCCTCATTTAGTTGTGAAGCAAAGAAATCAAGGCACATTTGGATTTAATGTGTGGGCAGGAATTTTTAGAGACAGGGTTATAGGTCCATTTATTTATGAAGGAACTCTCACCTCTCAGAGATATTTAGAAATTTTAAGGCAGCAAATAGAACCTCTTGTTGGTGAACTGCCGTTAATGGACCTTAGAAATATATTTTTTTAACACGACGAGGCACCCCCTCATAAAGCTGCAGTTATCAGTAATTTTTTATCTGCCAATTTCGACAATAACTGGATAGCCAACCAAGGTCCGAACCGTTGGCCAGCAAGGTCACCGGATTTAACACCCATGGACTGCTATCTCTGGGGAAGATTGAAAGACCTAACCACCAGGCAAGAGTTAGAAGCCGCAGTGATACAAAGTTTTGCAGCTCTCACTGGTCTTGAACTAATCAACTCGGTAAGAAGTGTCCAAAAAAGGTGCCGCCTATGTGTAAATGAAACTGGACGACATTTCGAACATCTCTTATAGAAAATTGTTTTGTTTTAGTTTTGTTCTACTCGGAATAAATTGTTTTATTGTTGTTTTGTTTTATTTTCTACATAGTTTGAAGTACTACAGCATTTAGTAAATTTCATGGTAGTTATGACTCTTAGAGTTACTTTTGGGAATTTTTTTTGCTATTTGACTGCTATCGGTAAACAATTGATATTGCCGCTCCGTCCAAAGCCTACTTCATAAAATGTGCATTTAAAACTCGCATAAAAACTGAAAATCTTTATATTTTGAAGTAGATTTAAGCAAAATATAAAGCGTGCTATATTTTTAGAATGATAATTTAAAGCTCTATTCGGATAAGGAAAAATATACAGGGTATCCTATTTAAAAAATATATTTTTGCGTTAATAATTATTAAAATATTGTTGTAAAAAAATGTAACTTACACTGCTGAAATCCACGTGAAAAAGTGCTTTGAGAATGTTTTTACAGAAATCAAAAATTTTCAATAGGAAAAGAATTACAAATATTTTTCCAAAATGCAAATTTTTTAATAATAGCCTGTATATCTGAAACGGTACTAGATATCGATATGCTATTTTCAACATTGAGTTTATCATAAAAATTGAGCCTCAGGCACCGACATCAGTTTTCGTCTATCTCCCTCAGATAAAGGGGCCTTTAAAAGTGGCCAATTTGGACCACCCTGTATAATGAAATTTAAAAAAAAAAAACAGTTTTTTGCCAGTTTATTCAATTTTGTACGCTATGTACGCACTTGAACGACTTAAAATCGAGTCGAATTTTGTTGGAAATTTCATTACCAAGAGTTTGTTTTTTTTTTTGTCTCAGTCCGATTTATATAACCGGAGTTATTTACATTTTAAGCTCAAAAAACGCGTTTTGAAAACTTAAATTGTTTATAAACAAAATAGCACAAGTTTTTCGAAGTCCAAAACTCACGACAACCCCAGAGAGGACAAAATCATAATATTGCTGTATCTAAATTATGTTCATTATTTTGACCTTTTTTACTACACTAGTAGGAATATCGACAATACCAACCTAAATCAGCAATAGCTAAACAGTTTATTAACGGTAAACATGGTAAACTTGAGGAATTTTTTTGTATATTGTATGTCTGTAAAATTAATCCATTATGAACTTGCATTCTTTCCTACTTAAAGCTTTTAGTTCCTTAATGTTTGTTTCATATCAGGATTTAAATCACTACTGTCAACTGAAAACAAACAATTTCTACAATTAACTCTATAATTATTATTTGTACTTTTGTTGACCTAGATCACGTCATATTTTCTAACTGAGAGTGGACCGCGAATACGAATCTTTAGATTTAGTAGAGCAGTTGACACATATTTAATCAAAAAGTCTTACAAAATAAAACAAAATAAACTTGAGATCTATTGTGTCTTTTATAGTGTCCGTCAAGAAGATATTAATGATAGAAGAACGAAATATTAATATACTGGGGGAGCTTGGGGTAATAAAAACTACGCAGTAGTTAGTTTGTATATCCTAATAAGGTACATAAAAATTCGAAGTCTGCAGGTCAAAGAACATAAGAGAAATGTACCTGGACGTTAATCTGACTAAAAGATATAAATGGTCAAAAAATGGGCAAAAACAAAGGAGGAAAACGTTAGAAGGATTCACGATGAATAATTTCAATAAACCGTATGAATAAACTTATAATACGTTACAACATTATATATTGATTTTTGACGCTTTTTACAGCAATTTAGCAATTTTTTCCATTTTTCCGCAAAAATTTGCAAAAACAAGGTTCTTAAAAAAGTCATGTTCAGTCGTGAATAATTGTTTCTGGCACTTTCAAAAAAAATGTTTCTCTTTTTTGAACCGCTGACATACCAACAATTTATGGAAATGCTGTATATATATATATATATATATATATATATATATATATATATATATATATATATATATATGGGCCATTCTCTGTCAACCGATCCCCCCTCAGTCCATTTTTGGTTTCGTTATAAAATAATTTTTTTCTGCTCAAGATTTTCGTTGGAATGTCTACTTTTAAATGTCGTGTGTCCCCTTAAATAATTCAAAATGGCGGCTGCAATATAGCGGCTAAAAAATGGCGCCAAAAATTTTTTCAATATGAAAATAAATTGCTTAAATAATGGGATATTCGAGCGGAACTCGTTACTAGGGGATTTTTTGAGGTGCTAAACACGAGTTTAAAGTCAGAAAATGATTATTTTTTATTCAAAGATGGCGGATTCAAGATGGTGATCGTAAATTCGAAAAATCGGATATCCAAGCAAAGCTTGATTCTCGGGTTTTTTTTTGAAGGAATGAACACGAATTTCAAGTCAGAAAATGATTATTTTTTATTCCAAGATGGCGGATTCAAGATGTGAACGAGAAATGCTTAAATGTAAAATATTGGCATAAAGCATGTTTCCCCTTTAATCAATAATAAATAATGAGATATTCGAGCGAATCTCGTTACGGGGATTTTCTGACATGCTGAACACGAATTTGAAGTCAGAAAATGATTATTTTTATTCTAAGATCGCGGATCCAAGATGGCGATCGTAAATTCGAAAAAACAGATATCCATGCAAAGCTCGGTACAGATATTGATTTCAAAAAGCTTTGGTATTGAGACAAAAATGATGTGTATAATTAATTTTTGAGACTTCAAGCAATTTAACGAAGTATAATTTTTTATTGTATTTCAATTTTTAAAATACTTTTGACACGTTTTATAAAATAAAATGAATCTAAAAAATAATAATCATTTTCATATAAATAATGAATGCGAATTCTTATTGAGTGTTCTCTCAAACTCTTTGAGTAATTTTTACTCGATTCCAGTGAAAAAGACGGTCTCGTGAAGCTGATCGAATGAAAATTTTATTCGAACACAATAGAAATTTTCTGATACTTTTAGATCAAAAGTTAACGAAAAATCTGTATAACAATTTTTTAGCAAATTTTCTGAACTTCTAGATAAAAATAGAATAATAATTTTTAAGCACATCTAGAACATTTTTCGAAGCTCGAAAGTATGAGAAATTGATTTTCACTGAGTTCCAACATTCAAAATTTGTCTGAAATTTTTCACATTCTTTTATGAAGTGCTGCATAATTTTTAAAATATGCGACCTAGTGAAAACATCAATTTTTGACTTCAGAATCGTCATCCATGCCTCCTTGATTAAAGGGGAAACATGCTTTATGCCAATATTTTACATTTAAGCATTTCTCGTTCACATCTTGAATCCGCCATCTTGGAATAAAAAATAATCGTTTTCTGACTTGAAATTCATGTTCACCACTTCAAAAAAAAAAACTCGAGAATCAAGCTTTGCATGGATATCTGATTTTTCGAATTTACGATCACCATCTTGAATCCGCCATCTTTGAATAAAAAATAATCATTTTCTGACTTTAAATTCGTGTTCAGCACCTCAAAAAACCCCCTATTAACGAGTTCCGCTTGAATATCCCATTATTTAAGCAATTTATTTTCATATTGAAAAAATTTTTGGCGCCATTTTTTCATTTTAGCCGTTCATATTGAATTATTTAAAAGGACACACAGCCTTTAAAAGTTGACATTCCAAATGTCCTGATGAATGTAAAAAATAATATTCTCCGCACGATTTCACTAGACAACAGAAGGTGCTGCATTTTCTAAGAGTGTATAGTAAAAGTGTATACGTTGCCCTTACATAACATAAAGTCTGTCAAGTGACCGCTCGTATTCTTGAAAAAATGTGTTTCGAGAATATTTTTTACCAACAATGTATTCTTTGGTGTGCTAACAATGGCGCAATTACCTTAGTAAGTTGTCCAATCGCCTCCTGCATCAATTAGCGAGACAACTGAGTCAAAGTCCTCAGAGTCTTTCCTCTGAGCTGAGCTTTTTCTTTACAAGAGACCAAACGTTTTCAATAGGGTTGGCGTCCGGCGATTGTGAGGGCTACTCTAGTATTTTATTTTACTTCGGAATTTGACATCATGAGCACGAAGATGTTGTCGAATGGTCTCATGGGACACGTTCAAACCCGATTTTCTTAATTTTGCCGTTCCTTGACGTAGCGTCAATTTCGGGACCCGTGAAATACATATATATATATATATATATATATATATATATATATATATATATATATATATATATATATATATATATATATATATATACATGTATAGTATATATATATATATATTTATATATATATATATATATATATATATATATATATATATATATATATATATACATATATATATATATATATATATATATATATATATATATATATATATATATATATATATTTGAAATTAGCCTAAAATCCTGACTCCGACGTCAACAAAAATGACTCAGTTCTTATGAATTCGAGGTTCCCCTAGTATATTAATATTCTTTCCTGTATCATTAATATTTCCTTGACGGAAACTATAAATCTATAGAAGGCACAATAGGTCTCAAGTTTATTTTACTTTATTAATTTATAATTTGTTTTTCTTACTGAATTTCGGGAAACTAGATTTAAGATAATAGATGTTGCGGAAAAACTCTATTTATGTTGTCTATGAAAAACAAATAATTTATTTGTAGTTTTTTTATTTCTAGAAGTGCAAAAATTGCAAATAAATACAGAATAGATGGACTTATACAAG
This sequence comes from Pachyrhynchus sulphureomaculatus, assembly GCA_019049505.1. Classification (NCBI taxonomy): domain Eukaryota; kingdom Metazoa; phylum Arthropoda; class Insecta; order Coleoptera; family Curculionidae; genus Pachyrhynchus; species Pachyrhynchus sulphureomaculatus. Next base: position 113,390,020 of record CM032456.1, on the reverse strand, counting down.
GTATGCCAGCGTCATCTAAATTAAATTAGTTTCAAGAGGCTAGCTTGTATCGATCGCAAGAACGTTTCTAATCAGTTTATATATATATATATATATATATATATATATATATATATATATATATATATATATATATATATATGTATATATATATATATATATATATATATATATATATATATATATATATATATATATATATATATATATATATATATATATATATATATATATATATATATATATATATATATACGTAATAACTCGCAGGACATGTTGCTCGTCAAGACGTGGACAAAACACATTATACACTGGAGACTTCGTCTGCATAAATGGAAAGTTGGCAGACGAACAAAACGTTGGCTAGACCACATTAAACAGAAAGTCGAAAAAAATTGGCACCAACTAGCCCAGAAAAAGGAACTATGCAGGAGGCACAGGGCTGCTAAGAGAAATATATATATATATATATATATATATATATATATATATATATATATATATATATATATATAGAATATAGAATGGTATGAAAATCGTTTAATATATTGAATTAAGTGACTTCTACGAGTCAATCAGAAATACATCTAGTATTTTTCTTAAATTTGAACGTTTACAGTTTTATAATTCACTGGACTACGTAATTTTAAAAATTAATGTACCGCCACTGACACAGCTGAGATGACCCTTCGAATGCCTGAATGGAAAAGAGAGGTAGCCTTCAAAATGAGCTAAAGAGAGACGACAGTTGCTAAAGATTAATTACAATTAGTTTTAGTTATAACAGTTTGTTTAATTAAACAAAAAAATAGTGATATCTTTATGAGATACATTAAAATTCCGGGTTTCAATCCGTTCGTCTAACAATTTGCCATTTTCAAGTACTCTTGCTGCTGCTATTTGATATTGTGTTCTTGCTGGATCGGGAGTGTTCGTCCGGGCATCAGTGTTTGCCGGTTGGGTACCCGTATTATTGGTAATTACAGGTTCCGGCGCTATGCTGACTGTTGCCTTCTCGATGTTTTGGTTATTCCTTGGTTTAGCTAGCAGATTCTTCCATGTAGTGGAGATATTCAGTGCATCATCCTGTTTATTTAGCTGTCCATTCTTTTCGATTTTCAACGCTTCTCTGACTATGCGTGTTTTATAATGTGAAATCGAGGCTATTTGTTTAGATCCCTCAAAATTGATGTTGTGACCAGTATCATGATGGTGCTGAAAAAGAGCTGAAGTTGTTTGTTTATTTTTGATACTTATTTTATGTTCTTAGATCCGGGTGGAAATTCTTCTTTTTGTTTGCCGTATGTACAACTTGTGGCAATCTCCACATGGGATGCTGTAAACTCCATGGTTTTCCAGTTTTCTCTTGTCCCCAGGATGTCTGCCAGAGTGTTTTGTGATTTGTATGCCGTGCCTATGTTGTATGTCTTAGGACTCTTCCAATCCTAGCTGTAACGCCTTTCACATACGGTAATACTACTTTGGTTGAGGTCCCTTTCTTCTGTCCTTGTCTGTGGATGGCGCTGCCTTGCTAATGCTCTCCGTATGGACTGATCTCTATATCCGTTTTGCTTGAGTGCCGTAGTAATTTGTGTAATTTCTTGCTGTCTCATGTCTGGTTTGGTGAGTCGATATGATCTCGATATGAGAGTGTTGGCTATCGACTGGATTTGGGATGGATGGTGGTGTGAGCCAGCGTTTAAATATCTGTTGGTGTGGGTGGGCTTCCGGTAGACTGAGCATTGAAGTCGATCGTTGTTTTTCCTAATTATGAGCACATCAAGGAAAGGAAGGCTTTTTTCTTCTTTTACTTCCAAAGTGAACTGCATCTGGTGGTGAATTCTATTTAAATAGGTCAGGAAGTTGTCTAATTCATTTCGTCCATGGGGCCAAATTATAACATCTACAACTGAGCAACCATATACATCCTCTGTTATGGTCTGATATTGACAAACTTTCATTCTGGCGGGCAGAATCCGATACCAACTTTAAAATCGAAAAACTAAAAAAGAAGCTAGAAAACATCAAAGGAAAAGATACGCTACACACTGATCCACAACTAGAAACAAGCGAAGTGTTGCATAACCTCTCAATATAGGCCACGAAGAATCAGTACTAAGCAAAGGTTTCAATTACGCCGTAACACCAAAATCAATCACTGAAGCAATCAACATCAACGGCGTTAACATAAATAACATCAGATACGCCGACGATACATTTATTATCACTAATAAAGGAAAAAATCTACAAAAACTTATCGATAAAATAACTGACACTTGTACACAGTTTGGTTTAAGACTCAATGAAAATAAAACACAATATATATATATATATATATATATATATATATATATATATATATATATATATATATATATATACAATATAAGCAAAGAATCTAATATTGAAGATTGGTGCTATTACAGTCAGTGGCACAAAGATAGAGAGATTTGATAAATTGATGTATCTCGGTAGCAGTATTAACGCCCACTGGAACCCGAGTGTGGAAGTCAAAATTCGAATAGAGAATCTGAAAATCAGTTGAATGGACAGAATTAGTAACAACGGCGTTGTCACTCGCATAGGCAAGGACTTGGAGGTGGTTACGACAATTAAGCGACGCAAATTAGAACATTTTGGCCACATTATGGGATATCCAGAAAAATACTTAATCTTGCATCTGATTATAGCGGGAAAGATTCCAGACAGACGTGGTTCAGGAAGAAGGAGAACATCGTGGCTAAAAAATTCAAGGCAGTGGTACGGAAAGTCTACGGTTCAACTCTTCCGAGCGGCTGTCAATAAAACGATCATCATCAACATGGTAGCCAACATGATAACCAACGATCGTTAAACGGTCATGGTACGCGAAGAAGATATATATATATATATATATATATATATATATATATATATATATATATATATATATATATATATTAGAAATACGTGTTTGCAAGGAAAGTGCTGGGTAAATCTCTACCGATTTTTTTTTTCTGTTTAAGCTTTAATCTGTTTTCGTATTATTAATATTTTTTATTACTTGTTTATCACTTTAATTTGTTTTCGAGAAAATTCATGAGATTGTCTTACTAAAAAAAAGTGTTTACTAGGTCAACCAAAATGGAAATTTTCCAATTGGTGATTCAAAATATACCAAACTCGTTTATGTTGACACGAACCCTTGTTTTACAGCGTCACGTTATAATTCAAAAGCAAGATTACATGTTTCACCATAAATCAATCGATTGACGTCGGTTAAACAGGACGGACGCCGACAAATTCCGATTAACAGGAACTCTTCTGGATATTCCAGAAATAAATGACAATCAATCCCTATTATTTAGTTTTTGTTAAACAGTGAAACTAAAAGTGATTGAATGGGAAATTAGCAAGTTTTCTCAAGGTATACGAGAGTATAAAGTGTAATTAATTAATTGATGATCTAGTCGATCTTTCCGATATATAAAACTAAAAAAGATGTTTTCGTGTGTATGTATGTGTACGAGAAGACTAATAAAATATTTATAATTCTAATCAAAGAATTTAGAAAAAGCACAATATGTTTGAGGCCTAAAATATACTCTAGATGGAGTCACTAACTATACATGGCAAAATTAATGCTTTAACGAGAATTGTTGTTATTTTCGTTAGCTTTTTTTTTTATTTAAAACACCTGTGAGGATGCTCATACTATTACAATTTCATCAGTATAGAATAATCAGCGATCTTAGTCTAACCTAAAGTACTAATTAAATATTATCTAAGAGTTTATCAATCAAAGTTCCTTAGTTTCTAATACGTAGGGAGGCATAACTATCACTTGCGCGTACATAAAATACCATCTCTGCTACAACTATTAACTAAATAACGTTTTTTTCCTTGTGATTCGTCTCACTAGGTTTCTGTTAGCTAGAAGTAGTATAGCTTCTACGTTCGTGTGTTAGTGGGGTCTGTTTTCATGTTTCTTTACAATTTTATGAATTTCATTAGCCCCAACTTCTATCTGGAGGTATCTATGTGGAAAATCATTTCTTACGTACCAATGTGCGTCGACTATTCCTCTCAGTACTTGGTTTTGAAATCTTTATATGATTTCTATATCGCTTTACTGAGTACACCCCATAGTTGTCCAGCATAACTCTATATAGTTCTTAGTATTTATTTATAAAGAAGAAGCTTGTTATATATTGACAAATTAGAATTGCTTCCAATCAGCCAGTATATTTTGCTACATCTGAGACCCAACTGTATTTTCTTTTTAACTAACTAACTAACCCCACCCTTTAACCCCTTTCATATTTTACTATAAATAATATGCCTAAAATTTGTCTAGTACATTAACTAGAAAACCTGTAAATATCTCAAAATGCTATTGAAATTATACAATATTAAACTACTCCCGCTCCCTTTAGCTTTCTAACGAAGTATCATACCACGGTATTTGGCTTTATTAGCATATGGTACTGCTTTGTGTTTAATAGTTACGGATATGTTTTATATATATTTCTTGGTAAAATTAATGTACACAGACTTTGTTTCATTACGTTTAATTCGCCACTTTTTAGTCTAAAACCCCATTCCCTTAATACGTCTTTGTAATTTCTGAGTAGTTTCTTCATTAGAGTTATCTACTGCCATTATCGGAATATCATGAGCGCCGTTTTCTCCTTCGGGTGTGTTTACTTGTGTATAATAATTAACAATCTGCATCTCAAAATTCGTTTTTATCTTCTTCATTAATTTTCTTTAACTCAAGGAGGTAAAATTCGTTGAATTTGTTATAAAGAGTAATTAAGAAACTGGTAATGGCAATATCACATCAATCCGGGCTATTGTCCGAATAGCCCAGTCGTCAAAGGCAAATTTTCATGAAAAGCTCCCATTAAATGTTAACAGGCTGCATTTTGGCATAGAGGTAGTTTTTTGGATGTAGAATACGAAAAAAAAGTTTGCTGCTCTAAAGTGTACACTAAGCTTATAAATTCGAAAATAAAATGAAATTTGGTTTTTCGCAAATATCTCTAAATATAAAAAAGATATTGAAAAACTAATAGCACCACGTAAAAGAACGGGAAATTTTACAAGATAGATTTTTTTTAGTTTTACCGTGTTTTAAAAAAAAATATATATTTAAAATAAAATGGCTGGTTTAAACCCCTCAGTTGCAGTGGGAATCGTGCTTCCAACCTCATTTATGATTAAATTAACATTTCTGTATACCGTTAAATATTTTGAAATTGACTATTAAGAGTTTTCTCGGAGTGCTGATTAAGAATCCGATGACAGATTTTAAAAATTCAAAATGGTAGATCCAATATGACGGCCGAAGGGTAAGTAATTCATTTAATTTCTTCGAGTAATTTAAATTTTTGTGTTTTCAATAACTGTTTTCTTTGTACCTGAATGTTTAAATGAAATATAAATAATTTATACTTAAAGCTTAGACTTTTATCTTTGATTTCCCACCTTTAAATATTTTTTTATGTTAGGTTTAAGTTGTATGATTAATAATAAGCAAAAAATACGTTTTTCATGAACACCTTTTAAGAACAAAATTACAAAAAAAAAAGAAAGTTTTTTAAAAGTTTTTGTTGATTTTCTAATATCAAATATACTTTTAACTCTAACTAAAAAAAAATTGTCCGACTTTTTTTGATCATTTCGTATTGTTGAACGCAAAATTGCCGGCGGCGCACTACAGGAGGCATATTTTCATATTTTAAAAACTGAATTTTTAAATAACACAGACAATATGGGTATTTATAATTATTCTTATATTGAAACTTAAGGTATAATAATGATACATGCACAAGGATTATTTTTTTCAATACTATAGTTTATTAAATATTTACTGTATGTCCGGTAAAATTGTGCAAACTAAAATTTCGTTTATAAATTTTACAAATTATAAAGCAACAAAAATAAAAACTATTGCTATCATCGGAAAGCGGAAAGACTCCTCTTCAAAAACCTATCTTCTAATTTTTTTTACACTCTGAAAACAAGTAATATCGATTAACCTTCGAGAGGTGCCCGTAGACTTTCAAATTAACCTGTTTGACGTACTACATTTTTTGAATCACCTATCCGAATATTTAATAAATTATCACGCTAATAAAAAAAAATCTATAAACTACTTTTTGTAAAATTTTCCGCTCTTTCACGTGATGCTATTAGTTTTTTGATTTCTTTTTGATTTTTCGAGATATAACCGAAAAACCGAATTTTGATTTTATTTTAGATTTTATGGGCTTAGCGTACATCAAACTTAAGCAAACTTTTTTTTATCGTATTTTACATCCAAAAAACTGCCTGTGTGCAGCTTGTTAACATTTAATGAGAGCTCAAAACCCCTGGCGACTGGGCTAGAAGTGGAATCTTTGATGTGTCCATTTGCCACAATCATTGGCATACACACTGAAAACCATAAATCGCTAGACTCTGATCAGTTATAACGAAGTATCATTTTTCACTATTTTTCTATAGTTTCCCTGGAGACACCGGTTTAAATATACTAGGCGATTTCCAAAATGCCCTTCGCAGATACATATCAAACAGATAAACAAACAAAAAAATACATAAATGTTTTGTTTTCTAATTATATTGGAAAACCCTAAAAATTACTGCCATACACACCCCACATTGTATGTCCGGAAGTGTCCCTAAAAATTTCTTACCTAATGAAATTTTGTAAGGCGCGTTTTTTGATTATTACGGAGACATTCATCCGAGTTGATGTTTATTTGTGTGTGTTTAAAACGTGAAAATCCCGCGGATTGTGAAATACGCTCGATAATTTGTTTCTTAAATGTAAGAGAAGTGAAAACAGTCGAAATTCATCGGCAGATTAATGTAATGTATGACGAAGATGCTATGAGTGATAGAATGGTAAGAAACCAATCGTTTAGCCAGTGATTTGACTTTCCCCAAGAATGCCGAACGACAAGCTGAATTGTCACTAGTGACAAGACGGGGATTACGTACGTTATATGGGAATCAAAACAACAGTCCATGGAATGGAGACATTCAATATCACCCAAGAAAGTGAAGTTTAAGCAAACAATTTCAGCCCGAAAATTGATATACGCTGTGTTTTGGAATACTCGTCCACACGTGGCTCATCGAACCCAATATCCCATGGCGTCATATGGCTGGGAACAATTTGATCACCCCCATATGGCCCTGACCTAGCGCCCATTTGTTCCTGCACTTAAAGAAGGACCTTAACGGTCAGGGCTACGACACCGACGACGTCGCAAAAACGGCCATACTGCAGTGGTTAGCAAACCAGACGGCAGATTTCTATGAGGATGGAATACAGTTTTACGATACAAGTGCCTTAATATAGGTGGAAAATTATGTTAAAAAATAGATTAAGGTCCTGGCGTACATGTAAAAATAAAATTTTTAAAAGAAATGCTCTTTTGTTTTTTTAATATCGAAACCTTACTTTTGAAAGGAGCCTCGTATATTTAAAATAAACCGGTCAAGTGCTAGTTGGACTTGCGCAATTGGTGTTCCGTACGTTGATTGCTTTTAAAATAAATTTTTTGTTACGAAAGTATAAAATGATCAGTGACTTCACAAAACACATCCTGATGACCTTGAAATGTTTGTTTTTTTTTTATATACCAGATAAATTATTAAAGGAAATGCACTCGTGGCAATTTTCATTCAATCTACACCCTGTAGAGAATATTCCAGAATTTTTTCCAAATTTTTTTATCAGTACTTTTCGAGATATGGGAAGGGGACAGCGATTTTTCGCACTTTTTTAAAAATAATACAAAGCGAATTGTGCGCAAGTATTACATTATATATATTTTTGAACTCGTCTTTTTACAAGCTTTCATTTGACACCCAACCTGGTGAAAAAAGAATTTTTCACTTCCTTAGGTCAAAATTTAACTTTCAAAACTACCTGGGTCTGATGGGGCCATCAATATTAGTGCCAAATTTCAACTTTCTATTCCGAGAAAATCGGGTGTGACAAACAGACAGACAGACACCGAAGTGGTCTCATAAGTGTTCCCTACTGAACACTAAAAACAAATCATGTTTCTTGGAAATAGACCGTTTTAAATTGAAGTAACCTTCCCAGATTTAATATATAAGTACCCTAGGCAAGTAAAAATCCCTGAAAATGCTCTATGCAGTTGTACCCGAAAAGTGGTAAAATCATTGTAACTTCATACAGTCTAAAGTCAAAGACCAAGGTTGCTTGTCTGACGAAAGTCGTAAAAATCGTTCCTTATTGAGCGTAGTACTTTTCTTATCTTCTAACCCAAACAAATGTTGGACGTATGCATATTTAAACAGTATGTGTGCCTTTTGTATCACGCTTCCCTATCCAATCTAAAAGTTTAGGGCGTAAAAATTTCCATAATACAAGAACAAACATCTAAAATGTGTTTAGTTTTTTTGTTCTTTATGTTCCTCAATACAATATACATGGAAAATACATATTTTATTTTCGTCTGTTCTATTATCTATTCTTTGTTTGTGTTTTCGATTATGTTAACGTAGAAACGACGAGACGTGTGAACATAAATATTACATTTAAATAAATTTACATTATCCTAGCATAAGGAAAAAATGAAGTAAGGAATATTAATATGTTCTCCATAGCTGACATCTTGTCAATAAATAAGTGGGGAGTGCATATGGATGTTCTATAACTACTAGCATTGCTATTATTAGTGAACATTTAGAGAGGTCACAAGGTATAGGGGGAAGAAAATACTTTCATCGTAATGCCGGCGGGCCCTCTCTAAAATTTGCCATTTGTCCCAAAAATAAGGTTTGCACAGTTTTAGCTCAATTAGATAACGTTAACCCGTGCCTCATCGAAGTTAAAGCTGTAAAATTCGATTTTTTGCAAAAAAAATCGTGGTTTTTCCCCCACAAAATGAAAACCATTCGTCCTAGAGACTTGACTCTTATTTCGTTTCATATGAAATGTTGTTGTCTTAAAGTTTCACTCCTACCACTTTTTTGTTAAAACTTTTATGTTTGAAAATATTCATCATCCAAGACCGGACATGATTTGAATCCTCAAATTCTACCTTCAACCTGTTTAGAAAACGAAAGTGAAAAATGGCAACAAAGATACCTAACTTAAATACTTTTGACCATTTTTTTTATGGGTCTAGCACACGTGCTGTAGGGAGGTCCCTAAAGCGCTACAGGAGCGACACATGTGCGGAAAAAAGCGATTCATGTTGTTCTTGAATCGCTGTAAATTGTACTCGGTGGGAAACACCGTCCTTGGCAAATTATTCCAAAGGGATGATGTTTTCCATATAAAAAACTGCTTGAAAAGCGTTGTACGAGAAGTAACAAGCTGAACCTCGTACGGATATAAAGTATCAGCGCGACTTGTATTTCTAACATGCACCGCTCTAGGAGGAATTAAACGGGCCACATCCTCCGAACACTTTCCATGAAAATACTTGTAGAATAGGCTCAAGTCGCCAACCGTTCTTCGATGTACCAGCGAATCAAGGCCGCCGGTCATTTTTGGGTCTCCAATCAGACGAACAGCTCTTCTCTGAATAGAATCCAACAAATGCAGTGTATGTTTGGGAGCGGAGCCCCAAACATGGGAGCAGTATTCCATAGTTGCTTGAATTTAAGCTTTGTAAAGAATTAACAGTTGTTGTGGAGTGTAAAGCTTTCTGGCTCGAAATAATATTCCCAACTTTTGAGAAGCTCTCCTTGCTATGCCCGTAACATGCTCATGCCAGGACATATTTGCTCCCAAATTAACGCCCAACAAATTGAGTGACGATGTTAGAGGAATGGAGTGCTCCGCCATAACTATGTCGGGTTCAGCAACGTTAACTTTTTTAGAAAAAACTGCCGCCTGGGCTTTTGTACCGTTAAATTCCACTTGGTTACTGTCACCCCAAGATAGAAAGTCTTTGTTAAGTTGAACAACTTCCCGCTGTCTGCAGACACTCGCCCGAGCAGCCGATGTCCGAGCGTTCAAAGAGAATAAAGAAATAAGCGTACTGTCATCTGCAAAGCTGTAGATTGAATTTCCGGTCTTTTCCAGCAGATCGTTAATGTAAATGAGAAAGAGAGTAGGAGATAGTATGGAGCCTTGGGGCATACCGGCGTTGATAGTGAAGGTGTTAGAAAGAAATCCGTCGACTGCCACTCGTAAAGAACGCTCACTGAGGAAACATGAGAGCCACAAACACCTTTTCCTTTTTTTTCCTTCGTGTTATAAACAATTATGCAAATACATTATTATACAATATATAATAAGACATAAAATTATCATTTGTTTTAACTTTATAAATAATTTTACGAATTGCAAGGTAGCAGGTACCTTTAAAAGGTTTGTTTCTGTTACAAGAAAGCCCATTGCTAAACCCCACCCTTTTTTTGTTCCTTGTCTGGGATGCCCGGGGAGAAGTCAGAGAGTTTTAGTTTATGTTTGTCTTTCAAGCAGTGAACATGTCAACAACGTTCGTTTAGTGACTTTTCTGTGAGATTTGCGGGACAATGTCTTCTACAGCATCAACGAGCCATACTTGTTCGGGTTCGAGTTCAAGGCAAAAAGAAATGGTGTATTAATAGGCCATATGTCTCATCAAATCAGTGGTAGTAAATTACCATCTAATTGTCAAGTTTTACGCAGTTTATTTTATACGGGGGAAACTAAACACCAGAGAAGCTGCATGACTTACAATATAGGAATGTGGCTTGATACCAGTAAGAACTGGCCGCCTCAGAGGAACCTACGTTTTACTAGAGCAATTATTAAAGAAGAGTACCTGGTGCAATTTAGCACGCCAGATGGATGGCAAAGGCCATTTATTCTCTCAAAATATATCTTTTTAGGGATCAATTTTCTTTAACAGATTTAGAAAAAAAAAGGAGTCACAGACATTTGTTTATTTATAAGCGATATTTGTGTAAAAGCGTGATTCAAGGTGACCAAATGTCACTTTGGCCCCCAACCAAGACCTACAATTGTTAAAATCTTTTGTGAAATAAAGACAATTTGATAAAGAACTTGCAGACAAGGCACTGTCTAAAATGATAAGTCATCTGTGGTATCTCAATTCAGAGCTAGTTGCATTTTAATTTTTTGATGAAACTTTAGAAAAAAAATGTCAAATCAAGCATGGCTGCAAAATGTCTAAAATTAATTTCCGTTGAAGAAAAAAGTTACGATGATAGGGATGTAAAAGCAAGGCTCAATATGGAACAAGTGGATGATTTATTGGACAAAAAAACTGATTATTTTGTTCCTCATCAAACTCTAAATTTTCTCAAGAGATTTGAAATTGATACAAACTTTTTAAATACTGATCCCGATGACTGGTGTGACAATTCACACTATGTAAAAGCTAACAAAATAGTAAACAGTAATGTTCTCAATGACACAGCTGAAAGAGGTGTAAAATTAATTCAAGACTTCAATTCCTGTTTGGCGAAAGAAGAACAACGGCCGTTTTTGCTACAAGTTGTATCTGAATGTAGGAAAATTTTTCCTGACTCTTCAAAGGCCACCTTATCTAAGCCATTACCACCTTGATCTGATAATAAATTGTAAATGTAAATAATAATAATAACTTCTTTCCTTTATATTGCTTTCTTTTTTTATAACTAAACTTTAAATAATAAGATGCATTTGAACGTTATTTCTTCTCATTTTTATATCTTTTTGCTTTTCTTTTCTCCTAAATCCTCCATTTTCAACTTGGATTTTGCTCTATTTACTTTTGAAAACAGTTTTAACTAAACCCTTTTTTACATACATATTGAAAAGATAAATAAACTAAAATCTAGGGAGCCGATGGAATTGAATCTTGCGATGTTTTTAGACATTTTCATAAAAAGTCAAAACATCAACCTTGATGAGGCACTGGTTAACGTTATCCAGTTGAGCTGAAACATTACCAATCACATTTCTTAGTCAATTGGCAGCTTTTAGGAGGGTCCCTCCAAAAAAATTCGAACAATGATTTTTTTTGTGACCACTCTAGTGTAACAATATACTTTTAACGTATTTAACACGTCATAACGAATAAAAAAGAGATATTATTTTCAAGTAGGCAGTAGTATATTATAAACTGTAATTTTAAGCTAAAATTAATTTATATGCAATCATAGGTAAGTCAACATAATATACTGAAGGATCACTTACCACTCATTTACTGCTTCATTAAAAAAATCGGTAAAGTACCCAGTTCTTTCCTGGCGAACATGTAGTTCTAGAATAAGTACTGAATTTCACTTTCTCAAGTAAAGAGAAAGAAAATTTTTATAATATACCAGGTGTACAAGTATGAAATGCGGATTTCAGACAACAGATGGTGCATCAATGCAGTTTGTACTATAAAGATTTGGCACTGCGTCATTTTGTTGTGTCATCAACAAGTGTCAGATGCGCACGTGTGATAAATTGGAAAAGTGTGTGCATAGTGTTGTGTTGTTGTGCTCAATATGTCGAAATTTATACCGAACAAAGAGCATTCGCGGACAGCATTAATTTTTTGTTTTCATTTGAAGAAAACTGCTGTTGAATCATACCGATTACTTCGAGAAGCTTATGGTGGACATGCTCCATCGCAAGATATGTGGGAACGATGGTTTCGGCGTTTCAAAGGTGGTCGCTTCGATGTTGCAGACAAGGAACGTGGAAAACCGCCAAAAAAATACGAAGATGTGGAATTGCAAGCATTGTTGGACGAAGATGATTCGCAAACACAAAAACAACTCGCCGAGCAATTGGCCGCTTAGTCAACAAGCTGTTTCTAATCGGCTACGAGAGATGGGAAAGATTTAGAAAACCGGTAGGTGGGTACCACACACACGTGTGACATTTTGGTCGCTCGGTACAAAAGGAAGTCGTTTTTGCATCGTATGGGATGAAAAGTGGATTTATTTTGAGAATCCCAAGCGCAAAAAATCATGGGTAGACCCAGGCGCACCATCCACATCGACCGCAAGACCGAATCGCTTTGGCAGAAAGACGCTCTGTGTTTGATGGGACCAGAGGGGCGTGGTCTATTATGAGCTGTTAAAACCTGGGGAAACGGTTAATACTAAACGTTACCAACAACAATTGACCGATTTGAGCAAGTCGCTGCTTGAAAAAAGGCCAGAATACCGAAAGAGGCAACACAAAGTCATTTTTCTTCACGACAATGCTCCATCACATACGGCAAACCAGTTCGCGAGACGTTGGAAGCACTCAGCTGGGAAGTTCTACGCCCATGCGGTTTACTCACCAGACTTGGCTCCTTCCGATTACCACTTGTTTGCATCGATGGGTCACGCACTTGCTGAGCAGCGCTTTGGTTCGTACGAAGATGTGAAAAAATTGCTCGATGAATGGTTCGCAGCAAAAGGGGAAGATTTTTACTGGCGTGGTATTCACAAATTGCCCGAAAGATGGGAAAAATGTATTACAAGAGATAGAGCATACTTTTTTTATCATTCTTCCGAATTTTACATGTTTTTAGTGTTCCGTACGGAACACTTATAAGATCACTTCGGTGTCTGTCTGTCCGTCTGTCACCACCCGATTTTCTCCGAAACTGTTTGTCATAGAAAGTTGAAATTTGGTAATAATATAGGAATTGATGGCCTCATCAGAGCCATGTAGTTTTGAAAGTTAAATTGTGACATAAGGGGTTAGTTTTGTGGGGTGAAATCGGAAGTGAAAAAAATATTTTTTTACTAGGTAATCGAGTGTGGAGTCAAATGAAAGCTTGTGAAAAACACGAGTAAAAAATATATATATAATGTAACACTTGCGCGCATTTTTCTTTATATTATTTTTAAAAAATCGCGAAAAATCGCCTTATCTCGAAAAGTACTTATCAAAAAATTTTGAAAAAATTCTGGAATATTCTCCACGGGGTGTAGATTGAACGAAAATTATCACGAGTGCATTACCTTTAATAATTTATCTGGTATATAAAAAAACACAAATTTCAAGGTCATCAATTTTCAGTAAAAATTGGAAACAAACTTTGTTGAAAACTCATTTGGGGTGTGTTTTGTGAAGTCACTGATCATTTTATACTTCCGTTACAACATTTTTTATTTTAAAAGCAATCAACGTACGGAACACTAATTGCGTAAGTTCAACTTGCACTTGACCGGTTATTTTAGAAAGAAAATCCGCATTTGATACTTGTACACCTGGCAAATAAAATCATACAACATATCGACACACACCTCTTTCATCGTCTTTCCTTAAAACGATATCGCTTAGATTTCATTCGTTTCAAATATTATAATATCATTTCGTTTAAGTATTATGATGCCAACAGCCCGACAGTCGGAGAGACAGGCCGATGGAAATGGGAATATATATTTTTCTCGATCTAAGAACACTAAAATATAAACGAAAGCACAAATTACAGTGTAATCTAATGTTTCGTTTCTTTGACTTAAAGAACTCTGAATAATAGCTATAGTACATTAAATATGAAATTACCCTTCGAACTCCTTTCCTCACTTCTTATACACTGCATAATTATATATAATGTTTTATATTTATTATTTGTTCATTATCGCATTCAAATTCCCATAATACGATGGTGGAACAAATATAAACGAGACTTTCTGTACTGAGCGCTTAGTATCCTTCGGAGCGGGCCGCCGCACCGGTCCTAGCATTGTTGGTTGGGTTTGTTAGGCGTGGGGAGAACGATCGGTTGGCCTCGCCAGATGCATTCAGTATTACAGTTCACGATGTCGAAACGAGGCGTGCACCCTTCGATTGCGCAACGCGTCGTTATTACATTTCTCACTCGTGAAGGCTTGAAACCCACCGAAATTCTGCAGAGATTGACGGCACAGTTCAGGGATCAAACACTGTCAAGGCCTCGTGTGTTCGCCTGGCTTAAGGAGTTCATGGGAAGCCGTGAAGAGGTCGATAATGAGAGCCATGATCGTCGTCCACGGACGTGGCGTTTTGCACATTGATTTTATGCACGAACTTTGCACCATCAATGCGACGTAGTACTGTAACCTTTTGGATGAGGTTAAACTTGCTTATCGCCGCAAAAGACGTGACCAACCGATAAGAGAGGTGATACTTCTCCATAACAATTCTCGACCCCACACTCCAACTCTCACTTGCGAAAAATTGAAGAGAGTTGAACAACACTTGATGACCCTCCCTACAGCCCTGACCTATCGTCCTGCGATTTATATCTCTTTGGGCCACTCAAAGAAGCGCTGAGAGGCCAACGATTTGATGACGACAACGCGGCGGAGGGCTTCGTGAACAATTGGTTACTGACATAGCTCCCTTCCTTTTATGACGACGGTATCAAAAAGCTTTCGATACGCTGGGAAAAGTTCATTTGAAAAGCAAGTGATTATATTGAAAAATGATATGTACTTGGTTTATTTGTTATAGTAAATAAAAAACTTTAAAAAAAAATCTTGTTTATATTTGATCAACCTCAGTACTATGGAAACCATACAATATTTAACCACTTCACCTCTTTCACCCCTTCCCCAATTGAAATTGAAAGTAATGAAAAAATTAACATAATTTTCAGATTTCACAGATTCACAAACACCGAAAAAGTTCTGCACTACTATACATAAGAAGCAACCCCATTAAACCCTACACCACCCTATAACTCCTTACATATTTTACTATAAATAATAAGCCTTAAATTTGTCTAGTACGTCAACTAGAAAACCTATAAGTATCTCAAAATGCCATCGAAATTATACTACTACCCCCACCCCCTTTAGCCCCTTCCTGGGTTAAACTTGAAAGCAATGAAAAAATAACCTAAACCCCAAATACCCAGAAAAGGATATATAACACAATATATAGGAAGCAACCCCCTCTAATTTCCTCTCCCACGGCTTACTCCCCTTATATGTTTTATTATAAATATTTATCATAAAATTTATTTATTATTCAACAAGAAATCCGGAAAAGCTTCCATAATACTATTAAAACTTTTTAAATTATCGACCCAAACCCCTTTCGCCCCCCTTGGCCTAAAGAGATATTATTTCAAAATCTATAGGCTTCATCTCCTTATTAGGTCTTATCTATGTACCTAGTTTGAAACTAATACCTCATTTTGTTCAAGAGTTATCGTGCTAGGAGACCACAGACAAACAGACCGACGGAAATAAGTGACTATGTTCTTCGTGATCTAGGAACTCTAAAACGAGAAGAAGAGCAAAAATCCCGAAGTGCGATTCTTACACAAATACAATAATTTCCATTAGCAAGAAAATTAAAAAATGTTCTTCTGTTGTTTCCATACAATTTTTGGACTCGTTTATCTCACTTTCTCCAGCTTACTTCGTTTTTGTCACAACTGCGCCATGCTCTGCGTCTTGCGTCGATACTTTGCCAATAGAGTTTATCTAAAATGTATTTTAGAAAAACTAAACATTAAAAAAAGTCACAGACGGATAAAGGAATTGTCAAGCGATTTACTAACAATTACCGATAAGTAGCGTAATCGTAAAGGTTCTACCCCACTTATACAAAAATCGACATCAACTACTAAAATTGAACGAAGTCCATAGCTATTTCTGAAATTATTTACTGTTTTATGGACCGATAAATCGTGATACAACGAACCGCGTTCCGAGATTGATTGACAGATGAGTGAAAAGTAAATAACTCCTGAACTATGAACTTCGTAGGACCCTTACGATCGTACTGCCTAGCAGTAATTCTTAGCAACTCGCTAAACAATTCCTCTGTTGATCTGTGGTCCTAAACAGCCACCAACAGAGAATAAATATGCCTTTAAAAATAGGCTTACACCAGCCAAAGACGCAAATGATTATATTATGAAAAGTTCCGAGACTTTTCGAGAGATGAGAGCACAGACAAAAAAAAAAACATATGATTTTCAGTTACTGTCAACTAAGTTGGGAATGTTATAGATATATTTAGAGAGAACCAAAATCCTACATCACCAAAACTTTATGGCCTGATAAAAATACATAAAGAAAATTCGCCAATAAGACCAGTAGTATCGTACAGCAACACCCTCTTAAAAAATCTAGCAACACATCTCAACACGATCTTTAAAGAAATTACACAATTCAATCCAAAAATACAACACAAAAAAACTCTAGACCTCACAAATAAACTTAAAAATATCTCCATCCCAAATAACGCCCTTCTAGTTTCATTCGATGTTATAAATATGTTCTCGAATATCCCAAATAAAAATTGTTTAGAAATTATAAAAAAAACTATGTTACCAAAAAACATCAATATAACAATACAACAAGATATATTGAAACTGTTCCAATTTTGTATAACCAGAAATTATTTTTCAGTTCAATGATCAATTTTTCAAACAAAGAGATGGTCTTGCCATGGGGTCTCCACTTAGTCCTTTGCTAGCCAAAATTTTTATGTGAGAATTGGAAAATAGTTTCCAAAAAACTCAACACGCGAAAAATATTCTCTTTTGGTTTAGATATGTGGACGGCATCTTAGTATGTTTCCTTGGAAATTCCACTTTAAATCACCTAAATAATTTACACCCCAACATAAAATTCACACTGGAAAAGGAAACAGATAATAAAATAAATTTCTTAAATGTTACAATTTTAAAGAGAGGAAATAGACTTGAATTCGATATCTTCCGCAATCCAACCTTTTCAGATTTCACCATCCCAGCTGACTCAATACACCCTAACTCCCATAAACTGGCAGCCTATAGATCTATGATCCTTCAATATCCCTCTTAGTAAAATAATTTAAAAAAAGAACTGGACACAATCAAAAATATAGCACTCAATAACGGCTTCCAACCTAAAATAATTAATACCTTAATAAGCCGTAAACGAAAACAAACCACTAATCTACCCCATAAAAGAATACCGAGAAAAGAAAAACATTCATACCTCTGACATATTTTGGTCCGATCTCGGATAAAATATTCCAAGTTCTCACGACCGAAAAAACAAGAATAGCTTCAAAACCCGCTCAAAAATTATCCAATATATTTTTCAATGCCAAAGATAAAACTAATAAATACAATAAATCAGGAGTTTATAAACTTAATTGTCGAGAGTGCAATAGCTGTTACGTAGGCCAAACGGGATGGAATTTCAAAACAAGATTCGCAGAGCACAATGCCTCTTATAGGCTAAAAAATGAAAAATCACACTTTGCTAAACATTTCTTAGAAAACAGGCCATACTTTTTCCCAATATCAATTGTTTACAAATACTCCATATGGCACCTAAAGGGTCAAAAACTCAATTTCTTAGAATCCATAGAAATTTACAGACATTCAAAGGACCATAATATAAATTTACTGAATAGTCAATTAGACGTAGCAAATTCTGTTCTGTTCCAACTGTTTTAAAATATAATAGACCCACATCTGTTCATCATATAAACATAAAAATACCAAAAATCTGTTTTAGTCTTAGTTAAGCGTTTGAAAATATAGTTGTACTACGAAATCGCGATAACGCAATTGTAAAATCTTTACAAATATATTTAGTGACAGTTAACAAAGTAATTAAGTAGTTTTATTGTTAAAATATACTGTCACAAAGTAACGGACCAATCAATCAACTCTTTAAAGTAAAGGTGTTTGAGTATTTTTTAAAAATGTGATAAAATTTTTTGTTTTGGAAGATTTATCGGCAACTGAAATCCATGCGAAGTTAGTAAAAGTGTTAAAGAAGTCTGCTTCTTTATTTCCAGCTATTCATAGATGGACTCTAGAGTTTAAAGTGGCCGTACAAACGTCAATGTTGATCTACGTTCAGGACGTCCAAAAACTGCAACAACTACAGAAACTGTTGTGCAAATACAAGATTTGGTAATGGAAGACCGTCGATTAACCATGGGTGATTTAGCTAAGGCATCTCACATGGATCAATAGATGAGATCTTAACTAATGTTTTAGGTATGAAAAAGCTATTCACAATATGGATGTCGCATTTGGTAACATCGGAACAAAAACGCACTCGAGAGAAACTTTTTAAACAACATTTGGCTCGTTTCACAAAGAATAAAACTGATTTTGTGAGTCGATTTGTCAAATGGATGAGACTTGGGTTTACCAGTATGATCCTGAACTGCGGAAACATAGCGCAGAGTGGCTGAGCCCGGTTGTTCAGCTCCAAAGCAGCCAAAGTAGTCATGCATCAGTTTTCTGAGATGCAAAAGAATTTTGTTAATTGATTACCTTCAAACTGGTAAATCAATCTTAGGAGAGTATTATTACAACCTTTTGGATCCGCTAGATGAGAAAATTCGGGAGAAAAGGCCCGGTTTGCAGAAGAAGAAAATCATCTTTCATCATGACAATGCATCTGCTAACAGAGGTGCTTTGGCAACGACAAAACGGATCGGATTAAAAATACGAATTGTGGGAACATCCATCCTATTCGACAGATCTGGTTCCGCCTGACTGCGTGTAGCTCATAGATATAGTAAAAATGGGTGTTATCGTAAATAAAACATATAAATATATTTTTTTGTGTATCTGTGAGCTACAAGCATTTATTAAAGTCAGCTGTGCGTTGACGGTATCTTCCCTCGTAGTGCGACGCGACGTTGCCGAGTCGCGAAACTTTTATTTATCAAGTTATGCGAGGAAAACTAAACACGATCAAAAGTAGCTCACTTTCAACATTTTTTATAGAAAAACGAATACCGCTTACTATAATTTTCTTTACAGAAAAATATTCGTTATATTTTTAATTAGTGATTCTAAGTTTTTCAAAACAATCATAAGATCATTACCATTGTTATATGATAAAACATCCGTTTCAACATAGGTAGGGGTACGGTTCGTAAGTTAGAAATGCAAATTTTAACAGCCAATATTTAGAAATTTAGTGCCGCAAGGAGTATTGAAATTTTTTCTACGCATAAAGGACACTAATAAATATGTATATTCAAATTTTCTAGATAATCGTAAGAAAATTTATTTTCTTGGGAACGTCCTTAAGCCTGCTAACTCTTTGTGTGATAAAAACTTAGACTATTTCTCTGTTAATAATTTTAAATACGGACTGAGGAGATTATTTATTATTATGTATAAAATGTGCTAATTTATTTAAATATTTTTAATAGTCACCACCAATCTTATGAAAAGAGAATTCCAGAGATATTCATATATTTAAAAGAAAACTTGTGGTGCATAATGCTTTATTTAATTATGAATAATATGACAAAGAAACCAAAAAAAACTTCCATTCGCTAGCTCATATAAAAAAGAAACGAAAGATAGCAAAGCCTTGAACAGTAGCATACTGCAAGGTCTGTTTTATGAATAGAAATAATAGCGTGAGTGTCTTTCATAGAAAAACAGATTTTACAAACAGATAAAATGCAAATTGATAATACAATGCAACTTTTAATGAGTTACCAGTTTGTTTTGCATGTGTTTAGGGATGAAAATAGAGAGTAAATTAGAAAAAGTATTATAAGTTTACGGTATAGCTTCTGACAGTTTCTCCGCCTTGTTACCTTAACATCAAAGAAAAAATTAAACGCCAGTAGAGCTAAAATAAGGCATCTGTATAAGCAGCACTACATGCTTCACCCGCCCTATAGCATGAATGGAAGATGAATTACATTATAAAAACAGTAACTTTTTCTTAAACTTACATCTATCTAGGTCGTAAGTAAATAAACAATGTAGCATATTAAAAAATAACTGGCCAAGTGCAGGTCGGACTTGCGCAATTAGTGTTCCGTACGTTGATTGCTTTTAGAATAAGAATTTTTGTTTCGGAGGTTTAACACGTAGGCTGAAAGAGTTTTTGATCTGACACATAGATGTCGTCCTTTTCAAAAAATCCATATGATTTTTAGAAAATACCAATCTTCAAACGATACGTGTCAAAATTTCATGAGATTTCGACGATTATTTTACAAGTTACAGTGGTTTTAGTGACACTACTTTTGGTATTTTCAAAACAATGGAAAAAATCGAATTTCGTGTGTTGATTAAACAGTTTTTTGATGGGAAAAAATACCAATCAAGCAAAGCAATGGCTTGATAAATGTTACAAGGACTCTGCCCCTGGAAAATCACTCATCATTTACTATTTTACTGAATTTAAACGCGGTCGTACAGACACAAATGCTGCTGAACGCTCTGGACGCCCAAATGAGGTGGATACACCAGAAAACAGAAAAAATCCACAAAATTGTTTTAGATGATCGTAAAGTGAAATTGCGTGAGATAACTAACACCCTAAAGATATCAAAAGAACGTCTTGGATATACTTTGAATGAACATTTGGGCATGAGCAAACTCCGTTCGAAATGGGTATAGCGTTTGCTCACAGTGGATCAAAAACAACAACGTGTTGATGATTCTGAGCGCTGTTTGGACCTGTTTAAGCGCAATAAAAATGCTTTTTTCAAGCGATATGTGACAATGGATGAAACATGGGTCCACCACTACACACCGGAATCAAATCTACAGTCAGCTGAGTGGACAGCTGCCAGTAAAAGCCGCTCGAAGCTACCAAAGACACAACAGTCCGCTGGGAAGGTTTTGCCCTCTGATTTTGAGATGAGCATGGAATAATTTTTATCGACTATACTGAGAAGGGAAAAGCCATCAATAGCGAATATTATATAAAGTTATTGGTGCTTTTGTAGGCAGAAATCGCAAAGAAACTGCCCCAAATGAACAAGAAAAAAGTGCATCAAGACAATGCACCGTGTCACTGGTTACGATGGCAAAATTGCATGAATTGAAATTCGAATTGCTTCCTCATCCACCGTATTCTAGAGATCAGACATTCTAGACTCAAAAAATGCTCGCGGGAAAGAGATTTGGCTCCAGTGAAGAAATTATCGCCGAAACTGAGACCTATTTTGAAGGCAAAGACAAATCCTTCTACAAGAAAGGTATAGAAATGTTAGAAAAACGTTGGACTGATTGTATCGCTTTTGAAGGAGACTTTGTTGATGAATAAAGTCGAATTTTGCAAAAAAAAATGTGTCTTAAGTAGCCAGACCAAAAACTTTTCAGCCTACGTGTTAAAATGATCAATGACTTCACAAAACATACCCCATATGAGTTTTCAACAAAGTTTTTTTCCGATCTTAACTGAAAACTGATGACCTTAAAATTTTTGTTTTTTTATATATAGCAGATAATTTATTAAAGACAATGCACTCGTGATAATTTTCGTTCAATTTACATCCCGTGGAAAATTTTTTTGATAAATACTTTTCGAGATAAGCAGCAATTTTTCGCAATTTTTTAAAAATAATACCAAAAAAAGTGTGCGCAAGTATTACATTATATATATTTTTGAACTCGTGTTTTTACAAGCTTTCATTTGAGACCCCACTTGATGACACGGTAAATTTTTTTTTCGTACTTCCGATTTCATCCCCCAAAACTAATCCCTTAAGTCAAAATTTAACTTTCAGAACTACACGGCTCTGATGTGGCCATCAATTCCTATATTAGTGACAAATTTCAACTTTCTATGTCAAATATTGTCGGAGAAAATCGAATGTGACAGACGGACGGGCAGACAGACAGACAGACACCGAAGTGATCTTATAAGTGCTCTGTGCGGAACAATAAAAATTATTTATTTTTATCTCCCTATATGGACGACTTCAACACATTATTTTGTTTTTAAATAGGTCAAGAATTTTCCTACACGAACAGTTATATTTGAAACTTTTTAATTATTTATTTTTTTATGTGCCCTTAAGATCAGTTTACCATGTACGATAAGGTAATACGTGACTGACAAATACGAAATTATCAAAAGCTTGTGACAGAATAAACCACTTATAAGGGGACTCAAATCGAATGTCTAAAAACTATGCCAGAATGTCACTTTTGATATTCTTCGTATCTCGATATTAAGCATTCTCTTCTTCATTGCTCTTTGGGTTACCTGGACTTTATTTATTATACTTTTATTTAAAGCCCACTATGTCATATCGCACTGTGGCTTCAAAAGTGACACAACTCAAAAAACTTAAATTTTCAGGAAAAGGAAAAACAGATGTTTCTGGTATTAGAAAATTTTTAAAAGAAATAAGAGCAGAAGCAGTTGAGAGAATATTATCTCTAAAATGGTTCTGTAAATAAGCATAAAATCATTTTTTTTTTTTTGGTTTCAGGGTAACAACCCTTAAAAAATCCTTTGGCTTGTGATGTTTTTGAATTTGTTCGGACTCACTACGAACTGAATTATTTTGAGTTGTAACATTTTTGATGAATTAATTAGAGTAACAAAATTTATATAAATTCTAGTCTTGTGACTTTTTCTTAGTTACAAAAACATTAATTTTTATACTCTGACTGGATTTCAGGAAGATAAAGAAAGTCAGTAATAAAAAATTAACAATTATTTTTAATAAAAGTAGTAATGGAAAAGTATAAAGGAATAAGTAAAGAGTACAAACTAAAAAACTAGGTAAAATGGAACGCAATAGGTTACCTACTGTAAAAATATTTTTAGAGGTTTATAAAAAATATTTTTATAAAATTGATCATAATATTGTCTAATTCCACTTTTAATTTTAATTTTATTTGTTTTTTCTTCAAACATTATTTGTGATTAAGTTGGGAATGTGAAATCTTTGGCACAATGACACTACTCAGTATATATCACCACTACACCAAACAATTTATTTTTGCACTTGACTGTCAATCATCGCTCCTGATGCAGCTAACATGGTTAGCGAAACGCGCGTCGAGTGCAAAAATAAAGTGTCTGGTGTAGTGGTGATATATACTGAGTAGTGTCATTGTGCCAAAGATTCCACATTTCCAACTTAGTTGAGATGGCTTCACGGTCAACGGAATTAAACCTTTATCGTAAGTACAGTAGTAAGATTAGAATAATAGGTGCAGATATTTGGTTTTTAAAGTCTTACAAGAAATTTAAAGTTTTTCCTTATTTTATTAAGGTTAATTTACCAAAATCAAACATAAACAGAAATGGCTTGACTTAGAAATCAAGAATTTGTACACAAAACGTAGTATGTTAGAAGTAGAATCAGTCAATCATCGCTCCTGATGAAGCTAACATGGTTAGCGAAACGCGCGTGGAGCGCAAAAATAAAGTGTGGCGATATATACTGAGTAGTATTATTTATGATGTGGCATTGTTATGTATATATTCAAGAAGAGTTGTGTATCTTTCGTCAATTCTGCTGTTACTTAAGGCGTTAAGGACTGCCCATATCTCCATCAAATCAAATGCTTTTTCGTAGTCAACCATTGCTATCCAGAAGGTGATCTTATATTTACTTGCTTTTTCCACTAGGTGAACATATACATATAGCTTATATTACGAAATATGCTGTACAATTTCTTCGATTCACAATACAAAATTGTTCTGCATTCCGTAATATTACTGTGCTAAAAATAATATATCCTGCCTTGGTTACAACGTTTGATAACACAGAGTTTTTATAAAACGATTATTAACGCGTTTTAGAAATATGCCACGCATTTACCAAAAATTACTTTAAAAAGTACTTTTAATATCTCTGTCAACTGTAGAACAAAAACAACGTAAAATTGCATGAATTGAAATTCGAATTGCTTCCTCATCCACCGTATTCTAGAGATCAGACATTCTAGACTCAAAAAAATGCTCGCGGGAAAGAGATTTGGCTCCAGTGAAGAAATTATCGCCGAAACTGAGACCTATTTTGAAGGCAAAGACAAATCCTTCTACAAGAAAGTATAGAAATGTTAGAAAAACGTTGGACTGATTGTATCGCTTTTGAAGGAGACTTTGTTGATGAATAAAGTCGAATTTTGCAAAAAAAAAAATGTGTCTTAAGTAGCCAGACCAAAAACTTTTCAGCCTACGTGTTAAAATGATCAATGACTTCACAAAACATACCCCATATGAGTTTTCAACAAAGTTTTTTTCCGATTTTAACTGAAAACTGATGACCTTGAAATTTTTGTTTTTTTTATATAGCAGATAATTTATTAAAGACAATGCACTCGTGATAATTTTCGTTCAATTTACATCCTGTGGAAAATTTACTTTAAAAAGTACATTTAATATCTCTGTCAACTGTAGAACAAAAACATCAATTAACACGTAGGCTTAAAAGTTTTTGGTCTAGCTACTTAAAACACATTTTTTTGTAAAATTCGACTTTATTCTGGATTGGATTTTGGTCTTTGCCTTCAAAATAGGCCTCAGTTTCGGCGATAACTTCTTCACTGGAGCCAAATATCTTTCCCGCGAGCTTTTTTTTGAGATCTGCGAATAGATGATAGCCGCTGGGGGCCAAATTTGGAGAATACTGTGGATGAGGAAGCAATTCGAACTTCAGTTCATGCAACTTTGCTATCGTAACCACTGCCTTGTGACACGGTGCATTGTCTTGATGAAAAAGCACTTTTTTCTTGTTTATTTGGGCCCGCTTCTTTGCGATTTCTGCCTTCAAAAGCACCAATAACTTTATATAATATTCGCTATTGATGGTTTTTCTCTTCTCAGCACAGTCGATGAAAATTATTCCATACGCATCCTAAAATACAGAGGCCAAAACTTTCCAACCAACTGATGTGTCTTTGGTCGCTTCGGGCGGTTTTCACCGGCTGCTGTCCACTCAGCTGATTGCCGATTTGATTCCGGTGTGGAGTGATGGATCCATGTTTCATGCATTGTCATATATCGCATGAAAAAATCCTTTTTATTACGCTTAAACAAGTCCAAACAGCGATCAAAATTATCAACACGTTGTTGTTTTTGGTCCACTGTGAGCAAACGCAGTACCCATTTCGAACAGAGCTTTCTCATGCCCAAATGTTTATGCACAATATGATCAACACGTTCTCTTGATATTTTTAGGATGTCAGCTATCTCACGCAATTTCACTTTACGGTCATCCAAAACAATTTTGTGGATTTTTTTATGTTTTCCGATGTAACCACCTTATTTGGGCGTCCAGAGCGTTCAGCATCATTTATATCTGTTCGACTGCGTTTAAATTCAGCAAACCCGTAAATGATGAGGAATTTTCCAGGGGCAGAGTCCCCGTAACACTTATCAAGCCATTGCTTTGCTTGGACGGTATTTTTTGCCATCAAAAAACAGTTTGTTGTTTTGAAAATATCAAAAGTAGCGTCATTAAAACTACTGTAACTTGTAAACTAATCGTCGAAATGTCATGAAAATTTGACACGTATTGTTTGAAGGTTGGTACTTCCTAAAAATCTTATGAATTTTTTGAAAAGGGCGATGTGTGTTTGTCAGACCAAAAACAGTTTACACATGAGCGCATCCTTCTCTAACTAATTTCACGCATATAAACAAGCAAAGACGAGATACGTATATACATTAAACCGACGATCCCTTGTATTGTACTTATGCGAGCTATATTATTTACTAAGAATTATTATAATAACAATAGCAACAAAGCAACTCATTAGAGTTTCTGTACGTTTATTTACATACGTATTTTCTCTTCTGTTCTATTTCCTAGATAGAACCACTGATTTGAAAATACAGCTAGAGGTTCCATTGTGTGTCCTTTCAAAAGCTTTTTAATAAAATTTTTAAGATTCATGTGCACGAGTGTAACGTTACTTGCTTTAGCTTGAGTAAAAATGAATTACGTAAGTAAAATCGTCGGTCTCGGTTAAAATATGATGCACTCACATTTTTTCAGAAATATTGGGTTGTCCAACAAAGTATTAAACTTTTTTTTTCGTTAGATAGCTTTAGCGTCACATATTTCAGATAATATAAGTCGCATCGGGTCATACTTAGCGTCATTTAATCAAATTAACTACTCCGTATATATCACCACTACACCAAACACTTAATTTTTGCCCTCGTCGCGCGTTTTGCTAAACATGTTAGCTTCATAAGAGGCGATTATTGAAGTCAATCATCGCTCCTGATGAAACTAACATGGTTAGCGAAACGCGCGTCTAGTGCAAAAATAAAGTGTTTAGTGTAGTGGTGATATATACTAAGTAGTGTTATTGTGCCAAGGATTCCATATTTCCAACATAAAAATCAAATCAAAAGTACTTTGTTATCGTAAAAAATCAATGGTTTTTCTTTGGCAAAACATATTAAGTCTAAGGAATATAAAAACACAGTTATAATGAAAAAAAAATAGAACATAAAACAAATTAAATCTTCGCAAAATAATAAGGAAACCTGAAAATGAAATATAACATGTAGGCTGAGAAGTTTTTGGTCTAGCTACTTAAAACACATTTTTTTGCAAAATTTGACTTTATTCATCAACATAGTCTCCTTCAAGAGCGCCACAATCAGTCCAACGCTTTTCTAACATTTCTATACCTTTCTTGTAGAAGGATTTCGGCGATAACTTCTTCATTGGAGCCAAATCTCTTTCCCGTGAGCATTTTTTTTAAGGCCTGCAAATAGATAATAGTCGCTGGGGGCCAAATCTGAAGAATATGGTGGATGAGGAAGCAATTCGAAATTCAACTCATGCAATTTTGCCATCGTAACAATTGACCTGTGACACGGTGCACTGTCTTGATGAAAGAGAACTTTTCTTCTTGTTCATTTGGGGCCTTTTTTGCGGTTTCTGCCTTCAAACGCACCAATAACTTTATATAATATTCGCTATTCATGGTTTTTCTCTTCTCAGCATAGTTGATGAAAATTATTCCATGCGCATCCCAAAATACAGACGCCAAAACCCTCCCAGCCGACTGTTGTGTCTTTGGTCGCTTCGGGCGGCTTTCAACGGCTGCTGTCCATTCAGCTGACTGCCGATTTGATTCCGGTATGTAATGGTGGAACCATGTTTCATCTACTGTCACATATCGCATGAAAACAAACCTTTTTATTGCGCTTAAACGGGTCCAAACAGCGCTCAGAATCATCAACACGTTGTTTTTGGTCCATTAGTTTTTTCTAAAAAAGTTAACGTTGCTGAACCCGACATAGTTATATCGGGGCACTCCATTCCCCTAGCATCGTCGCTCAATTTGTTGGGGGTTAGTTTGGGAGCAAATATGTCTTGGCATGAACATGTTGCAGGCATAGCAAGGAGAGCTTCTCAAAAGTTGGGAATATTATTTAGAACCAGAAAGCTTTACACCCCACAACAACTGTTAATTC
This sequence comes from Pachyrhynchus sulphureomaculatus, assembly GCA_019049505.1. Taxonomy (NCBI): domain Eukaryota; kingdom Metazoa; phylum Arthropoda; class Insecta; order Coleoptera; family Curculionidae; genus Pachyrhynchus; species Pachyrhynchus sulphureomaculatus. The sequence continues at coordinate 113,361,940 of CM032456.1, read as the reverse complement.
TTTACAAAGCCCAAATTCGACCAACTATGGAATACTGCTCCCACGTTTGGGGCTCCGCTCCCAAACATACACTGCATTTGTTGAATGAGAAGAGCGGTCCGTCTGATTGGGGACCCGGAATTGACCGGCGGCCTTGATTCGCTGGAACATCGAAGAACGGTTGGCGACTTGAGTCTGGTCTACAAGTATTTTCATGGAAAGTGTTCGAAGGATGTAGCCCGCTTAATTCCTCCCAAAGCGGTGCATGTTAGAAATACACGTCGCGCTGGTGCTTCGCATCCGTATGAGGTTCAGCTTGTTACTCCGCGTACAACGCTTTTCAAGCAATCTTTTATATGGAGAACGTCATCCCTCTGGAATAATTTGTCCAGCGCTGTGTTTCCCACCGAGTACAATTTACAACGATTCAAGAACAACGTGAATCGCTTTTTCCGCACTCGTGCCGCTCCTGGAGCGCTTTAGGGACTTCCCTGCAGCACGTGTGCTAGACTCATAAAAAAAAAAAAATTATGGGCAAACGCGGTACCCATTTCGAACAGAGCTTTCTCATGCCCAAATTTTTATGCAAAATATGATCAACACGTTCTCTTGATATTTTTATGGTATCAGCTATCTCACGCAATTTCACTTTACGGTCATCCAAAACAATTGTTGTATTACTTGTTGTTGGAGTTACTTCTTATAATTCGTGTAATGGGTCCTTTTTGGGGTTGGTGGAGTTATTTTTTCATTACTTTCAATTTTAATGGAGGAGAGGTGACAAAGGTGAAGTGGTCAAATATTGTATGGCTTCGATAGTATTATGGGGCTACCTAAACCTGGGCGCTGCAAAAAGTATATATATTAAAAAAAATATTAAGTTATTAACTAAACAATACAAAAGGATAGCGATTATATATTTTTATTCCACTTTAAATTATAAGAATTTTTTTTTAAATATGTTTTAAATGTTAACATTATTTTTTATCGGATTGAAAACTAAATAATCCAATCTGCAAAAATAAAAATTAATCTTGTGAAATATTGATAGTAGTTAAACATTTTCGAAGGATTTTTTTTCAAAAATAAAAAATTTACGGTGTTTCAAACTTTAGTATTTTTTTATTATTTATTTAGTATTTATTTATTTAGTATTAATTTTCGACCCAAAAATTTAGGTTTAATTATTTATAAAAAATTGTCTATCAGAAAAATTAAAAAAACCTCCGACGCCAGGTCACATTGAATGTTATAACTTTGTAACGGATTGGAATTTTCTTTCAAAAAATTTTTAAATAACGCGAAGCATAGAGAATAAAAATCCGTAAAAAAAAACAAATCGAATTTTTGAAAATTCGAAATGTATGTAACCCCTTATGGCAATTTTTCCAGAGTTTTGGTTCTTAAAATGAACAAATTTTATGCATAATTATTTATTTACTAATACAATCAGACAACGTATAAGGCAGTTCGAAGGTTGATTTCGTATTTATTTTACTATAGGTGCAATTCAGAATTCTATGAGTGTAGGAACGAAAAATTACATTTTTTTTGTTATTTATAATTAAGAGGGAGGAAGAATGAAACGAGTGAAGATCATTAAGTATTGTATAATTTTTATATAATTTTTATTATAAGAATTTGCCTAGTTTTGGTTGTGATATTTTAAAAAAATGTAGCTAATCATTTATAGTAAAAGATACCTATAGAAGGTAAAAAGAATGGGGTAGAGGGTTAGAAGAGTGGTTGCGCATATGTCATAATATACTGCTATTCCAGTGTTCTTACTTTTTCATTATTCCTAATTTTAACAGAATTAGTACATACTACTACTTCTACATAGAAAAGATTGAGATCTTATTTACCTTAGTAAGTTGTCTCCTGCATCAATAATCGCCTGGCATCTTCGAGGACTGCTGTCGACGAGATTTTCTGGATACTCTCCAAATTCGTGAACCTCGCAAGACAATTGGGTCAAAGTCCTCAGAGTCTTTCCTCTGAGCTTTTTCTTTATAAGGGACCAAACATTTTCGATATATATATATATATATATATATATATATATATATATATATATATATATATATATATAACTTAGATTAGTCGTAATTTACTCTCCTTTACCACAATATAGACAATATATAACTATACTAATCTTTTCTATCTTAATATACATTTGTCGATGTCAAAATCTTGTTTCTAATTGAATTGGTATGTATGCGTGTATATATTCTCTATTTCAGTGACTAAGGGCATCCAATTAAACAGCCCCAATTTACCCAGTTAAACATTATTATTGACAAACCCTTAGATGTATATCAAACGGGGATTCATTAATCAGACCACTGTAATACACCTGTATGCGTCTTGTCAAGGGTCTTGTAACAGGAATTAGTACTGTAGAAATTTATTCCTAGTACAGTTGAGTAATCAAAAATGTTCCTGTAAAAGCATGGATTTAAATATATGCTTAAAAATTGTACTTCTTTTTCATGTGACACCATCTATTGTGGAAAATCAGAATAGCTTTAAGACCCTTACCTATAATTTTTATAAGTCAAAATCTTCGTTCGCAACGCAATTTTAATCACAATTTGACTTAAAGTTTTGTTGTACAAGTGATCTAGTAATTACTGTCATTATCTAAGTATTTTGACAAAATTTTTTACGGGCTCGTTGCAGTTGCTACGATTTTTTTTTCTGCCGAAAAATGATAGAAGTTAATTTGGAACATTGCTTCTCACTACACAGGGTATTAGATCAAAAGTTATTCATGAAAGAAATTGTTTCAGATGTACATGTTCCACTTACCACGAAGCAAAAGTTAATAGCGTGTAGCGTTTATTTTTTACAGTTTTTCTTTTTTTTGCATTACGCTACGGGATTATTACCAGTACATAACAAACGTCTGACAATAACATCTCGATTACATTAAATTTTCAGAGAAATATTCCTACCCGAAAAGACTCGTTTTTTCCCCCTTGTGTATTTTTTTACAGTTTTCTTATATTAATAATAGTACGTAATAGGGTGTGATATTTCGTTCTTGTAGTCCACTATCAAATCAGTATATCTATTTCGTTATAAATATATTACCTTTTCAAGTTTTCTATTTCTGCTAAATTTTCAGTGGTACTATTAGGATATACTCTCGTAAACGTTAGATCCAGCACGACAAGTTTTCGGCTAGTACGTCGGCTGCAGCGCGGGATCAGTTTTGGATAAAGAGAGGCAAACGATAAGTGTTTTACTTTAATTCTGTACAGTTTTTTTTTTTTAGACGTTGCAGCTCAAAATCGCAATTAGTCTCTGTCATTTTTTGGGGTAGAAAATCTGATCTGAGGTAAGATCCTGTTTTCCTTTTTTGAATTTTCGTTCCTTTTCGACTCACTCTAGAATTCCCAGTAAAAAGACCGTAGAAAGCAGTCGTACACCATTTTGCAGTACCACATGCCTCCCATATACCTCTGGTCGATAAGGTAAAATCATTTGAACAGCGTAAGATATTTTTATCTGTGATACAACGTTTTCTTTCCTTTTCAGAATTTTATGACTTTTATGAATTTAATACTTTTACTGCTACTTTGGTTCTCCATAATTTTTCCGCTTCCGGCTACAGTTTTCTCTATCAAAAGGTTTCCAATATTTTTATGCTAGCAGCTATTTGGTCTTTCGGATGTTATCCTGTTTTTCTGATTTCTCTACTAGCCCTCTTGGGAGTCCTATTACTAATAGTAACTGTCTTTTAATTCTATCACAGTTTCATATTTTAATATTTTTAGTACTATAGTGGGTTACAAGTCTGATACGTAAAGAAGTAGTATGTGTTATTGTCTAGTATAATGACACCACAATTCTATTTATTTTAACAACGTTTATGGGACCTAACATTTCCTACTTTTAGGCTAGGCAAACACAGTTGGTGCATAAAATAGGTGGTGCCCAAAATCAATAAAAAAAAGGCATATTTAGTATCGTCGTTACAGCTAGAACCCATTCTCTATGACATGAGGACAACCGTTTAGCACAGGTAAGTTTATGTAAAAAGAAGCTGCCACAATGGATTCATAAGGGATCTCCATCGTTAAAGACGGCGAAAACTCGTCGTCTTCGTGAAAGTTAATGGCGAACGTTTTTTGGACCCACAAAAAATTTTGCTTATTGAATGTATGTAAAAACGTTCCACAAATAATGAAGCGATTTACGAAGGGACAATCGAAAACTTGAAACGGGACTACAGAAAAATATAATAATTTGTAGAGAATCCGAACTTTGCTGCAGGGGCCACAAAACTCGCGGACTTCAAGCCATTAGCGAAAGCTGTGGATTTACCAAGTTACCTCAACTGCCCTATGGCTTTAATATAGGACCTTACGATTTCTGAAGAAAGACCTCAGAAACCAAAAATTTTCCCCAAACGATTAAGTTAAGAGCCGCCATAATGTCGTTTTTAAGGCGCAAGCAAAATAAATTTTTATAGGTGAAATGAAACAACTAAGTATTAGTGTAAACGTTAGTTATGTAGAAAAATATACTACAGTTTTAAATCCCGGCGAGTGTATGTTCCTAATTACGTAGATAACCTGGAAAAAAAAATACCCTCTTCACAACTTGTCGCCCAGCCAACAAAGTGTTTTTTTTAAATTTCTTAAATGATCATTTATTTCGGTAACTATTATCATAATTTTTTATTGTAAAAACTTATTATAAACTACTTACTCTAAAAAGTTTTTTTTTCATCAACGCGTAAAAAGAAAAATTTTAAACACAATTTCCAATGAAAACAAACGATTCCATAAAATCGAATAGTCGGTTCCTGCGTGATGTTTTCGTAATCGAAAAAATTTTTTCATAATATTATGATGAAAAATTGATTAGTTATTAAACATAAATCAAAATTCAATATATGTTTTCCCCGAAAACTCATTACTGTCGGAATAAACGTTGAAAAGTAGGTAATTTTTAAAACTAAAAATAATTATCATTGCCTGTTTGTGTGAAAAGATTCTTTAGGGTTAATATGATCGTAACTCTTACACAACTAAAATAATCAGTTTTGTTTGCTACAATAAAAATGTATGTTATGTCTAGTGTTGGGATAACTAGAGCGGAAAAACTGCTCGAGTAATCGATAATTGAAATAACCAACTCAATAATTGAATTAGATACTTTTCTATACATAAAACCATAGATAAAAGAATTATTCCAATTAAAGGATGTAAATTTTAGACACTAAAACTGGGAAGTAAAATAGATGATGTGGTGAGGTGACGTCCACTACCTTCTACACAAGCGCGGCTAAAATGGGGAGTTGACTGTCTTTTTCTAGTTCGAAAGGGAATTGGATTTTCTCATGTAAAGAGTTTAAGTGATCTAAAAATGTGTGAAATTCATCTTTTCCATACCTAAACCAAACCCAAAGCCTAAACTGCCCTAAAGCCAAAAGTTTTGGCTTTAGGGCAGCTTCATTTAAAGCCTCTCATCTAAAATGGGCCATGAGGAGGGAGCTGTGGCTGGTGACAGAGATAACCCATGGTGGCGCCTTTTATTTGATTATAACTCGATTAGTTTCCACATCAAATCTGTGTCTTCCAGAATTCCCTAACCGACAGCAGCACAACTCACAATTTATCAGTTTACAATCCACTATTGACCACTAAGCATCGATAATGTCAAATTTTGACGAAAGGTTTGCTATTTGCGGTCAAAACCGCACTGACCAATGGGTAAGCTCTGACCTATAAGGAAATACATTTCTTCGTCCATGAACTAACATATACTATTATATATATATATATATATATATATATATATATATATATATATATATATATATATATATATATATATATATATATATATTGAAAACTTGAAGCCTCTACTTTCAATTGCCTTGTGCTACTTGAAATTTATAATAACGGGCTCAATATGACGACTTTAACTGACAAAGTGCCGGAAAAACTATCGTTCCAAAGTGGTTTTCTCTTTCCAAATCACTCCACATCCGTTGTAATGTTTTGGGAATGTATGATTGAAGGACTAAAGGTTACCCGATGATTGATTTTATTCCAAAATACCAAAATCAAAAATGACAGATACAATATGGCGGCCGAACACGTACTACAATCCACTGAAAACTCGATGGATTAACTTGGATATAGTGATTTGGAGACCGTATTGACTAATCTTGTAGAAATCAATTCCATAATATTCAAACTCTCAAACTCAAGATGGCGGATCGAATATGGTGGCCAAATACGGCGGGAGTTGAATTTTGATTTTCAATGTGACTAGGATGAGATTCTGTATCTGGGGGTTTTTGGGGTCGCTGATAATGAATCTGAGGTATTTTTCTACTTCCACCCTTCCAAGAAAGGAGAACGAGGATACGAGGGTTGAATTTTGATTCTCAGTCTGACTAGGATGCGACTTTATACCTGGGGGTTTTTAGGGTCACTGATTGTGAATCTGAAGTCTTTTTCTACTTCCACCCTTCTAGGGGTGGAAAAAGAGGATACGGGGGTTGAATTTTGATTTTCAGTCTGACTAGGTTGAGATTCTTTACCTGGGGGTTTTTGGGGTCGCTGAGGTCTTTTTCCGTTTCAATTGGGTTACGTGAGTGGGGTATTTCGCCACCATATTTGATCCCCCATCTTAGAGTTTGGATATTGTGGAATTAATTCCCTCACGATTAGTCAATAAAGTCTCCAAATCACTATATATAAGTTAATTCGATGAGTTTTCAATAGATAACAATACGTGTTTAGAGTGTTCGGCCACCATATTCTATCCGCCATTTTTGATTTTGTATTCTGGAATAAAGTCGTTCATCGAGTACCCCTGAGTCCTTCAATCATACAAAGGTATCAAAAGAATGTGTTGGTCATATTTTGCATGAACATTTGGGAATGAGAAAGCTTTGTTCGAAATGGGTACCGCGTTTGCTCACAGTGGACCACAAACAACAACGTATTGATGATTGTGAACGCTGTTTGAACCTGTTTCAGCGCAATGAAAAGGATTTTTTCATACGATATATGACAATGGATGAACTACTACACACCGGAATCAAATCGGCAGTCAGCTCAGTGGACAGCAGCCGGTAAAAGCCGCCCGAAGCGACCAAAGACAACAGTCGGCTGAGAAGCTTTTAACCTTTGTATTTTGGGATGCGCATGGAACAATTTTCATCGACTATGCTGAGAAGGGAAAAAAAACCATCAATAGCAAATATTTTATAAGGTTATTGGTGCTTTTGAAAGCAGAAATCGCAAAGAAATGACCCCAAATGAACAAGAAAAGAGTGCTCTTTCATCAAGACAATGCACCGTGTCACAAGACAATGCACCGTGTCACAAGTCAATAGTTACGATGGCAAAATTGCATGAATTGAAGTTCGAATTGCTTCCTCATCCACCGTATTCTCTAGATTTGGCCCCCAGTGACTATTATCTATTCGCAAAACCTCAAAAAAAATGCTCGCGAGAAAGAAATTTGCCTCCAATGAAGAAGTTGCGCCGAAACTGAGACCTATTTTGAAGGCAAAGACAAATCCTTCTACAAGAACGGTATAGAAACGTTAGAAAAGCATTGGACCGATTATATCGCTTTTGAAGGAGACTATATTGACAAATAAAGTCGAATTTTGCAAAAAAAAAATGTGTTTTAAGGAGCTAGACCAAAAAAAAATGTATATATATATATATATATATATATATATATATATATATATATATATATATATATATATATATATATATATATATATATATATATATATATATATATATATATATATATATATATATATATATATATATATATATATAAATATATATATATATATATATATATATATATATATATATATATTGGGAATGTGGAATCTTTGGCACAATGCCACTACTCAGTATATATCACCACTACACCAAACACTTTATTTTTGCACTCAATGCGCGTTTCGCTAACCATGAATTACTCAGGCGGAACATATATATATATATATATACATATATATATATATATATTATATATATATATATATATATATATATATATATATATATATATTTATATATATGTATATATATACATATATATATATATATATATATATATATATATATATATATATATATATGCATGTCACAAATCTGGGCACTTTAATTCAATTTATAAAACGTCAGTTAATTAAAAACAAATTTCGTAATAAAAGAATTTTATAAAAAGATTTTCTATGCCAATCAACAACCTCAACAACCGTCAACTGGGAAATATTAAATTCTGTGAATCGTCTGATTTGTTAATTACGCAAATCAATGAACTTTTAATATGGTTTTCGTATAGTCATTTTTTATATTAAGGATTATTTAATCAGTAACAGATCCAGTTAAACCATAGATTATTATTATTAGTCGTATAAGGTTAGGTCTAGGATTAGTTTACTTTCAATCATTTCACGTCGTATATTGCAGTTTTAGTTAGCTATATTTGCTGTCTAAAAGCGTTAGCATCAAAATTTAGTGGATGGGCCTACTTTTAGTTATAAAATAAAATACAGTAATTATGGCGGTTTTAAGGGTTTTTTCATGCAATACGGCGTTTTGGATTTATCGAATTAATTTGATATCCAAATGTACAATGTCTACACTTCTCGCCCACGTAATGTGATTTTTTTAATAAAAAAAGTCCGTCTCTGTCCCTCATTATTAAAACTTTTTATATAGGCAAATAAAACGGCCGTTAATCTACTTTAAATTGTCATTCAGTACACTATATTGCAGTTATACGTAAAACTCAATACCAATCTTCGTTTATAATGACGCCAAAAAATCATAAAATATTTTTAAGACTCTGCTGACTATAAAATAAAATGTCATTTGGTATTCCTGCATCCCCTTAATTTAATTTATACTCTTTTTGCCTATTAAATATGAATAAGGCTACTCCTTTCCTCGTAAATAAAAAACATTATTAAGGGAACTTGAACTAAAAATTTCTTAAAATTACCATAAATTACAAGGTTATATTTTGAGATCGCTCCAAAAGGTCTCTGTCTAATAAAGGAAACTCAAGATGAAAGAGAAGTTTTCCTTTTATTTTTCTACATAGTCACCTTGCAAATCAATGTGTTGAGTCCAACGAATTTTAAACTTTTTAATACCCTCATTATATTAAGATTTATCCAACTCTGCCAAATAAGCTTTCGTCTCAACTTTAAGTTCATCATTTGAAGTGAATCTTCATCCAGCCAGCCAGCCATTTTTTCAGGTTTGGAAACAAAAAGTAATCCCTGGGAACCAAAACTAGCGAATACGGAGAGTGTGGATGCACTTCAAAGCGAAGGTCATGCGGTTTTGTACCTACAATCCGAAACGTGCTTAAAGGTGCATGATTGTGAGAAAACAGCACTCCACAACAACTGTTGTTGGTTAACAGTTTGTGTTGCTCTACAAGTATTTTCATGGAAAGTGTTCGATGGATGCAGCCCGCTTAATTCCTCCCACAGCTATACATGTTAGAAATATACACTGCGTTAGGACATCATATCCGTGTGAGGTTCTGCTTGTCACTCCTCCAGCAACCCTTTTCAAACAGTCTTTTATATATATAGAACCTTATCCCTTTGGAATGATTTTCCCAGAAAATACAATTTACAGTGATTCAAAACCAACGTGAATAGCTTTTTCCGCGCCCTCGTCACTCCTGTAACCCTTTAGAAATTTACCTCCAGCACGCTATGATGATAAAAAATCAGTTTTCAATTCTTTCTATCAATATTTTTAATTACTATCTCATAGGGATACATTTTTAACTTTCAAGAACTCTCATTAGTAATCAGAAACTATAGAAAAAAAACCGAAGCAATAACAAGAAATGGCTCGAAAAACATCATTAAAGTTTAAGTGGCTACTGTAATAAATGTTCGAACAGAAAGTTTCCTTAATTAGATTCCCTCAGTCAGCACTTTCCAAGGTTTTAAAATAGGAAAACTGTCATGCTGGCGAAACGTAAACTTTATGCGCTTAATTCGACGTTTCTATTCTAATATTTTTGCCTTATTTGCTCAAAATATTGATATTCTATTTCGAATCTTTAGTTAATTGGAAAATGAGTAACAATGTAATGTATGGTTGTATTCTAAAAATGCATATTTTTTCTGGGATCACTTCGGTATCTGTCCGTCTGTCTGTCTGTCACAACCGATTTTCTCCGAAACTATTTGACTTAGAGAGTTGAATTTTGGCACAAATATAGGAACTGATGGCCCAATCAGCGCCGCATAGTTTTGAAAGTTAAATTTTGACTTAAGGGGTTAATTTTGGGGAGTGAAATCGAAAGTGAAAAAAATTTTACCGGGTCATCGAGTGGGATGTCAAATGAAAGCTTATGAAAACACAAGGTCAAAAATTTATATGATGTAATACTCGTGCATAATATTTTTTAAAAACCGCCAAAAATCGCTGTCCCCCTCCTTTATTTCAAAAAGTTCTTATCAAAAAATTTTGTAAAAAATTCTGGAATAATCTCCATAAAGTGTAGATGGAATGAAAATTATCACAACTGCCTGATAATTTATCTGGTATAAAAAAAAATTGAAGGTCATCAGTTTTCAGCAAAGATCGGAAACAAACTACAAGTATTTGGTAATATTGTTAAGACACGACAAATGAGCACTTTGAACCTACGAGTCTGGTTGCGTTGTGTGAAATCCCGTATTTACGGTAATACGATAACTCTCCGAGTGGAAAAAGAATCTTATGAACCTCTTAGTGAGACCTTGGTGAAATGTCTGCAAAATTTCACCCGAAATGTAACAAACGAAGCGATATATTCTCGGCTTAACTTTTCTACATATTTATCCGTCCAAGAGTCACTAACAACAATAAATGAATAATAGTGAAATTTTACCGCGTAGCCCAACAAACTTTAATTTCTCAAAGACACACCCAGATCTGATCTTGTAATATATAACTGTTAATAAATATATGTATAAACCCATACTTGCCTTATCTTATATTTTAAATTTCAAAAATAAGTTGTGTATTATACTACAATAAATTAGGAATTTCTTAGATGCAATCACGATGTCTTATTTTTAGAAACTAACCTGTTTCTGATGGTTCTGTAAAGGGTTACATCACCTGGAATCTTCAAAAATTCGATTTTTTTTTACGGATATTTATTCTTTATACTTCTAACATATATTCAAAAAAAAAATCCATTCTATTACAAAGTTATAGCATTAAATGTGATCTGGCATCCGATTGGAACCGCTACCTGTCTTCAGACCCTGTCTTCGGACCCTGTCTGCAACATTACTCAGTGAATTTTTAATATTTTGTAACTTTTTTTTTAAATCTTAATAATTACTTTTTCTACAAAATATCGAGAGGTTTTTTTTTTAATTTTTCTAATAGACAGTTTTTTATAAATAATTATATCAATTTTTTGGTCGAAAATTGCATACTAAAGTTTGAAACACAGTAAATTTTTTATTTTTGAAAAAGAAACTCCTCGACCATTTTTAACTGCTACATTATTTTACAAGATTAATTTATTTTTATTTTTGCAAATTGGATTATTTTTTGTGAAGTTATCCTACAGTGGTCCATTTAACCCGATAAAAAATAATGTTAACATTTAAAACATATTTAAAATAAAATTTGTTCCTATAATTTAAAGTACAATAAAAACATATAATCCCGATTATTTTGTATTATTCACTTAATAACCTTTAAAATATATTTTTTTTAAATATACATACTGTTTGCATCAGCCAGGTGCATGTAATTATTTACCTGAAAAATATTTTTTTATCTGAAATATAAACTATGAGGAGCTAAAAGGCTCAAAAAAAGTGCATATCATAGCTACACTGATAAAACTAAATTAAGGAAAACGACAACTAATTCCTATAAACAAAATCATTTCCATTCCCTAAGACGGTTAAATTAAGCCTTCTGATTGGTTAATTAATTGGTTAGCTTAAAAGGTTTAACCAATGGTAATTTTTATTTATTTGTTTTAATTTTCTTAATTTACTTTTTTGTTAGTATAATGGGAAAACCAAATGTAAAACATTTGATAAAAGTCCAAATATTCTCTTTCTAAGTAATTTTGTAGCTCTTTTCGTATCATTGTGCTTATATCGCTCTGGAACAAAGGTAATTTAATTATAATTTAATTAACATTAAAATTCGCCTTACCTTTGTAAAAATCTCGAAGTAAAACAAAAACATTCTTAAGGTGGCTTTCAGACAAACCAGTTAACTTTAAAGTATTGTTTTTTTAATGTCCTAAACTGATGTAAAAAAAAACATTCGTTTCCACCTTAAAGAGTACAATCATTTGGAAAATAACTTCGCCAAAATATTATTTTTTCTTTCAAAAACTGCAAAAATACAATTCGATCTTCTACACAAACTTTCTAAATTGACCAAAGCTTCATATTTTTGTATTTTTGTTATCGATAAATTTTGTATAGTTTTGAATAATATAATGTAATTTACTCCTAGTTGTTGACTGAAAATTAATAATTACTTACAGTCAATCACAAGGATTAAAAGCATGATAGAAGAGTTAGCAAAGGTTGCTTTGAATATATCTCACCTCTATTTTTATTATTTTATGTACTCGTATATTTACTTTTTTTTTTATATTATATATATATATATAATATTTTTTTAGTTTTAGTTCAAAGCTGGACGTGTCCAGAAATCGATTTTCCGAGAAAATCAATTTTTAAAGTTTGCAAGTCCAAAACTGAGGGAAAACGGGGGTATTAAGAAACCAAAAAGTAATGTTTGTTTCGACAAATATATATATATATATATATATATATATATATATATATATATATATATATATATATATATATAATATTTTTTTAGTTTTAGTTCAAAGCTGGACGTGTCCAGAAATCGATTTTCCGAGAAAATCAATTTTTTAAAGTTTGCAAGTCCAAAACTGAGGGAAAACGGGGTATTAAGAAACCAAAAAGTAATGTTTGTTTCTACAAATATATATAATTAATAAACGTACATTTGTTTTTGTTTAAAACTAAATGTAAAATTGTTTAAATTATTAAAATTTAAAAAATGTCAAAATTTTTCTGTTCAAATCAGGATTTGTCTATTCTAACACATTTTTCGGAACCATTACTACTTTTCTGTAAATTTTTTAATTTTAAAAGTAATCTAAAAAATCAATAAGTACAAATTATTAGCTAAAATTTTGTAAATTATTTGTGTTTTTGTAAAAATATTGAAAAAAAAATAGGTTTTTGATTTTTCTGACGTTGCGAGAATTTTGTTAAACATTTTCCTAGCTTTTTCGCTACAAAATTTAGACAAGTGAATAATATCCTTGAATTTTTCTGCAGGGATAGGAATTTTGTTGAAATAAGATTGCAAAGGCAGCTGAAACTCGGCCGGCCTAGCATATGCCACTCTTCGGAACTTCCTAGACTTCCTGGACTTGGTGGACCTGGACTGCTTGGTTGGGTTGAGTGACTTTTGACAACGGGCTCCATGATAAACCACCACTGCAGTTTGAGACGACCACCGCTGCAGTTTGAGACGACTTGGAGCTCCCTTATGTTTTGTATCGGAAAGGGGCATTTGGTTCAATATTTTTTATCCACAAAAAACTTCATTCAACTTTTAATTAGCTGCTGCTTGACATTAATAACCTTGAAGGGACTAGGAGCCACTGACATCAGGCTACCATAGACATACCCAGTTTTGAACTGTTTTTTTTTCTGGACATATCTCGGTTTGAACCGAACATGCATTTCTTTTAGAACCTTTATCCTAGAACCGAAATGAATTGTCTGCCCGTTACTTCTTGTATACCAATAGATGGCAGTTAAAACTCGTTTTTGAACATTTCCAGTTTTGAACCAAATTCCAGTTATATTATTCGAATTATAATCTAAACAACTGCTTTGATTTTGTTGACTTCTATAAAGCTTTTAATACTATCGATCATTGGGTAATTATAAATAGTTTGACAAATGCACGAATCAACCACAGGTACATAGAAATATTAAAAAATATACCATATATGAAAGGGCAATATCGACTGTTAAATTACATAAAGATACAGATAAGATTAAGATTTATAGAAGATTTAGACAAGAAGACATTACTTCACCAAAATTATTTAACTCAGCACTGGAAGAGGTATTTAAACATCTAAAATGACAAGACAAGGATATTGTAATAAACTGCAACAGACTGAGCATCTTAAACTTCGCTGACGACGTTATCATCATAGCAGAAAATCCAGAAGACTTACAACGTATGTTAAGGGAACTGAAAGACAAATCAAATAAAGTGGGCTTGAAAATGAATCTGAAAAATACCAAAATTATGTGTAACGAAGATGCACACATAACAATTAACATTTATGTGGGTCACCAAACACAACTACAAAGAGAAAACCAAATGAGTGAAATATATAAAAGGAGAAGACTTGCATGGTCTGCATTCGGAAAATTATCATATATACTTAAAAATTAGAAACACTGCCTCAAAACTTCGAGAAAGTTCAACTAAAAATTTCACTTGCTGAACCTTGACGTAGCTGCTCTAAATTATACATGTAGTCAAACCCTGTAGATATAAGCATCCGAAAAAACTGTTTTAAAATATTCCACGTTTTAGTATACGCAACATAAAACACACAACAAAACCCCGTTGCTCTACAAAAAACAAACATAACTGTAACCAGTCATGCATGAGTTTTCCTTTAAGAAAGCAAAATGATAACAGTGCAAAAGCCTTGTATTACTTTCCGATTATTCGGCACAAAATTTTAAAATATCTCGAACAGATAGACGGGTAGAAATTGTTCCCGATGAAGATTTTCTGCTTAAACTTGGATTTTTTTGTTATAAATTAGTACTAGATAACAAAAAATAATGTGTGTTTATGGTCGGTCCAGTAAGAACGTGTCGCCTATAACTTGTTGTCGGTAAACCTTTTTTTTAGGTTTTTGTTGGTACCCCTGCTAACAATGCTTTGTGGAGAAAGATCCATTTCTAACCTTATTTATGGCTAAATATTACCTTATCGAACATAAGTGCTGCATACGCCTCGCACTTCGAGGCTCTGTTCCTATGTAATCATCGAAAAGATCCGAAAATTGTGGATTTTTACATAAGTTAGTTATGTTGAGGTCTAAGGACAGGCCACCTTTTCAGGATGGCCGAGTGTGATATTGTCTATTTTTCTGAAATTGCTGATTTGTACATAAGTTACCTAAAACAAGGCGAAAATAAAATAAATAAATATAGAATAGCATCGTCATCATCATTAGCTTATTCCATCCATAGTCGGATGTAAGCCTCCCCAAGTTGTCTCCAATGAGCTCTATTGTTTGCTTTTTGCATTCAATCGTGTCCCGCTAATCTTTTTATGTCGTCCGTCCATCTTATCTGTGGTCTACCTCTGCATCTTACGGTAAACCCCTCCCAATTCCACCTTAATATACATATTCGTTGTATTACATCTGTCACTTCTGATCTTCGTATCTCGATTTTAGGAATACGATCTTTGAGTCTAGTATTTAGCATTCTCCTCTCCATTAATCTTTGGGTTACCTAGAGTTTATATATTATACTTTTACTTAGTACATATTGATTTTATTGTATTTGGGATATTCAATTTAAATGTTAATTGTAAACTTCCGAACACAGACCAAGCTAACGAAACTCTTCTATCTAAGTCGACCTTTAAATTATTTTTTGATATTTCGAGTTTTTGTCCTAAATGTACCTTTCCTATTCTTTCACCTTCTGTGAATAGTCCCTGCCTGTTACCTTCAGTTCCATTGTTCAAATATTTGGTTTTGATAACGTTTATTTTTAGATCTATTTCTCGAGACTTATTATTTAATTTCATCAGCATTTCTTGTAATTCTTCTTTTGTGTTGGCGATCAGAATATCATCTGCGAACCTTAAGTGATTCGTTTACCGTCTATTAGTAAATATAGAATATAGGCATGGATATTTTCTTTTGATGGCGGCTCACGTACCAAAAATAATTATAGAATCAGTTAGCAATAATTTGTGAGTTTATAGGAGCAGAATAAAAACGAAAGAATCTAAAGCTAGAACGTGGCATTTTTTCCATTTTACTTCCCTATATGTGTCGTCGGAAATCGCTTAATTTTCTTAATTTCATTCGGATCGTTTACCAAGCTTAACAGCTTATTTCAAATTCGTCTTTCCATCGTTTAGGATTCATTTTACAACTTATATTTGCGAGGAATACTGGCTACATAAATTTACCAGCTTTTTAAATGACAAATGCCTCAAGAAACGGTTGTTTTATGTAGACATAATAACAACACACATAACTATAGCACTCACGCATTTCTTTGGAAAAACAGAAATACAAAAAAAGGAAACCTTTTATCACTTTTTGTCTATTCAGCCAAAGTTTAACAAAATCCCCCATAAGGTTTCAGGAAGGCATATAGAAACTTTCCTATGTATTAAAATGTAATGCGTCAGCTTAAGCTCAAACGTTATTTGTGATTTTTTATATTGTAATTAAAAGTTCATTTGAATTTTTAAACCAATGCACTTTTCATTTTACTCTCGACATTGTATACACAGTATGTACAGAGACATTATAATATTATTTGAAACTGACAAAATTAGCTTTACACAGTTAGTAGATGTATTTTATTGAACAACTCAAAACATTAGCATATAATTGTAGATTATATTATGTTAAGTGGACTATATTATTTGCCCTGAAAGATTAGTTATAAAAAAAAAGATGTATATCGGCTTCAGTGATCACAAAACGTGCTTTTTTCCTTGCTTCAAAAGTATGATTTTCGTCCGCTAAAACTAATGTACATCTTTTCTTTTCTTTGTATGTTTAACGGACGATAAACATTTAATTTCTTTAGAACCCAGGCTACGTGTTACATTGCCTCCTGATGAGATCGGAAGTACGATCCCGCCAAAAAGGCGAAGACGGGGGTTAAAATAGTAAAGAGAACTCTATACAGGGATCAGCAGTGTTCCCGTTTATATTGATCTGTTTCAGACATGTGTATTTAGTTGTCTTTTTGTAGCGATCGTGTAACATTTTCTAAAAAAGAATAAAATTGAAGTGCCAGCTGTTATAACATACTTCGTTTTAACAGTTTTACCTCCTAGGGGCATTCATATATGTATATATATATATATATATATATATATATATATATATATATATATATATATATATATATATATATATATATATAGCAAATACTACCGACGAACAAGGTCGTGAAGCCGAATCATTTTCAATCAGTTGTGGCTTGACTCAGCTTATTGATGAACCAACACGGATCCCTGATTGAGACGGAGAGTTCGCCAGTCTTCTTGATCTGTTTTTAACCACCAATCCGGAGATTTACACGGTCAGCGTAAATCCACCGTTAGGTTCTTCCGACCATAAACTACTTTCGACATCGAGTATTCTACCAATCAGTGACAGAGAGGCGCCCAAACCGCGCAAGATTTGGCACTACAAATCTGCTAAATGGGAAGATCTCATGGAATATTTTCGAACTTTCCCTTGGTTGGACGTTTGTTTTCGATCCGACGACCCATCTGACTGCGCCAGGGAGGTTTCCGATGTTATTTTGGCCGGTATGGATGCTTACATCCCTTTTTCGAAGAAATGCCCTTCCAACGGCAAGCCTTGGTTTGACCTAAAATGCAAAGAAGCTGTTGCTTCTAAACATCTTGCATACCGACAGTGGCGTGAAGATCCTAACACCATAAATCGTAACATCTTTGTTCGTGCCAGGAACAGATGCAAAGAAATTATCGACGAAACCAAGGAGGTACACAATCAACGGATTAGAAACAAACTTCTCGCTTGTCCCGGCAATTCCAGGTCCTTTTGGTCAGTCGCTAAGGCAGTTAGTCAAAATTTCACCAAATCCACCATACCACCACTCACACGGCCAGATAATTCTATTGCAACCACACCTGTTGAGAAAGCGAACTTGTTGGCTGAACTCTTTGCTTCACATTCTACTGTCGATTTCCAAGGAAAAACACCACCTACTATTCCCATAGTGCAGTCAAGGATGCCCGATATTGTCTTCAGACAGCGTATCATAAAACGTATTTTGATGAAGCTAGACACCAAACAGGCTTCAGGCGCTGACGGAATACCTGCCATAGTTCTCAAGAACTGTGCGAGGGAACTAACACCAGTTTTCTGTAGACTTTTCAACCTATCCTACAGAAAGGGAATATTTCCTTCCTGCTGGAAATGTGCCAGAGTTCAGCCGATACCTAAAAAAGGCAAGAAGACCTTGCCAAATAACTACCGACCAATCGCACTACTCTCAATAATATCGAAAGTCATGGAAAAAGCTATCAATCAGCATCTTCTAAAATATCTTGAAGGATTCAACATTATTAGTGATCACCAATATGGCTTTCGTAAAAATAGATCAACAGGAGATCTTCTGACTTATGTAACACATGTTTGAAACAACGCAATTGAACACTTTGGAGAATCTCGAGCGGTTGCTCTTGACATATCCAAGGCATTTGACCGTGTTTGGCACGATGGGCTGTTGGCTAAGCTACGTTCTTATGGTATGTCTGAAAAGTTCTGTTTGTGGCTCTCATGTTTCCTCAGAGAGCGTTCTTTACGAGTGGCAGTTGACGGATTTCTTTCTAACACCTTCACTATCAACGCCGGTGTGCCCCAAGGTTCCATACTGTCTCCTACTCTCTTCCTCATTTATATTAACGATCTGCTGGAAAAGACCGAGAATCCAATCTACAGCTTTGCAGATGACAGTACACTTATCTCTTCATACACTTTGAACGCTCGGACATCGACTACTCAGACGAATATCCGCAGACAGCAGGAAGTCATTCAACTTAACAAAGACCTGGAAGAAATTCTATCTTGGGGTGACAGTAACCAAGTGGAATTTAACGCTACAAAAACCCAGGCGACAGTTTTTTTTTTTTTCCAAAAAAGTTAACGTTGCAGAACCCGACATAGTTATGTCGGGGCACTCCATCCCTCTAACATCGTCACTCAATCTGTTAGGCGTTAATTTGGGAGCAAATATGTCCTGGCATGAACATGTTGCAGACATAGCAAGAAGAGCTTCTCAAAAGTTGGGAATATTGTTTCGAACCAGAAAGCTTTACACTCCACAACAACTGTTAATTCTTTACAAAGCTCAAATTCGACCAACTATGGAATATTGCTCCCATGTTTGGAGCTCCGCTCCCAAACATACACTGCATTTGTTGGATTCTATCCAGAGAAGAGCTGTTCGTCTGATTGGACACCCGGAACCGACCGACGCCCTTGATTCGCTGGAACATCGAAGAACGGTTGGCGACTTGAGCCTATTCTACAAGTACTTTCATGGAAAGTGTTCGAAAGATGTGGCCCGTTTAATTCCTCCCAGAGCGGTGCATATTAGAAGTACACGTCGCGCTAATGCGTCACATCCGTATGAGGTTCGGCTTGTTACTCCTCGTACAACGCTTTTCAAGCAGTCTTTTATATGGAGAACATCATACCTTTGGAATGGTTTACCCAGGACTGTGTTTCCCATCGAGTACAATCTACAGCGATTCAAGAACAACGTGAATCGCTTTCTCCGCACACGTGTCGCTCCTGTAGCGCTTTAGGGACTTCCCTGTAGCACGTGTGCTAGACCCATAAAAAAAAAAAAAAAAAAAAAAAAAAAAAATATGTATATATATATATATATATAAATAGCAGAGGAAGGTTAGTAAAAGGGCTTACTGATAACAACCAAAAAGGATTTAACTTAGGGATAGCGCTTAGGATTACAAAATGAACAAAAAGGTCTTAAAACTCTTAGTAACTGTGGTTTTTTTTTAATATCAAGAGGGAATATACCGTACTTTCAAAAGAAAAAAGTAGGAAACAGTACCATAATTTTTTAATTTTTTGAATCGGAATTATTAGCTTAAAATAGTACTAACTGAATATTTACAGATGGCCCTCCGTTGAATGAGAATCTGGTCTTTACCAATTGCAGGAAAGGAAGTGTTAACACATGATTTTAAACAATAATTAACATAAAATTTATTCTTATTCATATAAATTCACGCAATCAGTCACAACTGTATTTATTAAATTGTTAGAATATAAGAGAATTATTAAAATCTTAAAATTAGTATAAAATGAAATTAGCGACGAAAACATGCCATTTTGAAGTCTTTTTAATGATTTTTAGTTAATATAAATGTCAATGCTGTCAAAACCTGGACCGGCGTAATGAGGAAAGATGTTTTTAGAAAGCCGACTTAAGAACGTTAATTCGGATGAAAATAAAACAGCGGATATCAATAATTTATGAAGTATCAAAATTCAAAGAAACCCTACCCTAGTGTATGACTGAAGGTACGCGAGCTCGCTGACCTTGTAAACTTCTCTATACGCAGTGTCCATCACATTTTTACACGATGTTTTAGACCTAAGCCATACCTTATACACAAATTTCTTATTACAGTATTGACTGATTAAAACTGTATCACAGGAAGACCATAAAATTGTTTTTATGATGACTTTTCTATTTTAAGTGTCCATTACGTTATTTTTTAAAATGACAATCGATAACCCATTATGTATCATTATGTGTTATTTTCGCATCTACGCAAGATTTTCGTACATGCAAAAAACCATATTAACAATGTCGAATGATAATTTGAAGAAGAGTTGTTGAATTTACAAAAATTCAATAATAAGTTAGTAAATTACACGTAGGCTAAAAAGTTTTTGGTCTAGCGTTTTTTGCAAAAAAGGCCTCAGTATCGGCGATAACTTCTTCATTGGAGCCAAATCTCTTTCCCGCGAGCAATTCGAACTACAATTAATTCAATTTTGCCATCATAACCATTGACTTGTAACACGGTGCTTGTCTTAATGAAAAAAAAACTTTTTTCTTGTTAATTTGGGGCCGTTTCTTTGCCATTTCTGCCTTCAAACGCATCAATCACTTTATATAATATTCGCTGTTGATAGTTTTTCCCTTCACAGCATAACAGATGAAAATTATTCCATGCGCATCCCAAAATACAGAGGCCAAAACCTTCCCAGCCGACTGTTGTGTCTTTGGTCGCTTCGGGAGCTTTCACCGGTTGCTGTCCACTTATCTGACTGACGATTTAATTCCGGTGAGCAGTGGTGGATCCATGTTTCATCCATTGTCACATATCGCATAAAAAAATCCTTTTTATTGCGCTTAAACAGGTCCAAACAGCGGTCAGAAACATCAACACGGTGTTGTTTTTGGTCCACTATCAGCAAACGCGGTATCTATTTCGAACAGAGCTTTCTCATGCCCAAATGTTCATGCAAAATATGACCAACACGTTATTTTTATATCTTTAGGGTGTCAGCTATCTCGCATAATTTCACTTTACGGTCATCCAATTTTTTAAATGTTTTTCGGTATAACCACCTCAATTGGGCGTCCAAAGCGTTCAGCATCATTTGTATCTGTACTACCGCGTTTAAATTCAGCATACCAGTAATTGATGAGTGATTTTTCAGGAGCAGAGTCCCCGTAACACTTATCAAGCCATTACTTTGATGAACCTAAACGATATTTTCTCCCATCCAAAAACAGTGTTTAATCAACACAGGAAATTCAATTTTTTCCATTGTTTTGAAAGCATGAAAAATAGCGTCACTAAAACCACTGTAACTTGTAAACTAATCGTCGAAAGGTCATACAATTTTGACACGTATCGTTTGAAGGTTGGTACTTCCTAAAAATCATATGGATTTTTTTGAAAACGACGACATCTAGGTGTTAGAACAAAAACTTTTCAGCCTACATGTTATACAGTAAAGGCACATTATTTTAAGGCGTTTAAAATGCTCCCACCCCATGTTATAAAAAGTACTTTAGCGATCATTCGAAGAATCTTTTTTAGGCATCAAAAATGTTGTTGCATTTCAGTAGCGTCTCTTTAATCTACTATAGCATATGAAATAGGAAACTGAATCTGACCAAAATAGGACAATCTGATTGCTTTGGAGTAACAGTGAGCACCCACCTTAGGAAGTTGACTTGTGAATACTGCAAATAAGTTCTTGATCTAGAAACTTAATGCTTAAAACATATTCTAAAATTTTTTCTTTCTTCTTCTTTTTTATAAGCCACTGCTTCTCCATTGCAGGAGATAGACCTCTACAAGTGTCTCTATCCTGTGCAAGATGGAGCTATCTAAGGCCTGCTATCAACCTGATACCATCTTTTCATTGGTCTTCCGACATTTCGTCTGCTCTCCCAAGGTCACCATTTAAGTAATTTTATTGTCCATCTACCATCATTCATTCTAGCCACATGCCCTGCCCATTGCCATTTTAATTTTGTCACTCTCACTAATATCTGTAATTCTTGTTGTTCGTTTGATATCCTCGCTTTTGATGTGTTTTCGTAAACTGACACCTAACATCTGTCTTTCCATGGCCCGTTGAGTACGTTGAAGTCGGCAAAGACTATTTTTTGTAAGGGTTTCCGGTCCATACGTACTCACTGGAAGTATGCAGCTCTCGTAAACTTTTTCTTTTTAAGGTCGTGGAGATATGTCTGTTTTTTAGAATGAATCCCAGTTATTACTTTTAATACTAAGACGCAAATAATTTATTTCACATTATTCAGACATCTTATCTGCGGCAATGATACCTTTACAAGGCAGCTCGTTAAGACCAGCAATCAAAATGTTGCTATGATTAATGTAGGTCGTTTATATAGACACTGAATAGAGCAGGCGATAGGCATAAACCGTGAAATATACCCTTGGTTGCTTTTTCCACTACTGGCTGACACCATCGCCTCAACTATCAGAGAATTTTTACAATGACAGGGTTTAATCTATATAAGAGGAAGGCCGCGCACTCCAACAAGTGATAAGTGCTCAGCCTAATTAATAATAGTATCTGGAGTTTGAATATTGTCCTAAGGGGTTACATACACCTGGGCGCTGCAAAAAGTATGAATATTTAAAAAAATATATTTGAAGGGTTATTAAGTGAATGAAATAAAAGAATGGCGATTATATATTTTTATTGTACTTTAAACTATAGGATTTTTTTTAAATATGTTTTAAATGTTAAACATTATTTTTATCTGGTTAAATTGACCACTGATGAAAACTCTGACGCCTCCTTGTCTGCAGGATAACTTCACAAAAAAGAATCCATTCTAATCAAATAAAAATTAATCTTGTAAAATAATGTAGTAGTTAAAAATTGTCGAAGGTTTTTTTTCAAAAATAAAAAATTTATGGTGTTTCAAACTTTAGTATGCAATTTTCGACCAAAAAAATTATGTTTAATTATTTATAAAAAATTGTCTATTAGAAAAATTTAAAAAACCTCTCGACATTTTGTAAAAAAAGTAATTATTAAGATTTAAAAAAAAGTTAAAAAATATTAAAAATTGAGTGAGTAATATTGCAGACAGTGTCTGAAAACAGGTAGCAGTCCCAGTACGATGCCAGGTCACATTTAATGTGCCTTAACTTCGTAATGGAATAGAATTTTCTTAATTTTTTTTTTGAATAATTCTTAGAAATGCAAAGAATAAAAATCCATAAAAAAAATCAAATTTTTGAAAATTCGAGGTGTATGTTATCATCATTTTCGGAGAATGGATCGTATACTGGAATTCTACTCAAACTATCTATGTTTTTTATCGCGGTCTCCGTTGATTACATCCCAACACGCCTTGCTACCCGTCTATATTTAAAACTCTTTTTCAAATTGAACTCTTTGTCGATATAATATACAGTGTGCTAATGTATTTAATTCACTTAAACTATTTAAAAATTATGTAATGGCTTTACTAAAAAGTCTCTAAGAATAGAAACTGTAGTATTTTCTATAAAAATAAGACCCGTTGTAGTCGTTTGAGGTATCTTCAAATGTATTACGTAATACTTAAGGGATAAGACCACTGCAGGTCTCAGGAAAAACTCTAATTTCGGGAATTTTTTAAGAATATAATAAAAGCAGTGGAAAATTTATTTGAAATACTTTATTAAGCAAATATTTAAGTATACAAGGTGCCTTGTCGTCTCGATTCTGGAGCAGCCATTTTGAATTAAAAAGATAAAAAAATATTTTTGTACATTTAAATATTTGTTTGATAAAGTACTTCAAATAAATTTTCGACTACTTTTATTGTAGTCTTGAAAAAAATGCCCGAAAGTAATCTTTTTCCCTGGGACCTTACCCCTTAAGGCAACAAAAAAAACACGATAAATTTTAAATCTTGGTAAATAATCGACTAACGAAAGTGAGCCTCTCAAGGACCCTATAAAATTCCTAAAAATAGAACAAAAAGATGATAGATAGGTTCTAAAAAAACCTCCCAAATGGCAAAAATCTTGGGTCTATTTTCACCGTGCACTCTGTATTATTACGTTATACGCAGCGGGAATTTTAATAAGACTCACCCTAAAAGGAAATAAATTGTTCTTTATGGAAACCATTTTAAGAATATTTTTGTTTCACATTTTGTATTTTACAAAGGTAAGGCTTATAACTTCTTGTTAATTAAAGTATTGTTATTCTGGACGGGAATCATAAAAATGTTTTTTTACTATTGGAACTTTATCAAATAATTTCAATTTCTTTTTGGTGTGTTTACTTATATATTAAGTCATTTTAATGTAGCCCAGTCGCCAATATTTTGAGCTCTCATTAAATGTTAACAGGCTGCATTTTGGCACAGAGGTAGTTTCTTTGACATAGAATACGATAAAAAAAAGTTTGCTAAAGTTTTAAAGTTCTAAGTGAAATGAAAGGAATTACTTTGTTATTTGTCACTTATTTTTTTTATTTATCTGCTACTGCAGTTTCTTAGGTTTTCTACATTATCAAGCATAATACTGTAGAAAACCTAAAAAACTGCATTAGCAGATAAATAAAAAAATAAGTGACAAATAACAAAGTAATTCGTTTCATTTCATTTAGAAATTTATAATGTATTGTCATAAAGTAACGGACACCTCAATTATACAATTGCTAAAGTTTTGATGTTCGCTAAGCCCGCAAAATCCAAAAGGAAATCAAAAATTCGGTTTTTTCGGTAATATTTCTAAAATTAAAAAAACTATATCGAAAAAATAAGAGCACCACGTGACAGAGCGGGAAATTTTACAAAAAAATAGAATAGAGATTTTTTCCAGATTTTTTTATTAGCGTGAGAATTTATTAAAAATTCGATAAGTAGCGTATTCGTAAAAGTGTAGCGTACCAAACAGGTTAGTTTGATGTCTACGCGCACCGCTCGAAGGTTAATCGATATTACTTGCTTTCAGTAAATATAAAATATAGCTTTTTAAATAGAAGACTTTCAGCTTTCCGATGATGGTAACAGTTTTTATTTTTGTTGCTTTATAATTTGTAAAACTTAAAACGAAATTTTTGTTGGCATGATTTTAACGGGCATACGGTAAATTACAAATATTCAATAAAATATAGTATTGAAAAAAATCCTTATGCATATATAATTATTCGACCTAAAGTTTCAATACAAGAATAATGAAAAAATATCAACATTATCTGTTTTTTTTTTTTCAAAAATTTAGTTTTAAAATAATAAAATTTGCCTGCTGTAGTGCGCCGCCGACAATTTTACGTTCACAGCAGTACGAAATGGTCAAAAAAAGTCGGACAATTTTTTTTAGTTACAGTTAAAAGTTAAAAAATCATTAAAAACTTTTAAAAAACTTTCTCTTTTTAGGAAATTAATATAATAAAATACTTTGAAAGTACCTAGAGTTTTCATCAATAAATATTTTATCTAGCTATCTAAAATTTTTATCTTATTGTTATCGCGTAAAAAAGAATTAAAAGATTTAAATTAGCATTAAGTTTACATTTACCTAATTCGGTTTAGAATCGTCAATGACAAGTCTTTACAAGTTAGTAAGCAAAGACGCGATTCACGCAATCTAACATGTTTCAACAAAAATATGGGAGCTTGAAATGACTTGAGTAGTAGGGACTGGGGGCTTAAGCCTCACCCCCCACCACTTTTCTGATTGGTCGACCTTGACCCAAGCCACGCCTCCTAAGCCACACCTCCTTGTCTGGGCTCAGTGTCGCTGCAAATTTCGTGCAGTTCATTTCGATCCTAAAACATTAGCATTGATCGTCCCCACTTCCTAATCGCGCGCATGAGCCCTCCCACTTAAGTCTGATTGGTCGGGGCTAATTTTGGCCCCGCATACTTTAATGCTTGGGCTCCCCACCCCTTTCCTGATTGGTCAGACTTGACTCCGCATACTACCTCTCACCACTTTCTTCTCATCACCCCTTCCACACAGCTTACAGTAACATACAACTACTTAAGAGCAAGCGCCTCATTTGCAAACCAAGTTGCAAGAAGCAAGGTGTCCAGTACTTATCAAGATTTTCATGGCATCTTTGATTTTCGATACCATTATTGATCACGTAGGTGAGGTTATTTGTCGTCTACAAAGTACTTCAACATCTGTGTGGGAGTTGAAAGAAGGGGATCTCAAATTTCTACCCCTTAGTTATATGAAAGAATATATCAGCTCAATTGAATTGCAGAAAGTTTGGAGCAAGTTGCCAGAACGATATCGAAGAGATAAGGAACTACAGTTAAATTTACCGTGTTACAAGCATTATAATCAACCAGGCGTAAGTGCACACCTCGATGGGCCGCCGCCATCAATAAGAAAATGCTGTGGCAACGTAACAAAAAGCGAAATCAGGAAAGTGAATAAGAAGGTTTGCAATATTTCATACTCTGACGATTCTATTAAAGTATTGCAAACTGAAGAAAGTAGAAGTTTAAGTGATGGAAGAATTAGTGAGAGAAATGTGTGAGGAATTTATAATGTCGGAGGCATGTTCGGAGTATTATGCGAAGGATGGTCAGGAGACTGAAGCGCAGAGTATTACGATATTCCTGGAGTATATGGAGCATGCATTTAAATGTAAATTAGCAGCTCAAGCATGTCGTGAGTTTCTTAGTAGTAAAAATGAAGATAAACTTATTAAGGAATTTCTTGAGTTAGGGCTAATTGAACATGTATTAACATTAATGGAATACAATAAATGATTATTGTAAAATAATAATTTGTAATAAACACACTTTTTAATTTTATTATAGTTTTATTTTTTACAATACATCTTTTTTTAAAATCCAAGAATTGTGAGATTTATCAAATCCTAGCCATTTAACAAAAACTTTATTTCCTTTTTTCTTATAACTTTTTCCACCAAATACGCGTCAGGATGTTTCACTTTTTGCAATTCCTCTTCATAAAAGCTACCTTCAATATTTTCATTATTGGCATCTTTTAAAAGATAAGTAGTAGGGTTTGTGAGTTGTATTTTTCTAATTTGAAATATTTCAGTTGACCAGTTGGGAGTATATCCCTTGTCAAATGCCTCTCTTCGCTTCGAAATTCTCACAAAATCGTTTACTTTAAACTTGACATGCTTTACATCGAAAATTTTCTGGAAAGTAAAAGAATTTAATAGTACGTGTTCTTCATTTTTCCGGTTAATATTAATAGGTTTGTATCCCGTAGTTCTATGAACAGTATTATTGTATTTTTCCACAATACTTGGCAAAATATTTAACCATTTATAGTTTCCTTGATTACTGAAATACTTCCACATTATATTTTTTAAAGTACGATTAACACGTTCCACTATACTTGCTTTTAAATTAGAAAAACTACTGTAGTGATTTATTTTATAATCACGCATTAGTTTTTCAAATTCTTTGTTGTAAAATTCTTTTCCCAGATCTGTTTGCAAATTAACAGGTTTTGTAGTTTTATCTAAAATTTTTTTCATTGCTGATGTTACTTCTTTTCCGCTTTTATTTTTAAGAGGTTCAGCCCAAACATATTTTGTAAAAGCATTTATTACTACTAAAATATATCTGTTCGATTTATTAAATTTAGCATAAGGCTGCATTTCGACTAAATCAGCTTGCCATAAGTCATTTAAACCTTTTACTATCGTTCTACGTCTCCGATAATTTTTTCTAGCTGGTTTATGTAATTCTTTAACAATGGTTTCTTTAATATTTTCCTTCATACTGGCATTTTCTTACTAGTGATTTTTTATAGAAGATCTTCCTTAAATAATGTTTACTTGACCACTTTATCCGCTTTATCTTTAATATCATTAATAGATGTGATTGCTTTGTTAATTTTATCATCAATTTCTTGTATTTTATTTTTTTGTTCATTACATTTCGCGTTAATTTCAGTTTCCATGACAGCCTTATTTATAAAAATTTCTTTCTTCAATTCCTTTATTGCAGAATTAAATTCTTCTCGCACCTCAATAACTTTGTTTATAGATTCAGCACTTGTGTTTCGAACAAAAGCTTCTATTTCTTTTTTCTGTTTTTCAAACTGTTCTTTCAAGGTTTTTAATCCAGTTGTGGTTCTTATAACGTTTACTCGGGATTCATCGTAAATTGTTTTAAACGATTCTATTTCTTCCTTATTATCTTTAATACTAGTTTCACCTAACTTAATTTTATCTGTTAGTTTGTTTTCAAGATCTACCACCATAGTTTTAATAATTTCAAACGATTTATTAAGTTCCGTGAGTAATCTTTCCTCTATAATTTCAAAATTTTGTAACTTTGTTGTTATCTCGTCAATTTTTCTCTTTATTTTTGGCTATTTTATTCAACGTGTCTTCTTTCTCACGCTCTTTCACTATAGTTTTGTACTCTTTCACTTAAAGACTTTATCTCTGATAACAATTTGGGATCTACATTAGTTTGGTTTTTTAATTCTAGATTGTGTAGTTGTGTAAGAACCTCTTCAATTTTATTACTATTTCTTGTGATATTATTTGAACTATCCTCTAAAGTTTTTATTCTTTCTGTTAATGCAACTATGTCTTTAGAGACCACAACATCGGCTTTATTAGAAGCTTCCATAACTTTTTCTTCCAACTCTACAACTTTTGCATTGTGATTTTTGTTAACTAAAGCCTGTAATTTCACAGATCTATCGATATTATTGATATTTTTATTCATATCATCATGAACTTTTCCAAAATTTTTCACTTCTAAAGCCACTCTGTCATTAAGAATATTTGTAAAATTTTGAAACTTTGACACAAGCTTCTTTGAAATATCATCTTTCACTTTATCAATTGTTGATTGATTGCTGATCTTAATTATTGTTTTAATTTCTGATATTTCATTTTTCATATCTGCTCCTAACATATTCAAATTATCCCCATGTTTGAAAATTTTGTCATCATATTCGGGGATAGTTTTATCTTCAAATATCTTTATCTTTTTCTTAGTGTTTTCAACATCATCAATGTTTTCGTTAAGTCTTTTATTTAAATTGTTAATATCGTCTTTCAAATTAGATTCAAAGTTTTCAATTATTTTGTTTTCAACATATTTCTGATCTCCTTTAAATTTGTTCAAAATTCTGTGTTCAATATTTGAAAATATTGTATTTTCTAATGTAGACGTATCTACTTGATAACGTTTAGAAATATGTTGACCAAACTTGTCAATAGTCATCTTAATATTGTAATAAAATCTGCGTTGTGTCCTTTTATATTATAATTTTAGCTTCTTTAAGCTCTTCAATTATAGAAATAATTTCATTGTCATGTCCAGTATGACCTGCAGAGGTGGATGCAAATAATAAACGAAGCCTATTAACTAACTCATTTACATCATCCCAATACACATAGTCGGTATTATCTTTATTTGTTTTTAAAGTTAAACTACCTCCTTTTGTGGTTGGTTTACTAGCTCTAGTTTGTCTCAAACTCTGTACTCCTCTGATCAAATTCTCCATAGCATTAATAGTTTTGGTTTTAGTGATACCATTCTTTTGCAAATATGGTCCTATTATTGTAATGTACTTGTGTGATGCATTTCCTTGAACCTGTTCGTTGGTATCGTGGTTCCTACGATATGCGTTAGTTCTTTTTAAAATATCCATATAATTTTCAAGATCGTCTTTTTTATAGCCAACAGGTTCTTTTTTAAATAACAACTCATATAAACCAGGTGTACCAGGATAACTTACACCAGAAACTTTTATTTGTTTTCCAATAATTTCAACAGGCTGTTGTGTTAATCCTAAATAAAATTTTTCTGTTTCATAATCGTGAACTATTCCATATTGATGATCAAATTTATGCTCAACATCCTTAACACCCTCATCGATATACTGGCGAGGTATTTTATCAAATTGCTCCAACCAATTTTTATATGCTTCGGAATCTGTATAGGCTCTTACTACATTTCTGGTTTGTTACAAAATATCAGAAAGGTTTTGAGTTGTAGAATCGGAAGATTTTGAAGAACTTGTTGTTTCCCCTATAACGGTGGTTTGTAAAAAAGGTGGTATTTGGCTCATATTAAAAAATGATGGTGTTTCATATGGAAGATTTGGTGTTTTGCCTGTCCTTCCTTTTGGAGTTGATATATTTGCAAAAATATCCTTCCCTGGGGATGATATATCAGCAAATAAGTTTTTTTCGCGGTGTTGAACTTTCATGAATTTTTTTAATTTTTTAATGTATGGTGCTTCAAATTTACCCAATGTTGAAACTAGTTCTTGTAAGGGCTGTGTGAGTGGTTTATAAGTTTCCTCCAATTTAGACTGAGCCTCAAATTCCGCATTTTTCAAACTTTGGATTTTTTGTTTAACGGCTTTTCTTGACTTAACAAGTTCTCTTGCCAATCGTTCATCCATGATTGTTATATAAACACGATTTTTTCTGCTTTTATAAGTAAATAAATTAATCGAATCCTTTCCTACACCGCCCTGAATTAATATTTGAATCTTTGTCAATCACTAAAAATCCAAATTTGTCTTTCCAACATAGTAAACATAAATCTTTAAACTGATTAAATGTCATATCAACATTAACATGATCATCATAAATATGTCTTAAGTTCGTATTATCTTGCTGAAATATTACAATTAAATTTGCATTATCACGAATCAATTGTTTTGGAATAGAAGAATATGTTTGGCATAAATAAAAACAATCAGTGTTTTTGTGTCTTCCGAAGCAGAAATAATCCTTCATTATATTCTGATTGCAACACACAATATCATCAAATATTATTATAGAATTTTTCTGTATTTCTTGCGGTGTAATTATATTTTCTTCTTTATCAGATTCATAAAAACCAATTTCTTTCAAAGGTTTAAAAAGTGCCCTTAAATATTCATATTTAGGTTGATATAAAGACTTTGAATAAATATATAAATTTTCAAATCGTAACCCATTTGGATCCTCAATTAAACTGATTATTACATTGGTCTTGCCACAGCCTGATGGACCAACAATTAAACCTCTTTTGCTATTTCCTTCAAATAATTTTCCATGTTTTCTAAAGTTGTTTACCGAAGTGTCATGGTCTCTAATTTTTAAAGAATATGGTTGCTTCTCAATTTTCATGCCGTATGAGAGTATTTAAGTTGAGTTCTGACGTTAAACTAATCAGTTTGTCTTATGATCTCAATTATATAATGGCAAACAAAAGATCTATTTACAAAAAAAAGAACAAAAGGGGAAGTGGTATAATAAACACCTTAATAAATAAGTTACCATTCGAATTACATTTACCAGGTTACAATTTTTGTGGCCCGGGGACAAAACTGGAAAAACGACTAGCACGGGGTGATAAAGGTATAAATTTATTAGATGAAGCGTGTAAAGAACATGATATTGCATACTCAAAATCGAAGGATATAAAAGAAAGACACGCTGCTGATAAGTTATTAGGTGTGAAGGCGTCATCGAGGTTAAAAGCGAGCGATTCCAGTTTTGGTGAAAAAACAGCTGCTCTTGCAATTAGTGGCGCAATGACTGTTAAAAGAAAGTTAGGTATGGGTCTAAGAAAAAGTAGAAGAAAGAGATCACGAAGAGCTCGTATGGGGCGAGGCGTTTCATTATCTCAAGCTATTTCAAAAGCTAGAAAAGCTCTTAAAGGAAAACGATTTAAAAGTTTACACCAAAGTTTATAAACACAGCACTAAATGCTATTAACAAAAGTGGTAAAATATTACCTCCAAAAAATAGAGTAATACCAATTCCAAAGACAGGCGGTTTTCTCCCACTTATACCACTATTTGCAGGATTATCGGCACTAGGGGCTCTAGGTGGGGGTGCAGCGGGAATAGCTAAAGCTGTAAACGATGCGAAAGCTGCTAAACAAAAGCTTGAAGAAGATAAAAGACATAATCAAGCAATGGAATCTATTGCAATTGGGAAAAAAGGTAGCGGACTTCATTTAAAGCCATATAGAACAGGTTGTGGATTATATTTAAAGCTATATTCAAAAAACTGTTAAAGTCTATACCTCGTAAATCTCTTACAAATTACGATTTAATTAAGTATGTTAAACTATTGGAAATTAAGAATTTTCGAGGAATATTTATGAGGGACAAACTACCAAAGAAAATTAAACATATTGAAAGTGCTATTGTAAATCTAGACGACGATCAAGGTAAAGGAACGCATTGGACTGCTTACATCAAAAAAGGAAAAAATATAATTTATTTTGATAGTTATGGTAATTTACGACCCCCATTCGAGTTAATTTCATATTTTAACAGCGACGGAAATCAAAATATGGTAAAATATAATTACAAAAATTTTCAAAATTATAAGAGATCTAATTGTGGGAAATTATGTTTAAAATTTCTTTATAATAATTCGTAAAAGTTATTTAGATTCATTCTCTTCGACCACTTCACATTAACATGTCATATAGTTTTGTTATTAGTGGTAATTCATCTGTTTTAACAACAGACTTTAATCCACCAATATACCTAGAAGAAAATTCAGAGTATGTTGTTGGACTTGTAAATTTTGAAACATTTAATGCTATCCCTAATATTGATGAAGGTCATAATTTAATGATTCATGATGAAGATAGTGCAACTGTTATACCGACTGGTAGTTATGAATTAGCAGATATAAATAAATATTTACAAGATCAATATCTTAAGGAAGGTTTTGCTTTTCATGTTTATGCGAACAATAATACCTTAAAGACGCATATAAAAAGTGAAAAACCAATAGTTTTCCGTGATGGCACTATTGGTAAATTATTAGGATTCAAAAATCAAATATTGGCGCCTTTGAAAGAACATATATCTGACTATCCTGCAGAAATTATTAAAATAAATTCGATAAATATTGATTGTAGTATTGCTGAAGGGTCATATTTAAATGGAAATCCTGTTCATATAATACATCAATTCTTTCCTAGTGTGGCACCAGGATTCAAAATAATTGAGTCACCACAAAACGTCATTTATTTTCCTGTCACTGTAAAGGTGATTGATAAAATAACCATTAAAATACTGGATCAAGATGATGATGTAGTCAATTTGAGAGGAGAAACCGTTACGTTAAGACTACACCTGAAAAAAGTAGATGAACGATGGTAATTTTGTATAATAGAAATTTACCATATCCTAATTTCACACAGAAATTAACCAAGAAAAACATTAATAAGAAGGGAAACAAACGCTTTTTGTTTAGTAAGAAAGCAAACTCACAAAGGTTAACATCATCTAATCGTCAATTCCTCCTAAGTTTAGGATTTAAACTGAGATAAAATGGAATATTTAAATGTTAAAGAAAATATTCTTATGGATGAATCTATTTTGAGTTGGGAAGTCCTTTCTTTTGATCCTTTTAATCCTTCAAAACTTGATAATAATGATGAAATCAGGATTGCTTTACAACAAACAGGAAAATATCCTTTACCATGCAAAAGTGAGCTATACTTAGAACTACAAGTTACTAAGGAGGATGGAACGACTCCGCTAGCAAACACTACATTAATAAATAATGCGCCTGCATTTTTATTTAAAGAGCTGAGATATGTTTTAAATGGTGTTACTATTGATTCTGTTCGAGATATTGGTATAACTTCAACACTGAAAGGTTATATCTCTTATAATCAGAATGAAAGTGCAAAATTAGAAAATGCTGGATGGTATCCCAAAGCAAAGTCTGGAGATAAAATTATGACTGATGATAAAGGAAATGTTTCTTTATGTGTCCCATTAAGAATGTACTCAGGATTTTTTGAAGATTATAATAAAATAATTTTAAATTCACAACAAGAATTAATTCTAATTAGAAGTAATGATGATACTAATGCTCTAGTATCTACAACTGATGAAAAACCTAAAATAAAAATAACGAAACTCTGCTGGCGGGTTCCCCATCTTACGGTAGCCATCCCTCAGGAACTAGCACTTACTAAACTTGTTGATAAGAATAATGACATTCTTATTACTTTTCGTAGCTGGGAATTAGTGGAGTACCCAGAGTTATTAGAAACTACAAGACATAACTGGCCTGTAAAAACTTCCACAAAAGTTGAAACACCCCGTCATGTTTTAATGGCTTTTCAAAACAATAGGCGCGGTAACTTAAAAGCAAATATGAGTAAATTTGATCATTGTGAGCTAAAAAATATAAACGTGTTTTTAAATTCAGAAAGATATCCTTACAATGATCTTCAGCTTGATTTTAAAACTAATAAATTTGCCACATTATATGAAATGTTTTCTGATTTCCGCCAAATATATTATAATTTACCAATAGAGCCAATATTTAATCCAGTCGAATTTAAGACTAATGTCCCTATTGTCTATATTAACTGCTCACATCAAAGGGATTTACTCCAAACTGGCCCGGTAACGATGAGGATTGAATTCAAAACAAAAGAGAAAATTCAAGCCAAAACAGCAGCATATTGTCTCATAATCCATGATAAAATTTTTAGTTATAATCCATTGACGAAAATAGTAAAACAACTTTGAAACCAACTCCCACTCTTTCTGATGTTCATAATATATAAAGATCCACGAAGAAAATATCATTTATGTTTATGTGTTCAGTATAACAAGATCACATATGTTAATTCTGGAAGTATGGTAAACAACTTACAGTTTTATTAACAGTTGGAAAGTTTTGTTAAAAAATTAGAAGAGCTTAAAAGAATAATAGAAGATTATTCCAAGAAAACTATTTTATTCAAGAAATTTAACGATTTAAAAATTAACTAGGACCTTCATAACCATGAATAATAGACTTATTATTGATGTACAAGGCTTCAAAGATGAAAAGAACAAATTTATCCCCAAAGAATTAGCTGCTTTTGATGGTTATAGAATTAGTCATTTTGTGTTCAAACAACCTTTTGCTTTCAATTTACTTTCTCCCGAATCAAATAAACAGGCAACTTGGTTAATGAAATATCATCATTGTATTTACTGGAATCAAGGATATACCCCTCTACATTATTTTGCCGATATTGTTAAGAAACTTACTGAAGATGCTCTTTATGTCTACGTTAAAGGAACAGAAAAAAGCAGAATATATTAAAAAATATTCTTCCAAGCCAGTAATTGAATTAGATGATCAACCTGCTTTGCAAGCATCAACACCAAAATGTGCATTTCACACGAAGTCGCCATGCATATGTGCTTTAACAAATGTATTTTTTATGTATGATAATTTTTTTATGAATAATTAAATTTTCTTATATATTTATATTGGTTTTATTTCTAAAATATAGTTTTACAGTTAAAATAAGTTCGCTATTAAATAAAATAATGATTTTTACATTTTATGTATGGTAATTGTAAAATAAAACACACACATACATTGTCAATTATTTTATTATTTGTTAATGTTACAACTTATCTAAATTTATTATAAAAGAAATTCTACAACAATGTTTTTTTTATACATATCTTGTAATACGGGAGTTAAAATTATTTCACACAACGCAATTCTTCTTTTGAAATGTTGTTGATTTATAAAGTCATGTGGCAGCATTCTGGATTTTCGGTAGGCAAACGTCCAAACATGCATCGTATGAAGTTGATTTTTCGTTTCATCAAAAGTTACTTTTTTCATAGAAATTTCTCTCCCTTAATTTTTGTTCCAGTTTTTCGGGATAAAGCAATAGGAGCTCTAACATAGTGCACACGTTCTCACTATTTGGGTTGTCCTTTGGTGAAAGAGTGCTATATATTTTCTCTAAACAATCTGCTTGGCAGAATAATGTGTTTTTAAAAATATAGAAGTAGTTCTTAAACTTTTGCTTTTGTAAAATAATTAACCTGTAGTCAATCAGAGGAATTTGTTCCCATAACCTGCAAACTGTTTCATTTCCCAAATACACCAATCCTCCATCTGTCATTATCTTCAAAATGGGTAGCTGAGCAAAGTTTTCAAAATGTAGTGTCATATTTTTCAAGTATATAGATTCTTGAGGCAGGTTTGCTGAGACCATGTAGTTTGCAATAACTCCCTGATACTGTAGGAAGTCTCGCCAGTCCTCCCCGCTTAACGCCACAGATTGATTTTTCTTTCCACACAATTCAATGCAGGGTTCAAAATCATTTTCGACACATAAACCAATTTTTACAAATTTGGAGTTTGATTTATTTAAAGGATATTCTGTAGAATTTATAACTATTCGACTTATTACTGCAGGTGTTGTCTGCTTAAATACATTGGAGATGTTTTTGTTATTCATCTTGATGAAAAACTAACTAAACCTTCGCCTAAACGGCAACTTATATATTCCCTATCTGTTAAGAGCTATGGAGGGGAGGGGTGGGGATGTGAAAATAAAGACATGAAAAATATTTATTTAGAGTTTTTTTAATAAATGTTTTTGTAATAAATTACAAATGTTATAAAAATGTGATAATGGACAACAATCCAAGTAGTGCTATAAATATATATAAAGTAGTACAGTTACACCCTAACTTATGCACAAACTGTATCCAATTTGAAAATTTTGCTGGTTGTTTATCAAACACATAATTTATTTTTAGGTAGTTAATGTCACTTATATCATCCTTAGTAACATTATATGTATACATAAATTTATTACCAGAAATGTAAACCATTCTCATCGGTTTGTAGCAACCAGTGTCATTCTGAATCTTACTAATGCAAATTTCAGCTCTAATTGAATTAGGCATATGATTAACATATATTGTATTTCCAACCAAGGAGAACAGCACTATTAACAAAGAGGAGCTCATTGTTCTAACTAAATGCTAATGTTTCATATTACATATTATATAGGGATTAGTCATCAGTGTCTGTGCGCCGCTTTTTGGCTACATGCTCAAAAGTAGAATTAGATTGTAAACTTGTTAAATATTCCAACATTTCATCCATGTCGACAATATCCCGATGCCCCCATGCAAAAGTTTTTGTGGTATGTGGAAGAGAATATCTTTTATCATCGTGGCTCGTCAAGGCTAGTTTATTTATTAAATTTGTATAAATATTGTGCATACTTGACTTAAAACACATACATTGTGCAGAAAACCTTCTTATCTTTTTCAACAACATCTTTATAATCTGATAAATTTAACTGCTTTCTTACACATACTTTACGGATGCCTTTCGCTTTTTTGTCTAAACTATCTTTTGATTTTACACAATAAGCTTTAGCACCAGTGCCATAAAAACTTTCTATAGGAACTCCTTTATATTCATCTTTAAATTTGCCAACTACCGATAAAGATATGGGCATATCATGAATATTTGGATCGGGAAAGTTAGAGGTGTCAAATTTTTCCAGATTTTGCTTCATGTCTTCATAAAAATTTTCGGTCTCAATTTCTAATATCAACGAGTCAGTATCCGTGTACAATAAACTTACATTATCTCCATACTTTAATTTCAAATATCCGTAATAAAATTCATACATTACAGTTTTTGCAATATCCAAGATACTCATTCCAACATAAATGGGTTTATTAATTCTATGCATACCTTTTGAAGTTGAATTGCTACTAAATTTTCAGAAAAAATCTTTAAATCTTTAAACTGTGGCTTTGCAATTAATTTTTCAGCACACATCTTAGTACCTTCTCTCTCCCATTGCGACACTAGCTTAATATCTACGCGCGTATCGACATGCTCCATAGTTTTCCCAAAAACGCTGTTATTTGCTGATTTGTATGAATTTTTTTCAAACTTATTTTTTGAAGCATTTCTTAAATTAGTGTTTAAGTCAATGTATTTAGCTAGCCAGGGAGATTGGGTAAATTTAATTCCTCGATGTATTTTTAAAAGTTTAAGTCCGAATTTTAAACATTGTTTTAAGGAGCGATAATGAATAATATAGTTACTCTTATTATTTAAATTTGGAATTAATTTAGAGTATTTTGAAATTGGTGGTGTAAACTGTTCGGGACAGAACGGAAAGTCGTTATGATTGTCATGTAAATAATGAGGATATTCTAAGTCAACTTCAAAAACATACCCGATAGATGATGTATCTGAAAGTTCTAAAATATTAATTTCTTTAATTTCATCCTCCGAAAGCCAAACAAAATTCTTTTCTGGTAAGAACTGCTTCATTGCAAAACCATACAAGTTTGTTGCATCTAAATATGCAATATATTTTGTTGCCCTTTTTGGATCAAAATTATCAAGAAAAGGATTATTGGCTTCAGATTTGCGAGATGTGCAAGTACTAACTCCACCACGAACTCCTTTTTTGAAGAAATGAAGCATATCAGGATCTGTCAACAAGTCTAGTTCTACTTTTGTAAATTTCATCATGGCGTCCCAACACATAGAAGGACTAGTAACATAATTGGTCGGATCTAATTTATAAGTTTTATAACAAGTCTTTCTATAGTTTTCGAATATATCAGCTAAAAGTAAAACATCGGACTTTAAATAAATATCAGAATATTCACCTAACGTTGAACAATTAAATACTGCCCAAACCTCTTGAGCTCTTTGATAATCTTCAGCAGAAATATTCTCGTCAATTAAATTATTATAAAACTTATCAATAGACGGCAAACATTTGTCACCTAATTTGTCAAGAGAATCAACGTAAGAATATGGAAATACTCCTTTTTGTCTGATATAGTAAAATTGTCTTTCGTCTGAAAAATGTTTCTTTATTTCAAGACACTGAGCGTCTTCTAGAGTATTTGACAGCGATTCTAGAGATTCTGGTAGAAACTGAAAGGAATCTATGAACCGTAAATTTAATTTAACACTTTCCTTTTTTTTATTTTGGCTGTCATATTTACCTACAATAATTTGTTTATTAAATGAAATATATTTTTCTTTGTTTTGAGCAATAACACTAATATTTTCTTTGTTGTTACACAACGATTTTATAAATAAATGTGAATCGTAATTTTTTAAATTATGAAGAATTATTGGAATGTAATTTGGAATTTTGAAATGTAAATTGCAAATAGAATGAGCTGCTCCACGATAATTTCCAGTTATATGACAATGATCCATACATTTTACAAAGTTTCCCGCTGAAAATGGTTTTTCGCATAAATAGCAGACGATTGCATTATGATATTCATCCTGCTGCGAAGGGTTTAATTTATTCATCGGCTTTTGATTTTTTAAATAATTATTATAAAGGTTTTTTACATCTTGTTCAATAAATTCAATAAACTTTTTTGCACAATCGGCCCCGCGATAAAGTTTCAACGATACAAGATTTTCATCAAATGAAGATTTAATGTAGTAAGCGAATGAATATGGTATATGTTCAGCAGTTTTAATGGTATATGATGCTGAATTATTAAGTGCTGATTGTTTATTTTCAATATTTTTTAAGTAGCACTCAAAATCGGCATAAATTACGAAAGGGCATTTATATTGCTTTTGAATATTTTCAAATTTTAAAACGTTTGCTTGGATCTGATTTCCAAACTTATCTAAAGTCATATTATCTGAAGGAAATTCTATTCGAACAAAATTCCAATCATGTTCTAAGTGTCTTTTTAGTTTTTTTTTCTGTACCAAAATATTGCAAGCATCCGTCGCATAAATGTTTTTTTATTTTCTTTTTTGATAATTGCTTAAATAACAATTTAGATAAATCTTTTATCCAACAATAATGGCTATTACCATCGTGAGAAATAATTATAAGTAGATTTATGTGTAAATCTTTTTTGTTAATGTTGTAGTGTAAAGGCCCAACAATTTCATATGCATATGCACCATCTCTAAAAAATTTTTCAATTCCATAAACGTTTATGGACAAATTATTATTCCTTTCAAATGTGCTAATTTGCTTTAATTCAACCGGAAAATGTATACCTGTGAAATCGAAGATAGTTCAGAAGTCCGGATAAGAGGAGGTTTTTCTAGGGTTCCCTATGGGCTTACATACGGCCGAAACAACAGCCCATGCGAAACAGCAGTCATCTTCATTCATGACGTTGACTAAGCTGCCCCGAAACTCTGGAATTGCAATGTAGGAAGCTGCACATAAGGGATTGTGCTTGTTGATATTCACTTCCAAATGTAGAATTTGTTGTAATATCCAACCTAAAAGAAAAAATAAATATTTAGTATTAAAAATGTAACACTTTCCCTTCTTGAAATAAAGCATTAACGATAAAATAGAAATACCCAATTTACCTGAGTCGCGTTCCGGTAGTTCATCAGCTTTGGTCGACAACGTCTTGAATAAATCTCATACAATTCATCTAAATTAGTCGTCTCAGTCACGATATGGAAGGGAGTGTTGAATGATTTCACTGCTGTAGACTTTAAAGTGGGAGAGTAGTAGACGCCAAATAGTTCTACATTGACCTTAGTGGATGTATGCTCCTGTTGTGTCTGCCGAATCAACGATATAAATTTTCTATAAACTTCTTGTTGAAATTTCTTAATGTCGACGTAGAAATTCGGAGAATAAACTTTGTATGCGGCGATTCGGCACTTGAAAGCGCTCCTAATAAGGTCAATTCCATCCCCATACTTAATACTGCTGTTGCTTTTGTGGTTGTTGGTTCTCAGATGAAATTTCCAATTATTAAGGTCAACTGCGCATTACAGTCTTTACACTGCCGTTTCGCATTAATCTCGCCAAACTGAGCATCAACTGAAACAATAAGCTTTCATTAAAATATATATATTTTTTTATTATTTATCGAATTATTTAAGAATGTATTTAGAGGGATTCTTACTATCAATTAAATGCTCATCTAGGTTTAAAGATGTGTCTGTGCTCAAACATATTTCCTTGGGGTGTCTTACGGCATGCTGTCTCAGTTTAAATTCTTTGAGGCATAGTGTGCATAGGAAAGCCATTTTAAACTGAATATGAAACACTTTTGCGTATTTTTAAATAAGAAAACTTATCCCCCCCCCTCCCCACAAAAGTTAATACTATTTTAAATTTTGACCAAAGCAGGGGCTAAAAAATATATTTCCTAAATTTAGAAGAAGTTCCCCCTGCCTTTTTATTACATTTTTCACATCCCTTAGACTTAAATTACATAAATTATTGCATACATTATCAAAATTGAAGTGATTATACACCATCGATTTCAATGTTGCAGAACCACGTCTTGCTTCATCCTCAGATAATGAAGCTTTAGATTTAGCATGTAAAAATTTATCCAATTCACTTCTAATAGGATCTTTGAAGGAGCCGTTCTTTTTTTGGTTTAACGGTTTTTTTAAAACAGAATTAGTTTTAACCCTTTTAACCCCGCAACTTTCTAAAGGCTCAGACGCAGGACGTTTAGTACCTAACTTTATTTGATTCAAGCTCTGAGAACTTGTTTCAAATAAATTTTCGGAAGTTTCATTCTGAATTTGAGCTTTCAAAATTCCGTTAGGGTTAAATTCAGGCTTAAATTTGGGTTGCTGAAATTGTAGGGGGTACTGAACTTTAATGCAATTTTCAGCCTAAGAATGCGTTTGAATATCCTCTCCAATTTCAACTACCAAAATTTCGTCAAAATTAATTTTGGGTTTAATTTTTCTTTTCTGAAATTGTATTGGATACTGAAGTTTACTGTGATTGCAATTTTCAACCACAGAATACACCTCAATATCCCCTACAATTTCAGAAACCGTTTTATTAAAAACATTTACAGATTTAGCAGAGAAATGTAAATTAGGTGTTGGTGTACACTCCTCATCGGAAATTTTAATTATAGAAACTTTCTCTGCCGAATTTTCTTTTACATCGACAGAAATAGAAGAATGTAACGTAATTCGCCCCCACTCAGAAACTTCTTGAATCGCTTCCCCAAAATTTGTTCCAACTACATTTGAAGCCTCAGAAATGGGTGAAGCTAAGCAGACATATTTATCGCGTTGTTGATAATCTTGTTCACAAACCCCTTGTTCCATTGAATTAAAACAATTTTGAAAATCATCTTCACGTTTTTGATCCCCTTGTTCCATTGAATTAAAATAAATTTGAAAATCATCTGAACTATTGTCACACAAATCGGCAATATTTATTGTTGACTCATGAGGAGTTTCAAACTCCTCGGCGTCATTCAAAATTCTAATGAGTTGATTTAAGACATCTGTATGATTCTCGCTAATTTCTAACAAGTTATTATTTGTCTGCTTAACTTCACCCATTTCTGATTCATTCACATCCATTTTAAAATCATTAGTTCCCCCTGAATATAAGAAATCCTCCTGCCCCATTAAATTAATATAATTTTGAAAGCCATCTCCCCCCGAATTATTTACATTTAAATCTATTTCTGTCATTTTTTCCTCTAGCTGTTCCCCCGTTAACCCACAAAAAGGACAGTCCATAAGATCGTGAACCTTGCAAGCGTATTTTAAATTAAATTTAGTTAAGTCGATTAAAGAGCTCATTATAAAATAGAAATATAGAAATAAAAATTTTAGTTCAATTAATTTAAAAAGAAATTACAAACCAAAAACCTATGCACAACCACACACAAAGGCACAAAGTATGGTTTATATACACTGAAACAGCCACACAGAAAGGCGCAAAGTATATTTTATGAATGTAAGCACAAACTCGGACTAAACGAACGAATGCATACGACGCGGTTTTATATAAACAGGTACGCCTGGTACCGCATGGTACGCCTGGTACCGCATGGTACGCCTGGTACCGCTTGGCACCATGTTGCGCTGCTACGGCGAACGGGTTAAAGTCCCCTCGTCTAGAGGTCAAGTCAAGGTGAGCATGAGCAGTCCATATATTTTATTTTATTTTATTTTATTTTATTTATTTATTTTTTTTTCCTTCGATTTTTTTTTTTTCCTTCGTTTTTTTTTTTCCTTCGATTTTTTTTTTTTTTTTTCCTTCGATTTTTTTTTTTTTTTTTTTTTTTTTGATTTTTTATATTTTTTGATTTATGAGGTTTTTTTTTCACCCATTTTCACCCATGCGCGGCACATGTAGACATGCGCAGTTGGGTCAGATCGAACGAGGACACCCATTGGCATCGGATTTCAAGGTAGGGCTTTGGGTTGGTACTTCGTATCTCTTTATATTGCCAGGTAATGCTTCAATTCTTCAGTATCTACAAACTTAAACATCTTAA
This sequence comes from Pachyrhynchus sulphureomaculatus, assembly GCA_019049505.1. Classification (NCBI taxonomy): domain Eukaryota; kingdom Metazoa; phylum Arthropoda; class Insecta; order Coleoptera; family Curculionidae; genus Pachyrhynchus; species Pachyrhynchus sulphureomaculatus. The sequence continues at coordinate 113,318,528 of CM032456.1, read as the reverse complement.
CTGATTTTAGAAAGAAAAAATACTTAATCTAAAATGGAAAGTTATCATGAGTGTTCTTCGATGTACTCTGGCGAGACCATTATTTGGCCGCCTATTAATTTTTTGAGCAGTTTAGAACGTTTATGGGGTATTCCCAAAGAAGCTGTAAAAGTTTGTAAACAAATTGACTCAACAGTGCTTTTCGCTCTCCTGCATGATGGTACGGAAATTTACGAATTTCAAGCGCAAGATGAAAATGTGCCGAATCTTTTAAGAGGTGGGATACAAATCTATAATTCCGCACCGCTCACTAACAACCCCTTAATCTCAGCAATGGGGCAATCGACAGGAATGACGTCGCCGATGGAGCCACAAATAGAGCAATCAACATTGGCAGAAATGGTATTTTCAATGGAGCCCTCAACATCAAGCAATGAATGGTCCCTAAATAAATATCTGGAATCAATATTAGAAGCCCCATTGGAAATACCGCTGGAAGATGCTGTCATAGACGTTGTTGAGGAACAGCCACCAATACCTAGCAGACGACAGCCTAGCAGGCATTGCAAAAGGCCTTTCAATTATAAATATAATTTTTAAAATAAGATTTTTTAGAAATTTTTATAAATAAAATTTTTAGAAAAATTTCAGTTTTTTCCTTTTAAAATTATATTTAGGGTGTTTAAGTTTGTAGATTAAAATAAATATAATTTTTAACGAATGTTTTATTTTTTCTTCTTTTAATATTATTTGTTGAAAGCTAAATAGTTTAAAAGGATTCCAGAATGTTATTTCCATGTGCATTTTAACAATCCGTGCCATTGTGCGTAAGGTAATGTAAAATTGCTGCATAATTACTGAAATTGTTGGGATTGAAAATTACCTATTTGTTTTATAAAGCCATATAAGTAAAAGGTAAATAAAACAATTATAAATAGATTTAAAGAGTTTTATTTATTAAGGTCTTCTCTATTAAACACATGGTTCTCCATTTTTTTTATTTCACCCCCATTACAAACAATACATGGCAGATAATAAAAAGTGGAACTTCACATATCGTGCAATGTAAATCGTTCCCACATAAAAGGATTCCAGAATGTTATTTCCACATGAATTTTAACAATTCATGCCATTGTGCGTAAGGTAATGTAAAATTACTACATAATTACAGAAATTGTTGGGGTTGAAAATTACCTATTTGTTTTATAAAGCCATATAAGTAAAAGGTAAATAAAACAATTATAAATAGATTTAAAGAGTTTTATTTATTAAGGTCTTCTCTATTAAACACATGGTTCTCCATTTTTTTTTATTTCACCTCCATTACAAACAATACATGCGTGGGGGTGGCAGATAACAAAAAGTGGAACTTCACATATCGTGCAATGTAAATCGTTCCCACAACACCCCATTAAACGTTTGTAATGGTTTGAAACAAAGTTATGTTTCCCCACTGGCACCTCCAATGCGTGCTGATAATAGCATTTGTGGCATACACTATAAACACCACCAGAACTAGACATTATGACGGCATAACTTTGGAAAACGCAAACTTATCTTGATAAATAATCCGGTTGCAATGTTTCTGCTGCACTTGCTGTTTTAATTCTAACCAATCCTTCTTCTCCGCAGACATTTTCATCTCCAATGTCATTGATCCCCTCATCGACCAAATCGTTTTCACTGTCTTCCTCTTCTTCAAAATTATTTTTATCAGTTATTATAAGACAAGTTTGTCTTTCATGAACTAAATCTTTTTCCTTTCCGTCAAAATGTATAAATTCATCACCATAAATAGAGACCATGTGTTCATTATTTGCGTCATTCATAAAGACATGACGCTTATCATTTTCGCAATATAAAACTTCGTAAGCTGCCATTTTATCTAAGTTTTTAATACTTTTAGACTTTGCTTCTTGTAACTTGGTTTGCAAATGAGGCGCTTGCTCTTAAGTAGTTGTATGTTACTGTAAGCTGTGTGGAAGGGGTGATGAGAAGAAAGTGGTGAGAGGTAGTATGCGGAGCCAAGTCTGACCAATCAGGAAAGGGGTGGGGAGCCGAAGCATTAAAGTATGCGGGGCCAAAATTAGCCCCGACCAATCAGACTTAAGTGGGAGGGCTCATGCGCGCGATTAGGAAGTGGGGACGATCAATGCTAATGTTTTAGGATCGAAATGAACTGCACGAAATTTGCAGCGACACTGAGCCCAGACAAGGAGGTGTGGCTTAGGAGGCGTGGCTTGGGTCAAGGTCGACCAAGCAGAAAAGTGGTGGGGGGGTGAGGCTTAAGCCCCCAGTCCCTACTACTGACTTGTTTACGGAGCAAGTGCACCGACATCGCAGAGAAGCAAAGGCATACAAGTTAATGCATGCACGAAATCAAATCCATAAAAGATAGAGACAGCTCTAGGAATGTCTTATAATTTTTGTGTGCTTCGCAAATAATCCATATTCGTGAGTAAAGATGATAGGACATTACTTTTATAACTATTTATAAATCTGTTGACAAGTTAATTTATTTAAACCGTGGCCAATTTTGTATTTCAAAATGTCTAAATCTAAGAAGAAATGCCGGCAGTACAGTATTGAGTATTTGAAATATAGATCTACGCACTCTCCTACAAACCAATCATTACCTATGTGTTTAGTTTGCCAAAAAGTTTTTTCAAATAAAGTCATGAAACCTTCTAAGCTACAAGAGCATTTGAAAAAATGCATGCTCATAAAAAGACAAAGATTAATCCTATTTTGAAGTAGTGGAAATACTTAAAACAGCCAACTATATCAAACCTGTTTACGTGGTCTTCTAAACAAGAAGATGATGAACTACGAGCCTCATATAATATTTCATTGTTAATCACAAAAGTGAGAAAACCACAGACAATTGGCGAGGGATTAATCTTGCCATCATAAAACACCGTCACATTAGAAAAATTCGTCTGAGTAACAACTGGGTGCAAAGAAGAATAGATGCAATGGCTACAGACGTTGAAATATCATTATGCGATACCTTAAAGACATGCAAATTTTCCATTCAACTCGATGAATCAACTCTACCAAATAATGAAACACTACTTTTATCATACGTTCGATTCATAAAAGTAGAGAAAAAAAATTGTCAAGAGTTATTATTTGCTAAAAATTTGGAAACTGATACAAAGGGAGAATCAATATTTAATACCATGAACAAGTTTTTTCAAGAGAAAAAAATTCCTATTCGTAATATTTTGTCAGCTGCTACTGATGGTGCTCCAGCAGTGACGAGGGTTTCATAGCGCATTTGAAACAAGCAGTACCAAATATACTCGCTGTACATTGTTGTTGTTCATCGTCAGCATTTGGCTAACTTTGTAGTGAAAATGATGAAGATTACAATTGCTTGCTGCTGCACACAGAAGTTCATTGACTCTCAAAAGGTATTTGCCTGAACCGTTTTTTTAATCTTTCGTACTCAGTACTGGACTTCCTTGAAAACAGAGACGAAAAACTGCTCAAAAACCTGATTACATCCAAAAATGACATCGCTTATTTGACAGACCTGTTTAAAATATTTAATGAAGTCAATTTACAATTGCAAGGTGATGAGTTGAATTTAAAACAAAAAACGTCATAGATGCTTCTGTGGGAAAAACTTCATCTGTTCAAACGAAATCTAGTTAGAGGTAAATACAGCCACTTTCCCACATTATCAGCAGTCTCTGCAAAACAGGAAGATTTACTTACTTACTGCCAAGACAAACGTTTTTCATGCTGATTTTACAGAGCAATTCCAGGATATTTTAAACATGAATATACCGAGGTGAGGTTTTGATTCTTTCGCAAATGCACATACAGTAAATCATCAAATTTAGAAGAGGAACTCGTAGTACTCACAACTAACGAAGAACTAAAAGTAAAATTCAGAAATGGATACCAAGAGCTCTGGCTTCAAAAATCAATACCGGCTCTCTACACTGGATTGTGGGCAAGAATACAGAAATTTTTAATTTCTTTTTCTTCATCGTATTTAGCTGAGCGTGGATTAAGGGAAGTAGCTAATTTACTGTCTATTACTGGCAATTTGCGCATGATGTCAACGAACTTGGAACAAATTTTTAGAACTCCACCAGCCTCAACCATCTCATTAATTTTGTTATTGCTTATTGATTTCGTGTTTACTTTTAAATTTTTAATAAACAATTTTTTACTACATTTGATGGTCGTTTTAATTAATTTCTACTTAATATACAGATAGACAGATAAAATAGGTATAGATAATATACAACAATATTTTAATATTTGGTATAATTAACTTTTATTGGAATTTTTTTTTCTTTTAAAAGGGGCGGTGGTCCAGAAAAGGTTGGGAACCTCCGCTCTACACCGAATATTTTCATTAGTCTTCTTAGAGTCCATTCTGTCGAGCGATCTCATTTTTAGTGATTAGGTCTTTGCTCTATAGAATAATATAGCCAATTGTAGTATGTGATTACTCAAAAGTTAAGATTGAGGTGTTTCCTGATATAGTACTGAACTTCGAGGTATTGCTACATGTATCTTAACTTCATCATCGTTGTCCCACTACAGCGTTGTATCCAGATATTTAGATTTATACGTATATTAATATTGTTGTCATATTTTCTATTCTGATGATGGTGTCATGGTTAGTAAAAGCGTACCGAGTGTAAAAATAAACTGTTTGATTCAGTAGCGATAACTGCTGTGAAAATTCAATATGCCAAAAATTCCAAAATCCTAGCGTATTTAAAACCAGTAAAAAAAATCGTTCTTCGTTGGTTATAACTTTTAAGTTAAAAGTTTTAATTAAAGTTTGCTGAATTTATATACGAGGCAATGAAGTAAAACTATCCTCATCTTGATCACGATGAGTTACGATTTGGTCGAATATAAGTATTGCTAGAATTCTAAAATTTGGAATATTTAATGACCCACCAGCTTTTGCTATATTATAAAAGTATAATCTAATAGCTCAAGGTCCTACCGACAAATTGACAAAGCGGCTTCTATGTTGGTGTCCAAGAATATCTGCACGAAGCGCAGGACGTCCCCAGTTCCGATGGCGGGCAACTCGCCCAGGACCGCATAGCACGGAAAGGGATGGAGGAGGACTACGTTCAGTAGTGGACGGCGACGACTGAAGAAGAACAAAAAGAAGAACCTAATGAAGTAAAATCAGTGTGCATAGTCTTAGGTAATAGAGAAGAAAGTAAATAACATTATATTTACAAGAAACTGCTGAATATTTTCTAAATTTGTTCCTTACTACCACATATAACACGCTATTAAAATTAACAAATGTAACTAACCAGGTATCCACAGTCGGTTTCCCTAACAGAACACGTGCAAACATGCAGATTTTTAGCGACGCTGCATGGACGCGGGATACTGTAATTTTTTTCCATAAGACAGGTTAGAAATCTATCCAGTGCTTTCTGCTTGTCGTTATCGCACTCATTTAAGTTTCTTATGGATCATTGATTTGGGGGAAACAATGTTATAATTAACAGACGTATTGTATCTGTATACATAACTGTCAAGACAATTTTACATACATTTTTTTTTTTTAATTATTTTAATGCATTTATGGCATTTTTTTCTAACCGTCCTGTATAAGAACGTACAATAACAGGAAATAACAATTTCCTAGTTTTCCATACATGACACATTCGACCTACATAAGAAGGTGAAGGAACTGGGAGGAAAAAACAAGATATAAGTAATGGAATTATACTGGATATTAAGGACAAAATAAAGACATGAGAGCAATACATAGACAACTTGCTAATGGACATAGATCAGAAAACTTACAGATAAACATGGGATAATGACATAGGGCCGGAAATAACAAGAAGAGAAGATATTCATTCTATACAACTACAGAAAGATGCTTTTCCAGTTGATCCAGTTGATATAAGGGGAGAAATCCTCAAAATATTTTCGGAGGAAAGTCCATTTAATAATGGACTGGTAATCTTATTTAACATGACCTATCCCTCTTGAGTCGACTCTAAAGTCGACTTTCATCCCAATTCCTAAAAAGTCAAAATAAATTAAATGAAATGATTATCGCTTAATAAGTTTAATGTTTCATGTTCTCAAGATATTCCTGAGAATCATCCATACCGGAATATATAGAAAATGTGAAGTAGAAATAGATAACACACAATTCGGATTCCGAAAAGGCATGGGTACACGGGAAGCTTTATTCTGGTACTGGTCCAACGTTATAAAGATATGAATGTAGATGTATATGCATGTTTTATTAATTGCAATAAAGCTTTCGACTGTGTAAGGCACAAGAAATTAATAAAACTTTTAGAAACAACAAATATAAACAAAAGAGATCTAAATATTATGAAAAATCTAGACTGGAATCAATCAGTGGAAGTTAAAATTGGGCTGGAAAAGTCCGAATGCATAAAAATAAGCCAAGGTGTAAAACAGAGATGCATTCTCTCACCACTTTTGTTTAACCTTTATTCTGATGCTATGTTTAATGAGGCCCTCTATGAATCCGGTTAATGGAAGTTCACTGGACAACGTACGATATGCTGATGATACTGTTCTATAAGAAAATAATATCAAAGATCTCCAACAACTGATCGATCGAGTCATAACAGCCAGCAAAAGATTTGGATTTACTACGAATATAAGAAAGACCAAGTGGATGGTAATAACACAGAAGAATCTACCACCAAAATTCCTCGAAATCAAAGACGACACCGTAGAATAGGTCTCCACATTTAAATATTTGGGAACCAATATAAATGACAAATGGGACCCAAGAAAGGAAATATATTCCCGAATTGAACAGGCCCAAGTAACATACATGAATATGAATAAATTTTTCCATTGCGCAAGTCTCATTCTCGAAGTCCGAATGAAAATGGTGGGAGCGTATGTATTCTCTGGGCTATTGTATGGATGTGAGTGCCGGACCCTTGACCCTGGCTCAAAGAAAGGAATGGAATCTTTTGAAATGTACATTTATAGACGCCTTCTTCGCATCACTTTTGTATGGTACCGAAAATAAAAAACACAGAAGTACTGGAAAGAATGAACAAAATGAAGGAATTACTAACAACCATAAAAATAAGAAAAGCTCAATACTTCAGACATATAATGAGGAGCCCAGAGTACCAATTGCTACGTGTAATTATTGAAGACAAATTAAAGGGCAAACGATTATTCGGAAAACAACAGAACTCTTGGACATGAGAAAGTGGTTTGGATATATTTTTCGATCAGCAATTTCTAAGGTTCGTTTAGCTATATGGATCGCCAACCTTCGTGAGGAGATGGCGTAGTAAGAAGAAGAAGTTTTCCTTCACAACTTCTATTCTAAAAATTTCGCATTTGGAAACTATAATTTTAAACTGCTCAGTATATATCACCACTACACCAAACACTTTATTCTTGCACTCGACGCGCGTTTCGGTAACCATGTTGAAGTGTCATTGTGGCGGCCCGTGGCTCCGTAGCATAGTACCTTGCTTACGGTGCAGAAGATCGAGGGTTCAATCCCGCAGGTCGGTATACTTATTTATTAAATTGTTTAAGTATATTCGGCCTGGCCACGTACATAGGTAGTAGTGATTCGCAGAAATGCAAGAACGTCCGAGGCAGCACTACCGTGTTGTCTAAAAATATGCTGTGAAATACAGAAATGTATGTTTCGGCACTTGGACGGGTATGACGACATCCTCACCGATATCCTTAAGGCCCCTTTACACACTTGCCACGTCTTGACAAGCGTCCACAAACACAAGCGGGTCAGCGGCTTGTTTGGCTTGGCTTGCGTGAGCTTGGAGGAGCTTGTTACCGTTCCGGTCGAGTGTCGGTTTTTATGAACAGATCAAAGGACGTTTGTGACAAGCGCTTGCGACCCATTTACACGTTGGTGCGCGTTTAGTTTCGCGTTAGTTAGTTCGTTTATGTATTTTTAATCATCTTCTTCGTAAGTTGTTTGTTTTTGTTTTACTTTGCTTGTATTTCAAATAAAAGAATGATAAACCGAACGCAACAGCAGCCACGACTTCGGTGTCCGCTATGCTTGACTGTTCGGAGCACACTGAGCATTCACAAGCATGTAAACGACTTCCAAATGCAAGTCTCATTTGTGACAAGGCTTGGGGCTTGTCGAGGCTTGCCAAGACTTGGCAAGTGTGTAAACCTACCACTAGGATATGGAGAAGGTTAAAATCCCTATTCAGGCGGGAAAGTGAACGATAAAAAAAAATTATATCGAAAATTCCACATTTCCAGCATAGTTATAAATTTAAAATTTAATTAAAAATTTAAATCTGCATTAAACTTCGTTTTCTTTTGCAAATGAGAAATCTTAAATTTAAATTTACAAATACCTTTATTTTTAAATTGTTAAATAAATTATTACTTTATAAAAATACAGAATATTAAGATTTATTATGATTATATAAAATTTTAAAGTTACGTTATAATTAAAAAATGAAAAATTTTAAAAAATCGGCATAGTAATTTACCCAGTACTTTCCATTAAAACATGTAGTACTAAAATAAGTACTGAATTAGACTTTCTCAAGTAAAGAGAAAGTATATTTCTATAATATGAATAAAATCATACAACATATAGACATCCACCCTTTCACCCTCTTTCCTTGAGACGATATCGCTCAAAAACTATAGGTTGTATCCCTATTTCAAATTGAAAATACTGAATAAGCAAGAACACTAACACAAAAGTTTATTATGATATAAGGGCAATCACCGTTCGAAGCCTCTACGTCATTTCTTTTACCTTATATTTTTTTAATATATATGATCAGCTAACATTTTTTAAAATATCTTAACCAAAAAACAGACAAAATTATTACAATAATATTTAAACTTGAAACAATGTCTAATGACTTCCACCCCTTTCATCCTCTAACCCTGTTAATATTGTAAATAGCAAAAAAAACCATACAATATTTGACCGCTCCACCTCTTTCACCCCTGTATAAAGTGAAGTTCTCAAAGTGAAGTAATTCTTAGATTAAAATATTTTTCTCATAGAGTTTATCTTTTTTTTTTCAGAAATGACCTACCGGTATGTCCTCAACCGTGGCCACGCCCGCGGAAAACGATACTTTCTACCCCATCGAAGATTTAGAACAAAGAACTTTCGGATTTCAGCAAATATCACTTGTGATCCTTCTCAGTGTGGTAATAGTAATAGTAGTGGTAGGAAATACGTTAGTGATAGCTGCAGTGATAACAACGAGAAGATTAAGGACTGTGACGAACTGTTTTGTGATGTCATTAGCTGTTGCTGATTGGTTGGTGGGGATTTTTGTAATGCCACCAGCTGTGGCAAATCTTCTGATGGGTAAGTCTTGTACTTGATATTTTTTTTCACTGTTTGCGATTGAAATAAACACCGTTTAAACTCATACTAAGAAATTTTTTCTAGGCGCTTGGGAGCTTGGTTGGGTTCTCTGCGACATCTGGGTATCCTTGGACATTCTACTTTGTACAGCATCAATTCTAAGCCTTTGTGCCATAAGCGTAGATAGATATCTAGCAGTTACGCAACCCTTACGTTATTCCAGAAACAGGAGATCGAAAAGACTGGCCTTTTTCATGATACTTATAGTGTGGGTTAGTTCCGCACTGATCACAGCGCCACCTATGTTTGGATGGTAAGGCTGTTTTATTAAAATAAAATTATTGTAAACGTCAAACGTTTAATAAAATTGATTTTAAACTGGTCTTGTACAAAAAGAATTTCTTCAAACTAATCAGTTAATAAATTGATTTTTCTCATCCCTGCAGTAAATATAATGGTTAAATAATCAGCACAAATAAATAATTCATAGACTCTATCCGGAAATAATGGAAATTATGGATAAAATTCCCTTCAGAAATGAACTGAAATGGTCCATAACAATACATACTTTCACATGATGTCATTATCTTTCTTTCTTATGTATCTTATCTCCAGACCATTAGGAAAAAGAAAAACATCGTAAAGGCTTATAAGATTTTCTTTAATCAACTTAATTGGTTTTCAGGACAAAATTTACCTTTTGTCAATTTGCTTTGGACATTAGCTTACAAGTCATTTAACTTTTTGTACTTCAGCAAGCAAAAGAATAAATTACACACTCCTTTCTTAACCGAAAAAAGAGACATTACTTCTGTTTCACTCTAACGATGTTCACTTTAATGATTATGGTTGATTGTAATTGTACGAACTAGCTGTGCTTGTCAAACAATCTACAGTTTGTCCATAAAAACTACAGTGAAGTCCGTTTATAACGAACTTCAAAAAATCACTATAAATGGTTTGCTATATCCGATGTTCGTTACACAGTAAATAAAATCTAATATCATTTTTCACTACTTTTTTATTTAGATTAGGCACTAATGTTTAGAAAAATGAATAAAAATAATAATTATTAAATTAAAAGAAAACGTTCAAAGGAAAATAAAACAAGTCACACTAAAATTATCATTATGTATGTTGGTACATATGAGTATAAACGAAAACATTAAAATACACACACACACACATACAGTTTTACTTAAAAAAGAAATGGTGTTTATATAATTGTCAAGGTCACAAAAACTACTCCATACGTGTTCAAGAACTTCACGAGATTCCAAAAAATTGCGAGTTTCAGTCATTTTCTTAGTCATGTCTGAAATGGATGGAACATAAATATTATCTCCTTCTCCAAGCTCGTCTTCGTCGTCATTATCGCTTAAAATATTTCCAGAAGTCACTGATGTCACAATTTGATCATCAGTTAATATTTCTCTCGTCATTAATTCATTATCAGCACATACATATTCTTCAAAATTAAAGTGATTAAACATCTTTTTAATCTCGATTTCCACTGTAACTTTGTTCAATGTCAGCATCGTAAACAAATTCTAGACAATCAGTAGGATCTGCTCGATATTTTTCAATCCACTGAGTCAATGGTAGTTCATCATCTGAGTCATATCTACATTCCTTCCTTAAAAATCCGCCATGCTTAACACAGTTTGAAATGGTTTCTCTACTGACTCTTTGCCAGCCATATGGATAAAGTTTATAGCGTCCAAGAGAGTTACAGAAAAAATGTTACCTTTATCGATCGTCTCTAACATTTTCATAAGTAAAATCTTTCTATAATGACATTTTAAAGAATGTATCACACCTTGATCTGTAGGCTGGAGCTTTGCACTTGTGTCTGGAGGCATAAAAACCAATTTTATTTGCTGTAGATCAACTTCAGAGTACGCTGAACAGTTGTCAATCAAAAGTAATATTTTTCTGTTTGTGAATTTTAATTCTTTGTCCCATTCGATCAGTTCGTTTTTAAAAATTCCTGATATCAACCAGGCTTTACTGTTTGATTTGTACTTTACTGGTAAATATTTGTTTTTAAAACACCTGGGATTGGCGGACTTGCCTATCACCAACAATTTTCTTTTTTTCTGTTCAAGACATATTTGCAGTTACCAACACAGTAATCCTTACTTTTGATAATTTTCTACCAGCACAATTCTCTCCGACAAACTTTAATGTCTTATCAGGCGTCATCTTGTAAAACAAACCCGTTTCATCCGCATTAAAAATGCCCACATATTCATAACTTTCCGGCAATACCTTGGCCAACTACTGATCAACGACAGTCATATCCACTCCTGCAGTTTCTCCTACTATCTTACCCCCGCTAATATTATGTCGCTTTTTAAATCGTTCAATCCAACTTCTAGAACAGTTAAACTCGGTGTTCTCTATTTTCCTTCCCAATTCACTAGCTTTCTCTTGTAAAGTATAGCCGGTAATAACATGTTCATGTCGTTTTTCCCTAAACCATTTAAGACCATGTGTAAATTGCCTTACTTTTTTACAACTGAAGTATCTTTTATCATAGATTGATAAGATTTCTTGCTTCTTCTTCCATTTGGTAGAAACCGTAAATTTAGTTAAATTCAGCTGTTTGCAAACATCACTTCCCTTAACTCCATTTTGTACTTTCCTTATAATATCGTGATTGTAAAAGTAAGGCTTTACGTTTTTGTATACTTATTTTAAAATAAAAATTTAAACATTCACTTTACTACTTTGATCAAATATGCATTAGAGACGCATAACACAACAAGTGAATTGAAAATATTACGGCTCGAACTAACGACGCGGCGGAAACAAGTAGAATAGGGGTTTCCAGCGAGTTTCGGTGAATTCCCTAGATCAAGTCGCGCGACATCGAGCATAGGGAGTGGCAAGTTCTTTATAAACGGACACAAAACATCGAAACTTGGTTCGCTTTATCCGGAAGTTCGTTATAACCGGGTTCCTTATAATCGATAAAAATTTACATTGGTCTTATGGAAGTTTTTTCGTGCATTATAAAATAGTTCGTTTTAACCGGAAATTCGCTATAAACGGGTTCGTTGTAAGCAGACTTCACTATATTTTTTTGTGGGCATGGCCACGTGCTGCAGGAAAATCCCTAAAGCGCCACGGTAGTAGTAAAGCAATTCACGCTAGTCTTGAATAGCCGTCAGTTGTACTCGATGGGAAACAAAGTCCTGGCAAATCATTCCAAAGGGGAGATTTTCCATATAAAAGACTGCTTGAAAAAGGTTGAGAAGTGACAAGCTAAACCTCTTAAGGATGTGATGTATTAGAGCGACGTGTATTCCTATACTCTATTTATTTGAAAGTGATAGCAATAAATCATCTAGAAATATGCAAATTAGCATCGAGCGGTAGTAAGAGCCCCAGAGTTTTATCTACATTTTACCTATAATGCAGCAGTTCAACAACTTTATTGGAATACCATCTGGCATCGGTCTAATATTCGTAATCTGTTATGTTTGAATACAATAGGAAAACGACCCTTTTTTTTGTTGATTGGGCTAAATAGTCTGATATAGTTCTGGCCAGTGGTGGTGCGCCTGGACGTATACGTATTATTTGCGAATAGTATGAATGAAACAGTTTTATAATTTTAACATTTATTAGAAAAAATAACAATTTATAATGAAACATTATTAATTAAAAAATATACAAATGAGGAAGTCAAACAACAATGAAAAAAGTATTACCAATCTTCTATCTCCGACATACTTAAAAAACTATTTGTTATTTGAATTTGCATGCGTAATTAAAGGTTTAACAATAGCATCTATTGCCATGTCCACAGTCTACATTTTATCTTCCACCCTCAATACATGCTCGACGCATTTTCGCCAATTTTCTGTGGAAAAATTAAACATGACATTCTGAAAAAAGTTTTGTACGTCTGCTAATTTACAGGTCATATTGTTCCTGGTGAATTCACCTTCAACCTGTACCCATATAAGTTCTATCGGATTGAGCTCAGTAATAAATATTGTGTTTTTTTGCCATTTCGTCGATAACAAATCTTGTGTACTTGTCTTTATTTCTGAGAACGTCAAGCTTTACAAGTTTTAATGATTCTCTCTTAACACTGTCTTTTGGAAATGAAACGTTTTTCTCGATCATCGAAGATTGGATGGTGATGAACCGTCTGGTATTAAGTCTATGATCTGCGAAAACCAATCTTCAAATACATCGGAATTCATATCTTTGTGATAATCTCCTGTTCTTTGGGTACGAATATTAAAAGACCTCCGTCTACAAAACCACTTTCGCTTCCAATATGCGTAATAATTAACATACGTCCCTTGCCAGTTGGCGGTTTAAGACCAGTACAGAGACCTTCATTGAATGCCTGGTGAGCATTTTTGATATGTACAATGTAAAAGTTCGGTACGCGGGCTTTTTAGAAAAAGAGAGATCTTTTTTTGTAATAGGTCTTAACCCCAACTAACCTGAACTAACTTAGTCCCCAGTCACTAATATAGCACGTACACCATTTTTAGTGTTCCATACGGAACACTTATAAGATCACTTCGGCGTCTGTCTGACTGTCACACCCGATTTTCTCCGAAACTATTTGACATAGAAAGTTGAAATTTGGTAATAATATAGGAATTGATGGCCTCATCAGAGCGATGTAGTTTTGAGAGTTAAATTTTGTCTTAAGGGGTTAGTTTTGGGGGGTGAAATCGGAAGTGAAAAAAAATTTTTTTTACTAGGTAATGAAGTGTGGTGTCAAATGAAAGCTTGTGAAAATACGAGTAAAAAATGTATATATAATGTAATACTTGCGCGCACTTTTCTTTGTATTATTTTTAAAAAATCGCCGTCCCGCGCCTTATCTCGAAAAGTACTTATCAAAAAATTTTGAAAAAATTCTGGAATATTCTCCACGGGGTGTAGATTGAACAAAAATTATCACGAGTGCATTACCTTTAATAATTTTTCTGGTATTTAAAAAAAAATTCAAGGTCATCAGATTTCAGTAAAGATTGGAAACAAACTTTGTTGAAAACTCATTTGGGGTGTGTTTTGTGAAGTCACTGATCATTTTATACATCTGTAACAAATTTTTTTATTTTAAAAGCAGTCAACGTACGGGACACTAATTGCGCAAGTTCAACTTGCACTTGACCGGTTTTTCACATTAAGGTAAGACTTTTTTTTCATTATTTAATGTAATTTCTCCTTACTGATTATTTAGTTCAGGTTAGTTTCGGTTCAGTTTAGTTTAGTTCAAGTTAGCAAAAAACGGCCACCCCCGATTTCTTCTCATAAACCTTTTAAAATTAGGTTAGGTGTATTCCAAAAAAAAACCTCCATTTTTCTGAAAAGCCCGCGTACCGAAGTTTTACTTCTAATTTAATCTTATCACAAAATCTTATCACAAAATTGTTTATTGTCTATGGCCTAAATTTAAAAAATTTATGAGAAAAAATCGGGAGGTAACCGTTTTTGTTAATCTGAACTAACTGAACTAACCTGAATTAAATAATCCGCAACTAGAAAATACATTAAAAAACCTTGCGATTTGTTCTTTTCGTGTGATTTTCCGCAAAGAAAATTTTATAGCAAAGTTCCTTAATGGTTGGAATTTTACTATGCATAATCATCTCGGCGCATGTGCATAAACAAGCTGAGTTCTCCCGAGCAGTTTCGATCAATGGTTTCCAATAGCATAGTAGACTTTCGTACGCTTACGTATCAATGCTTTATATGCAAAAAAATGTGCAAAAACGGCCTCCCCCACGATATTTTCTCGTATGTCTTTCAAAATTAGATCGTTTTAAACCTATTCCAAAAAAAAAACCCTTTTTTCTGAAAATCCCACGTAACGAAGTTTTACTCCACTTTCTGTCAATAAAGATTTTCTTCCACACTTTTTCCAATAAAAATCCATACCTTTTAAAACACTCCCTAGTTTTACTCATTTTCAGTATTTCTGGGTGGCTTGTCGCAGCCTGCAGGATCATATTCAAAATTGGAATTCTTTTTTCCATAAAAGAGTCATGAATACGCCTTACTGCTTGTTTTGTGTTGTCTGTCAACTAAAGTTCTTTTCTGCCTGGTCTCTTTTTTGGAGAGTTTATACTCCCCTCCTTTTCTTTAAATTCTGTAAAATATGGTTTTACCTACTCCGGTCATTAAGGAACATTTTGTCACACAATCGTCCACACTTAAATCACAATTTTGATCGTTTTTAACGTAGTCAAATACATTTTTAACTATACGCTTTTCATTGTTGAGTTAGCTGCCTGAACTTTTGGCGTTTCACTGGAGAAGACATTTTGTTAACACAATAACTGAGTTGTCACTAACTGATTTGACACTTGGGCATGCCGCTCTAAATATGTATTTATAATTGGGGCAACAGGAAGGTATGTAAATAAAATGATTTGATCGGAAATAAAACTTCGTTACAAAAGGGAATTGTTACCTGAAAAATACCTGGGAATAGCCTCTCTTATAGGAGCGCCAGTCAGTCCACTGGCATTTTTATTAATCTCAGTTTCAGATAAATAGAGTACAGCATGCACCGATCCAAGAGAAATTAAGCGGGATACATCCATCGAACTTTTTTCATGAAAATACTTGTAGAATAGACTCTAGTTGTCGACGGTTCTTCAATGCTCCAAGGAATCAAGATTTCCAGTGGGTTCTGGGTCTCCTATCAAGTGAACGGCTCCCTTCTGAATAGAATCCAACAAATGCAGTCCATATTTGGGAACAGAGCCCCAAACATGTTAATTAGTATTCTATCGTTGATCGAATTTGAGCTTTGTACAGAATTAACAGTTGTTGTGGGATGTAAAACTTTCTCGTTGGAAAAAAGAATCCCAGCTTTGCTATACGTATGACATGTTCTTGCTAAGACATATTTGCTCCGAAGTTAACGTCCACCAAATTGAATGACGATACTAGGGGAATTGAGTGTCCCGACATAATTATGTCAGGTTTCGAAACGTTAACTTTTTTAGTAAGGACTACCGACTTTTATAGCGTTAAATTCTACTTGGTTACTGTCAACCTAAAATAGGACTTCTTCCAGGTCTTTGTTAAGTTGAACGACTTCCTGCTGTCTGCGGACATTTGCATCAGTAGCAGATGTTTAAGCGTTCAAAGTAAATGAAGAAATAAGCGTAGTGTTATCTGCAGAACCACAGATTGAATACTTGGTCCTTCACAGCAAATCGTTAATGTAAATGTCAAAAAGAAGAGAAGACAATATGGAGCCTTGGGGCACACCGGCGTTGATAGTGAAGGTATTAGAAAGAAATCCCTTGACTGCCACTCGTAAAGAACGCTCTGTGAGGAAACACTATAGCCATAAAAACCTTTCAGATATACCATAAAAGCGTAACTCAGCCAACAAGCTAGATATGTCAAGTGCAACTGGTCGAGATCCTCCAAAATGTTCAACTGCGTTGTCCCAAACATGTGTTAAGGACGTTTCCAAGGAACAGTCGTGCTCAACTTACAGAGTTGAGACGCAGTGCGCTCTTTCGCCCCGTTCCATATGCGCAGAAATACAAAAATAATCCCACTGCGTCGTTTTTCGGATCTGGTAACGTTACATTCTTACTCTTATTGAGACACGAGTTGTTTATGTTGGATTTTAATGTTTTGGAGTATTTTTCGAGGTTACGTTTATATTGGAGATTTTTAATAGTGCATAAATAATGACTTTGCGATGAAAGAATTGCAGATTTGTTAAAAAAAAACTGCTGAAAAAATAAATATAGCATTAGCAACCATGTCTGATGCAAAAAATCAGGAAATTCAAACAACAATCGGTAAAATAGTTCAATCTAAAATTCCTGATGAGAATAGTATAGTTTCATTGAGAGAGTTAGTTAGAAATCTGAAATGCACCGGCTGCAGAAGTCTTTTAGATATGGAAAAATTGAGTAGTTTCAAAAGGGAAGGGCCTCATTCAAGGTTCAATATAAAATGTGATAATTGTAATTTAGTAAATACTGGTGTGATAAGAAACGAAGGCTCTAATATTTTGATATGATACTTATTATGTCGAATATTAATAAATATTTGATTTTTTATTTTTAATTTCTTTTTTACAACAACCCATATTTTTTCTGTATCTGTGAGCTACAGGCATTTATTAAAATCAGCTGTGCGTTAACGGTATTTCAAACTTCTGGCGCAGTGCGACGTTGCCAAGTCACGAACTTTTATTTTTCAAGTTATGCGAGGAAAACTGAAAACGATCACTTTTAATATTTTTTTATGAAAAAACGAATACTGCTTGCTATTTTTTTTTACAGGAAAATATTTGTTATATTTTTAATTAATGATTCTAAATTTTTCAAAACGATCCTAAGAAAATTACCATTGTTATATAATAAAACATCCCTTTCAACCTAGGTCGGGGTAGGGTTCGTATGTTAAAAATGCAAATTTTAATAGCCAATATTTACAAATTTAGTGCCCTAAGGAGTATTAAAATTTTTTCTACATATAAAGAACACTAATAAATATGTATGTATATTCAAATTTTCTAGATAATCTTAAGAAAATTTATTTTCTTGGGAACATCCTTAAATAAGTTAAAAGATCTCCTGTTAATATTTGCTCACGAAAGCCATAATGACGGTATATATCATGGCATAACTTTCGATATAATTGAAAGCAGTGTGACAGTGACAGTTTTGTTGCCTTTAAGTGATATCTGCTACTATCCCGCATTTCCAACAGGAAGAAAATATTATCTTTCGTAAGGAAGGTTGCAAAGTCTACAGAAATCTGGTGACAGTTTGCTAGCGCACCTTTTGAGTACTATGGCAGGCACTCTATCAGCGCCCAAAGCTTGTTTAGTGTCTAGATTCATTAAAATACGTTTTATAGTACGCTGTCTGAAGATAATATCGGGGATCCTTGACTGCACTATGGGAATAGTTGGTGGTGTTTTTCCTTGGAAATCGACCGTAGAATATGAAGTAAAAAGTTCAGCCAACAAATTAGTTTTCGCAAGAGGTGTTGTTACAACAGTATTACCTGGCCGTGAATAGTGGATTTAGTGAAATTTTGACTAACGGCCTTAGCGACTGACCAGAAGGATCTGGAATTGTTGGGACAGGCAAGAAGTTTATTTCTAGTGCTTTGATTGTGTGCCTCCTTGGTTTCGTCAATACTTTCTTCACTTCTTTTCCGGGTACGAACAAAGATGTTACGATTTATGACGTTAGGATTTTCACACCATTGTCAGTACGAAGCAACAACTTCTTTCCATTTTTGGCCGAACCAAGGTTTGCTGTTGGAAGGGCATTTCTTCCAAAAGGGAATATAAACTTCCATGCTGGCTAAGGTGACGTCGAAAACCTTCTTAGCGCAGTCAGATGGGTTAGCTCTTTTAATCCTAACAAAATAATAGGCAGGGCACTTTTGTATTTTTTTTAGTTTGTGAAGTAATTATTTTTACAAAGACGGTTTATTTATGTTTGATAATTGATTTTTTAATAAATTTTAGGTACGAACCTGGCAGGCACAGTCAGAAAACCTGTCGATACAATAAAAATACAGGTTATGTTATTTTCTCAGCCATGGGATCATTTTTCTACCAATGGTTGTGATGTTATATGTGTATGTTAGAATCTCATGTGTCATAGCTCAGAGACATGATCAGTTGAGTCATATTGATACATCATATACCAGGGTAAGTGAAGTTAATATTTTATCAGAATAAGTATATTTAGGGTGTTATGAAAATTACTTCATATAAACGTAGAAGCATGTTCAATACTTTTTTCAAATTCGGAAATTTTTGAGAAATGAAGAAAAGGGCAAAACTGAATTTTACCGCTAGATCCGCACCTAACAGGTCGCCATTGTACAAACTAGCTCAGGCTCAGACACATTGCTGCTGTTTATACAATGCGCCTGCGCTGAGTTCAATCCCAACAACACTGTAAATGTTAATAATTGGCCATATTTGTTTTATTTACGAGTGGCGGAACGAAAACAATATCTTCATTTCATTCATTTCAGCATTTCTTCAGGGTCGATTTTTTTAGTTTATTATCAAAATTAGCTATTTAAGGTGAATTTTCTGCAATCGATCTTGCTACAAGGAGCTACTAGTTACAAAATATGCAGGGATTTCCATAATACTCTGTATATTTCGGGTATATTTTACGCGTAAGGCGCTATTTAGTGTTCCGTACCGATGACCGTAAGATGACTTCGGTGTCTGTCCGTCTGTCTGCCCGTCTGTCTGTCTGTCCGTCTGTCTGTCCGTCTATCTGTCCGTCTGTCTGTCTGTCTGTCCGTCTGTCTGTCCGTCCGTCTGTCTGTCCGTCCGTCTGTCTGTCCGTCCGTCTGTCTGTCCGTCTGTCTGTCACACCCGATTTTCTCCGAAACTATTTGTCATAGAAAGTTGAAATTTGGTAATAATATAGGAATTGATGGCCTCATCAGAGCCATGTAGTTTTGAAAGTTAAATTTTGACTTAAAAAGTTTTGGGGGGTGAAATCGGAAGTGAAAAAAAAAAAATTTTTTTGCTAGGTCATCGAGTGTAGTGTTAAATGAAAGCCTGTGAAAACACGAGTAAAATATATACATATATATATATATATATATATATATATATATATATATATATATATATATATATATAATATATACAATATATATATATATATATATATATATATATATATATATATATATATATATATATATATATAATGTAATACTAGCGCGCACTTTTCCTTGTATTATTTTTAAAAAATCGCGAAAAATTGCTGTCCACCCGCCTTATCTCTTACCAAAAAATTGTGAAAAAACTCTGGAATATTCTCCACGGGGTGTTGATTGAACAAAAATTATCACGAGTGTATTACCTTTAATAATTTATCTGGTATATAAAAAAAACAAAAATTTCAAGGTCATCAGTTTTCAGTAAAGATTGGAAACAAACTTTGTTGAAAACTCATTTGGGGTTTGTTTTGTGAAGTCACTGATCATTTTATACCTCCGTAACAAAATTTTTTATTTTAAAAGCAATCAACGTACAGAACACTAATTGCGCAAGTTCAACTTGCACTTGACAGTTTTATAAATATTTTCGCTCGTAAAATCATATAATTGTCTTAAAACAAAAACAAAACGGTCAAGTGCAAGTTAAACTTACGCAATTAGTGTTCCGTACGTTGATTGCCTCTGAAATAAAAAATTTTATTACGAAGGGATAAAATGATCAGTGTCTTCACGAAACACACCCCAAATGAGTTTTCAACAAAATTTGTTTCCGATCTTTACTGAAAACTAATCACCTTGAAATTTTTATTTTTTTTTTATATACCAGATAAACTGTTAAAGGTAATGCACGCGTGATAATTTTCGTTCAACCTTCACCTCGTGGAGAATATTCCAAAATTTTTTCAAAATTTTTGGATCAGTACTTTTCTAGATAAAAAGGGGGCAGCGATTTTTCGCAATTTTTTTAAAAAGAAAAGAGTGCGCATGTATGACATTATATATATTTTTGAACTGTTGTTTTTGCAAGCTTTCATTTGACACCCTACCCGATGACCTAGAAATTTTTTTTTTTTTCATTTCCGATTTCACCCCACACACTTAAGTCAAAATTTAACTTTCAAAACCACACGGCTCTGATGAGGCCATTCAATTCCTATATTAGTACCAAATTTCAACTTTCTACGTCAAAGAGTTTCAGAGAAATTCGGGTATGACGGATGGACAGACGGACAGGCAGACAGGCGGACAGACACCGAAGTGATCTTACAAGTGTTCCGTACGGAACACTAATTAGGCAAGTGATGTTTAAATTCTCTTTTGTCATGACAAATTGACCTCTGAGACGAGCAAAGACCCAAGATCGCAAAAATATACCACAAACTTTAAACACAAATGACTAAGCTGGCAAATGACATTTCTCGTTTCAGAAAAGTAAGCAACCTGTTTTAACTCAAGAGGAATCAGATGTAGACAGAGCTTCATCGGAAACAGAAGAAGGAAATCCGAGGTGCACAAGGTATTACCGGGAACTACATGCATGGTTAGTTTTTATTTTTATTTTTCTGTCTCTCCTTTTTAGTTTTGTTTCTTAAGTTTTAAAAAATATAGTTTTCTGCCATTAGATCTCTAGAAAAGTCTGCACCATTTGGGAATATAAATATTTTTCAAATATATAAGCAAAATTAACAACAAACCAAGTGCGGATAAGACTTGATCATTTAGACATCGTATATTTTTTAACCATATAATGTAATATAATATAAAATAAAAAGAACAAATTTGGAATGCTAGTTTAAATTACGCATATTAATCGGTTTCTCTATTCCTTAAATATAAATTTCACATCATCAAGGTGGAAGAGGACTATTGAGCTTAGCGAATCTGCATAAATAATCGAATTACTGTGAAACTAGCATAAAAAGTTACAAAGAGTACGGATCCCCTCCTGAAGATGGCCTGGGCACATTAACAGAAGGCTCACCCAATCAGGCCCTTTCTAGTCTTGATGCTACGGTAAACTGTAATGCTGTTGTCGAACAAGTAAATAATGAAGTTAACGTTTTATATTTAGAACTGGCTAATCTTTATACAATTATAAAAATAGTACAACTACAGCTTTACAGACAGCATACAAAAAGCCCCGACATAAAGTACTCTACAAAACCAAAAAAAAGACGCCATTTGCTTGTCAGAATCCCGGCTGCCGTAGTAGATCTAGAACCTGGCAGATTTAAAAAAAAATAATAAAGAACGCAGCAAAGTATTAGAATCACTTATGCATTGACTTTCAGCTTGCTCAGTTCACACTGTATCATCCTACAGTCATCGCCACAATGCGGTATTGATTACCTTATATTACCAATTTAGATAACCATATGGTATTGATGGGGTCCTTGGGCAGCCATAACTTCTAGGAGAGATCGAGTCAGTTGCAGAAAATGAGAAGTGGTCTATTTTATTTACTGAAATGTTGCCTTTTTAACAAGACCAAACTTGCATCAAAAAGCTGATTTAATAATCCTTGATACTCGTAAAACAATAAGATTTTTGTAATTGGCTTGATTAGTATAGCAATCAAAAAAGGAAAAAAACAGTACTGAGATGAATATCAACGGCTTATTCTATTCTCACAACAAACAGTAACAGTTTCAAGTATAACTGGAAACATATTCCTAGAAAGTCTAAAAAAATGACAGCGTAAATGATTTCATTTATATATATATATATATATATATATATATATATATATATATATATATATATCATATCCAGACGCTCCGCCTTTTAATAGAAAAAGCGACAGAATATCCGAATATAATATTAGGCTGCACCTAGCTTTCATCGATTATAAGAAGGCTTCCGACTCCCTGGAACATTGGGCCATTATGCAATCCTTAGCTCATGCCAGAATAGACTTAAGATATACTGTACTCTTGAAGTTCATATATGAAAATGCGACATTAACGGTTAAATTAGATGCAGATCGAAAAAAGAACCCATAAAGATCGAGAAAGATTTTAAGCGGGGCGACAAAGTTTCACCCAAATTGTTTACCTCGGCTTTGATGGACGTGTTTAAAAGTCTTGAGGGGGATGAGAAGGGAATTAAAATCGATGGCATATATTTACATCACTTGCTAAGCGCCGATGATTTAGTACTCCAACAAATGTAGTGTATGTTTGGGAGCGGAGCCCCATACGTGGGAGCAGTATTCCATAGTTAGCCGAATTTGAGCTTTGTAAAGAATTAACAGTTGTTGTGGGGTGTAAAGCTTTCTGGTTCTAAATAATATTCCCAACTTTTGAGAAGCTCTCCTTGCTATGCCTGCAACATGTTCATGCCAGGACATATTTACTCCCAAACTAACGCCAAACAAATACTTGGGACGTGAGATTAAATTGGATAACGACAGCGGAAGCACCAAAGCGAATTAATCTCAGCTGGACAGTAATTCAAAAAGTGGGATTCATTCTAAAAAACAGACAGCCCCATGACCTTAAGAGAATTATACGAGAGCTACATACGTCCAGCAAGTACGTATAGGCTGGAAACCATGACCCTTACAAAAAATGGTCTTTGTCGACTCCAGCGTACTCAACGGGCCATGGGACAACAGATGTTAGGTGTTAGTTTACGAGAACACGTTGAAAGCGAGGATATCAGACGAACAACAAGAATTACAGATATCAAGTGACAATAGGCGGAGCATGTGGCTAGAACGAATGATGGTAGATGGACAACAAAATTACTTAAATCGAGACCTTGGAAAAGCAGACGGAGTGTCGGAAGACCAATGAAAAGATAAACTGATGATATCAAATTGATAGCGGGCAGTAGATGGCTCCTTCTTGCACAGGATAGAGAAAATTGGAAGAAACTTGGAGAACCTTTCTCCTGCAGTGGAGAAGCAGTGGCTTATAAAGAAAAAGAAGAACAAATTATAAATAAAATTTTCGAGAAATTGATAAAAATAAAATATATTTCCACGGTGCATACATTTCTGTCCATTGAATATTATTCGTTCCCGTTTCTCTCTACTACAAAATATGTATGTCCCAAAAAGGAAAAAATAAAACAACTTTTTAGTAAAATAGAAATAAAAAATAACCTATATTAAACTATGTATGTATATCTTCATAATTAAAAACCGCAGCATGAAAAAGATTTTGCCTGATTTTTTTCATTAATGAATAGATTTTTGCTTTATTCGTTATAAACCTTTCTGGGACTTAGTGCATATGCGTGCATGTTAACTCTTTGCTTTTTAAAACATTCCACTTTACATTCTAAAATGTCCTAAATCATCTACGAGGTCCGTTTGAAAAGTACGTGCAAAATTCAAGAGATGGCGCCACCTGTCAATACAATTGCCTTCTGAGTGTAGATATGTATTTTAACTGACAACTGAACAAGTTTTATTTTATTCCGATCATCAGTCCTCAAGTAGCATGCTTTTGAGTCTCTGTTGTATCATTTGGTCGACATGGACGCAAAGGAATTTCGTGTCCCGATCAAATATTATTTGTTAAAAAAGAGAACATGACCAAAATTCGCGATATTGTGACAGGCGACAGAAGACTGAAGGTTCATGAAATTGTTATGGCATTGCGCATCTTTAATCACCGTGTTTACAATAACTTGCATGAGCACCTACACATGAAAAAGCTCACGGCAAGATAGGTGTCGCTACTGCCCTTTATCGACCAGAAACGTGACTTTGTTAGGTTGTATTCGGCCATTTGAAAACTATATTTAAAAAATCCCCACGAATTTTACTATTACCAACCAAAAACCACGAAACAGTGACTACCATCTGTTTACAAATATCAAAAAATGGATGGAGACAACAAATTCTTGTCAAACGAATAAGTCATAGCAGAAATGGACGGACACCTATTGCAGACCCCAGCCACAAGAAAGAATATAGAGAGTGTGGTATTAATAACCTCGTTTCCCGCGAAATCAATGATCTATAAGAAACTTCAATAAGTGTTAAAAGGACAAGTAGAAAACACTGGGCAAAATGTTAACGGTGTCTTATGCAAAAGCTCGGTAATCGCTAGTAGTCTGATAGTAAAACTTGTTTGGAATGTGTACCGGCTTGTCACTTATATTTGTTATTTTTGATATGTGGTTATATGTATATAACTTACTAAAGTATAAATTTAGACTTATTAAAGTACAAATTTAAAAATATTCAGTTATTTGTTATATATATCATGTTATTTACTTTCTCTCTATAAGCTAAAACTAGGCAAGGTAATTTTAATCGATTAGAGTAGGCTTTTTAGTAATATAGCAGAAGCCGATGAACCACTTAATATTTTAAATTGTAGAAATCTGATAACGCTTCATCATCCTCAATCCAACATTCTTACAGACGTGATCAAATAACATTGAATATCATGACTTACCCTAGATTTCCAACTCTTTTATAACGTTTCTGATGGTGTTCTGCCACTTTAATTGATTATCTGTGGCCCTTTCCGCGTGTTTCACGTTAGAATGCAAAAGGCTCTCCACGATATCTATCCAGTGCATAGGAGATGTGCCTCTTCTTCTCCTGCCCCCGGGCTTTCCCCGGATAAGCAATTTTTCTATGTGTCAAATGACCACAGAACCGCAATATTTCAACAAGTACTGTAGTTAGAAGTCGTTGGGTAGGCTTAATTTCGTCTAGAAAGGACACGTTGGTTCAGTATTCCGTCCAGGAGACATTCAACATTTTCTTCCAGTAGAACACTTCAAACACATCTATTCGTTTTCAGTCTGCTGTTCGAACTGTCCAACTTTCAGTTGCTTTTTTAAATACAAAGAAAACCAGGCTTTACTCTTCCAAATTTTCGGTAGTTTTATCATTCCTACTCTCCCTTATTGTTTTCTTCTATAGATTTCATCTTCATTGTCTCCAGTATCTTTAATTAGTGCTCGCAATAGATAATCTTGTCCACTACATCAAAATCAGAGACATTTGGTTGGTTGTCGACTATCATCACTTTAGTCTTGCTTGTGTTGATCTCGAATCCATATTCTGCGCTAATAATTTTTAACCTATTAATCAGCGACACCAACTCAGGATTTCCACAAGGCAGTGTACTTGGGCCAGCCTTATACCTGATCTACACGGCGAATCTGCCCACAACCCCAAATATCACTACGGCAACGTATGCTGACGACACGGCCATCCTGTCAACTCATCAAGACCCAACTGTCGTCTCACAGCGTCTGCAAACCAACTGGGACAAGTTACAGTCGTGGATGAAGAAGTGGCACATTTGAGTCAACGAAATAAATCTGCTCATGTAACCTTCACCACTAGAAAGAGATACATGTCCGCCTGTATCAATCAACAATCAACAGCTAAAACCATGTGAAGATGTAAAACACCTGGGAATGCACCTAGATCGAAGAATGACCTGGAAAAAACCATATATATATATACTAAACGCAGACAACTAGGAATTCAGCAAATTATATTGGTTAATTGGACGCAGATGACACTACAAAACAAACTATTAGTTTACAAGGCAATTTTGAAACCCATCTGGAGCTACGGTATCCAACTCTGGGGTACTGCATCCAAGTCTGGTATTGAAATTCTTGAAAGATTTCAAGCAAAAGCCCTTCGCTCTGTTACGGATGATACTTGGTATATACCAAACGAATTCATTGCACGAGATCTTGCAATCAAATCAGTTAAAGAAGAAATAGGTCACCATTCCAAGAAATATAAAAACAGATTACAACATCACCCTAACATGACCTCATACAACCATCCTTGCATCGTAGACTCAAGAGATCCATCCGAACGATCTTCCAACCAGATTCTAAGCGATGCAATTCCCGGAAATACAAATAATTTTGTTTTAAAATTACTGAATAGAGAAAATTGCCACAGGATAATTTTCAACATTAAGTTTTTAAAATATTTACTTATTGTATCTTTAGTGGTTACAGATTATAAATAAATGGGAAGTTAAATTTAAAAAAAGAACTTATACTAACGCCACTCAGCTTCACTCCACCAGTTCTCCAAAACACGCACATTATGTGCTCACTGTGGATATTGAAAAGTTGAGGCGACAGCACACATTCCTGTCCAACCGCTTTCCTGATATCCCAACTAGACGACAGAAACCCCTCGATTTTAAGTGCTGCAGACCTATCCTAACAATGTGATTAGGAATTCCCATATATCGAAATCCTTATGAGAATCCACGAAACACGGAAACAAGGGTGTCTAATATTCTATATATATGCAATACGCTTACATTCCACCAGTCGCCCTTCCTTGAGTCCACCGTTAATCTTGCGTGGCCCTTAGAGTGGAGCCTTGGTACAGACTTCGATAAAGAGTATTACCGAGACGGCGTAAAGACTATGTTAGAGTTAAAAACGTTTTGTTAAAATATTCCGTTCTTTATTTTTGCATTAAGCTTTCGGACGCCCCCTGCCCCTCAATATTTATAATTGTACCATGAAATAATCTAAAAGTAAAAAAGATTTTGTTGGACCAACTAGTACATTCTTGTTCGCTCGTTATTTTCGAATATGGTGTTTAAAAAAGTATCTTATTTGAAGCAAAAACCTTACAAACAGCACATATACAACTTTTATTTTAAAAATTAATAGTAGGATTTATTTAAAATAAATTTCATCGAATATACTTTTGGTTCAATGAATCATTTTTTTCGGTGTAAAGCTTCTATTTAAAAAACTGTAACGAACTAACTGAAAAAAAATCTTTCAACAGTCATACTCCAGATGTTTTAAACAATCATCGAAACAATTCAACTTCAGAGACTCCGAAGAAGTCTTCCAACTCAAGACTGCTAAGGCCAAATATTAGTTATTCTTTTCAACATCACGAACCGTTGACACCTGTCATGTCTAATAGTAGTTTTTATAGGTAAGTCTAAATAATAATCAACATCACTACATAAAAATCCGTTTTAACATGAGACTAGCCACACCGCAAGTTTTCTCCTTTGGTCTTCATTCTGCCATTCTGAAATTTTATTTTCAGGTCATCCTTACCAGCCAGACCTAGACCTGAACCACACGTTCACGTGGATGCTTCCATGTTAAACTACGAACCCGCTTCCAGAGTGTCCTCATTTCGAAGAGAAACTAAGACTGCACAGACGCTCAGCATTGTCATGGGTAAGGAAAAAAAACTGTAAACTGATTTACCTTCCTTGCAAACATGTAGTTCTAAAATAAGAACTGAATTTGACTGTCTCAAGTAAAAAGAAAGTACATTTCCATAATATAAATAAAACCATACAACACAATAACACCCACCCCTTTCATCCTCTTTCCTGTAAACGATATTGCCCATATTCATCCCTATTTCAAATATTATACAGATCGAGAGCCAGACAATCGGATAGACCGACAGAAATGGGAATATATATTTTTGGCGATCTAAAACGTAAAGAAAAGCAAAAATTACAGGGAATAATTCTTTCACTTTAACAAGGGACGTAAAAATAATAATTTACCTACTGTGCCAGAGGTTTTCGGCTAAACTTTTCTGTAACCAACTTAACATTTTTATACTCTGTGATCTCAATCTCTTTTACATACTATTTCTATTAAAATGGGGTATAATGAAAAAGCAAGACCACTCAAATAGAAGTGTATTATGATATATCCGGAACTACCCTTCTCACCCTTGACCTCATTCCTTTCACCTTATATATCTTCTATAATCTATAATATATATAAAATGCAACGTCTCTCTCTGTCTGTCTGTCTGTCCGTTAGTGCGCTTATCACTGGAGAACCACTTATCCGATTTACGTGCTTTTTTTTAAAACATACATATGTTCTCTGGCAAGGTTATAGGCTATATTTTATTACGTTAGATAAGATAAGGATTAAGCAGTGACGATAATAGTGAATCAAGTCGGAAAAAAGTTTGACGCTAGCTCGTTCTCTTGCAATACACTGCCTAAACCATTAAATTTGAAACAAGATCATGTAGCCAAGAATATCTGTAATATATATAAAATGCAACGTCTCTCTGTCTGTCCGTTAGCGCGCTTATCTCTCGACAACCACTGATCCGATTTACGTTTTTTTTTTTTGAATTCATACATTTGTTCTCTGGTCAGGTTATCTATAATCTTCTATAATATATATAAAATGCAACGTCTCTCTGTCTGTCTGTTCGTTAGTGCGCTTATCACTCGAGAACCACTTATCCGATTTATGTTTTTTTTTAATTCATACATACTTTCTCTGGCTAGGTTATATAATAATAATAATATATGTAATAAATATAAAACACAACGTCTCACTGTCGGCCTGTCTGTCCGTTGGTGTGCTTATCATTCGAGAACCACTCATCCGATTTACGTGTTTTTTTTTTTAATTCTTGATTTAATATGATTATATATATATAACATAATATATATATATATATATATATATATAAAACGTAACATTCTGTCTGTCTGTCTGGCCATTAGTACGCTTAGCATTCAAGAACCACTTATCCGATTTACGTGTTTTTACAAAGGGAATAAACAGAGATAAAATGCTAATATGTAGGAAAAAAGATGGAAGTTTAGCAGTAAGCTTGGCAAAAAGACTGAATAGATGGGCGGAATATTTAAAAGAAACATTAAATGGAGATGAAAATTAGGGGTTGAATGAGAAATAGTAAGCAAAATTAACTGAAAGGCAGGAGGAGACAAACAAAGATGGATGGATGCATGGATGTTATGGGAATTGGGTGCATCGACTACTAAGGTCACTTAGCACCCAGTAATGGAAAGGTTATGGATGAAATTGTAGTTTTTGCTTATATTAAGTGGTGATATTCATTCTCTTTTAAGTATTCCTCGATTTGATTTATATGAGATTGAATTTGATCAGGATTTAAGATTTGCTTCATGTTCAGAAGTAAGTGATGCTTTCTTCTGGATTGAGTAAAGTGGAAGGATTCAAATATATGTTTTACTGTAAGAGTTGACTGGCAAATCGTACAGATGGGAGGTTCATCGTTTTTTAGTAAGTAAGAGTGAGTTAGAAATGTGTGACCTATAGCTAGTCGTCTCCAGATAGTATTTTGTCTTCTTGACAGAAATTGAGTGTGGAAAGGGGATAGACCATAGGTTTTAGGTCCCAGAGTTTGTTGGATGATTCCTCTAAATCCTACTGTAGTTGAAAAAGATCCCTATATATGAGTTTGATGCGATTGAAGTAATCGTTTGGGTGGTTATCTTCTCTTATTAGTGTGCCTTGATGCACTGCCTTTTTTGCATATAGATCTGCTTTGTCGTTGCCCACTATCCCAGTGTGTGAGGGAATCCAGAGAAAGACTACAGTGATGTTGCGGTGGCTATATATAAGAGATCAGTGATTTGATTTAAGAAAGCAAATTTAGTATTCCCATTCTTTAAGGATTCTAAAGCACTCATTGACTCAGAGACAATTAAGTATTTTTTGGATTTCCCTGCATTTATTGCATATCGCAAACTTTCTTTGATTGCGAATAACTCCGCGGAAAAAATCGAAAAGTGAAGTGAAAATTTGAATAATTTGATTGTGTGATTGTGAACAAAAGCAGCCCCGTCCCTTGCGGGGATTTAGAACCATCAGTGAAAATAATTGAATAATCTGGGTTGTACTTGTTTATTCTTTCTAGAGACTGAGCATGTAGAATTGACTTTAGTGTGAGAGATTTGTTAGTTTTATTGAGAGTTAGATCGACTACGGGTTTTGGAGAGCGCCAGAGAGGAGAAGTAGTGAAAGAAGGGTAATTGAAGGATGGTGGGGTAAGGTTGTGAGTGGAGAGAATGAGTTTGATTCTGGATGGTATAGAGATTGGGGGAAAAAGATTTATGTTTCTGTTGTGAATGTTGGAGAGATCAAGAGAAAGTCTATTAGCGGATCTATGTAAAGAAGATAAGTAATATTTCATCAACGATAGTTGTCTAGTTAGATGTAAGGGCGGAGTGGACGAAATACATTGGAGACTGGGAATAGGTGAAGTTCTGAAGGCACCGGTGGCGAGTCTGATGGCTTGATTCTGAATTGGGTTGAGTTTTTTCTTAGTATTTGAACTAGCCGAATCATAAATAAAATGACCATAGCTCAATTTAGACAGGATGAGAGATTTGTAGATATGTATAATCCTGCAAAGAAAATATAAGAGAAATACTCAGAACCCAAAAAAAAATAAGGCCCCGGGTGCTGGAGGAGTAGATCTGGAAAATAAAATATGCCGGTTGGTGCAAGAAATATGGGAAACAGAAAAAATGCCAGTGAGCTGGAGAGAGTCGCTCATTTGTCCAATATACAAAAAAAGAAAAAAAACTGTATGTGCTAATTATAGACTAATACCCATACTGGGTGTCGTGTACGAGATAGTAGTGGTGACTATCAAAAACAGACTAGAAAAGAAAGCCTAGGAGAGTACCAGTGTGGATTGAGGAAAAATAGATCGGTTACAGACCAGATATTTTCGATTAAGCAAATCCAAGATAATAGCTTAAAACAAAATTTGGCACTACACTTGGTCTTTGTGGATTTCAGAGAAGCATATGACTCTGTAAATAGAGGACTGATGGAAATCCCGCACTGGGAAAAGCTAACAGGAGACAAAATGAAGTGGAGACAAGTATGCAACCAAGCCATGGGCCTCTAAGGCCCCTCGAGCTATATATTAATACAAACATAACGAATAAGCAGTAACGATAAAGGTGAATCAAGTCCACGCGAGCGGAGCCGCGGGCACAGCTAGTTTACTATAAATAATTAACTAGAATTTTTAAAAATATGCAACTAAAAACCGGACAAAGTCTTATATAATATTATTGAAACTATACAATATTTAATGATTCCTACTTTTTCACTCTCTACCCCTATAATATTGAAAATAGCTAAAAAAATAATGTAATGTTTTTATTACTTCGACGCTAAGAACTCTGAATAATACCTATAGCACAACAACATGCGATTCTAGCGATTCAACAAAAAATCGGTAGAGGGAACATTTGTCTACGACACATTTTAGTAAAAGTATCAATCGATTTCGAACTTTCGTCGAAAATCACGTAAAATCCAAAATAACTCACTAGTTTGCGCAGTTCAAGGCAGTCTTTCTTTGTTCCCATCCAAAGGGGCCTAAAATTTATTAAAAAGTCGGTATCGTTTGTGAAGAAGTGGGTAAATCATTTTAGCGAGACGAAAAATGTCGACGACTTGTCAAAACGTGGCTCGGTAGCAAAGTCACTCCAAAAGTCAAAAAACGAATCGTGGCTTTGTTTTCACGGGACCCGAAATTGACGCTGCGTCAAGGAGCGGTAGAATTAAGAACATCGGGTTTGAATGTATCCTATAAGACCATTCGACATCTTTGTGCTCATGATGTCAAATTCCAAAGCACGTTGAAGAAACTTTTGCTGGGCGCATATCACGTCACGAAGCGGCTCGCTTGGGCCCACGATAAGATACTAGAGCGGCCCTTACAATCGCCGGACGCCAACCCTATTGAAAGCGTTTGGTCCCTTATAACGCTCAGACGGAAGACTCTGAGTACTTTAACTCAGTTGTCTCTCGAGATTCAAAAAATTTGCAGAGTATGCAGAAAACCTCGTCGACAACATGATTCGAGATGCCATTGATGCAAGAAATGATTGAAGAACTTACTAAAGTAATTACGGCGTTGTTAGCACACCAACGAATACATGGATGGCAAAAAATGTTCTCAAAACATATTGTCTGTAGTAAAGAGATAGTTATGCTTGAAATTTGTTCATTATCGCAAACAAAAACCTGGAAAAATTCCCTTAATGAAACATAATTTAATTTTCTGATTCCTCGACTATACCATACAGACCCCAAAAAGGACCTATAACACCATATGAGGCGTTGAAAACCAGAGTGGACCAACCTCGCCAACCGTGATTTTGAGAAAAACACTTTAAAAAATTGTAGAAATTTTGACGTGTGCTTGAATTCGGCCATTTTTGAACGTAGATCCTTACCTTTCTGCTTTTGTAAGTTCAAGAAGATTTTAAAAATATATTAGTTTTATTACCAAACACTGAGAACTTGAGGATGTAGGATAGTCCACTCTGGTTCTTAACGCCTCATATATAAGAAGCAACCTCATTAACTCCCTTTATGTTCTTACATATCTTACTATAAATAATATGTTTAAAATTTGTCCAGTTCTATACATCAACCCGAAAATCTGTAAATATCTCAAAATGGTTAAACTTGAAAGCAATAAAAAAATAACTTAATTTTTAGATTTTTAGACTTCAAAGACCAAGAAAAAGGTATATAACCCGATATATACGAAAAATTCCCCCTAATCTCCTCCCCCACTTTCCTCACCCTTATATGTTTTATTATAAATATCTATGCATAAAATTTTAATATTTATCGACCTTTTCTCCTTTCATCCCTTGACCTGAAACGATATCGTTCAAAAACTATAGGCTTCATATCCTTGTAAGATGTTATCTATGTTCCCAGTTTGAAATTATGTTAAGTTATCTTACCAACAGACCGAAAGACGGACAGACAGACCAATAGAAATGAGTAACTATATTTTTCGTGATCTAGGGACCCACGAATACAATACTTTCCTTTAACAAGGAAAGTGAAACGATGAATTTTCTTAAATTTTATATTTTTTCAGGCAGTAAAAGTCCATTTTACTATTCACAATTACGAACTCGTACAAAGGTTCGTAAGTGTTAAGAACAGCTACAACTACAATAATTTTGACACAGATGAGGTAGATAACTTTAAAAAACATTGTCACAGTACTTTTTCTGTTAAAATTAATTCAACCTTGAATTGTTGTGGCTGTTACTTAATAGAAATTCATAACAAATGTAATGAAAGACTGATCTTGTCAAAATTCCACTTTATTTTGTTTTACAAAAACTGTATGTCGCGTTTCGCTCTCACTGTAGCTTCGTCTGATACAAATTGATATCTGAATGGTAAGTTGTTACATTTTAATAAATACCCTACGGTAAGTAAGTAATAAAAATTATTACAAAGTACTAATGAATATTGGTGGGAAATCCATTCTGAACTTTATTTGTATCAATTAAACAAAGGTGAGTTACCATGGGTTAGGTAGGTATCTTTCTGTTCATTTAAGATGATATCTGAATTATTAATTCTTTTTTTTTCTAAATTTTCCAACATGTTTAATTTGACTCCTTTGTTTTGTATGCATAAAATTTTAAGTTTGCCGTCTTTTTCCAGAGTATTTTATAGTACCACCAAAATGTTCCACCAAAAATTGGGACAACGTAAATTGCGATCAGCTACAACATGAGCATTGAAGCGGAATCGAAATACTGATGTTTGCGAAATTATACGAGCAGATACCCAAGCTTCCACTATATTTGAATTCCTGTGTAAGGTCTATGATATCAGGATTCTGGAGTAATATGAAGTAATTGAGGTTTGAACTTGTTTATATAGACAGAATCACTGTAAGCTGAATTGATTTTGTTTTTTAAATAACTTCTTTTATGCTCTGAAATCCGAACTTCGAAAGAACGACCTGTCTAACCTATGTAACTTTTAGGACAAGAACCACAATTTAATTGATACACTCCAGATTTTTTTGTTCTGTTTTGTTTTCGTTCCGCATTTTTAATAAATTTTCCCAACTAGTTATTGGATCTAAAAGCTTTGTTAATATTAGATTATTTAAGTGGTTCTTAAATTTTTCTGATATGTTAGCAAAATAGGTTAAGCTTGATATTTTTTATCCGTACCATTCGGCTTACATTAATTATTTAACAAAATCCAATCATCTTTTTGACGACAAATTTAAAATTTTACACATAAAAAACCTAACCCATGGTAACTCACCTTTGTTTAATTTATACAATTAATTTCAGAATGGATTTCCCGCCAATATTCATTAGTACGTTGTAATAATTTTTATTACTTACTTACCGTAGGGTATTTATTAAAATGTAACAACTTACCATTTAGATATCATTTTGTATCAGATGAAGCTACAATGATAGCGAAATGCGTCACACAGCTTTTGTAAAACAAAATAAAGTTGAAATTTGACAAAATCAGTCTTTCATTAAAAAAATAATTAACTCGATATCTTTTACTTTTTATATTATTGTGTGTTACAGGTGGCTTTATCCTCTGTTGGCTCCCCTTCTTCATATTCTATCTCCTCACACCGTTCATTCAACAAAACGAAGTCAATCAACTCATCATGCAATACTTCACGTGGCTCGGCTGGATTAACTCGGCTATAAATCCGTTCATCTACGCTTTTTACAGCCCCGATTTTAGAATAGCATTCTGGCGTTTGACTCTGAAGCATTTTAAAAAAGGGGCGCATAATAGAGGAGAGTTTGTATCCTCTCATCAGAAGAGAACAGAAAGAGGGGAAATGGGAAATTTGGTACCGACAAAGTGACAGGAGGCTGAAGTTTAGAAGATAAAAAAATTTTAATTACGTATTGGACTTGACTGACGTTTAGTCTTTAATTTTAATGAGCACAAATATAGACGCTTATTAGATTATTTTGCGAAGTACAAATTTTTATAACAGTATTAGGTTTAGGTTTCCTAATGATGTTTTGAATGTTCTAATTGTTTTGCTTCTCAACATCTTATACAGTCGTTCAAGTAAGAACTTGTCGCCTATAAATTATAGACGGTAAAAGAAATTCCTTTTTTTAGATTATTGAGAGAGAGATTAATTTCTAACCTTATTTATGGTTAAATAGTACAGTATCGACCGTGAGTGCTTCATTCGCTTCGAGGTTCCTGTGTATCATCCAAAAGCTCCGAAAATGACGCCTACAGCGGCTGCTAATGCGAATACATGGGAAAGTCGAGGGCATTCGTTAGCAAGTGGGTGAAACGATACTAACAGTTAAAAAATGTTGATGATCTATCAGAATGGGGTTTCAGAGGAAAAGTGTCGCACAAAGACGAAATAATGATTATTAACATGTTTTCCCGAAATCTTCAAATAACTTTGCGCAAAGAGACGCAAAAACTAAAGCAGAAAGTTTTGAATATATCGTCAGAAACGATTCGCACTCATCTCCGGGCTAACGATTTGAAGTGTCGAATACAATCAAGAAACCATTACTGAGCAAAACACACAGAGAGAAACGACTCACGTGGACATAGATCGAAACTGGAGCAATGTAATTTTTTCCCGATGAAGCTTCATTTTGGGGTTATATTATCACTCTACGTGCCTGGTCAATTTCCACTAACCGATTGATTCGGTGAACCGTGAAACACCCTGTAAAGATTCATGTCTGAGGATGTCTTTCGGAAAAAAGTCTGGGTAGACTTTTCATCTTTAACTACAACCTGAACGCTGAAAAATGCTCCAGATTTACAAGAAGGCACTAGTACCGACTGTCAAACGCTCGTTTGTCGATAAAAATAAGGAGTGGATTCTTCAAGAAGACATCCCAAACATCGAAATAAAATGTGTAGCTAGTTAAAAGGGGAATCGACTATCGTCATACTAGGTTGGCCATCCCAGTCGTCCGATGCAAACCCAATCGAACACGTGTTGTCAGCAGAGGCTTCATAGTAAAAAAGTGTATACGGTGAAGCAGCTATCACGGCAAATTCGGAAATCTTTGGCTCAAGAATACGCGGAAAATCTCGTCGAAAATATGCTCCGAAGAAGCTAAGCGATCATCGACGCTGATGAGGACTGGACGAACTACTGAATCATGAGCATTTTAATGGCAGTCCTTTACTGTCAAATGATGTAAAAACATTCAAATAAATACATTTTTTAATGAACAAAGAGCGACACGTTCTGACTTGACCAATTGTAAAGAAAGCACGGTAAAATAATTTGCATTTGACGTATCTTTAATGTTTTGTAAAATTTTTGAAAATTTGTATTTTATTCGAAAAAAAATTCAAATAACAAAATATGTTCTTACCGAAACAGGGGTTTTTCACTTCCCAACGGGAAAACAAAAATGGAAGTATTATTATTGATTACGATGCCCTCTTCTGAAAAGTTTTCTTGATACGGTTCCTTCAGAGAGGAAGAGAGAGATTCCCGAATC
The DNA here is from genome assembly GCA_019049505.1 of Pachyrhynchus sulphureomaculatus. Taxonomy (NCBI): domain Eukaryota; kingdom Metazoa; phylum Arthropoda; class Insecta; order Coleoptera; family Curculionidae; genus Pachyrhynchus; species Pachyrhynchus sulphureomaculatus. Next base: position 113,281,619 of record CM032456.1, on the reverse strand, counting down.
TCCACCATTAACTCTGGTGTATTCCAAGACTTCATACTATCTTCTACTATTCTTCTGCTTTACATAAACGATCTACAGCAGGAAATATGTCTCGGCATTTTTTTTTATGGGTCTAGCACGCGTGCTGCAGGGAAGTCCCTAAAGCGCTGCAGGAGCAACACGTGGGCGAAAAAAGCGATTTACGTTGTTCTTGAATCGCTGTAAATTGTACTACTCGGTGGGAAACACAGTCCTAAGGGATGATGTTCTCCATATCAAAGACTGCTTGAAAAGCGTTGTACGAGGAGTAACAAGCTGAACCTCATACGGATGTGAAGTATCAGCATGTACTTCTAGCATGCACCGCTCTGGGAGGAATTAAGCGGGCTACATCCTTCGAACATTCTCCATGAAAATACTTATAGAATAGACTCAAGTCGCCAACCGTTCTTCGATGTTCCAGCGAATCAAGGCCGCCGGTCAGTTCTGGGTCTCCAATCAGACGAACTACCCTGAACAGAATCCAACAAATGCAACATATGTTTGGGAGCGGAGCCCCAAACATGGGAGCAGTATTCCATAGTTGGTCGAATTTGAGCTTTGTAAAGAATTATCAGTTGTTGTGGAGTGTAAAGTTTTCTGGTTCGAAATAATATTCCCAACTTTTGAGAGGCTCTCCTTGCTATGCCTGCAACATGTTCATGCCAGGACATATTTGCTCCCAAATTAACGCCCAACAAATTGAGTGACGATACTAGGGGAATGGAGTGCCCCGACATAACTATGTCGGGTTCAGCAACGTAAACTTTTTTAAAAAAAACTGCCGCCTGTGTTTTTGTAGCGTTAAATTCCACTTGGTTACTGTCACCCCAAGATAGAATTTCTTCTGCGGATATTCGCCTGAGCAGCCGATGTCCGAGCGTTCAAAGTAAATGAAGAGATAAGTGTACTGTCATCTGCAAAGCTGTAGATTGAATTTCCGGTCTTTTCCAGCAGATCGTTAATGTAAATAAGAAAGAGAGTAGGAGACAGTATGGAGCCTTGGGGCACACCGGCATTAACAGTAAAGGTGTTAGAAAGAAATCCGTCGACTGCGACTCGTAAAGAACGCTCTTTGAGGAAACATGAGAGCCACAAACAGAACTTTTCAGACATACTATAAGACCGTAGTTCATCTTTAATACTACTTTTAAATTTGGCTGTCCCATTCTTACCGTTATAAACAAGACTTTGCCAATCTAAATAATGTAAAATCTTAAAACCTGCTATGAATTTAGATTTCAAAATTCTAGGTTACCTACTTCATACGTAAATTTTTCATAAGATCAATCTTTTGCTGTTGAAATACATAATTCTGAAATATTTTACAAAACAGGATTTATTAGTTTAAGCACAGAAAATATAGCTATACCTAATCGCTATATTTTCCATTATATATATATATATATATATATATATATATATATATATATATATATATATATATTATATATATATATATATATATATATATATATTTATATATATATATATATATATATATATATATATATATATATATATATATATATATATATATATATATAATTCATAATTATGTAAAAGAGCTTACAAAAGTTCTAAAAGGTAGTTCGGTTCAATTTTTGTAAATTTATGTACAAAAAAACTACTGTAAGAGGGGAAATTTATCGCTAATTATATAGTACAGTTCTGTTAAATAGATAAATTACTCTTAACTAGAATATACAACCCGTGATTAACTCCAGAAAAACTTTCTTTTTGATAAAAAATATTTGTGTAAAGAATGCGTTTATATTTTTCACTGGCGTGACTTCTTTCTTTAACAAAAAATATTCAAAATTCCATTCCAATATGAAAAGAATAAGCCCAGCGACTGGCTCGGCTGTTGGTTCTGTTATTTTTAGTATTCTGTACGGATAAGATCACTTTGATGTCTGTCCGTCTGTCTGTCTGTCTGTCACACTCGATTTTCTCCGAAACTATTTGTACATAGTGAGTTAAAATTTGGTACTAATATAGGAATTGATGGCCTCATTAGAGCCGTGAAGTTTTGAAAGTTAAATTTTGACTTAAGGGTTCTGGAAGGTGAAATCGGAAGTAAAAAAAAAATTACCATCAAGTAGGATGTCAAAAGAAAGTTTGTAAAAAAAAACGAGTTCATAAATATATATAATATAATATTTAGGTACACTTTTCTTTGAATTATTTTTAAAAAATCGCAAAAAAGTACTGATCAAAAAATTTTGAAAAAAAAATTATGGAATATTCTGCACAGGGTGTAGATTGAACGAAAATTATCACGAGTGCATTACCTTTAGTAATTTATCTGGTATATGAAAAAAAATCAAGATCATCAGTTTTCAGTAAAGATCGGAAAAAACTATGTTCAAAACTCATTTGGGGTGTGTTTTATGAAGTTATGGACCATTGTATACCTCTGTAACAAAATTTTTTATTTTAAAAGCAATCAACGTACGGAACACTAATTGCGCAAGTCCGACTTGCACTTGACCGGGTATTTTTTATATTTATCGAGGCAGAACGTTGAATCTTTTTTTTAAAGAAATCATGTCAGCGAAAAATATAAACAGTTTAAGAAAAATACGTTACTAACGAAAGAATTTTTAACTGATAGAAAAACTACTATCTCTTATATATTTCAATTATTATTTAAGTTAAAACTATTTCTGGAGTCTCTCATAAATAGCATAGAAATGTGTAACGATACAAAAAAAATCATAACTAGTCAATTGAAGCCAAAAATCTCGAATTCACTTAGGGAAAAATATATATCAGGGTGTGCAACCAAAATTCAAAATAAAATTCCCTCACTTTTCCATCTTTTTCCAGAGTATGTTATAGTATTGCCAAAATATTCCACCAAAAATTGGGATAACATAGTATTGCGATCAGCTACAACGTGAGCATTGAAGCGTGGAATCGGAAATACCGATGTTTGCGAAATTATACGAGCAGATACCCAAACTTCCACTACATTTGAATTCTTGTGTAGGATCTATGATATCAGGATTCTTGTTAATACAGAGTTTTCAGTTATAAACAATACTTAGGACTACCAAAATTTATCACTCTATTGATTATCGATTGCAGAGATTTTTAAGTCAGCCTTACCTCTCAGTTTGAACTTCAAGATTTCCAATTCCTTCAAGTCAGCTACATCCTCACGCTTTTGATTCTTCTTATCCCCCACCTTCCACCTTTCTTCTCTTGAATGCAAGCGCACTCCTTATACCTTGAATGAGTATTACCGATAGAGTAAATTAGAGGTTTTGGGATGAAAATAACTTTTACACTATCTGCGAGGACTGTGACCAATGACTCTTCAAACATGTTTTCCACAAGGTATTCGTGGTATAAAGGATTACATTTGATGAACAGAAATGATGACTAGCCTACAATTTTTCATTTTAAAACCGTAATTGATAATTAATCACTTTCTACATCCAAAAGTGATCAAGACGTTGAGGATCCACCTTGTTATAATCCCGGAGGGAGATTTTTGATCGATTGCGTCAGCTTTACTTCCACTTAGCCAGTTGAGATCAGTCAAGTGCGTCAGTGCTGCTGAAAGTGATACTTTTACTAAAAGAATATATATTCGAAGTGATTTCTCAAGGAATTTTTCTATAAAGTACTGGATGCAACGCTGACGAAATTATAATATGTTTGTAAGGGATCTTGATGTTGCTTGGCTTTCGAGGTAGCGTAATCAAAAATCCTTGACTCTGTAAAGGTCTAATTTTTTTAGAAATCGTGGTTCTTTGGATTAGATCGTTTCAATTTTCAGTAACTGTTCGACGTTTCAGCTACGAAGGAATGCATCATCACAGTTCTTTACACTTCGAGATTAAAACAAATCAGTGTACAGAGCAGACTACTCGTGCTGGACGGGATGTGCGAGACTGCTGCTGAGATATATATATATATATATATATATATATATATATATATATATATATATATATATATATATATACCTTTTGTCCCACAAGAAACCGAACGTTTCGAAAAAATAGTAGCAGCAGTTGTATCTCTGTTGTCGGTAGCGGTAATCTTCGTTAGTGTTGTATCAGATATTGTCATTAAACAGGTTGTTTGATTAGATGCCTAGTTATAGTAATAAGAGTAACAACGTGTTTTGCTGGACGAGCAAACAATTTTAAAGTGGTCGTGAGTGGCTCGAGTACGACGCAATATAGTTAGGCTATCCAAAACCTAGATAGAAGATAAATTGGAGATTCTATAATCAACTGTGCACAATATTTTAAAAGCTCGTAAGGGTTTAGTCTCGGATTGTTACTGTTAATAGAACATATTTTCAGCCAAGATAGATCAAGCTTATATGTTGGATTGTTGAACGTATTCGCCGGATTTAGCACCCAGTGACTTTCGTCTCTACCCCACACTTACTTTGCTAATAGCGGGGAAGACATACAACGTCATAGAAAATGTTTTGAATAATTATGATCGATCTGTATTGTATTTTCTATTAAAAATTCGGTTTCTTTTTGGACAAAGAGTGTATTACGACAGAGATATAAATCGATAGTATTGTAGATATATTTGAACCTTAAGTATTGTATATAAAAACCGCTGAAAATGTTTTAAAACATATAACTACTCAACATTGAAAATGTATGTATGTTGTTAGCCTTGTAAATAGCATTTGAAATAAGATTATTGCATTTATTTGTAAGTATTATTATAATATGTCAATTAGATTTATGTATTTGAAAGTTATTTTTCAGGATAATAAAACAAAATTGATTAGATTGCGATATGTGATGGAGAATTAATCCTGTATACTGTTATTTACGCTTTAATTTTTTAAGTACGCTAAGTAACGATGATACTTTATTAATTTCTCTGGGGAAAAAGACATTTTTATTTATATTTATTGAAGATATAAATAATGATCATGTAATATTGAACAGTATAAAAAACAATAAACGTTTTGTCATTTTTTATTCAAGCTGTTTTATTTATTATATTTGTTATTTTTTTGAGAATATATTCAACTTTTTCTCACACAGCTAAATAATACTATGGCAACAACACCAGTTGAGAAAGCCAACTTGTTGGCTGCACATTTTGTTTCACCTTCTATTCTCGATTTGCAAGGAAAAACACTACCCACTATTCCTACAGTGCAGTCGAGGATGCCCGATATTGTCTTCAGACAGCGTATCATAAAACGTACATCAATGAAGCTAGACACCAAAAACCTTCTGGCGCAGATGAAACTAACTCCAGTTTTCTATATAGTGGAGGCAAATGCAGTAAAATGTTCATGATTTTTGGAAATTTTTTGATACAGCTTGGAAATCGGTTTAACTACTTGGAAAGTATACTTCAACATAATGTAAACGAGTTTTCTCAGCCTAATTTTGACCGCAATTCTACTTTTCTTCTATTTTAGTCATAAAACTGCGTAGATTACATTAAAAAATAACCTAAAAAAAAGTATGGCAAATTGAAAAATGGTTTTTTAACGGGTAACTTCCGTTCAAATTATAAGAAAATATAGCTTCTATATTAACGAAAAAGTGTACCAAATTTTATTAAAGAATATTAAGAGGATTGGTCAAACATTTTATTCCAAATCTTATTATGAATTTTTTTTTTTGGGAGTAGAAAGCTTTTTTTTAAAAAAGATATTTTAGGCTCTTCCAGATGGTTGGAAGGAAAAATAAAATTTTTTCGTTACGAAAAATTCAATTTTTTTTCGGTTTTGCTCTAAAAAAAGGTTTAGTCCATTCTTTTTATTTATATTCAATATTTTATCTTAAATACATATAACATGAAAAAGTGATTTTAAAACATATACTACTTATTTCTCAATAAAATTATAAATTAGATAACAGGAGGAGAGAGCTGAAAGCGTTAAAATGTAAAAAAAAAAAAATGCACTAAAATAGAAGAAAAGTTGCCTTACGGTCAAAACTAGGCTACGAAAACGCATTTACATTATATTGACACTGTTTCAAAGTAGTTAAACTGATTTCCAAGCTGTTCCCAAAAATTTCCAAAAATCATCAAATTTTACAGCATTTGCCCCCACTAATAAACTTTTCAACCTATCCTACAGAAGAAGAATATTTTCTTCCTCTTGGAAATGCGCTACAGTTCAGCAGATACCCAAAAGAGGCAAGCAAACCTTGCCAAAAAACGACGCACTGCTTTCACTTATTAATAACACGTGATATTTCGCGAGTTATGAAAAACGCTATCAATCAGCATCTTTTAAAATATTTAGAAGGATTTAACATTATTCGCAATCATCAATATGGCTTTCTTAAGCAAAGATCAATAGATCTTTTAACTTATGTAACACATGTTTGGAACAACGCAACTGAACATTTTGGAGAATCTCGAGCGGCGCACTTGATATATCGAATGTTCGATCGTGAAAGACTGGACCGAAGCACTAAAGATGAGACTGTCTAAGAGTCTTATAAAAGGACCTAACTCCGAGTATCCTAAATCTCTGCTAATATTAAACAGAAAAGACCCGAAGACCATGACAAGGATCCCTACAAGACATTGCCACCTAAGGTATATCGAGGTCAAAGTTGATCCAGATTGCAGATGGTACTTGAAAGAGGAGCAGTTTTTGGCCTCATTACGTCTAGCTCGGCACTCATACGAGCAAGACAAGCTCACCAATAATTTTGGACCAGAAGTAGACTAAACAGATTCAACCTGAAAGGCATCTTAGCTATTAGCTTTTTATTACTCTAATGCACAACAGGCTCTTAAGTGGTCATCTAAGTGTTCTAAGTCTTCAAGCCACTGATGATCTGTATACCTATCTAACTTTCATATTACATTATCACATGATATTCTTTCATAAAAATGTTTTCTGAAAATTTTCCTAATATACAAAATATATATATTTTTTTTTTGCCTCCAACTAGTAAGACATCGACCGTGTTTGGCATAATGGATTTAGCACGATCGTTTTGCTGGCTGGTTACTCTCTTATGGTACGTCTGAAAGGTCTTGTTTATGGCTCATTGCAGTTGAAAATCGGGTGATAATTTGCTGAAAATTTTATCAAAAATTTATCCACTTTTTACTTTATTCAGGAATGTGGTTTCTCTTGAAAACTGCTAAAATAATAAAAAAAAACATGTGAAGAGACGACTACCATCTTCTTCTTTATAAACCACTGCTTCTCCACTGCAGGAAATATACCTCTTCAAGTTCCTTCCAATTGTTTCTATCCTGTGCAAGATGGATGGATCTACTGCCTGCTATCAACCTGATATCATCAGTCCATCTTTTCATTGGTCTTCCATCACTTAGTCTGCTCTCCCAAGGTCTCCATTTAAGTAATTTTTTTGTCCATCTACCATCATTCGTTCTAGCCACATGCCCGTCCATTGCCACTTTAATTTTACCACACTTTCACAGATATTTGTAATTCTTGTTGTTGGTCTGATATCCACGCTTTTACTGTGTTCTCGTAAAGTAAAGAGACAAAGACTATTTTTTGTAAGGGTGTCATGGTTTCCAGCCCATACATATTTACTGGAAGTATGCAGCTCTTGTATACTTTTCTTTTTAAGGCCATGGGTATATTTGTTTTTTAGAATGAATCCCAATTTTTGAAATGTAGTCCAACTGAGACCGATTCGCCTTGGTATTTCCGCTGTTTAATTGTCCTTATCCAATTTAATCTTATGTCGCAAGTATCTCTTCCACTCTCTCAATCTCTTCCGTGCCGATCTTAATTTTTGTGTTTTGTGGGCTAAAAAGTTTTGTTTTCTTGATGCCTCCAACTTTCTGTGAAGCTTGATTAAGTTGTTCTATTATGATTTTGGGCTCTTCTAGATCATCACTAATCAGTACTACATCATCTGCGATTCGCATAATGTAAATATATGCCATCGATTGTAATTCTATTATAGGGTAGAGCGTGTGGATATGATCTGTTACAAATTCCTTGCGAAAGCCCGCCTATTCGGCTGATTGATAGTCATCGAACTTATTTGTTAGACAGTTTGTGACAATTTTAATAAGGAGCTTGTACAAATGCAATAACAAGCTGATGGGGCGATAGTTCTCAAGACTTTCGTAATCCCCTTCCTTGAATAAAAGTATGACCTCACTATTTTGCCTATGTACAGGTATTTTTGTTCTTCGATATATTTGTTGGGTAATAGCCATATCGCTTTAAAAAATTCATTTTCACCCATTTAGAATATGTCATATGTTATTTTATCTTCACCTGGAGATTTCTTATTCTTCATCTGTTTTAAAGTAGTTTCCAATTCACTTCGGCTTACCCCAGGAATTTCTTCCAAGCGAACATTAAGAATATGTTTTTGCTGCTGATTTGGATTTGGTATAGTCAAGAAATAGAGTTTTATGTAGAATTCCTTTATTTCATCCATTATGCCAGTTATTATTTTACCCGTTTTATCTCGTAATTTTTTTATTTTATTTGTATCTTGGATTTTAATACTTTCATATTTTTGTGTTCTTCAATGGCGTTAATTATTAAGTTTGTATTGTATTTTCTAACGTCTTTCTTCTTTTTCTTCCTTTATGGCTTTGTTCAATGTTACATACCCATTTCTTTAGATTTTTTTTCTTCTATGAATTTAATTGTTTCGGGAGAGAATTTGTTCACTTTTTGCTGTTGGTAGGACATTTTCTTAATAGCTACTTCGATACTAGATGTAATTTTTTCTGTAAGTTGGTTTATTTCCATGTTTTTTAAACTATCTACTGGTTGGAGTTTACTTTTCAATATTGTTTGTATCTGCGATTGATTTTTCTTGAGCACTTTCATGGTTGGAAACTTTTTGTGTTGTGACCACCACCATCAAACGAGGTAAATGTCAAATAATAGAAGCCAAAGCCACTATGAGTCATTGATTCTGTATATTTTCAATGTTATGGGCACTTCTTTGCAGTGTTCGATGGATTTATCCCGCCTAATTCCTCACTCGCTCTCGCCCAAATACTTCACATCCGTATGAGGTTAAGGTCACTCCTCGTAACGCTTTAGGGAATTTCCTGCGGCATGTGTGCTATGCCCATAAAAAATTTGCATTCCTAGCTGGTGAAAGCCTTAAAATTTAAAAGCATCTCGGCTGATGAGTCGTGATACAACAAAACGCATCCCGGGATGGTTCGACAAAAGAAGACATTAAATAATTGCCGAAATTTAGACTTTCTTAAATTTGGTGGTTACAATATTTTATACTGATGTACCGAGGATAGACCGCTAGTCATGTACACTGCCCTGCTTAGTGATTATTTTAGTAATTGAGAGTGCCTCTATGTCTTTGCTTCTGCTGGTGATAGCGGGTAGGCACTCCGCGATCCCGGCATGAGATAGGCCTACTTCAGGAAAGCGACCCTACCCCCCCACGAGCCTTGGTTTCTCTCCCCTTACTTTTAATTTAAGGAGAAAATCATGTCCCAACCTTTAATCTCAACCAATCACCCCTATACTTTCCCTACATCCTTCAGTATCTTCCAATATGCAAGGCCAACACGGAAGGGGATTAAGGCCGCACCTGCTCTAAGAATGGCGAATTTTAAAACAGTTGGAATTGGTGCCCAAGTGGATGAATCCAAATCTCACCCCTCAACGAAGGGCAGCCTGGTGGAATCTGGGGGAGGCAAAAATTCGCGAAAATATCAAAAATCATTGCCCCTGAAACTTGCAAGATAATACATAGGCTGAAAAATTTTGGTCAAGCTTAAAACACATTTTTTTTGCAAAATTCGACTTTATTCATCAATATAATCTCCTTCAAGAGCGATACAATCAGCCCAACGCTTTTCTAACATTTAAATACCTTTCTTGTAGAAGGATTTGGCTTTGCCTTCAAAATAGGCCTCAGTTTCGGCCATAACCTCTTCATTGGAGTCAAATCTCTGTCCGCGAGCATTTTTTTGAGGTCTGCGAATAGATAATAGTCATTGGGGGCCAAATCTGGAGAATATAGTAGATGAAGAAGCAATTCGAACTTCAATTTATGCAATTTTGCCATGGTAACCATTGACTTGTAACACGGTGCATTGTCTTAATGAAAGAGCACTTTTTTCTTGTTCATTTGGGGCCGTTTCTTTGCGGTTTCTGCCTTTAAACACACCAATAACTTTATATAATATTCTCTATTGATGGTTTTCCCCTTCTCAGCATAGTCGGTGAAAATTATTCCATGCGCATCCCAAAATACAGAAACCAAAACCTTCCCAGCCGACTGTTGTGTCTTTGGTCGCTTGGGGCGGCTTTCACCGGCTGCTGTCCACTCAGCTGACTGCCGATTTGATTCCCGTGTGTAGTGGTGGATCTATGTTTCATCCATTGTTACATATCACATGAAAAAAATCATTTTTATTGCGCTTAAACAGGTTCAAACAGCGCTCAGAATGAACAACACATTGTTGTTTTTGGTCCACTGTAAGCAAACGCGGTGCCTATTTCGAACAGAGCTTTCTCATACCCAAATGTTCACGTAAAATATGACCAACACGTTCTTTTGTTATCTTTAGGGTGTCAGCTATCTCATGCAATTTCACTTTGCGATCATCCAAAACAATTTTGTGGATTTTTTTGATGTTTTCCGGTGTAACCACATCATTTGGGCGTCCAGAGCGTTCAGCATCATTTGTATCTGTACGACCGCGTTTAAATTCAGCATACCAGTAAATGATGAGTGATTTTCCAGGGGCTGAGTCCCCGTAACACTTATCAAGCCATTGCTTTCCTTGAACGGTATTTTTCCCATCAAAACAGTATTTGATCACCACAAAAAATTCGATTTTTTCCATTGTTTTGAAAATATTAAAAGTAGCTTCATAAAACCACTGTAATTTGTAAACTAATCGTCGAAATGTCATGAAATTTTGAGAGGTATCGTTTGAAGGTTGGTACTTCCTAAAAATAATATGGATTTTTGAAAAGGGCAACATCTATGTGTCAGACCAAAAACTTTTCAGCCTACGTGTTACAATATACGAACACTGTCATCTGACAAAAAACTGCTGGAAGTTGAAGCAGAACTGAAAGGCGGAAATTGGAATATCCTGGGACTGGCCGAAGTTAGACGAAGAGACGAAAGATGGATTACCTTGAAATCAAGACATCGGAAAGATGTCGGAAATATAAATGATTCGTATGGTGGTATCGGCTTCCTATCAACAAACGACATTACTCCAACATAATCGATAATGAAAATATTACCTCGCATCGAATGCTTGATACTGAAACTAAACAATAGATCTAGCTTAAGATTATTCAATCATATGTCCCTACAACAAATCATGAAAATGATGAGTGCAAGGAATTTGATGAAGACATAACAGCCTCTCAAGAAGAATCTCCCTATCACTACAATCTTATAATGAGAGACGTCTAAGCTAAGACTGATCCACAAGACAGCTCAGAAAAGTCAGTACGAAAATTTGAACTTGATGAAAAAAACGAACGAGGACAACAACTATAAAAATTCCTTCAACGGAACAGCTTATACCTTATAAATAGTTTCCTCAAGAAAAAGCCACGTAGACGATGGACTTGGATACGCCCGAACAGCAGCACAAGAAATGAGATCGATTTTATTATTACCAGTAAACGACAAATCGTACTATACTGAATTCCTTTTCCACTTTGAACGATCACAGACCCGTCAGAGCTAATCTCAAAATAAATCTGAAAAAAGAAAGAGTGCGACTAATCGATAAAATCAAACCAACTAAAGGGTACACCCTGAAGCCTACACAAATGCTGTCCAGGCGGTTCTGGAGAGATCTAGTACAGAGGAACCCGAAATCCTATTTACAAACATAACCAAAACAAACAGAAAAAACTCACTATTCAAAACGAAACCATGAAAACAACAAACTAAGCCAAGGTACAAATCAATAATGGAAGGATACACTCAACTAAACTCAAACAATTAAATAGAACAATAACCAAAGAAATTAAAAAAGACGTCATAAAAATTCAACACAGACGACATTAAAGACACAATTGATCGGAATAATACCGGAAAAGTCCTGAAGAATTAACTGACAAATGGAAATCGTGAATTCTTCAAACTTAAAAATTGGAACAGAAAAATGACAAATAGACAAGAGCTCTTAACTATAATAGAGAGCTTTTACAGGGAATTGTACAAAAACAAACACATAAACGAAAGAGAAAGACAGGTTCGAGAGAGGCCAGTCATAAATCAAGGATCTGAAGATTTGCCAGACATAACCATCGAAGAAATAAAAAATAACCTAAAACAAATAAAAACCAGCCAGTCAACTGGCGAAGATGAAGTTGTAATAGAAGCCGTGAAAATAGGAGGAGACAAACTGAGAGACATTAACACTATTATTCAACTTATTTTACATAACGCAGCCACGCCTCAAGCGGTGACATAACCGATATTTTAAAGTACAGTACAGTACAGTAAAGTACCATCAGCTTACTTTCTCACCTATATAAGTTCTTCATGCAAATAATATCAATACGCCTATAAGCCAAATTATATTTCTACCCAACCCGGGAGCAAGCTGGGTTCAGAACTGGTTTTGGTCCAAATGAACATCTTCTAACGCTAAAAAATACTGATCGAAAAAATCATAAATTATAATAAACCATTGGCACTAGATTTTATTGATTTCTGAAAAGCACACGATACCATTGAACTACCATTAATAATAGCAGCGTTAAGAAAACGCAGAATCGATTATAGATACGCGAACTCAATAGAACATATATACAGTACTGGTTCAATCACCATTAAGCTTCATGAACCAACATCACCATTTCGAATTGAAAGAGAAATCCGACAAGGAGATAGCTTATCCCCACAACTTTTTCTAGCAACAGGAGTGTGCATTTAACACCTTGAAGTGGGATAATTTGGGAATTAGTATAGATGGCAAATATCTGAATCGTCTTAGATTCGAGAACGACATCGCCCTGATCACAGATAATATGAGAGGTGCAATAAAAATGGTAGAGGTACTGAACTGAGCTGTAACAAAACCTGGTCTAGAATTAAGCATGGAAAAGACCAAACTCATGACAAATGGTTTTGAGTGAAGAGATAAACATATCTGGACAAATTGTACAGCAAGTATACGCCTACAAGTATTTCGAACACTAGATAAGATTAGGCAACCAAACATGCGAGATTCAGAGAACAATTGGCAGGAGGTAGACAACTTTCGGAAGACTGCATGATACCTTCAAGAACAACGATATCCCTTTAAGTTTAAAACGAAAAGTATTCGAGCAGTGTGCAATGCCAGTCATGACATACAGAGCGGAAACTCTTAACTCTGACAAAAAAGAGCCCAAAATTAAAAGTGGCATAGATTGCAATGGAAAGGTCAATGGTGAGAGTACAAGGATAGTAAATATTGTGAAACGCATTATGGAGCTCAAATGGAGATGGACTGGTCACGTGACGCACTTAAAGGGCAATAAGTAGACGAAGAGAATTATTGAGTGGAGACCGCGGCAAAACAAAAGAACCAGAGGCAGACCACTTAGCCAATGAACGGACGACTTAAAAAGAATAACCCAGAACAGCACAACATCGATGGGACTGAAAAGACTTGGAGGGGGCCTATGTCCAGCAGTGGACGAAAGGATGATGATATGTCTTTGTTAAAATGATTCCCCCGACAATTTTGTGTCGTGTTTAAACGGCTTCTGGTAGAGGGCAGGTATCCTCTTAAATTTTAAGCTTTCACTGACAAAGCCAAAAATTGTGCTGTGACCCACAAAACATGTAAAATATGGTACCAGCGATTTCGAAGCGATAATTCGAAAACTTCCGGATCATGAACGGTCACACACGGCAAAAACGACACGGGTTTTATCTTTTGTTTGGGATGGGAAGTTCTCTTTCACTCGGCGTACTCTCCGGACATAGTTTCGTTTGATTACTCTGTATTTCGGTGAGTGCAACATCACGTTGTCGATACCTACTTAACTTCCTTGAAAGATGTCAAATAACCGAATTGATTGACCTGAAACCACCATTTTTTTTCAGTTATTCTTTAGTCCGAGATACTCAAATGCAGTATTTATTAGAATTATGGAATTTTGCAAGAAAAGTCTCTGAGTGGAAAGTAAATCAGGTTACTGATTATTTTATCAAATGTTATTTTGCCGTCTTTACAAAGTTTGGTCCTATAAAAAATTCAGTCTAAAAAACCACAATTTTTGGGAATATGCCGTGGGACATTAGAGTGAATTTTCGACATCTCGTCTACAACTGCAAGGGGCTTCTTTAGGAACTGTACTCTTCGAAATGAGAGAGCTGAACGAACTCGATGATTCTACTCACGGTCAAACCCAGTTCTTTAATTGATTATAGTGAGTACTATAGCCAGGTGCCTTAACTTAAACAACCTGTATAATGCAGGCTTCAGTGCGTCCTCGTAGTGGACTTCTCCCTGACTCTTAAGCTTTCAGTAAAGCTTTGTACTCATTTAATTATAAAACGAACATTAACCAAAAATAATGGTAAAATTGGGCAATAACAAGTAATAAAAATAAAGTAATTTATAATGTATTATTATAATCATTTAGTTGTTTTACGCTTCCGTCTGATGACGGTAGGTTTCTTAGGAGGCCCTTTTTCATCGTTCACCGGCGTTTCTGGCATTCCTGTCGATTCTCTTTTGTTCCATTCTTTTTTTCAGTTCGTTCAACATCGACGGTGTTAAAATTTCTTAAGCGAGAAATCGCGCGATCAGTCTACCTTTGCCGAATGAGGTTTGTTCAGTACCTAAAATGAACCATTTTTTCATACTTTATAAATTCTTCACCTTTTATACAACTGATTATTTACCACACACATACACCTATATATATATATATATATATATATATATATATATATATATATATATATATATATATATATATATATATATATATATATATATATATATATATATATATATATATATATATATATATATATATATATATATATATATGTATGGTAGTAGCCGCGCCCGCAGCTCCGCTCGCGTGGACTTGATTCACTATTATCGTCACTGCTTATTCCTTATGTTACCTAACGTAACATAGAACATACGTATTTTATTAAAAAACACGTAAATCGGATAAGTGGTTCTTGAGTGCTAAGCGCAATAACGGACAGACAGACAGAGACGTTGCGTTTTATATATATTTTAGAGTTTTTTTTGATAAATATTAAGTTAAGATTTAAAAAAAAAAGCACGTAAATCGGATAAATGGTTCTCGAGTGATAAGCGCACCAACAGACAAACAGACAGACAGAAAGACGTTGCATCTATAATATATATAAAATGCAACGTCTCTCTGTCTGTCTGTCCGTTAGTGCGCTCGAGAACCAATTATCCGATTACGTGCTTTTTTTTTAAAACATACATATGTTCTTTGGCCAAGCTATAGGATATATTTTAATACTTTAGGTAACATAAGGAATAAGCAGCGACGATAATAGTGAATCAAGTCGGAAAAAAGTTTGCCAGTAGCGCGTTCTCTTGCAATACACTGCCTAAACCATTAAATATGGAACAATATCATATAGCAAAGAATATCCATAATATATAAAGTGCAACGTCTCTCTATCTGTATGTCTGTCTGTCCCTTAGTGCGCTTATGACTCGAGAACCACTTATCCGATTTACGTATGTTCTCTGGCCAGCGTATCTATTATCTATAATATACATAATATACAAAGTCTCTCTTCCTGTCTGTCTACCTGTCTGTTAGTGCGCTTACCACTCGAGAACCACTTATCCGATTTGCGTGCTTTTTTTTTAAACGTTTTTGTGTTCTTTAGCCAGGTTATATTTTATTACGTTAGGTAACATCAAAAATAAGCAGTGACGATAATAGTGAATCAAATCGGAAAAAAGTTTGCCGCTAGCGCGTTCTCTTACATTACGCCGCCTTAACCATTAAATATGCAACAATATCACGTAGCAAAGAATATGGTATATATAAAATGCAACGTCTCTCTGTCTGTCTATCTGTCCATTAGTGCGTTTATCACCCGAGAACCACTTATCCGATTTACTTGTTTTTTTTTTTTAATTCATACATATGTTCTCTGGCCAGGTTATAAAATAATAATAATAATATATATAATATAAATAAAACGTTACGTCTCTCTGTCTGTCTGTTTGTTCGTTAGTGCGCTTACCACTCGAGAACCACTTATCCGATTTACGTGTTTTTTTAATTCATACATAATATGTTCTCTGGCCAGGTTATAGGATACATTTTATTACGTTAGGTAGTATAAGAAAAGAGCAGTAGCGATAATAGTGAATCAAGAAAACGCGAGCGGAGCCGCGGGCACAGCTAGTTTTATATATATTATATTCTTTGTTACATGATATTGTTCCATATTTAACGGTTTAGGCAGTGTATTGCAAGAGAGTGCGTTAGCGGCAAACTTTTTTCCGATTTGATTCACTATTATCGTCACTGCTTATTTCTTATATTACCTAACGTAATAAAATATATCCTACAACCTGGCCAGAGAACATATGTATAAATCTAAAAAAAAGACGTACATCGGATAAGTGGTTCTCAAGTGATAAGCCCACTAACGGACAGACAGACAGAGAGACGTTGCATTTTTATATATATATTATAGAAGATTATAGATAACCTGGACAGAGAACAAATGTATGAATTTAAAAAAATTACATAAATCGGATAAGTGGTTCTCGAGTGGTAAGCGCACTAACGGACAGACATACAGATAGACAGAGAGACGTTGCATTTTATATATATTATATTCTTTGCTACATATTACTGTTCCTTATTATTATTGTTTTAGGCAGTGGATTGCAAGAGAACGCTCTAGCGGCAAACTTTTTTCCGACTTGATTCACTATTATCGCTTTTTCCTTATGTTACCTAACGTAATAAAATATAGCCTATAACCTGGCCAGAGAACACATGTATGTTTAAAAAAAAGCACGTAAATCGGATAAGATAAGTGGTTCTCGAGTGATAAGCGCACACACACACAGACAGACAGAGAGACGTTGCATTTTATATATACTATAGAAGATAAAACGCATCTCTCGTACTTGGTACTGCATCAGAGACTCACTTGCTGCAGCTATACATGCCGACAGAGTGGTTAGCAGATTGCCAACACGCAGGCAGCGCGATTTTTCGCACCTCAAGCATGTGTGGTTCAATGTAAAACAGTTGAAAACGGACGAAGGCCCATATTTCAGCAATCTACCCCGTGTTTCACCGTATCACGTCGGTCTAGGATCGCCAAACAAGAGAATAGAATTTTCTAGTACTTATGTCAGTACTTACGGCCAATAAGGGTAAGATATAACGCATACCTCGTACTTGATTTAACGAATGAGAGAACAGTGGGAAAACTGCTGAAATATGGGCCTTCGTCCGTTTTTAGTTGTTTTACATTGAACCATATACACCTCTCTCAGCCGTTCGTGATATTTTCGATATAGGCCTTTCTCAGTTGCGTCCATTTATCTCTGTTCTGTGTAGCTTGGTACCAATTCAATCCCGCAGTCCTTTTTATGTCATCGTACCATCGTTGTTGTGGTCTTCCGGTACTTCTTCTCTCTCCCCAGGACCTCCATCTTATTATCATTCCACTCCAGTTCTCTTTGTGTCTGGCTACATGTCTCGCCCAGTTCCACTTCAAGGTGAAAATTCTCTTTGTTATATCTTCCACTTGTGTTCTACCTTTTATCCATTTATTTGTTTTCCGATCCCTTGATGTTATTCCTACTAATCTTCTCTCCATTGATCTCGGATGTACTTGAAGCTTCTTCTCAGTTTTCTTAGTTAATATCCATGTTTCCGACCCATATGTTGTAACTGAGAGTATATATTCATTATAATTATTTTTTAATCATATTGGAGTTTTCATATTCAGAATGTATTTCAATTTGCCGTATCCTGCCCAGGATAACTTCATTTGTCTGTTTATTTCTTTTTCTTGATTTAGCTTCCCACTTGTGACCGCCGTCTCCACTTTTGCTATATTTTGCTCTTCGATTTTTATTGATACTTCATTATTTTTTTGGTTTGTCATATATTTAATTTTAGGCATGTTCATTATCATTTCTTTCAGTTCTTTCTCTTCCTGCGCGAATAATACAATGTCGTCAGCAAATCTTAAATTGTTGAGTCTTTCGCCTTGTATGTTTATTCCTTTATCCTTCCATTCTAACCCTTTAAATACGTCTTCGAACACTAACGCGAACAACTTTGGTGATATGATATCACCCTGCCTCACTCCTCTTTGTATTTCTACTTTGTTTGTTAACTCGTATAGTCGTAGTTTCAAGGTATCTTTACTATATATTGTTTCAATTAGGCTCATGTATCTTTGGTCTATTCTCGCATTTTTCATTGCTGGTATCAATGCACTTAATCCACTGAATCAAATGCTTTTCTAAGATCTATAAATGCCATTCATAGTGGCATATTGTATTTAGTAGTTTTTCAATTACCATTCTATCCGTTTGCAGATGTTCCGATGTGCCAAATTGTTTCCTGAAACGCGCTTGTTCTTTTGGTTGGTAGAACTCGGCATTAAGGGCATATATGTTAATAAGAATCATTCAGTGTATCCCTCTTAGCTTGAATAAAGGCCTCCATTCTCGGTCTGAAGCGCCGGCACACCCTCTGGAATTCCGCGCTGTTCAGATTGGCGAACACTGCCTCAATAACGGTCATTAATGATGTCACTTTGGGATGCTGAAACGTGCTTGTGACCCTTTCAACTACGCTCCATACGCAGTAATCCAAGGGATTCAAATCTGGACTATTAGGAGGCCAGAATTCCTTAGGCCAAAACATGTCAAAGTTATCTGAGAGCCAGTTCTGGACCAAATGGCTCGTGTGAGCCGGTGCATTGTCCTGCTGGTTAAACATGGCATTCCCCTCGCAATACCTTGTAATCACGGCTTCACTATATTGCTTAGAACTTTTAAATATCCCTCTTTCGTCAAAGTTTCCCCTTTTTGGAAGAAATGCGGTGGTATGACATCACCCTCACTGGACACAACATTTAGTACGTGGACACTGATCGGAAATTTCGTGCTAGCAACAACGGGGACATCCTCGGGGTCGTAAGCAAGGCAGCGATCATTTCTCTGGTTAATTTTTGCATCAACAGTAAAAAATTTTTCCTTGAAGAAGAATCTGATGTATCACGCCGTTTCGTGTTTCAAAGACCAGAGTGTAGCAAGCCATTCTCTTTGTCCCGGCATCTTCAGAGAGCATCTGACTTATTTTAATTGTATAGGAATGGTATCGAAGGTCCTTTCGACAATAGGAATGATGACTATTTTTGAAAAACTATTCCACGATGTTCTTACGGAACTACTATATCCAAAAAATATATATTTCTGGAAAAATTACAGGTTTCCTAGCATAAAATTGGCCTTTTTTAAACTAATTTTGAATTTCACGGGCTCTCAGGTGTCATGGCTTCTGCTCGTGACGTCACGCCTTTTTAAACTCCATGTCAACAACAGTGAAGTATACAGTGTCTATACAATAATTTTGTTATTTTGTGTGTTTAAAATGAATTCTAAAGTGTATAAGTGGCGTGCGGTCCCTCAGTGTAAAACAAATCGATAAAAAACTCCTAACAAGTTATTTGTTTATGTTCCAACCAGAAAACAATAAAAAATAAGTGGCTAACGGCTTGCACAGCGAGACCCAGCAGTTATTTCTCCAAATTCTTTAATTTATTTCTGTGAAAACCATTTTGATGTAAGTTTTAACTTAATATTTTATTATTATAAATGAGGTGTGACGTAATAATCTTGTTTGAGAAAGTGTTAATTTTCTAAATAATACCTTTAAATAGTCACATCATGTTAGGTTTTATTCCTTTAATGTTCTCATCCACTACTGTTTATTTAATGGATACTTTATTATTGTTCCAGTTATCAAACGTTATGGAGAATTACATTCAGTACCATGTGATGGGTTGTGTCTCACAAGATTTGAATGACAATCTGATCGAAGAAAACGAACATCTAACATTATAGAACGACCATATATTCTCAAGAAACAAAGGAGGATGGTAGTTGAAGAAAATGAAAAAGATTTAGAAGAAAGAAGCACAGTTACAAAACAGTTAGGACTTGGAAAGAGTGAAAGTTCAGGTATTTATTTCTTTTTTCAAGCAAAACTAAAGTGAATATTTTTATGTTTATTTTGTTACTTTACACAATAAATAAAGCATTAAACTACTTACATGTTTATTTAATTAGTTGTGATTGACAATAAGGTAGCTATTTGTTGTTGCACCTACTATTTTGGACTTATAAAGTTTCTAATGGCAGGAAATAAAGAACTACAAGGTGTACTTTAAAATGTGACCCATTGTATAGGCAGATGCAAAAGTAAGTGCAGTGATAGTTCTTAAATTTATGAAAATTTATTGATAAGTATCTATTAATTTTTTCAGGTTTGTGTACAATCGGAGATCTACAAGAAGCACATAAAACAGCTGAGAAATCCATACAAGTACATAGAACACACAAATTCAGAAGTAAAGCCAACCAAACAGAAATTAAATCAGTAAGCCAGATGACATCGGCCCTTGAGACCTACTCTCCAATCTGTTTCTACCTCTTCATTTAAGGTTGAAAGGTGTGTTACTACTAAAACAGAGATATCCAACCTAAGCAAAGCTTCAAAAAAAATATTTACCATAGAGGATCTGATAGTGATATTTTTTATACACCATCTGTAACTCACCGAGAATAATCACCATTAACACTATCTCTCCAAATGAAACATACTTCAGACTGCAGTGAGTTAATTGAAGATGATAAAAAACAAGAAGCATTAGAAATTCTGAAATATACATTGATTAAAATTATGAAGAAACCACGTTTTTATATTGGTGTTCCTAAAAGCTGTTACTACTTAATAGACATAATTGAAGAACAGACAAGTATTCCTGCTAACCATATTCTACTATGTTAAAAAAAAAATATATTGAATAAGCCATTTAGAGAGTTTCCTGATGAATCTTCCATTAAACCAACACATGCAAGCAGAATATTTTTAAAAAAATATACCTAAATTAGCCAGTGTAATGCGTCCTTTTATCGTCAAACAAGATAAAAAAATCACAAAAAGTAATTTACCCATGGCTTTCAGACATAAATATCATCATGTAAGTTACATCATAGATTGCTTAGAAATTGAGGTGCAAAACCTTCAAAGGCTGTGAATTAGCTCTGTCATGGTCGGACTACAAAAAAGCTAACACCATCAAGTATCTTGTGTCTTATACACCAAATGGTTTAGTGAAATATATTTCACCAGGGTATGAAGGCCGAATAACAGATACATGTTTGGTTGAATCATATAATTTCGTGAAGTGTTTGCAACCAGGTATGTATCTGATGGCTGACAAAGGATTCAAACATGTAGAATTATATTTACGTAAGGAGGGGGTAAAACTTGGTACGACCTCCAAGTGTTGCTACTGGAGCCAAACTATCCAAGAGCGAAGCAAGGGAAACCAAACAAATTGCCAGTTTGGGAATACACGTAGAGAAGGTAATTCGACACTTACGAGAATTTAGCGTGTTAAAGCCACATGCATGTGTTAATCATAATTTAGTTAAAGTACTTGATGATGTTATTATATTGCCTGCGGTTTAATTAATTTGCAAGATCCTCTCATTAAATAAAACTATCAAATTACCTTACGCTTACTAATTCAATTCGTTTCAAATTATCTTTATTCGTAGGTGAATAATATTTACACTTAAATTCGTCAAGATAATATTACGCAAAAATATAAAAGTACTTAAGATTACCACTCGTTCGTAAGGCTGATTCCCCTGAGAAGAACGAGCAAGAAACTCAAAGGGTTGCTCTTTTTCAAAAACATTGTGTTACAAAATACTAATTATCAGTTACATTAATCTATACAATAAAAATAGCGCTAAGTATTACAAACTCGCAATGAAAAGTAAACATTAAACTATATTTTATAAATTACGAGAACATGAATGAGCTAATACAAGCAATATAATGAACAAACCAACTGAATTTCTATTTTAGATAAAAGTATAATAAACTAGTAAAACACATCAAAGTAAGAAAAAATTTAGTAAACAAGAGCAGCTACTTTTATTAAAGCAACGCATGGTGTGTTCGTTTGTTCCTGTAGTGTAACTCATGCGTTGCTTTGATTTTCCCGCCTTGGTGGGTGTCGGCTTACTCGCCGGCACAACACTTTTGGCAGGTCCATTTTCAGTTGCCCGGTCTTCATCGTTTTGGTCGAGCTGCCATTTCCCGCGACGTCCTCGACCGTTATGTCGCTCGCCCGATGCTTCTTTTATTGGTCTACTGTGTGTCAGAAGCTCAAAGTGTCCCGACTTTGGGTTGCCTGTTAGTAGAAGGTAAATGGTTTCAGTGTGTTTTCTTGTGCTTATTATTGTTGGCTTATCCCTAAAAGTTATTTTTGTATCTCTTGTTCTTCGTTGTTTTGAGAAGATATGAAAGTTGCTATTCTGGGTTTCCGAGAGCGCAAGTATCTCTAGGCTCGTTCCATAGGTGCCATTTTTCCTCATATAGTTATAGTAGTTATTGAAGTCTTTCATATCGTCGTCCCCAATTAATGAAAATGTGTTAAGTTCTGACCAGTTTTGTTTTATATATCTTAGAGTAACCTCTCGGAGTCTTTCATGATGGTTTTGGTGGCCATATAAGTGTAAGCTAACTGCACGGAAAAGGCAATTTCCATCAACTACAATGTCGGATCTGGTAAAACTATCGGGAGTAGTTTCGGCTGAGGCGGTTGGTTGGATCGTTTGTCGTTGTTGTTGTTGTGGTGGTGCTGTAGCTGTTTGCACGACAGGGGTCCGCCTCCTCAACACCCTGCCATTATCAATATTATAATTATTATTATTTGACATAGTGTTCCCACGAGTATCCTAGGAAAGAAGGGTCGACTGCGGCAGAGCCTGGATGCCACAGCAAGGCTACTTACTCCCGGAGGGCGCCCGGTATCCGGGGGCTTCCCTTTCTCATTTACATTAACGATCTGCTGGAAAAGACCGGGAATCCAATCTACAGCTTTGCAGATGACAGTACGCTTGTCTCGTCATTCACCTTGAACGCTCGGACATCGGCTGCTCAGGCGAATATCCGCAGACAGCAGGAGGTCGTTCAACTTAACAAAGACCTGGAAGAAATTCTATCTTGGGGTGACAGTAACCAAGTGGAATTTAACGCTAAAAAAACCCAGGCAGCAGTTTTTTCTAAAAAAGTTAACGTTGCTGAACCCGACATGGTTATGTCAGGGCACTCCATTCCCCTAGCATCGTCGCTCAATTTGTTGGGCGTTAGTTTGGGAGCAAATATGTCCTGGCATGAACATGTTTCAGGCAGAGCAAGGAGAGCTTCTCAAAAGTTGGGAATATTATTTAGAACCACAAAGCTTTACACCCCACAACAACTGTTAATTCTTTACAAAGCCCAACTTCGACCAACTATGGAATACTGCTCCCACGTCTGGGGCTCCGATCCAAAACATACACTGCATTTGTTGGATTCTGTTCAGAGAAGAGTGGTCCGTCTGATTGGGGACCCGGAATTGACCGGCGGCCTTGATTCGCTGGAACATCGAAGGACGGTTGGCGACTTGAGTCTGTTCTACAAGTATTTTCATGGAAAGTGTACGAAGGATGTAGCCCGTTTAATTCCTCCCAAAGCGGTGCATGTTAGAAATACACGTCGCGCTGGTGCTTCACATCCGTATGAGGTTCAGCTTGTTACTCCGCGTACAGCGTTTTTCAAGCAATCTTTTATATGGAGAACGTCATCCCTTTGGAATAATTTGCCCAGCGCTATGTTTCCCACCGAGTACAATTTACAGCGATTCAACAACAACGTGAATCGCATTTATTTTTTTTTTTTTTCCGCACTCATGTCGCTCCTGGAGCGTTTGAGGGACTTCCCTGCAACACGTGTGCTAGACCATAAAAAAAAACGAGCAGGCCGATCTGCACAGGCGGCACCAGCTCACCAGTAAGACGAAGAGTCAACCATCGCACATCTCGCACACATTAGGTTCGTTCCAACCTTAAATCAGAAACAGATTTCCAGCAATTTGCAAATCGTGTTTATCGCGCATGTCTGTAAAATATTGACTTCTGATTAATTTTTATACGGATGGTTGGAACAGCTGATAATTTACTTGACGTGTGAATAAATATAACCTAATAAACTTAGGCCGGTCGAATCTTTGAATCTTGCTTTGAATAACCATAATTTTTTTTTTATTTACAAGGCTAAGCATAAAAGTCAAAATAGATCTAGAAGGTATGTGATAAGGTTAATGTGTAAATATATTCAACATTATATATTAACGGTATAATTACTAAATCACTCCAAATGTTGGAATTTGTGAGATGTTCTCACGACTTTCGTGGTGTCCAAGCACTACAAGCCTTTTTAAAATACTTTTATTCAAAGCTTCCACTTTGTCGGATTATAGGTTATGTTGCAAGCAAAATCAAAATAGTTGCAATACGCATGCGCCAAATTATTGGTTAGAAGATAATCCGCAAACTGTTCTGATAGTTTTCAAACAGGTTTGAATTTTAGTTGGAACATAAAACTAACAGTTTGCTAACCGTTAGTAACTTTGGTTGGAACGCAATTAACTTACTGCGCAGAATCCCGACTGTAAGAAACTGTTTCTGATGCGGGTTGGAACGAACTTATTATAGGGAAAAATACGATCGGGCCCTTGACGCCAACGCAAGCAAGGATTTAAAGAGAGCATGCTCTGCTTAAGTCTATATTTCTAAAATTATAGGATGTTTAATATTCTACAGAATTCAGTCTAGGTTGCTCACGTATGTAACATGTGTCACCTAGTTATTTACTACTTTATATCAAGCTTGAATAACACAGGCGTCCAGCCCGATGCTCCCTCAAAAGTACAACTCATAACTAGGTACGCCAAGTGTACTAATATATCATTACACAATATTTATTTAATTTCTTGTATTGGCCAGGCATTGCTGTCCAATAAATAATCATTAACCTTGTAATAGGCTTCCTTGATAAGGCATTTTTATGTGCGATT
The DNA here is from genome assembly GCA_019049505.1 of Pachyrhynchus sulphureomaculatus. Taxonomy (NCBI): domain Eukaryota; kingdom Metazoa; phylum Arthropoda; class Insecta; order Coleoptera; family Curculionidae; genus Pachyrhynchus; species Pachyrhynchus sulphureomaculatus. The sequence goes on along the minus strand of CM032456.1, from coordinate 113,256,480 downwards.
TGAATTTTGATTCGGTCAATTCTACCTACAATGTACTTTGGTACAGCAATGGATACACATTAGCTTTCCATAATGACACTAAAACTTTTAGAAAATCTGACACATATTTCTGATCAAATGTTACACATATAATTCCTACATTCTTGTTTGTGCTGTAGTTACAATCGGCAACACAAAAGTAACCCTTTTGAAGTCCAGTCAAATACATCTGTATCTGTATCTGCGCATTATATTTCTGTGCAGGTTTATCGGTTGATATTTCATTATTTCACAGTTGTTAAATTTTCTTTTTCTTCCCATTTCCAAAAACTTTTCAAGAACTCTACTATTTGATGGCAAATTGGGCTTACCATTTGATAATTGCTTTGACGTTATATATTTTAGGCTAGTGCCAACCCTAGACAGTTTGGATTTCATCCAGTAACATTCTACTGAAATACAGGACGGGTCTTCACTGCTGCGATGGACCCACATGAAGAATGCTATGGAGGACTTGCTTTGAGAGGCAATACAGTCATGGCATTGCACAGAAATAACTGCTTCTTCATTGGCTATTAACGTAACTGCATATAACTTTGCATGGACCTTACGTTCTAGGCAAATTTTACATTTCACTATACACATTTTTTTCATCACGTTTAAGTTGTACATAGCTTACAGCGTCATCATCATACGATGGGCGTAAGGACCTAAAATAAATAAAATCAATTAGTATGTACTTACTCATACGACATATCAACATTTTCATAACAATCATAACCTAACCTAAAACTATTAAAACGATGACGCAGAAATAAAGTGCAGTTTTTATGGGTTTTTGAGTTTTAAATTGTAGTTTTAATACAAATTACTTACTATATATACTTACATAGAAATTTTGATATTTAAATTGTGCTGCGCAAAAGTCTTTGTTTGACCCAAGAAACTCTCCAAGCATCAACAAATCAATTCTAGATAAATTAGAGCTATTTGCCTTGATAAATCCGTCTTCCATCACTAACGTTTCTGGGTTCTAGTTTTTGTAACACAAAACTAGGCAACTCGATAGTTTAAAACCACAAATTAATTGATAAACGGTGCAGAGATTATCGTTAACACAAGAGAAGTTCGACCGAAATAATGTCTACTTAGACGTGGCGTCATTCGCTGATTGGTATTCCACATAACATGGCGGATTGCTGTATTTTGCATTTTTATTTTAACAAAAATAATATTAATCTCACTTTTAATATAAAAATAAGAACATTTTTTAGAAACTTTTTAATCTATTTCATTATTTAAAATCTTAATTTCGGTGATTCATTGTTAGTGTCATCAGACCTATTCTACGCATTGTCGGCTCGCTTACACCCACAATCGACGCCATTTTTCGTAACGATTGCCCTAAGTCCTCCGAAATGAGCGGTTGTGTCCTTCAGATGACTCCAGGGATCCTCACGCTACATCTTTTCAAGTCGCACTTCCTCGCCGGTGTACTGGAACCTTCATTCTGGAGCCTTGTACCTGGCTGATTTCGACTATCGGGAAAACCGCATTATTTCAGGTGCTAACTGGCCGGTGCGAAGACCCTCGATGTTCGCGCATCTTCGATTATACACTGCACTTGTTACTTCAGTCAGTTTGCTCCACCTCTGGTGAAAGCATAATATGGTGGGAGATTTAAATTGAAATTTGTCTGGATTTTGGTGACGCACCCTGTACATACCATAGCGACATTAGAATAGAGAGAAAGTATATAGCCTGCTGTAAGCGAAAACGTATAATCGTTAAAAAGAGAAGGAAATAATATGAGATAATTCTGTCTCTGTTACTCCTTCGTTGGCTCCGAACGAAATACGAATAACATTCTCGCTCGGGGCATACGCCGAGTAAGAGAGACGAGAGACAGAATGACTCTTATATTATTTCTTTCTCTTTCTATGAGCACAACGCTTTTCTCAAGAACTTATCTCCTCTATTCTAATATCTCTATGGTACATACAACATATTTACTTACTCAGATAATTCTGTTTCTTCCTACTACTGTCGAACTGTTGTTGTCAACTTGCGACGTACCAGAACTGATTCCCCTCTCAGAATTTTTCAGTAAACGAGTCAATAGTACCACACCTGGTGTTATTTCGTCCAATTTTTTTGCATGTCTCTAATCGGATTGGGTTCGGTAAATAGATCTACGAATCGATAGCTACCAGAAAAAATAAGATTTAATTTAATGTTAGTTGACTTGTCTCTAAAATTATAAAGTTCGGTATAACCATTTAGAACATGGTTGCCAAAAAACGCTATTCAATACTAAAATTTATCTCTTTAAGTACACCTAAGATGCACATATTAACCGCATCATTGATTTTCTATTTATAAAAAATAATAGTGGCTTGTCAAACGAAGACTGCCAGTAATTTTTTCTCTTGCATTATAAGTATAAAAGGTCCAAGCATAACGAACAACATGGGCGTGTCGTTTGTTAGCTCGTCACCTAACCTAGTTTAAGAGAACAATGTTCAGCATTACACAACGCAGTCACGATAGTAATAGATTTATAACCCAGTCGCCAGAGGTTTTGAGCTCTCATTAAAGGTTAACAGGCTGCATTTTGGCACACAGGTCTTTTTTTGGACGTAGAATACGATAAAAAAAAGTTTGCTAAAGGTTGATGTTTGCTAAGCCTACAAATTCCAAAATAAAATCAAAAATTCGGTTTTTTCGGTAATATCTCGAAAAATAGAAAAGATATCGAAAAACTAATAACCACACGAAATTTTTACAGAAAAATAGTAGTAGTGATTTTTTCGAGATTTTTTTAATAGCGGGAGAATTTATTAAAAATTCGGATAGGTGATTCAAAAACTGCAGCGCGCCAAACAGGTTAATTTGAAAGTCTAGGCGCACCGCTCGAAGGTTAATCGATATTACTTGTTTTCAGAGTGTAAAAAAAAATTAAAAGATAGCTTTTTGAAAAGGAGACTTTCAGCTTTTTCCGATGATACTAATAGTTTTTATTTTTATTGCTTTATAATTTTTAAAACTTAAAACGAAATTTTTGTTTGCATGATTTTAACGGGTATACAGTACATTACAAATATTTAATAAAATATAGTATTGAAAAAAATCCTTGTTCATATATCATTATTATACCTTAAGTTTCAATATAAGAATAATTAAAAATACCTACATTATCTGTGTTATTTAAAAATTGAGTTTTAAAATATGAAAATTTGCCTGCTGTAGTGCGCTGCCAGCAATTTTACGTTCGAAACAGTACGAAATAGTCAAAAAGAGTCGAACACTTTAAAAACTTAAAAAAACTTTCTTTTTTTTTGTAATTTTGCTCTAAAAAAAGTGTTCATGATAAAAGTATTTTTTTGCTTATTATTAATCATACAACTTAAACTTAAAATAAAAAATATATATATTTAAAGGTGGGAAATGCAAGATAAAAGTCTAAGCTTTAAGTATTAAGTATTTGTATTTCTTTTAAACATCCAGGTACAAAGAAAACAGTTACTGAAAAAAAATGGCCGAATAATGATACGGTTCGTTAATTTTTGGAAAGAGAATGGTGGCTTATTTCAGTGAGTCAGTCTAAAAATGGAAACATTTAATATTCTCGTTATTTCTATAGATCTTATATAGAATTTTTTTAAAGCCCAACACCTTGTATATATATTTGTAATTTACCTTTATTCTACGACCACAGTATTCTATGTAGCATTTAAAATTTAGTCAGCATTTTCTTGAAAGTAATTTTTTAGGAAAAATGGTGCCTTTTAAAGCAGGATTTTACTATGCTATTTTCGTTTTTTATTCTGCACCTGGCCAATAAAATTTATTATATTATTGTTTATTTGTATTTATGTCTACGGACCTTCAACTAGAACTGAAAATTAGCTGTGGTTTTTGTTGAAAATTCCTAGTTATGTTAACAGGTCATGTCAGTTTCGGAATATTTTTTGAAAATAATATCCTTCATAAAATGTACACCAGTAGTGTAACTCAATATGATTACAAACCTTAGGCAACTAACCATACACTTTAAATTGAAAATGTCAAAAGTGACAACAAAATAATTCCGTTTTGTTGACAAATTTGCGTTGGGGCATTGGTTAATTTTAATTAAAGCAAATTTTAAAAATGAGACAAATAATATGTTTTTATCTCCTGATTTTTATTATACATGAGAGTAAATATTTTCGTTTTATTTGCATTTCTAACAGCATATCTAACCCAACTTTTTTACTTAAGGCAAAGCCCTAGAATGTTTGCCACGATCCTCCATCCACTATGGAGAGGATGTTTGTTTCTCTGAAATTAGGTGGGGATCTACTCCCTACTGGCAGCAAGGTAAGACCAATATATTTTTTATTAAAAGCCTTGTTTCTTTACCATTAACACAAAAAGATCAAAAGGGCAAGGTGTTTTTATTTACATAAAGATTCAATATATCCAGAGCTATCAGTAATGCAATTCTAGTAATTAAATTTTTTTTCGTTTTTGGACAATTAAGATTAAGGTATTTTATAGTTAGTTATCGATTCTCTGTAAATAATAAATTCCGACAGTAATTGAATAACTTTCTGATAGTGCGATGACCAAAGCTGTAATTCAACTAATTACAAACAAATTGTAGTTTTTAATATTTATAAATGATATCTCTGAAGTTATAGATGTCAATTACCAAATATTTGCTGATGACTTAAAACTGTAATTACTGGTGGAGCGACTTGAGGATTGTAAAAAATTACAAAACGGTCTTAAAAAAGTTTATAATTGGTATGCGGTCAATAAACTGATGCTTAATGTTATTAAATGCTGTGATGTCATTTACTAAAAAATTGTGCCCTTTGTATGATTATTATGTTAATGGATTGATGCTAGTTAAAATAGAAAATACATAGGATTTGTGGATCCTATTTGAGTCTAAGCTAAGTTTTTAGTGCTCACATAGATAGAGGAGGCAACACAAATGTTGGGATTTATTTTGAGAAATTGTTATTTAAGAATACAGCTGTACTTAAAACCTTATTTACGACCTTGGTGGGAAGCAAATTAGAATATGGTTCCATGATATGGTCACCATTTTATAGTAAATGTATATTAACACTGGAGCAAGTGCAAAGAATATTTTTAAAATATCTTTCTTTAAAAGACGATGGAGTGTACCTACAGAGAGGGATAGACAATGCAATATTATTACAGTAGTTTAATTTTGATAGACTTCAGAAACATAGATAAGTTCATTCAATAACATTTTTGTTTAAAATTGTTAATGGTAGTGTTATTTGTCCCTAGTTGAAAGAACAGAAGTTTGTTATTCCCAGAGGTCTTAGTAGATTAAGAAACTCTTTTTATCCGCCAAAAGCTACTATGAATATTAAGGGGTTACATACACCTTGAATTTTCAAAATTCCAATTTTTTCTTTGGATTTTTATTCTCTATACTTCTAAAAATTATTCAAAAAAAAATTTTAATAAAATTCCATTCCAAAGTTATAGCATTAAATGTGACCTGGCGTCGGATTGGAACCTCTACCTGTGTTCAGACACTGTCTGCAATATTACTCAGTCAATTTTTAATATTTCTTAACTTTTTTTTTAAATGTTAATAATTACTTTTTCTACAAAATGTCGAAAAGTTTTTTTAATTTTTCTAATAGGCCATTAGTTGAAAATTGCATACTAAAGTTTAAAACACCAGTTATAATCGTGGGAGCGACTATAACGTTTTTAAAAAACAACTAGAATTGAATTCTAAAAACTTTTATTTTTTTCGGTTCTCAACGAAAAACTTTTTAAGACACTTGATACAACAGACACACTCACTCTGCTATTGTTCATTACTTATATTTATAAACTTTATTTGCTGATAAAGGAAATCTTAGGTTGCACATTTATATATATTTTAAGCATTTTATCAGGATATAATTCCTCCCGACCTAGTTGAAAATTTAACCTGTAGGTTACTTTTTCATAAAGTCAAACTCGATTGCATCATCGGAATTTGTATTATTATTTTTAATTGTTTTCTTAGATTTCCTCAATCTTTTTACAATATATTTGGAAATGATTTATAATTAAAATCGATACAATTAATATGTAGGTAATGGTTATCCATACACTATTATATCTTAGTGCTACATCAGAAGATATATTTTCTAAATGTCTTTTTTGGTCAATCAATTCTTTCTTGATTTCATCGTTCACTTTTAGGTTTATATTATTTAAGTCTGTATCGTGGGGGTTAAAATAGGGTTGATGTGTCGCTTCTTGGTTCCATTGGATCTTCGGTAGAGGGATCTCTTCATAATTCAGTTTTACTTCATTATAAGATTTTAAAATTATATTATTTATTTGAATTTGACAGTTAATAGGTAATTCAATTAAATAAGAACCGTTTATTGGTTTATTTTTTTTTTTTCTAGTTTTTGACAATTTATTCTAATAAGTTCTTCTTTAGCAGTACTAACCATTTGTTATTTGAAATTTGAGTTATTTGATTTTTAATTATTTTAATTTGAAAGGGGTGACACTGTGTTATATTGTCTTTATATCTTAAAAGTTGCACGGTACAGGGTAGCTCTTCATTGGTGGCTTGACTTTCGCTTTTTTCACAGAGGTATTCATTTGGCTGCATTTCTTCACATTTTCTTTCTTGATATTGGTAATTATTAGTGTTCAAAGCAAGGTAGGGTTTTAGAGAGATGTTAATCATATAAGTATGGTTGATAGGGATTGGTACTGGATATAAATGAAAATATTGATACATTTCATCATCTACCAGTGGTATCTCTAATAAAAATATTATTTTATTTTTGTTAGCGTAACTCTTTATTTTTATGATTTTTTCTAAAAATAAAATATTTTGGAGAGAGTTTTCGAAAGGTAGTTTCTCAGTTGTTAATTGAGTTTTTAAATTATTTATCTCTATTAGTAATTCATTGGGGTCTACTATAGAGTTATGTAAAGTATTCAATTTTGAAAACGTTATGGCAATCTCTATCTTATTAAGAATGTCGTAAATCACTTGAAAGAGTGTGAATAATTGATTTAAACAAGTAATTATTCTGTTATACTGTCGATCATTAATTTTCTCAAGTGACATTTCCTTTAATGTTTGCTCTACCTGTATTATGCGTGATTTCAATATTAATTGATTATGCGTTAGATTTGATATCAATTTTTGAAAGTTATCGATCGCTTTATCTAAGATAGATATTCGATTTATCGCATCTATTTTAAGTTCATTACCTTGTACCTGTAGGGTTTCAATTCTTTTATTTATTAATTCGGCATCATATTGGTCCATGTTACCGGTTATGCTTTTTATAAATGTACCGAGGGGGTTGAAAATTCCTCGTTTAACTTTTTGAACTCTGCTATAGGGTAATATTTGAGTTATTAATTTTCTAATTTGGTTCTCAATAACATTTACCGTAACTAGAGAATTATAATATTCCTTTTGGTATTCACTTCTGTTTTTCAGTGTTGCCAGCATATATTTAGATTGTTCTTGAAGAGATTCAAACTCTGTAATTAAGGGTTGTATATTGTATTCCTGTATAAAGGTCCAATAATTTGTCATTATTCTTGCTGTTCCCATTTTATATGGTAAGATTCCTGGGTAGTTATTTAATTCATAAAGTTTTACATCGTTGGCTCTGGTGTAGAGGGTTGTGAGGGTGTACCAATATCTACAACAATGGGTTTCATTTTAGTTTCATTGATGTGAATGGTTTCCTTTATTTTCGTTTTTGGGTTTTCTATTTCGAGTTTATTCCTTTCCAAAATTTTGGTTATTATATATGGTCCTGAAAATTTATTTTTTACTTTACTAGACCGTTGGTCTATCTTTTTGTAAATTTGCATTCCAATTTTTGGTTTTATCTCAGTTTTCTTATCGTTCTGCTTTATAATTGCTTTCTCTTTCTTTGATTAAGATTTTTTCTTTTATTTTTTCGAATAATATTTGGGTGTTATTTTTATGATTGTGCAAATATTCCGTATATACGTGAGAGTGTATTAAATTCATAGGGTCTCTTGAATTTGTATGTCCTAATACCAATTCTTGCGGGGTAAAGTTTGTATCTGAATGGATGGTGTTGTTATACGCCACTATAGCATATGGCATTAAATTTGTAATGTCCGTTTGAGCGTCTTTCTCTCTTAAGATTCTAATATGTTCAATTATAGTGCTATGCAAGCGTTCTACGGGTGAATTGGATTCGTGGTGATAGGGGGTTGTGAAATGTATATCGATATCGTGTGTCTTAAGTAGGTTTTCTTCGACTTCGTTTTTAAATTCGGTCCCGTTGTCTACTATTACTTTCTTAGGGATTCCCATAAATGAAAAGAATCGTACTAATTGGTCACTGCACGATATTGCGTCTCCTAAATAGGGTAAAGCTTGTCCAAATTTTGAAAATTTGTCAATAATTGTTAAGAATTTGTCTTTTCCAATTTTAAGGTATCAATATGAATAATTGCAAATGGTTTACTCGGTGTTTCTGTTATTATAAGAGGTGGTTTAATTGGTTTCCTATTATATTTTGTTCGTTGACAGGTTTCACAATTATTGATGTATTCAGTGACATCCGTTTTTAGTGATTTCCAATAATAATTGGTTTTTAGGAATTTTATAGTTTCTTCTATACCTCGATGATTTGTTTTTCCTTCGTGCTTATATTGTATAAGTAGTCTTCTTTCATTGTCTTCTACATTATTAATGAGTTTTGTGCATTCTATTAGTTTGTAGTTTCGAAAGTTGTTAATCATAGCCTTATTGATTAAGGGTCTTAACTCTTTTGATAAGAAGTATATATGAGTTGTTTTGTCGTTTAAATACTCTTTTAAAAATTGAATTATTTTTTCTAGAGACATCGGTAAGATTGCTCTTATGATTTTGTTGCCATCAAATGTTTCTCTGTCAATTTTACTATAGTTTGTATATGGTGATTTTTTCAAAATTATTTGATTTTTCTTATTATTAATTATTTCGTCTAAGAGTGTTAAACTGCTGTCGTTATATTTTCCGCGTTTGTGGTATGAACTGTATTAATAGGTTTTCGATCTTTATACGGGGGTAAAATTTGTATATCCGAAATTATGTTTATTTTGCCTTTCTTCTTTTCTGTGCCAGTTATAATTCTTTTCGCGTCAGTTATAGTCGTGTCTTTTGGTTTTTTGCCAGTCATGATTTTAGCTTCTTTTGGGTTCTCAAGTTCTGCGATTACTTTTTGCACTTCTTCTTCAGAAATTTTAGTTGGGTCGTAATTATCTGATAAGAATTCTGAAATCTCTTGGTCTATATTTCCTGGATAATTGATTAAAGATTCGTTTTCTATGGCATTTATTGGAATTCTTGACAATGCGTCTGCGTTAGTATTTTGTTTTCCTTTTTTATAAATAATCTCATAGTCATACTCTTCTAGTTTTAATCTCCATCTCACTAATTTGCTATTTGGCTCTTTCAAATTGAATAACCACACTAAGGGTCTATGATCTGTATATATTTTAAATTTCCTTCCGTATAGGTATGGCCTAAAATATTTACATGCCCATACTATACTTAAAAGTTCTTTTTCTATTGTCGAATATTTCTGTTCTGTGTCATTTAATGTTCTAGAAGCATAAGCTATAGGATTATCATTTGGAGGGTTACCTTGTGATAAAACTGCTCCAAGGGCGTCCGTTGTTAATACGAATGGCTTTTCGAAATCGGGGTATTTTAATATTGGTGAGTTTATTAATAACTTTTTCAAATGTTCGAATGCTTTCATGAATTTTGGGGAGTGATTAACTTTAGATCCTTTTTTTAAACATTTTGTAAGGGGTTTAGAAATTTTAGCAAAGTCCTTGATAAATTTTCTATAGTATCCTGCTAAGCCTAAAAATGATTTTATCTCTTTTTGAGTTCTTGGAATTGGGAACTTTTTAACTGCCTCTATTTTCTCTGGATTTGGTTTTATACCTTTATTCGTAACTTGATGTCCTAAATATGCGATCTCTCTATGTAGGAATTCACTTTTATCTAGTTGTACCTTTAAATTTGCTTCTCTTAGTCTCTCAAATATTCTTTTTAATCTATCTGTGTGTTCTTGTAAAGATGTCGAAAATATAATTATGTCGTCAAGATAAACAAAACATATTTCATTCTGTAATCCTCGTAATACGCTGTTCATAATTTTTTGGAATGTTGCGGGGGCATTTTTAAGTCCAAAGGGCATTCGCTTAAACTCGTAATGTCCTATATCTGTAGAAAATGCTGTTTTTGGTGTATCGTTAGGATCCATTTCTACTTGGTGATATCCATTAGCTAAGTCCAATGTACTGAAATATTGTGCTTTTTCCGAGTTTATCTAATATATCATTAATCTGGGGAACGGGAAATTGTTGATTTATGGTCTTTTCATTCAATTTTCTGTAATCTATCACAATTCTCCATTTGCGCACACCTGATGCATCCATTTTCTTCGGCACTATCCATATTGGGCTACTCCAAGGTGAAGTTGACTCTTGGATGATTCCATTTCTTAGCATTTCAGAAATTTGCCTTTTTACTTCTGCTTTATGTATATGGGGATATCTATATGTCTTAGTGAAAAGAGGTGTTTCATCTTTCAACTTGATTTGATGTTTAACTTTGTTGGTAAAGGTTAAGGGTGTATTTTTGCAATAAAATATGTCTCTATACTCGTAACATAATTTTCTCATTGCGTCGTACTCTTCCTGATTGCAATGGTCCAATCTTAAATTTTTCAAATTTTGTTTTTCTCAAAATATCAATTTTTTGATCTTCCTCGTAGTTTTTTTCTACAAAATTTAATTCTGTTTCCTCAAATTTTTCTATCTCAAAGGGTTCGAATATTGTGATCTTCATAGGGTTTTCGCTAGGATTAATAATTGTTGTTAGAGCATGGTGGTTCTCTCTCTTTTTACAATAGCTTCAGGTATTTCTGCTTTTCCTAATTTTTCGTAATTTAAAATTCCTATTCCATTCTTTTTATTTACTGGAATTTTTATAATTTGTTGCGTTCTCGGGGGAATAATGAATTCACACGGTTTTGTTCTTTTTGGATTTTTGTTAAAATACAAGGGTAGATTCGCATTTATAGATTCTAATCTGGATTCTCTTAAATTTATTTGTGCATTTATATGGGTTAAAAAGTCTATACCTAATAATCCATCATAGTTTGGGGAAAAATCGAATAAGTAAAATTTGTGATAATCTGGACAATTAAAAGAGGGAAATATTGGAATATTCATGATTTCGTTATGACTAGAAATTGCGTGAGCTATCTTTACAGTAAAAAATTCATTTTCAATAAAATCGGGAAATATTTCGTAAGCTAATTCTGGTTTAATGAAACTTTTGCCACTTCCTGTATCAATTAAAAAGTATGCGTTTAATTCTGGTAGGTAGATCACTGGTAATTGGTTATCCGAATTTGTATTTAGTATTATCAACTCGTCTGTATTGATTCCTGGCTTAAATGAAAATTTTCATCAGATTGGGCATTAAGAAATTCGTTTTCATACTGTGTTTTCCAATCTATATCATTTTGTTGCATTTCTGGGTAATAATCGTCATTATATTCGTTCGGGTCGAAATCGATAGGTTCCGTATTATTTAGGTCAAAATCTAAGGGTTCCGAACTATTTGGGTCAAAATTTGTGGGTTCCATATTATTTGTACGTTAAATCATTTGATTGTACAGTTCCTCTGCAAGGAATTTTCTTTGGGGTTGACTTCGATGTAAGACTGCGTTTCCTAATGACATATCCATTGGTTGGGGTTGATTTGATCTAACTATGGAAGATGTTGCTTGTCTTTTTATTCCACGGTAGAATGGTTGTTGAAAATTATTATTTCTCTGCGAGAAATTACTCTGTCTGGTAGGATATAAAGGTAAATTCGGCCTTATCATGCGATTTTATGGATTTTGGAAATTTTGTGGTCTTTGAATATTTGGGGTTTGAACATTTCTCTGGGGGTTATATCGGAATTGACCGTATCCTAAAAATTGATAGGGGTTATTGTTTGGTCTGTTTATATGTGGAATGTTCTGGGGTCTTAGATTGTGATTTGTCAGTGGATTGTTTATTTGGGTATTTTGACTCGTTGAGGTATTTTGATTGATTTTATTTATTAAGTTACCTCGATTTTTTATATTGGATAAAGTTTTCTTCTTCTTGAGCGAAGCTCATTGCTTGTTCAAGTGATAAGGGATTTTTTTAATCTTACTACTAGCTGCGTATTATATGGTAGGTTATTTATATAAGCTTTCAAAATTAAGTTGCTATATTCTTGAATTTTTAGAATTTTTATATTACGGGCTATGTTTTCCACGTTGATTTTTGCAAATAGTAAGCTACGTGCATCCTGTAATCTTATTCCGAATTGTTTAATAGATTCATTTTTTTTCGATTTTAAAAGTTATGATATCCTGTATTATACAATCAATCGAACGTCTATCTGAGAATGTTCCCATTTCCAAAAACTTTTCAAGAACTCTACTATTTGATGGCAAATTGGGCTTACCATTTGATAATTGCTTTGACGTTATATATATTTTAGGCTAGTGCCAACCCTAGACAGTTTGGATTTCATCCAGTAACATTCTACTGAAATACAGGACGGGTCTTCACTGCTGCGATGGACCCACATGAAGAATGCTATGGAGGACTTGCTTTGAGAGGCAATACAGTCATGGCATTGCACAGAAATAACTGCTTCTTCATTGGCTATTAACGTAACTGCATATAACTTTGCATGGACCTTACGTTCTAGGCAAATTTTACATTTCACTATACACATTTTTTTCATCACGTTTAAGTTGTACATAGCTTACAGCGTCATCATCATACGATGGGCGTAAGGACCTAAAATAAATAAAATCAATTAGTATGTACTTACTCATACGACATATCAACATTTTCATAACAATCATAACCTAACCTAAAACTATTAAAACGATGACGCAGAAATAAAGTGCAGTTTTTATGGGTTTTTGAGTTTTAAATTGTAGTTTTAATACAAATTACTTACTATATATACTTACATAGAAATTTTGATATTTAAATTGTGCTGCGCAAAAGTCTTTGTTTGACCCAAGAAACTCTCCAAGCATCAACAAATCAATTCTAGATAAATTAGAGCTATTTGCCTTGATAAATCCGTCTTCCATCACTAACGTTTCTGGGTTCTAGTTTTTGTAACACAAAACTAGGCAACTCGATAGTTTAAAAACCACAAATTAATTGATAAACGGTGCAGAGATTATCGTTAACACAAGAGAAGTTCGACCGAAATAATGTCTACTTAGACGTGGCGTCATTCGCTGATTGGTATTCCACATAACATGGCGGATTGCTGTATTTTGCATTTTTATTTTAACAAAAATAATATTAATCTCACTTTTAATATAAAAATAAGAACATTTTTTAGAAACTTTTTAATCTATTTCATTATTTAAAATCTTAATTTCGGTGATTCATTGTTAGTGTCATCAGACCTATTCTACGCATTGTCGGCTCGCTTACACCCACAATCGACGCCATTTTTCGTAACGATTGCCCTAAGTCCTCCGAAATGAGCGGTTGTGTCCTTCAGATGACTCCAGGGATCCTCACGCTACATCTTTTCAAGTCGCACTTCCTCGCCGGTGTACTGGAACCTTCATTCTGGAGCCTTGTACCTGGCTGATTTCGACTATCGGGAAAACCGCATTATTTCAGGTGCTAACTGGCCGGTGCGAAGACCCTCGATGTTCGCGCATCTTCGATTATACACTGCACTTGTTACTTCAGTCAGTTTGCTCCACCTCTGGTGAAAGCATAATATGGTGGGAGATTTAAATTGAAATTTGTCTGGATTTTGGTGACGCACCCTGTACATACCATAGCGACATTAGAATAGAGAGAAAGTATATAGCCTGCTGTAAGCGAAAACGTATAATCGTTAAAAAGAGAAGGAAATAATATGAGATAATTCTGTCTCTGTTACTCCTTCGTTGGCTCCGAACGAAATACGAATAACATTCTCGCTCGGGGCATACGCCGAGTAAGAGAGACGAGAGACAGAATGACTCTTATATTATTTCTTTCTCTTTCTATGAGCACAACGCTTTTCTCAAGAACTTATCTCCTCTATTCTAATATCTCTATGGTACATACAACATATTTACTTACTCAGATAATTCTGTTTCTTCCTACTACTGTCGAACTGTTGTTGTCAACTTGCGACGTACCAGAACTGATTCCCCTCTCAGAATTTTTCAGTAAACGAGTCAATAGTACCACACCTGGTGTTATTTCGTCCAATTTTTTTTGCATGTCTCTAATCGGATTGGGTTCGGTAAATAGATCTACGAATCGATAGCTACCAGAAAAAATAAGATTTAATTTAATGTTAGTTGACTTGTCTCTAAAATTATAAAGTTCGGTATAACCATTTAGAACATGGTTGCCAAAAAACGCTATTCAATACTAAAATTTATCTCTTTAAGTACACCTAAGATGCACATATTAACCGCATCATTGATTTTCTATTTATAAAAAATAATAGTGGCTTGTCAAACGAAGACTGCCAGTAATTTTTTCTCTTGCATTATAAGTATAAAAGGTCCAAGCATAACGAACAACATGGGCGTGTCGTTTGTTAGCTCGTCACCTAACCTAGTTTAAGAGAACAATGTTCAGCATTACACAACGCAGTCACGATAGTAATAGATTTATAACCCAGTCGCCAGAGGTTTTGAGCTCTCATTAAAGGTTAACAGGCTGCATTTTGGCACACAGGTCTTTTTTTGGACGTAGAATACGATAAAAAAAAGTTTGCTAAAGGTTGATGTTTGCTAAGCCTACAAATTCCAAAATAAAATCAAAAATTCGGTTTTTCGGTAATATCTCGAAAAATAGAAAAGATATCGAAAAACTAATAACCACACGAAATTTTTACAGAAAAATAGTAGTAGTGATTTTTTCGAGATTTTTTTAATAGCGGGAGAATTTATTAAAAATTCGGATAGGTGATTCAAAAACTGCAGCGCGCCAAACAGGTTAATTTGAAAGTCTAGGCGCACCGCTCGAAGGTTAATCGATATTACTTGTTTTCAGAGTGTAAAAAAAAATTAAAAGATAGCTTTTTGAAAAGGAGACTTTCAGCTTTTTTCCGATGATACTAATAGTTTTTATTTTTATTGCTTTATAATTTTTAAAACTTAAAACGAAATTTTTGTTTGCATGATTTTAACGGGTATACAGTACATTACAAATATTTAATAAAATATAGTATTGAAAAAAATCCTTGTTCATATATCATTATTATACCTTAAGTTTCAATATAAGAATAATTAAAAATACCTACATTATCTGTGTTATTTAAAAATTGAGTTTTAAAATATGAAAATTTGCCTGCTGTAGTGCGCTGCCAGCAATTTTACGTTCGAAACAGTACGAAATAGTCAAAAAGAGTCGAACGAACACTTTAAAAACTTAAAAAAACTTTCTTTTTTTTTGTAATTTTGCTCTAAAAAAAGTGTTCATGATAAAAGTATTTTTTGCTTATTATTAATCATACAACTTAAACTTAAAATAAAAAATATATATATTTAAAGGTGGGAAATGCAAGATAAAAGTCTAAGCTTTAAGTATTAAGTATTTGTATTTCTTTTAAACATCCAGGTACAAAGAAAACAGTTACTGAAAAAAAATGGCCGAATAATGATACGGTTCGTTAATTTTTGGAAAGAGAATGGTGGCTTATTTCAGTGAGTCAGTCTAAAAAATGGAAACATTTAATATTCTCGTTATTTCTATAGATCTTATATAGAATTTTTTTAAAGCCCAACACCTTGTATATATATTTGTAATTTACCTTTATTCTACGACCACAGTATTCTATGTAGCATTTAAAATTTAGTCAGCATTTTCTTGAAAGTAATTTTTTAGGAAAAATGGTGCCTTTTAAAGCAGGATTTTACTATGCTATTTTCGTTTTTTATTCTGCACCTGGCCAATAAAATTTATTATATTATTGTTTATTTGTATTTATGTCTACGGACCTTCAACTAGAACTGAAAATTAGCTGTGGTTTTTGTTGAAAATTCCTAGTTATGTTAACAGGTCATGTCAGTTTCGGAAATATTTTTTGAAAATAATATCCTTCATAAAATGTACACCAGTAGTGTAACTCAATATGATTACAAACCTTAGGCAACTAACCATACACTTTAAATTGAAAATGTCAAAAGTGACAACAAAATAATTCCGTTTTGTTGACAAATTTGCGTTGGGGCATTGGTTAATTTTAATTAAAGCAAATTTTAAAAATGAGACAAATAATATGTTTTTATCTCCTGATTTTTATTATACATGAGAGTAAATATTTTCGTTTTATTTGCATTTCTAACAGCATATCTAACCCAACTTTTTTACTTAAGGCAAAGCCCTAGAATGTTTGCCACGATCCTCCATCCACTATGGAGAGGATGTTTGTTTCTCTGAAATTAGGTGGGGATCTACTCCCTACTGGCAGCAAGGTAAGACCAATATATTTTTTATTAAAAGCCTTGTTTCTTTACCATTAACACAAAAAGATCAAAAGGGCAAGGTGTTTTTATTTACATAAAGATTCAATATATCCAGAGCTATCAGTAATGCAATTCTAGTAATTAAATTTTTTTTTCGTTTTTGGACAATTAAGATTAAGGTATTTTATAGTTAGTTATCGATTCTCTGTAAATAATAAATTCCGACAGTAATTGAATAACTTTCTGATAGTGCGATGACCAAAGCTGTAATTCAACTAATTACAAACAAATTGTAGTTTTTAATATTTATAAATGATATCTCTGAAGTTATAGATGTCAATTACCAAATATTTGCTGATGACTTAAAACTGTAATTACTGGTGGAGCGACTTGAGGATTGTAAAAAATTACAAAACGGTCTTAAAAAAGTTTATAATTGGTATGCGGTCAATAAACTGATGCTTAATGTTATTAAATGCTGTGATGTCATTTACTAAAAAATTGTGCCCTTTGTATGATTATTATGTTAATGGATTGATGCTAGTTAAAATAGAAAATACATAGGATTTGTGGATCCTATTTGAGTCTAAGCTAAGTTTTTAGTGCTCACATAGATAGAGGAGGCAACACAAATGTTGGGATTTATTTTGAGAAATTGTTATTTAAGAATACAGCTGTACTTAAAACCTTATTTACGACCTTGGTGGGAAGCAAATTAGAATATGGTTCCATGATATGGTCACCATTTTATAGTAAATGTATATTAACACTGGAGCAAGTGCAAAGAATATTTTTAAAATATCTTTCTTTAAAAGACGATGGAGTGTACCTACAGAGAGGGATAGACAATGCAATATTATTACAGTAGTTTAATTTTGATAGACTTCAGAAACATAGATAAGTTCATTCAATAACATTTTTGTTTAAAATTGTTAATGGTAGTGTTATTTGTCCCTAGTTGAAAGAACAGAAGTTTGTTATTCCCAGAGGTCTTAGTAGATTAAGAAACTCTTTTTATCCGCCAAAAGCTACTATGAATATTAAGGGGTTACATACACCTTGAATTTTCAAAATTCCAATTTTTTCTTTGGATTTTTATTCTCTATACTTCTAAAAATTATTCAAAAAAAAATTTTAATAAAATTCCATTCCAAAGTTATAGCATTAAATGTGACCTGGCGTCGGATTGGAACCTCTACCTGTGTTCAGACACTGTCTGCAATATTACTCAGTCAATTTTTAATATTTCTTAACTTTTTTTTTAAATGTTAATAATTACTTTTTCTACAAAATGTCGAAAAGTTTTTTTAATTTTTCTAATAGGCCATTAGTTGAAAATTGCATACTAAAGTTTAAAACACCAGTTATAATCGTGGGAGCGACTATAACGTTTTTAAAAAACAACTAGAATTGAATTCTAAAAACTTTTATTTTTTTCGGTTCTCAACGAAAAACTTTTTAAGACACTTGATACAACAGACACACTCACTCTGCTATTGTTCATTACTTATATTTATAAACTTTATTTGCTGATAAAGGAAATCTTAGGTTGCACATTTATATATATTTTAAGCATTTTATCAGGATATAATTCCTCCCGACCTAGTTGAAAATTTAACCTGTAGGTTACTTTTTCATAAAGTCAAACTCGATTGCATCATCGGATTTTTGTATTATTATTTTTAATTGTTTTCTTAGATTTCCTCAATCTTTTTACAATATATTTGGAAATGATTATAATTAAAATCGATACAATTAATATGTAGGTAATGGTTATCCATACACTATTATATCTTAGTGCTACATCAGAAGATATATTTTCTAAATGTCTTTTTTGGTCAATCAATTCTTTCTTGATTTCATCGTTCACTTTTAGGTTTATATTATTTAAGTCTATATCGTGGGGGTTAAAATAGGGTTGATGTGTCGCTTCTTGGTTCCATTGGATCTTCGGTAGAGGGATCTCTTCATAATTCAGTTTTACTTCATTATAAGATTTTAAAATTATATTATTTATTTGAATTTGACAGTTAATAGGTAATTCAATTAAATAAGAACCGTTTATTGGTTTATTTTTTTCTAGTTTTTTGACAATTTATTCTAATAAGTTCTTCTTTAGCAGTACTAACCATTTGTTATTTGAAATTTGAGTTATTTGATTTTAATTATTTTAATTTGAAAGGGGTGACACTGTGTTATATTGTCTTTATATCTTAAAAGTTGCACGGTACAGGGTAGCTCTTCATTGGTGGCTTGACTTTCGCTTTTTTCACAGAGGTATTCATTTGGCTGCATTTCTTCACATTTTCTTTCTTGATATTGGTAATTATTAGTGTTCAAAGCAAGGTAGGGTTTTAGAGAGATGTTAATCATATAAGTATGGTTGATAGGGATTGGTACTGGATATAAATGAAAATATTGATACATTTCATCATCTACCAGTGGTATCTCTAATAAAAATATTATTTTATTTTTGTTAGCGTAACTCTTTATTTTTATGATTTTTTCTAAAAATAAAATATTTTGGAGAGAGAGTTTTCGAAAGGTAGTTTCTCAGTTGTTAATTGAGTTTTTAAATTATTTATCTCTATTAGTAATTCATTGGGGTCTACTATAGAGTTATGTAAAGTATTCAATTTTGAAAACGTTATGGCAATCTCTATCTTATTAAGAATGTCGTAAATCACTTGAAAGAGTGTGAATAATTGATTTAAACAAGTAATTATTCTGTTATACTGTCGATCATTAATTTTCTCAAGTGACATTTCCTTTAATGTTTTGCTCTACCTGTATTATGCGTGATTTCAATATTAATTGATTATGCGTTAGATTTGATATCAATTTTTGAAAGTTATCGATCGCTTTATCTAAGATAGATATTCGATTTATCGCATCTATTTTAAGTTCATTACCTTGTACCTGTAGGGTTTCAATTCTTTTATTTATTAATTCGGCATCATATTGGTCCATGTTACCGGTTATGCTTTTTATAAATGTACCGAGGGGGTTGAAAATTCCTCGTTTAACTTTTTGAACTCTGCTATAGGGTAATATTTGAGTTATTAATTTTCTAATTTGGTTCTCAATAACATTTACCGTAACTAGAGAATTATAATATTCCTTTTGGTATTCACTTCTGTTTTTCAGTGTTGCCAGCATATATTTAGATTGTTCTTGAAGAGATTCAAACTCTGTAATTAAGGGTTGTATATTGTATTCCTGTATAAAGGTCCAATAATTTGTCATTATTCTTGCTGTTCCCATTTTATATGGTAAGATTCCTGGGTAGTTATTTAATTCATAAAGTTTTACATCGTTGGCTCTGGTGTAGAGGGTTGTGAGGGTGTACCAATATCTACAACAATGGGTTTCATTTTAGTTTCATTGATGTGAATGGTTTCCTTTATTTTCGTTTTTGGGTTTTCTATTTCGAGTTTATTCCTTTCCAAAATTTTGGTTATTATATATGGTCCTGAAAATTTATTTTTTACTTTACTAGACCGTTGGTCTATCTTTTTGTAAATTTGCATTCCAATTTTTTGGTTTTATCTCAGTTTTCTTATCGTTCTGCTTTATAATTGCTTTCTCTTTCTTTGATTAAGATTTTTCTTTTATTTTTTCGAATAATATTTGGGTGTTATTTTTATGATTGTGCAAATATTCCGTATATACGTGAGAGTGTATTAAATTCATAGGGTCTCTTGAATTTGTATGTCCTAATACCAATTCTTGCGGGGTAAAGTTTGTATCTGAATGGATGGTGTTGTTATACGCCACTATAGCATATGGCATTAAATTTGTAATGTCCGTTTGAGCGTCTTTCTCTCTTAAGATTCTAATATGTTCAATTATAGTGCTATGCAAGCGTTCTACGGGTGAATTGGATTCGTGGTGATAGGGGGTTGTGAAATGTATATCGATATCGTGTGTCTTAAGTAGGTTTTCTTCGACTTCGTTTTTTAAATTCGGTCCCGTTGTCTACTATTACTTTCTTAGGGATTCCCATAAATGAAAAGAATCGTACTAATTGGTCACTGCACGATATTGCGTCTCCTAAATAGGGTAAAGCTTGTCCAAATTTTGAAAATTTGTCAATAATTGTTAAGAATTTGTCTTTTCCAATTTTAAGGTATCAATATGAATAATTGCAAATGGTTTACTCGGTGTTTCTGTTATTATAAGAGGTGGTTTAATTGGTTTCCTATTATATTTTGTTCGTTGACAGGTTTCACAATTATTGATGTATTCAGTGACATCCGTTTTTAGTGATTTCCAATAATAATTGGTTTTTAGGAATTTTATAGTTTCTTCTATACCTCGATGATTTGTTTTTTCCTTCGTGCTTATATTGTATAAGTAGTCTTCTTTCATTGTCTTCTACATTATTAATGAGTTTTTGCATTCTATTAGTTTGTAGTTTCGAAAGTTGTTAATCATAGCCTTATTGATTAAGGGTCTTAACTCTTTTGATAAGAAGTATATATGAGTTGTTTTGTCGTTTAAATACTCTTTTAAAAATTGAATTATTTTTTCTAGAGACATCGGTAAGATTGCTCTTATGATTTTGTTGCCATCAAATGTTTCTCTGTCAATTTTACTATAGTTTGTATATGGTGATTTTTTCAAAATTATTTGATTTTTCTTATTATTAATTATTTCGTCTAAGAGTGTTAAACTGCTGTCGTTATTTTCCGCGTTTGTGGTATGAACTGTATTAATAGGTTTTCGATCTTTATACGGGGGTAAAATTTGTATATCCGAAATTATGTTTATTTTGCCTTTCTTCTTTTCTGTGCCAGTTATAATTCTTTTCGCGTCAGTTATAGTCGTGTCTTTTGGTTTTTTGCCAGTCATGATTTTAGCTTCTTTTGGGTTCTCAAGTTCTGCGATTACTTTTTGCACTTCTTCTTCAGAAATTTTAGTTGGGTCGTAATTATCTGATAAGAATTCTGAAATCTCTTGGTCTATATTTCCTGGATAATTGATTAAAGATTCGTTTTCTATGGCATTTATTGGAATTCTTGACAATGCGTCTGCGTTAGTATTTTGTTTTCCTTTTTTATAAATAATCTCATAGTCATACTCTTCTAGTTTTAATCTCCATCTCACTAATTTGCTATTTGGCTCTTTCAAATTGAATAACCACACTAAGGGTCTATGATCTGTATATATTTTAAATTTCCTTCCGTATAGGTATGGCCTAAAATATTTACATGCCCATACTATACTTAAAAGTTCTTTTTCTATTGTCGAATATTTCTGTTCTGTGTCATTTAATGTTCTAGAAGCATAAGCTATAGGATTATCATTTGGAGGGTTACCTTGTGATAAAACTGCTCCAATTTGATGCGTCCGTTGTTAATACGAATGGCTTTTCGAAATCGGGGTATTTTAATATTGGTGAGTTTATTAATAACTTTTTCAAATGTTCGAATGCTTTCATGAATTTTGGGGAGTGATTAACTTTAGATCCTTTTTTTAAACATTTTGTAAGGGGTTTAGAAATTTTAGCAAAGTCCTTGATAAATTTTCTATAGTATCCTGCTAAGCCTAAAAATGATTTTATCTCTTTTTGAGTTCTTGGAATTGGGAACTTTTTAACTGCCTCTATTTTCTCTGGATTTGGTTTTATACCTTTATTCGTAACTTGATGTCCTAAATATGCGATCTCTCTATGTAGGAATTCACTTTTATCTAGTTGTACCTTTAAATTTGCTTCTCTTAGTCTCTCAAATATTCTTTTTAATCTATCTGTGTGTTCTTGTAAAGATGTCGAAAATATAATTATGTCGTCAAGATAAACAAAACATATTTCATTCTGTAATCCTCGTAATACGCTGTTCATAATTTTTTGGAATGTTGCGGGGGCATTTTTAAGTCCAAAGGGCATTCGCTTAAACTCGTAATGTCCTATATCTGTAGAAAATGCTGTTTTTGGTGTATCGTTAGGATCCATTTCTACTTGGTGATATCCATTAGCTAAGTCCAATGTACTGAAATATTGTGCTTTTCCGAGTTTATCTAATATATCATTAATCTGGGGAATGGGAAATTGTTGATTTATGGTCTTTTCATTCAATTTTCTGTAATCTATCACAATTCTCCATTTGCGCACACCTGATGCATCCATTTTCTTCGGCACTATCCATATTGGGCTACTCCAAGGTGAAGTTGACTCTTGGATGATTCCATTTCTTAGCATTTCAGAAATTTTGCCTTTTTACTTCTGCTTTATGTATATGGGGATATCTATATGTCTTAGTGAAAAGAGGTGTTTCATCTTTCAACTTGATTTGATGTTTAACTTTGTTGGTAAAGGTTAAGGGTGTATTTTTGCAATAAAATATGTCTCTATACTCGTAACATAATTTTCTCATTGCGTCGTACTCTTCCTGATTGCAATGGTCCAATCTTAAATTTTTCAAATTTTGTTTTCTCAAAATATCAATTTTTTGATCTTCCTCGTAGTTTTTTTTCTACAAAATTTAATTCTGTTTCCTCAAATTTTTCTATCTCAAAGGGTTCGAATATTGTGATCTTCATAGGGTTTTCGCTAGGATTAATAATTGTTGTTAGAGCATGGTGGTTCTCTCTTTTTACAATAGCTTCAGGTATTTCTGCTTTTCCTAATTTTTCGTAATTTAAAATTCCTATTCCATTCTTTTTATTTACTGGAATTTTTATAATGTGTTGCGTTCTCGGGGGAATAATGAATTCACACGGTTTTGTTCTTTTTGGATTTTTGTTAAAATACAAGGTAGATTCGCATTTATAGATTCTAATCTGGATTCTCTTAAATTTATTTGTGCATTTATATGGGTTAAAAAGTCTATACCTAATAATCCATCATAGTTTGGGGAAAAATCGAATAAGTAAAATTTGTGATAATCTGGACAATTAAAAGAGGGAAATATTGGAATATTCATGATTTCGTTATGACTAGAAATTGCGTGAGCTATCTTTACAGTAAAAAAAATTCATTTTCAATAAAATCGGGAAATATTTCGTAAGCTAATTCTGGTTTAATGAAACTTTTGCCACTTCCTGTATCAATTAAAAAAAGTATGCGTTTAATTCTGGTAGGTAGATCACTGGTAATTGGTTATCCGAATTTGTATTTAGTATTATCAACTCGTCTGTATTGATTCCTGGCTTAAATGAAAATTTTCATCAGATTGGGCATTAAGAAATTCGTTTTCATACTGTGTTTTCCAATCTATATCATTTTGTTGCATTTCTGGGTAATAATCGTCATTATATTCGTTCGGGTCGAAATCGATAGGTTCCGTATTATTTAGGTCAAAATCTAAGGGTTCCGAACTATTTGGGTCAAAATTTGTGGGTTCCATATTATTTGTACGTTAAATCATTTGATTGTACAGTTCCTCTGCAAGGAATTTTCTTTGGGGTTGACTTCGATGTAAGACTGCGTTTCCTAATGACATATCCATTGGTTGGGGTTGATTTGATCTAACTATGGAAGATGTTGCTTGTCTTTTTATTCCACGGTAGAATGGTTGTTGAAAATTATTATTTCTCTGCGAGAAATTACTCTGTCTGGTAGGATATAAAGGTAAATTCGGCCTTATCATGCGATTTTATGGATTTTGGAAATTTTGTGGTCTTTGAATATTTGGGGTTTGAACATTTCTCTGGGGGTTATATCGGAATTGACCGTATCCTAAAAATTGATAGGGTTATTGTTTGGTCTGTTTATATGTGGAATGTTCTGGGGTCTTAGATTGTGATTTGTCAGTGGATTGTTTATTTGGGTATTTTGACTCGTTGAGGTATTTTGATTGATTTTATTTATTAAGTTACCTCGATTTTTATATTGGATAAAGTTTTCTTCTTCTTGAGCGAAGCTCATTGCTTGTTCAAGTGATAAGGGATTTTTTAATCTTACTACTAGCTGCGTATTATATGGTAGGTTATTTATATAAGCTTTCAAATTAAGTTGCTATATTCTTGAATTTTTAGAATTTTTATATTACGGGCTATGTTTTCCACGTTGATTTTTGCAAATAGTAAGCTACGTGCATCCTGTAATCTTATTCCGAATTGTTTAATAGATTCATTTTTTTCGATTTTAAAAGTTATGATATCCTGTATTATACAATCAATCGAACGTCTATCTGAGAATGTTTCGATTATCGCGTTCTTTACTAAATCCCAGTTATTTAATTCGACACGGGAAGCAATCAAATCTGCTGCTCTTCCGTTTAATTTTGACAAAATGGTATCGAATAGACACACATTTATTGGGGCATTTGGATCTTCTCTATCTATATGGTTGGTTAATAAATTGTCACAGGCATTTATGAATCTGGTAATCAATTTGGTATTTCCATCAAATGAGGGGATGTTATCAGCTTGGTAACGGATTAAATTGTAATTAGGGTTTGCCATTATTTTCAAAATAAAATTTCAAAAAAAAAATTCAAAAATATGGTAAAAATATAAAAATATGTAAAAAGTTACACCTTAAAATTAAATTGCCTTAAAACTAAAATTTGCGTGAATTTTTTGAATTTCACTGCGTGATTTTCAAAAATTTCCTGCCTTCAGCCTCGAAATTCTCTGCTCTTTCTGTTTGAAATCTCACTGCGTGAGTTTGTAAAATTTATCTCACTGCGTGCGTGTCTCTGAAAAGAAAAGAAAATTTGTTCTGCTGTTCCCACTGCGTGAGCTTGTTTTTTGAAAAGAAACTCACTGCGTGAGCAAAATTGCTGAAAAATTGTTTGAAAAGAGAAAAATTTGCTCTTTTCCACTGCGTGGATTCACTGGTTGATTCCTGAAAAATGTCAATTGAATTTTCACTTACAGAAGGAGAATCTGCGGGTTCATGCCTTGCTGTTGTGATTTTCTTGTTTCTTTCTTCTTTGTGACTTCTTTGTCTCTTTGTGATTTCTTGTTTCTTTGTGATTTCTTGTTTCTTCTTCCAAAAGGATGAACGTTGTTCTTCCCTGGATACCACTATGACTCTTGAGCGATGCTTGTCTCGTTGAGCCGCGCCAATAAGAACTTTTCGTTGCCCTGATTTTTGTCTCTAGAGCGATGCTTGTCTCGTTGAAACCAATCAATAGGAACTTTTTCGTACTCTGGCCTGGAGGGCTGAGATCTGTCTCTTTTGTTTTCCGCTGTTTTCGCTGATCGTTGAAACGAACCAGAATCTTGTTTTTGCGCGATGCAATTTTTCTTTGACTCTGCCGAAAACTTTTTGCGTTGCGCTGTTGACTCTGTCGAAATTTCTTTCCGCTCTGGTCAGTTGAAGACTCTGTCGAAATTTCCTTCCGCACTGCGCCAGTTATAATCGTGGGAGCGACTATAACGTTTTTTAAAAAACAACTTGAATTGAATTCTAAAAACTTTTATTTTTTTCGGTTCTCAACGAAAAACTTTTTAAGACACTTGATACAACAGACACACTCACTCTGCTATTGTTCGTTACTTATATTTATAAACTTTATTTGCTGATATGCAGAGTGGTGTGGTTAGATAAAGGAAATCTTAGGTTGCACATTTATATATATTTTAAGCATTTTATCAGGATGTAATTCACCATAAATTTTTTATTTTTGAAAAAAACCCTTTCTACAAATTTTTAACTACAAGATTAATTTTTTTTTTGCACATTGGATTATTTTTTTATAAAGTTATCCTGCTGATAAAAAGAAAATATTCATCAGTGATCAATTTAACCTGATAAAAAATAATGTTAACATTTAAAACATACTTAAAAAAAATGTTCTTATAATTTAAAGTACAATAAAAATATATTATCACCATTCATTTATATTATTCACTTAATAACCTTAAATTGAATTCAGTGTGGAATGAATAACTTGTGGGTAATTAGTATTGGAACTACTTTGTAAAGTAACTGATGACAGCTTTTAATAAGTCTACTATTCTTTGAGAGTCTCCTTGTTTATATTTAGGGATTTTTTTTTAATTTTAGGAGCTTTGAAACAATATTACATTTTAAAGAGGTGCCCAACAAAAAAACAAATAAATGTGAGAAATATAGGAGCAATAATATGGCTACCTGTACACATATATGGTATGAAGAGTGGAAAGGTTCAGAATGTTGTAAAGGAGGTAGGTGTAATTACTACATTATTATAAGTATACCATCAATGATAATATATTTTCTAGTTATGTTCCAATAAATGATATTCTTTATATTTTGTGAAGTAACTCCATATTTTTTTTTTTTGTTTTGGTTTGGGCAGTTGCTATAAAGGGACTAATGAGAATAAAACAAATCATCTTTGTTTTCTAAAATATCGTCATTTTTATCACAAAGTCTGATTCATATTTAAATAAATGTACTAAACAACAACACCAGTGATTTCACTTGAAAATCCATTTTAAACCAAAACACAGCCAGCCACTTTTTATGGATGAATGAACTTAGAATCTATAGTATTAGGTATAACTATACGCAAAGGACAATAAAGAAATTGAATAATTTCAACTTTAAGTTTCAAGCAGTATTGAAATTGTTTAGTACTTTAACAATTTTTCCACATCATCGGCTGAATTTTAAAATTCATTGATTGAACTATTAATGGCATAATCTTTTTTTTTTTTTTGCCTTAACCCGGTGCCAATGACGCCGAGTCGTATTGACTCGAGGCGATTTGAACGTTTGTATAGCTGGCGATGTAACCTCCCTCTACCCGAACCGTTGGTGGACTCAGTACAACGCCGGCTGTGCAACGAGATACACGTGCGTCAAGTCAAAACGAGTAAATATGACCCAGCGTCATCGCTGGCCTAGTATTTTCGTGACTTACTTTAATTTGTTTATTTAGTGTTTGTTGTTACTTCACCTTGTTCTTTTTTAGTTTTTTCAAAATGGCCCTGAGAAACCACCCGGAGAGAATTTTGGCAGTGTTAGAAGAGTCAGAATTCGACAAAGAAGAATCAAACGCTGCTTCGGACGTCGACATTGAAGACCACTTATCCGAACGTAGTAACAGTAGCGAAACTAAACAAAATGTATGCGATACGAATACGAACTCGGATTCGTCAGACAATGTCGATCTATTAACCTTACGAAATCAACTACATCGACAGTTTTGAAAAGGAAAGGATGGAATGATGTGGCAAAAAGCACCAGCACGATCGAATGTACATACAAGATCTGAAAATATAATATCGGAATCACTTGGTGTAAAATGTGTGGCTCAAGGTGCCAAAACTGTATCAGAGTGCTGGAACTTATTCATAACCCATTACACGACGTGTAAGATTCAAACATATACCAATTCACATATACAAAGTAGAAGAGCATCGTGTGTAGATTTGAGTAATCATAGATATAGGGATGAAGTTGAAATAAGTGAATTGAAAGCGTACTTAGGACTTTTGTATATTGCTGGATTTTACGTTCTATCAGACAAAATTTGAACGACTTGTGGCAAGCAGATGGTACAGGCGTGGACATTTTTAGACTCACTATGTCAATGCAGCGATTCTACTTTATACAAAGCTCCCTACACTTCGATGACAAGTCTACACATGCTGAAAGATATCAACTTGATAATTTGGCACCAATACGTGAACTTTTCGAAGCGTTTGTTGAACAGTGTCAAAAAATGTATTCGTCGGGAGAAAACTGCACTATTGACGAGATGTTGATGGCATTCAGAGGACGATGCAAATTTCGGCATTATATACCGTCTCAATCGGCAATAAAAATATTTGCTTTAGTAGATTCAAAACCATTTTACGTAAATAATTTGGAGATATACGCTGGTAAGCAGCCGAATGGCCTGTGCTCAGTTAACAACAAACCTTTTGATGTGGTAAATCGCATCCAATCTCCAAAACTCACCGTAATGTTACTTTTGATAATTGGTTCACAAGCTACGAATTGGTGTCTCTTCTCGTAAAAGAACACCAACTAACCTCAGTGGGTACCTTACGCAAAAACAAGAAGCAGATCCCACCTCAATTTATCACAACGGGTGGAAAAGACCTAAACTCGTCAACTTTTGGACATCAAAAAGATAATATTCTGGTTTCTTACATTCCGAAGAAAAGCAAAGTTGTCCTCTTGATGTCGAGCTTGCACCATGATGACAACATTGATGAGTCTACTGGTGATAATCAGAAACCTGAACTAATAACTTTTTATGATTCTACCAAGAGCGGAGTGGATGTAGCTGATGAACTTTGTTTTTTTTTTAAGGGTCTAGCACACGTGCTACAGGGAAGTCCCTAAAGCGCTACAGGAGCGACACGTGCGCGGAGAAAGCGATTCACATTGTTCTTGGGTCGCTGTAAATTGTACCCGGTGGGAAACACAGTCCTGGGCAAATTATTCCAAAGGGATGATGTTCTCCATATAAAAAGACTGCTTGAAAAGCGTTGTACAAGGAGTAACAAGCTGCACCTCATACGGATGTGAAGTATTAGCGCAACGTGTACTTCTAACATGCATCGCTCTGGAAGGAATTAAGCGGGCCACATCCTTCGAACACCTTCCATGAAAATACTTGTAGAATAGGCTCAAGTCGCCAACCGTTCTTCGATGTTCCAGCGAATCAAGGCCGCCGGTCAGTGAGAGAGTAGGAGACAGCATGGAGCCTTGGGGTACACCGACGTTGATAGTGAAGGGGTTAGAAAAAAATCCGTCGACTGCCACTCGTAAAGAACGCTCTCTGAGGAAACATGAGAGCCACAAACAGAACTTTTCAGACATACCATAGGAACGTAGCTTAGCCAACAGCCCATCGTGCCAAACACGGTCGAATGTCTTGGATATGTCGAGAGCAACCGCTCGAGATTCTCTAAAGTGTTCAATTGCGTTGTTCCAAACATGTGTTAATCAGAAGATCTCCTGTTGATCTATTTTTATGAAAGCCATATTGGTGATCGCTAATAATGTTGAATCCTTCAATGGTTGTTAACAGTCAACTGTCAGTTGATAGCTGTCAGCTGACAAATGAGAGGCATACGGACAGACAGCAGTTCAATCCATCTATCTATTGTCCAGCCCCGCATGCCCATCTGATCTAAGCTTATAGTCGAATTTACCTACGCCCCTGGTAGGTAAAGTTGCATTCTTTGTTACCATATTAATATTTAGTACAAGCAGCGCCATCTAGTTTTTTATTGCTAACTTCAGACTTACAAGCAAATTTCCCTATATCTTTGTTTCCAGAACTTTATGAAAAACCAAGCAGATGTCGCTTATTCACCTATAAATATGGTATAATTTATTAAATAACGAATGCGTTTGTGGTTTAAACTGGCTGATTAAGGGAGATAAATATACACACCCAATGCATTTTAGTAGCTCAGTAATTAAGTGCAAAAATGGAACGCCCTTACGTAGTTGTAGTTAAGTGCAGTTCAAGTGGTGTACAGGTGAGATGTGCCTGGAATAGTAGCCAGATTGCATCATATACTTCATCTTGGATGATGATGTTGCACGCCCTTCGCCAGCAGTTTTGTGGGGCGTGCTACCACCAGGTGGAAGTGTCCACCACATATAAAGGCAAACCGTGTTGCATGGTGCCACCATCCAACGTACAGGGGATGCTGGTGGATAAGCATCAGCAATGGATGGATAGAACAATGAGGATTCTGGAAAGGAAGTGTTTCACCAACCAATATAATGAACACATCGAACAGTTCAAGAAAATAAAAAGGGATGCGAATGGGGATCAACCTGTGGCAGGACCATCTGCATGATTAAGCTTCGCAGCGTTATATATTTTTTTTCTTGTAAAGTATATTTATATTTTTCTTTGTAAAAGTATATTAATAATAAACAAAATTAATTGGATATAATATGTTTATTAATTAATCACCTAACATTTAAGATTATATAGTATATTAAAATAAGCGATAATTAGAATAAAATCTATCTGAGAAAATAATAATAATAATAATAATATACAGAGTGTGCCATTTAATACATGCTGCAACGCTCATATCATTTCTTAATGTCAAGAATAACGAGCGCTCTCACCAAAATCATAAAACAAGACTTATTCACATTAGTCAGATGCTTCGAAATGTGAATAGCAGTATTGCTTTGGGTATTTATCAAACTAGTTATTAAATAATTATTTATTACGGTCATCTAACGGTAAGAGGTAAATTTGATGTCATCCAAACCAAATCAAGTAATTTAAAATAGTAGGGGAATGTAGGGAAAATAATAATATTCAAACACAGATGTTATATATTAGTCATTTATTAAAATATATATTTATTATTATTATTAACAAAATCGCTATAATTTCTAATATAACGAAAACCATTATATATATTTATTATTAATAAAATCATCATAATTACTAATATAACAAATTCATTATCATAATAAAATACATATTTATTGAGGAACCAAGAACCGTATAATAAAATACATAATTATTGAGAAACCGAAAGCCGCATACCAGAACCTGAAGGACAGGTCACAACACTTACAGAAAATTACACAAGAACTTGTTACGATTGCAAGTATAGTACCTGGATACTTAACCTACAAAACCGTCAAGAAAGGAAGCAGAAGCAATACAGATAAATCGCGGTTGTGGAAATTCTAGCCAAATTTAAAGACGACCAATTTTTCAAGACGCTAACCTGAAGGACAGGTCACAATACTCACAGAAAAACGGAGATCCATAAAACAGCAATGAGAAAATTTTTGGAAATTATTTCAGCAAACATGTTCAACCCTCAGCAGAGACATCAACGCAAACAGCTTGAGTAAAAGAAGTAAAAACACACGTAATGCGTCAATCTATAACAAATAAGACTTTAATTTTTGGAATAATTGGTTCAAAAATGTGGGACTCTATGGAGAAGTCGCAGAATGGAACACTGTTGCGGCAAATGAGTTATGTAACATTATTGTCAGTTATATTGGTTAATTTTAATAACAGGTTAAGGAATCGTGTTTAATTTGATCGTGTGTTATACCGTACAACGAGGGCTGTCTCAACATTCTAATGTAAAGATAACTATATCCTAGCCAAGTAACTGCATCTCTGAGATTCTGAACAGTTCCTAAGACAATTTCAGCATTTAACATATCTGGCAATTTGGAATTACGGAGGCCTTTAAATATACAAAGCCAAAACCATTTAAAATGGAGTTCCTATTATAATTGATAGTGATTCTGATGATGAGACTCCTTCACAGTCTGCATTTAGAGGCAGGTTACAGTATAGAATGTTTGGAAACATTTTTGGAAAATCTGACAACACCCAAAAAATACAATAAGAAGGGTATTGAAAAACTTGACTGTGAAAGTAATATGGATATTACACAAGAACTTGTTACGATTGCAAGTATATTACCTGGATACATGCAGTTCGTAGTTGTGTTTTTAGAGTTCTTATTAGGTTTATTAACCTGATGAAGCTCAGTAAATATGAAAATTTGAATGGAGGTGTGGAAGATTTAGTACTGGAGTATTATCTAAATAACGCTCAAATCCAATTAAAGGTCCATACAAATCGACTGTGATAATAATGACAGATTGACCAGTGGGTTTGAAAATATCAAAATTGAATTGAATTAGTAAACCGTTGAATTCTGAAGACATAAAATTATTGGCCACGCTTTTTAATAAAGAGAGTATTTAAAGATGAAAAATTACATACTAATGGCTAATGGAAGTTAGGAGTAATTAAATATGAAAAATGAGGAGACAGAAATACTTTTATCACTTAGAATTAAAACAGCAAGTGCAACAGAAACATTGCAGTTACGCGTTCGCACTCAAGTGATGTCACGTGACGACTCGTCAGGTGGCGTTACAACAAAAATGAGCAAAAATTTTTGGCAAAGAGTGATCTTTACAACAATTTGATCATTTGGAAATAATTCAGAGGAAGAAAAAGGAAGAAGAAGAAAGAAGAAGAATAAGAAGAAGAAGAAAAGGCTATTTTGTTAAAATCATTAGAATTAATTGTAGAGTTCAGTACTGGGGGTGTTCCTGAATACTACAAGATCTTCTACGGTGGGTACAACGATGCCACTCGTACCACTTGCTATTGAGGAAAAGCAGCCACCGATTGGTAAATAAAGTAATTTTCAACAAATTAGACACACCAGTCAACTTAATAAGCATAAACATAAAGTGCTTAAATTATATTTCCTTACTCGAATGAGGAAGAAGATAGTAGTGAACTATCTTAGTAACAGTTTTACCAAATTACAAGTCCAAAAATCTCTGGGTGGTAAGTTAAATATAACTAACTTAATTGGAGAAGTAATAAATGAACAATCAACATGCTAATATGATCTATATCAAATAAATAATAAAAATCAAGTAAAAGTTAAATATAACTAACTTAATTGAAGAATAATAAATGAACAATCAACATGCTAATAATATGATCTATATCAAATACATAAATTATAAAAATCAAGTAAGAAATTTATTTGAAGTCGTAGCTAAATTTTACGAGATGCACTGGGACTCCGATATCATAATAAAATACTAAATTAATTGAAGACAAAAATGTGGAACTCTATTTTAATATTAATGAAGATGCAGAATTTATGTTTAAAAAGTTTTTACACACTAAAAACTTTAATATTGTAGGTAAATAATAGCTGGCGCTAGGTCGACCTCAAGAGATTTACAGGTATGACTATTACACCCCAAAGCATCTCAACTAATAGCTACCCTTCATTACAGAGAATCATAAAAGTGCAATGAGAAATCTTTTGGAAATTATTCTAAAAATAAATATAGACGTATATAGTAATCTGTAACCCAAAATACAATAATATTGCAGAAACATTTTACAACTGAAAACGAACTGACGAGAACTGAAGCAGAAGCATTTTACAACATTTTGAAAAATTAGTGCAAAAATGTGGGACTCTGACAGTAAGTTTAATTCTGTCAAAAAAGAGTGCTCACATAAACCATTCATTCGATAAAAAGTCGAATAATCTTAACATTAAAAACAATTATAATTATTTATATTTGTACAGAATCAACAGCAGCAACAAATGGTCGATTCTAACGTGCAAGCAGTACAACAACAAAATCAACAGGTACAACAGCAAATTCAACAATTACACAGTATCCGCACCAGGCTGTTAGAGTAAGTTAATTCCAGACAAGAAACTTAAGAACTGTATTATAATTTGCATGATGGATTATTAAAAAGACTAGCACAATATATTCTAAATCCACCATTAGTCTGAATGATTTGCCAGTTGGCGTTGATTTGCCGGTTGGCGTAATTGAACCCATTCGGTGAAGGGTTAGATAGAGATTCTTATAATTTGCATGATGGATTATTAAAAAGACTAGCACAATATATTCTAAATCCACCATTAGTCTGAATGATTTGCCAGTTGGCGTTGATTTGCCAGTTGCGTTGATTTGCCAGTTGGCGTTGATTTGCCAGTTGGCGTTGATTTGCCGGTTGGCGTAATTGAACCCATTCGGTGAAGGGTTAGATAGAGATTCTAACAGAATAATAATTCTAACGGATGACAAATATCAATATTTAAACAATTTTATGCTATTAATTATCATCTTCTAATTCATAATTATCAATTTCTAAGTCACTATCATAGCGTCCTCTAAATTGAATTCTTTCAGACAATTGATCGATCAACATCCCCTTCATAATAATACCTATGAAGTTTTCTAATGCAAGTTTCTTGATTATGTACTTCAAATAAAACTTCTAAGAAGCAACTCTGACACCAATATGCCTTATTTTGATAATATAATAGAGTATTCTGAGTATAGTCTGCGCTATGATAGTGATCGTTAACAATAAATAATCTGCTCTTGTTAGGAAGTCTAAAAGTTTTAAAATTATCATAACAAGATTTACATATGAAAAATTTATAATTTCTAACAATATAAAGATTAACCCAAAAACAATAGGTAACACCGCGCTCAGACCATAAAAATGGTACGTCAGATGCGGTAAGCACAACATTTCGCATAGATGGTGACATAAATTTTTCGTGATGCACGGTTTCCAAACATTTTAAAGTTCGAGATTCATATTCATATATTCCCATCTATACTTAGAATATTTTTTTAAAACTTGATCAGTTAATTTCCATGGCAATGGAGACTAATAAAAATTCACTTAAATTTGGAACATTTTCACAAATTGTTTTTACACATAAGTTACTTAGTGACATCTTGTCCGTTTTTAGTCAGTTATCTCCACTAACGAATTGGTTGAGGTGTCCGTTTTTAGTCAGTTATCTCCACTAACGAATTGGTTGAGGTGAGGATTGATGTGGATGTATCCCTCCTTGGTAGGTATACAGCTGTGTGGCACAATTCCAGTCGAACTGTCTCGTCAAATTGAGATGTTTGGAGGCTTGCTTGGGGGTGAGGGTTAGGCACATTCACAGATAGATAGGCTTATAACAATAGAAAAAGAATTAGCTCAGATTATAGTGACCAAAAGGAAGAGTATCAAAATTACCCTGTTGAATATAGCGTTTATCATCATGAGGACTTAGCGCAATTTTTGTTTGCTCTATACTAAACATTGTATATAGTCTTCAAAACTTAATTTATTTTTTACTATTCCATACTTTACCCCCTTAGCCTTTTTACAAATATTCCCACCTTGAACTTTATAACTATACATTTTCGATCTTAACCCAACAAAATGCGTAATGATACTTCCATTTACCTCATCTTTTAAAAGGCCTAAAATTTTTTTATTTACCTGAGGTATATTGTAAGGGTTGTTTAATGGATAATCAGCCGTGTCAAATTTATCTAAATTAGAATTAATAATTTCACTATATACGTCATCACATTTCAAATCATATATAAAGCTATCTGTGTCTGTATACATAAGTTTACAACGCTCAGTTCCTCCCATTTTAGGGAGCATAAAGTCATAATGGAAATTATACATAAATAATTTGGATATATCTAAAACTGCCATTCCAATGTAAAGCGGTTTGTTAAATATTAATTCTGCTTTTTTCATCTCGATAATAGATAATTCTTCATCAAGTACAACCCGACTGTGAAATCTAGGGTTTGCAATTAGGTTTTTAGCACCATAACGACCACCCCAAGATCGAGCAAATTTCACAATGCGCCTGCGTCGTATATTTTCGATCGTTTTTCCGAACACAGCATTATTAAATAGCTTCAATAAATTTTTCAAAAATGTTGATGTAGCTCTTGTTCTCAAATGATTATTTAATTCTATATAGGGTTTAAGCCAGGCTGATTGGTTATATTTTAAAACTTTATGAATTTTCTTCAGTATTAGACCATTATCTAGAGCTTGTTTGAGGTTTCGATAATGTAAAATATACCTTTTCTTATGATGTAGAGTACCCATTAATTTTTTGAACTTTGAGTGTGGTGGCACGCGATGTTCCGGACAAAATGGAAAATCTTTATGATAGTCATGCAAGCTTTCAGGATAATCTAAATCAACCTCTAAAATATAGCTAATGGGTGAGCTATCTGGTACTGACATTACGTCAAAATTGGTAATGTCATCAACCCATTCAAATCCTCCATATGGTAATGGTTCTGCCATAGCTCTTCCATAGAGGTTGTTCATATCCAGGAAACATATGTAATTAGAGGGTTTAGAAGAATCAAAATTAGGTAGGTATTTGTTATTAGCTTCAGAATATCTATTAACACAGACAGAAAGTTCTCCACGTATACCTTGTTCTATGAACATGATTTGGTCGATATCATGCAGCAATTTCAGCTTACAATTACACAGCTTCAGCATGCAATCACACGCGTAACCAGGCATGCTATGATACCATGCAGGATCAAGCCCATGAGATGTAATACAATTGTCTCGAAAATTCTCAAACACATCTGCTAGGCTTAAAATATCGGTTTTTTTTAAACATAAGTCTGAATACTGACCTAAATCTTGAACCTCAAAGGAACTCCACACAGTTTGTGCGTGTAAATAATTTTGTTAGCTAATATTCGAGTCCTCCAACTTATTATAAAAGGCTTTAATTGGTGGTAGCGCGGTTTCTTTCAACTTTTCCAAATTATCAATGTAATCATAGCAAAACACTCCTTTTCGAGTTAATAACTCATATTGTTTATCATCTAAGGTTGGAAATTCATCCCTCAAAATACTAAAATCTTTTTTTTCCATTGAAGTCATCAAAGTATCAAGCGAGGTGCCAAGAAATCTAAAGGAATCTATGAATCTAAATCGAATGCAATTTTCCCATTGTTTATAATATGTAAATGAAATATATTTTTCTTTATTGGATGGTAAAACGTTTACATACCCCTTCTTGGCAATCCCCTTAATTATAAAATGGGAATCATAGCCAGATAAATTATGAAACACCACTGGAACTATAAACGATTTGCGGAAATTTAAGTTACAAATATAATGTGCAAACCCCCTAAACAACCCCGTAAAATGATCATGATCACGCACGATTTTATCACTTGATTTAAATAATTCACTGCATATATGACAATGGGATGCGCTACTTAGATCGGGTGAATTCATAATCGGGTTGACGTTTTTAAATTTAGAATAAATATCATCCGATAAAAGATTAAGTTCATTAATAAACCAATCCATACAATCTACCCCTCGATAACTTTTGAAATAACTTAACGTATTATCGTATGAGCATTTCAGATAATAACCAGCACTGTAGGCAATATGATTTTGATATTTTTTTGTTGCTACCCCAACATTATAATCAACAGGTGCTAATAGGCATTCAAAATCAGCATAAATAACAAAAGGAGTTCTTTGTTTATATATATGGTTTTTAAATTGAACATATTTATTTTTAGGGAATGACATTTTGTATTCATTTAATTTGATGCATAGCTCTTCATGCATATTTAATTTTTCGAGTGAAGAAAAATAATTTAAGCATCTATCGCAAATGAACTTTTTGTTTTTTTTATTATTAAGTTGCGTACTAACTAAACGTGAAAGATTTTTTATCAAACAGTAGTGGTAATTAATATTTGATGATTCCTCTTCCTCAGCCACTTCAATTGGTAGAGCATCAAAATCATTTAATTTAGGGAAATATTTATCTTGAATTAAGAGTAAATTTACATGCTGTTCTAGTTTAGTGGCAGTTAATCGCGCAGGGATAACACTAAAAAATGATTTTCGATCACTCTTAATTAATTCTAAGGCATATACGTTAACGGAAATTTGGTTAGAGTTTTCAAATTTAGAAATCTGGTTTAATGACATTGGAGCTTGTAAATTTTCTGTAATTAACACAGATTTATAATGTTGATAGGAATTTGTATGATTGGAGCGATTGTTTTTTGGAAACAAAGCAGCCATAATCGACCAGTAAAAACAAGCATGATCATAGTTTTTAATATTAAGACACGCTCGCTTTATTAGTAGTGGGGTAGTTTAATATAGGATGAACCTCCTGAACCCATTTCATATTTATTAATATTTACTTCCAAATAAATTATTTTTTGTAAAGCAAATCCCGATTTGCCCTCGTTGAATTCGGTTAATTTATTAAAAATTTTATCACAAACGTTTTCAAAAAACCATGTATATAAATCTGTGCTTAAATCAATTATTACATTTTTGGTACTAAAATATTTTAATTCAACACATTCTTGCTTAACAAACTCTCCACAAAAAGTTGTATTGACTTTAATTAAGGAAAATCTTTTTAAAATTAAATTTATTTTTCTTTTAAATAATATAAAGGAATCTTGAAAAAATTTCTGCACATCCTTGTGCACCAAGTTAATTATAGCACCTGTTATTATTCGTCTTTGAAAACATGAATTCACATCTCTCCAGGCAACTCTGTGTTTAATACTAGGGGGTAGATTTAACCCAGAACCGTGGTGCTGCAGGTGAATATTTTGAATAAATATTTTTAATGTTTTTAATTGTAGAATGGTTGTTTGCAAGTTGCGTTGAATAGGAATAGAGATATTACGTACACGTACTAAATTATTACAAGATTTAATATGGAAATTTATGCGCCTTAACCAAATAGTCTTATCTCTTTTCGAAAAATTAGGAAAAATATGTTTTTTAAGTGATCTAAATGATGCAATTAAATTTTTAGCCCTTTTAATAATATCCATCATAAATACAAATTATAACACACACTTACGTTCTCAAGCTGTTTCTAATATCTCTAATGTGATCATAGGATTGAGACCACAACCTAAATCCTTCAGTCCACGGTAAACCACTGAATACCTTCCACTAACGAATTGATCAAGGTGAGGCTTGAATGTGGCTGTAACCCTCCTAGGTAGAAATACAGCTGTGTTCTCCAATTCCAATCGAACTGTTTCACCAAATTGGGTTGTTTGGATGCTTGCTTTGTGGATTGGGTGTGGTACATTCACAGGTAGATCGATCTTTTAGGCTTCTAGTTGTGGTGAGAGTGAGTCCTGTAAGACAGGTAGCATTAAGACTCTTTAAATCCATCTGGAAATATAACAAATACTTATTGAAAATGAAAATATAATAGATCTATTTGAAATATTAAAAATTAATTTACGCTGACAAAGAAAGCAATACTCTATTTACACATGAATAAGACAAGGAAAGCATTCGAATCGAACTTCCGACAGTGCGTTGTTAATGTGTTTGCCGTCATGCAGCAAAAGACGGTCAATGGCGCGCTGCAGGAAACTCGCTTCGAATGCTTTCCTTGTCTTATTCACATGTAAATAGAGTATTGCTTTCTTTGTCAGCGTAAAATTGAAATAATACAGGTAAAAATAAAAAGAAAAAGCATCGATAAAAAAATTTTGCACAGGTAGTATTAAGACTTTTTAGATCCATCTGGAAATATAAAAAATACTTATTGAAATAATAAGACAGGTAAAACAAAAAAGAAAAAGCAACGATAAAAAAATTTTGTACTTACGATTTTTGAATGTTAATTGGAGTAACGGAAATTGTGGTGGTGACTAATAAATTAGCACTAAACACTGCAACTTGTTGAAATGTTGTAAGGGTACTGAATGCATTGCCAGTTCAGCAAGCTATTTTATAAAAGTGCCAACGCCCTACATTTAACATGCAACTGCAATCTGTAACCGCAAACAAATATTCCACGACATGAAAAATATAAACACATCGGTTTCCGTTTTCATAAATGCAAAATGAAAAAAGTACACAAATTCATAATATTTGAACTATTTATTTAATTGGAAAAGAGCACATTGTTTTTTGATAATTATTTTATAAATATATCTAACAGTTAACAAAAATGCAAAAGTTATAATAGAAACTATAATACAGAGGTTTGCAAAATGAGCGTATATTATATAGTCTTTTAAAAATTCGTCAACATCAGTGGTTACGTTTACACCATGAATATATATATTAGTAGCGTTTATGGTAATATTATTTCCATTATTCACTTCCCCTAAGTGCATCGATGTGGTTAGGTTAATTGCAGACACTGTTGCAGACTCTGTTGTAGTCATCGGCTCCAAACCATCAGCAACTGATTTATTCACTATTTCATTTGAATCTGTTATAATTGTAGTCCATTTTGCAGTCTCTATAATTGTGTTATTTATGAGTTCTAACCTAATTTTAAAGCGATAAATCTTATTCTTTGAACTTGGCAGCATAGCTTGAAATGAGGGAACCATTACTCCTCCAACACTAGGTGAAGTATAATATGCCTGTCTCCATATGCCTACTTCTTTATAGCTATCGGTTTCAACTTGATAGGATGCTCGACGTACATTTGGTGGTGCATATATGTAGATAACATTGTTAGCAATTGCAGTCATAAGCGAAAAAGTAAAGATAAAATACATCTTGACTAGTTTAAGGTATTCAATCTACTGCTTCATATTATATGTTGCACAACCTTTTTGACAATATCGACATTTTTCTTGCGAATTTGGGGGGCCATCGAAGTGTACAGTCATCCAAGGACGGTTATAATGTATAAAACATGGCAACTTTATTTGTAACGCAAAATTTTGCGTATATTCATGCGGCAATATAGACCAAATATATAAAAGATCCATGCACTCAACCTTTAGGTAATATTCAAGAGGTAGGCTTTTTAAGAGTTCACTGGAAAGGTCTCTAATACTTTTACATCCAATGAAATGCTCCAC
Source organism: Pachyrhynchus sulphureomaculatus (assembly GCA_019049505.1). Taxonomy (NCBI): domain Eukaryota; kingdom Metazoa; phylum Arthropoda; class Insecta; order Coleoptera; family Curculionidae; genus Pachyrhynchus; species Pachyrhynchus sulphureomaculatus. Next base: position 113,215,857 of record CM032456.1, on the reverse strand, counting down.
CAAATCTGTAGCACAATTCATGGTGACCTTTTTCACTGACCGCCGCACTATAAATGAGTTTATTACACTATTTACTTATGTCTTTTAACACATTGGCTTCATAAAAGTATAGGTATTCCTTAAAGGCACTAACAACATGCATATTTGCAGGAAAACATAGATCTAGGCATAGTTGTAATATTTTTAATATGTTCATCTCAGTACATTCGCTATTTTTAGTGGAACAATGCGTTTTAATAATGGTCAATTACGTTATAATAATAAGCACAAAAGTTCAGATCTTCTAATGCAGCTATGCGGTGATCAATAAGTTTTGAATTAATGTCAATGATTCTAAGTATATCTGTCTAAGAATACTGTGTTGTATTTCAGAAGTTCCAGAACCTTAACGCCATCATCATCTCGTATCATTTGTGTTAGCTTGCCAAAGTCTCCACGTGGATATGGTATCGGTGTTGCTGCTACAGCCGGATCGTTGAAAAAATCTTCAATTCTTGATTTTATTAGATTTATAAATGTGTTCCACTCATAAGCACTAAACGATATTTTATGTTGCTGATATGTTAAAATAACTGCAGGACTAAAGGACCGAGCTGAACTCAATCCGAATCCTATTACATATGATCCAATCGTATAAGTGGAATGCAAGAGATAAACATCTTCATTTTTGGCTGCAGCCTCGAACTTTTCTAAGATTTCATCTAATTCGCGGTTATAAGCCTCTATATCCGTATCCATATCCATGTCCCCTTCTTCACTAAATGTATGTGAATAATCACCACCTTCATCTGACGAACACATCTTCTAGCACACGTCGCAACTAGTACTGACAAACAACTAACATAACAACCTATTTAAAACCAATCAGATCTTGTCTACACGACCACAGAACCTGTATAACATGCTAAAACCGGATGCGGATGTTGTTAGGTTATATCCTTTGTTTGATCAATCCAGCTATTGTGTGACTTATCGAAACCCAACCATTTAACATACAATTTATCACCTTTTTTACGCAGTACCTGTTCAATTAAATAAACATCTGTTTGTTTTGTTTTCTGCAATTCTTGTTCATAAAACCCTCCGCTAATAGGATGTCCATTCATATCCTCTAATAAATAGGTTCTTGGATATGTAATATTAATCTTAATTATTTTAAAGAGCTCTGTACTCCAATTTGGTATATACCCCTTTTGAAACACATGCTTGTATTTACTTATACGTACGATGTCCCCAATTTTATATTTGGGGGTTTCAGCAACTTTTAAATGACTATAGACAGTATTTAACAATTTTCCCTCATTTTTTATATTAACATCTATAGGCTTCATACGCGTTGTTGAATGTTTTGTATTATTATACGTATCTGTAATAACCGGAAGCAGATCTAACCATTTATGGTTCCCATGTAGAGTAAAATACTTGAATAATTTCCCCTTAATGGTTCGAATTACTCGTTCAGCAATAGAAGCTTTTAACGGACTAAAAGTGCTATAGTGATTTATGTTGTATTTCTTCATTAAATTTTGAAATTGCGAGCCGTAATATTCTTTCCCATGATCTGATAAAAGATTCTTAGGTATTCTTCCAAATTTTTTGAATATAACTTCCATAGCATTTGAGACATCTGCTGCAGATTTAGATTTTAACGATGCAGTCCAAAGAAATTTAGAAAAACAGTCGATGACCACCAATATATATTTATTACCTTTATTTTCTCTACTGTATTGGTCAAACTGTGCTAAGTCGGTTGCAAATGTATCATCTAAGCCGCGCTGGATGAATCTCCTTCTTTTGAATTTAATTCGAGCTGGTTTGTGTAGCTCTCTAACAACCTGTTGCCTAGCTTCAGTAATTTTGGTTTGTTTTTTAACTTTCATTGTTGCTATAGGTGTTATTTATCAAGTTGTTTTTTAGATTGTGAACGTTTATTTCTTAAGACTGGTTATTTATTATTTTCTTCTAACTAAGGATAACTCTTCTTCAATTACCTTAAGCCTAGCCTCTATATCTCTAATTTCTGCCCAAATATTGGCTATTTTCATATCAGCATATTCTTGAAAATGTATGGCCTTTTCTTCAGCAGCATCAAAGCTACCAGATAAAGATTTCTGTTCTTTAATAATATTAGCGAGAGAGGCACTAAATTCACTTCTAATGTTACCTAATTTCGTTTCAAAATTTGCTAGAGTTTGAACTTGCTGGAATGTATTTATTGTTGGAATTTCTTTTTTTATTATATTATCTCTAATTGAATCTATGTATGTTTTTGTTGCAGCATCATGCTCTTCCATTGGATTCTTTAAATTACTTAGACGATGATTTTCAATATCATATGCACCTTGAGGTGTTAGCGGTAGACCTGATTGTATAATTTGCATGGGTTTACGTGTGATGTTCTTAGAATGTGCGGAACGACCGAACTTGTCCATGATTGCTATACTTATGACATAAAATTAGTTCTAGTCATGCTTATATAAATTCAATTACGTCAAGCTCTCTCAATTCTTCTAATATACTGATAATTTCATTGATATTATTTCCGTTTCCAGCATCTTGAGAGGCATTCAGTTTAGCTAGTCTATCCACTAACTCGTTTACGTCATCATAATACACATACTCTTTAGGTTGTTTTGTGTACTTTAATAAACCAGAACCGGACTTGCCTGGAGCTGAATATATTCGTTTTTTATTTAACTTAGCAGCTGCAGATTTTGCAGAGAATAATGGTTGAATATACTGCTTGTATTTTACTGAGTTACTTCCTTTAATTTGACTTGATGGTTTATTATCTCTTCTATGTACATTAGTTTGGTTTAAAATCTCTCGATATTCAGCTTCATCGGTTCTCGTTGGGTACATGGGTTCTTTCATAAATATTAATTCATCTAGTCCCCGAGTCCCCCTATATGTACGATTACCTATATTTATATCACCGTTTGTATTAAATGACGAGAGTTCTGACCCCATTTTCCACTTATCTACTGTTTTGTCATGACTCAGACCGTATGTGAGACCAATCTTTTCAGAATTGCGTAAATACTTATCTATATACTCTTGAGCAATAGGAGGATACTGATTTAGATATTCCAAATACCCAGCTGATCGTTCGCTAATAGATTTTTGAAGCTCATTGTCGACTTCTTCACGGTGTTCTTCAAATACATTATCATCAGAGTCATTATCCGCTCCCAATTCTCCTATAAACTTTGTGGTTAAAAATTTCGGTTCCTTTAAGGAAACATCCTCCTCTTTTGTCTCCTCATCCTTCAGTTCCTTCTTTAAGGCATCTTCCTTTTCTGCTTTAACTTTAGTTAATTCAGTGTTTTCTACAATTTTAGTAAGCGGTTCCTTTATGGGGTTTAATATTTTATTGAGAGCGTCATCTTCTCCGCTTCGTTCCAACTTTAAGGATAAATATTTTTGTTTAATGGTTTTCGCAGCATTAAGAATTTTCTGTTTAATTGCTTTATCGCGTTTACTTAAAACTTTAGGCATGACTGCTACCGCTGCTTTGTTGAGCAGTGTATTATATACTGATAATAGCTTGAAGAGTTAGGGATTTATATAGGTATCAAATTTACTTCTATATCTCCCCTTATTTATTTCATCATCTTTAACAATAACTAAAAATCCGTATTTTTCTTTCCAGCATTCCGTACAAATTCTTTTAAACGTTTCTAGCGTCATATCTGTGTTTACATGATCGCTATACACATGCTTCAAATTTAAGTCATCCTGTTTAAATAATATAATCATGTTAGCATTATCTCGAATTAACTGTTTAGGTATTTTTGAATAGGTTTGGCAAAGGTAAAATGAATCAATTTTATTATGCCTGCCCATAGAAAAATAATTCCTTATTTTTTTTCCTGTTTCTCGCAGGCTATATCATCGAATATAAATATCGAGTTTGGTTTGGTATTTTCAGGATTTATAACCGCATCGTTATCGCTGAATGCATAATAATTCACACCAGATACTAGACTTATGGTTTTTTCTAAAAATCTATATTTTTCTTGATTAAGTGATTTGCAATAAATATACACATTTTGAAATCTTAATCCGTTTTTTATCGATTAAGAAACTTAACATTACGTTGCTTTTCCCTGCATTACTAGGACCACAAATAACAGCTCTAATTGAATTTGGTAGCAATTCGCTATGACGTTTAAGTGCTGCAGGATTTTCACATATATCGAAATTGGTAATATTTAGGTTGAGAACTTGTTTTTTTTTTTTTCATCTTATAAAGGGTGTTTAGTTAAGTATAACCTTAGTACTAATGAACACCTCAAGAGGTGCAGGTGTATTAAATACCTTAATCAATAAGCTACCGTTCGAACTTCATTTACCGGGTTATTCTTATTGTGGACCAGGTACCCGTCTTAAAGAACGATTGGCTCGCGGTGACCAACCAAAAAATAAATTCGACAGTTATTGTAAGGAGCACGACATCGAATATTCAAAAACATCAGACCTAACAAAACGGCATCAAGCTGATAAAGTATTACAGGAGCGAGCCTGGAAACGAGTTACAGCTGTAGATTCGAATTTAGGAGAAAGGAGTGCAGCTTGGATTATAACGTCTGCAATGAAGGCTAAGCGAGCACTTGGAGCGGGTAATAAGAAGTTAAAAGCAAGAAAAATAAGAAGAAAGAGACGGAGAAGGGTAAAAGCAACTAAAGGAAAAACATCGTTTAACTTGGGTGTTGTTAACAGCATAAAAAAACATATGAATAAATATAAGGAGGGTGGTTCCTTGAAGGATAGCATTAAAGGTGCCATTAAAGCAGCTCGATTATCTGTAAAAAATATTGGAGGAAAGAGAAAAATTAAGACTCCTAGAGTTATCCGGGTGCCGAAACTTGGTGGAATCCTCCCCCTTATTCCTATTTTTGCAGGGTTAAGCGCATTAGGCGCCCTGACAGGCGGAGTCGCCGGGTTGTCCAAAACGATAATTAGCGCTCGAGATGCAAAAAATAAACTTGAAGAAGCAAAGAGACATAATGAAACAATGGAAGCTATTGCTCTCGGAAAGAGTAAAGGGCAGGGACTATATCTTAAACGATATAAGACTGGTTATGGATTGTATTTAAAGAAAATGCCAAAAAACTTCCATTAAGGTTACCCAATCATCCATTATCTAATATTAACATCGAAAAACAAGCAAAACATTTGAAAATACCCAACTTTAGGGGGGTGTTTATGAGAGACAATTTACCTGGAACTCCATGGAAGACTGGATGTGGTATAATTAATTTAGATAAATCTGAAGGAGCTGGAACTCATTGGGTGGCCTATAAAAAATCTGGAAACAACGCTGTTTACTTTGATAGTTTTGGAAATTTAAATCCTCCAATGGAAATAATTAAATATTTAAAAAATTGTACTATATATTATAACTTTGATCAATATCAGAAGTTTAATACCTACAATTGTGGACATCTTGCACTAGCTTTTCTTTACAATAAATCCTTATAAGTACATAACGTGTTTAATTTTTGTTAGTAATGTCTCAAACGTTTACATTGAAGGGTCGTTCTAGTTGTCTAAGTATTGACATTAGCCCGCCAATTGTACTGGATTCGAGGTATAATTATTCCTTAGCCCTCATTGCACTGAGCACCCGGAACTCTATTCCAAATATAGAACCTGGAAGTGATAAATTTTATTATACCAATTCGAAGGGTGTGGAGAAATTTATAAATATTCCAACAGGAGCTTATGAGATTAGCGATATTGAATCATTTATTATTAAACAGTTGGATATCAACGAGGGTGGAACTGCTATAAAATTTCGCTTGAAACCAAACAACAATACTCTCAAGTCTGAACTAAGGTGCCTTTATGGTGTCGATTTCAAACCTAAAGATTCCATAGGGAAATTATTAGGTTTTTCTGAAAAGTACCTGCAACCAAATACAATATACGAATCAGATCTTCCTGTGAATATTATTAAGGTTACTTCTATACGACTTGAGTGCAATATCGTCTCTGGATCTTATTATACGAATAATCCCTCTCATACGGTATATGAGTTTACACCGGACGTTGATCCTCGATATAGTATAATTATAGAACCGAGAAATTTAATTTATTTACCTGTAAATAAATCCAGTATTGATAATATAACTGTAGATTTACTTGATCAGAATTCAAACCCGATAAATTTTCGAGGTGAAGAAATAATTATACGGTTGGAGCTAAAGAAACATGGGTTTAGTGATTAATAATCGCAATTTAGAAAATTATTTAATTAGCGTCAGCAACCAACCAATTTCAGTCTATAATCAGACGCTAAGGCAATCGCTCACGTCCAGGAGTCTATTCCAGTTACAATCTATAGCACAAAAGTATGGCTATCGTATCAGAAAAACTTCAAATATTTCGCCAGGTCAACGCAGATGAATCAATCAGTCGAGAAGAGTGGCATAGTTACCATCCACTTACATCTTCATTTAACAATAACGATGAAATCGAAATAGTAATCAACCAGCAAGATACTTTTATGGATATTAGCGAAGCTGTCCTTCATATAGAAGCGTCCTTTACTGAGGAAGTTACCGCAGGTAAAACGGGAAAATGTAAGTTAACAAATAATCCTGGAGCATTCTTATTTGAAATGATTACATACGAACTGAATGGGATTGAAATTGAGAAGGTTCGAGATCCAAGGACTTATCAGCTCCATAAAAGCAATGTTATGTCTTAATGAGCAGGAAAGCAAATCTCTTCATGCAGCTGGATGGAAATGGCCCACAGGTGTGTTGGCAACCTTTGTTGGTACTGCAACTGATGAAAATGGAAATTTCAACTTATTAATACCTCTACGGTTTCTTTTCGGTATATTTTCAGACTACAAGGGTGTTATAATGGGGAGGCAAAAAATTAAACTGGTTAGGGCGAGAGTTGATGAAAATTGTTATGCAAATACCACTGGGGATAAGAAGGCTACTATAACTATCTCATCAATTGTGTTAAAAGTTAAACATGTTTACCCTAACGATGCTATTAAACTTAAGTTATATGAAGAAATAGCCAGTAATCGGTCCATTCTTATGCCGTTTAGAAGCTGGGAAATTCACGAATTGCCTACACTTAGATCGGCAACGAAAGATATTTGGATGGTGAAATCAGCTTCCGAAAATGCTCGATATGTCATCGTATTTTTCCAAACGAACCGAAAAGATAACGCCGCATCGAATTGTACATATTTTGACAATATAAATATTACCGATGTAAGACTTTATTTAAATTCAGAAGTTTACCCATATGAATCACTTAATTTAAATTTTAATGATAAAAAAATACAGCGAAGCTTACAGAATGTATACAGAGTTCCAAAATACATATTTACAAAAACCGTTTTGCGAACCATTATTAAGCTTTTCAGACTTTTTTTTTTCACGTGCTCTATTCGTGATTGATTGTTCAAAACAAAATGAAAATCTCAAATCTGGTATCGTCGATGTAAAAATAGAATTTCAAAGTTCTGAACAATTCCCAAAAGATACTCGAGCGTATTGTATAATTATCCATGATCGGGTAATAGAACACTCCCCTCTTACTGGAACTATAAGATCCATAGTTTAACAAATTATTTTCAATATCATGAAGACTGTAGTGGTCGACGTACAGGGCTACGTAACACCGAATTTTGAAGTAAAGGAACTAGTAATTTATGATGGGAAGAAAATAAAATCATGGATTTTTTAAACCGAAGACCTTATATAGAAATTTATCTGAAAATTTAAAGAAAACAGCTAAATATACCTTTTATTATATTCACGGCATTCCATACAATTCTGGCTGCATGGAATATAACGACCTTAATCGAATACTTAGAGACGAATTATCAGATGTTCGAGTTATCTACGTTAAAGGGCATATAAAGAAAGAATTCCTGTTGGATTATTACTACCAGAATGGTTGCACGGCTCATCCTGATATAATAAATCTTGAATATTCAAGCATACGAGTACCAAAATTAGATAAGGATTATATAGGTCAATGCAATTACCATAAGCTTGCGATGTGTTCTTGTAGCGTTAACAATGTTATAACTTTATACAATTATATTACAAATAAATAGATTTTCAGAAATGTGTGTTTTTATTTTTCAAACCTGTTACATATTAAAAATTAATTTACGCTGACAAAGAAAGCAATACCCTATTTACACATGAATAAGACAAGGAAAGCATTCGAATCGAACTTCCGTCAGTGCGTTGTTAACCATATAACTTAATGGAAATATGTGTTTGTCATCATGCAGCAAAAGACGGACAATGGCGCGCTGCAGGAAACTCACCTCGAATGCTTTCCTTGTCTTACTCACATGTAAATAGGGTATTGCTTTCTTTGTCAGCGTAAATTGAATTTTTTACATATTAAAAATCATTTTTTTACGCTGACAAAGAAAGCAATACCCTATTTACGCATGAATAAGACAAGGAAAGCATTCGAATCGAACTTCCGCCAGCGCGTTGTTAACCATATATGTGTTTGTCATCATCATGCAGCAAAAGACTGTCAATGGCGCGCTGCAGGAAACTCGATTCGAATGCTTTCCTTGTCTTATTCACATGTAAATAGGGTATTGCTTTCTTTGTCAGCGTAAAAATGATTTTTAATATGTAAAAAATTCAATTTACGCTGACAAAGAACGCAATACCCTATTTACACATGAATAAGACAAGGAAAGTATTCGAATCGAGTTTCCGCCTGTAGCTATAGGCGTCGTGCATGAGATCATCCGCACGTGGTTTTTAATTTTTATAGCATAATAATATGTGATGGTGAAAGGCAGAGGCGAGTTGGACTATAGAGGAAAAATAATATTCATTTATTTATTTATTTATTTATTAATACAAAAATAGGTTAATGTAACATCATCCAATAGGATTTACACACTTGTAGATGGTGGGGTGAGCTTAACGAGTGACACCTAACATATTTTCTTTTTATCTAAGTATTCTTCAATGGCAGTTTCAAATTCATGATAACTTAACCTTCGCAATTCTTTTAATAAACTCAATGCAGATATGAGAAATGAATCGTCTTTAGTTTCTAGATAATTTTCACAATCTTGCACCACTTTTCTAAGCGTCTCTATAATTTCACGAAGCCATTCAGGATAATTTTCAGCATTTTCTTGCAATTCTTTCCTAACATGATCAGGATAATTTTCAATATTTTCCATCCGTTTAGAAATATCCCTTTGGAACACATTTACACTAGCACAAAGGTTACGTAGTCGTATCCCACTGAGAAGCAGTTGTGTTACTAAAGTATGTATGTATGGAGAACCAAAATCCAACCCAAATTCCATTTCAAGGTCAAGTGGCGTCACTGTGATGACCACACCAACGTATGTGCTACTCTGAGGTCTGTCATCCGAAGATACACCCTCACCCTCACATTGGTCATCACCAGTCAAACTCCTAGTTGAAATTACCTACACCTCTGGTCAAAATATTAATATTTAATACTAGCAGCGACATCTAGTATCTTTATTGTACAACTATAGTAGATTTGATAGGCGGGTTCTAAGGACAATAAAGAAGTTTAGCATATTTTAATTGCAAAATATTGTAAGCCATGTAAAAAGGGTATGGTTAAAATTAACGTTAACTTTAACGGTGAAAATACGGAAGAGGTTTAATAAAGTGGGAGGCGGCGCTTCCATGGGCGTAGGTAATTTCGTCTAGAATGTTAAAATTTCAAACGGATGTGCGTTGAACAATAGATAGATGGATTGAACTGCTGTCTGTCCGTATGCCTCTCATTTGTCAGCTGACAGCTATCAACTGACAGTTGACTGTTAACAACCATTCAACTGTCAACTGTCCATCCGTCTGTCTGCGATTAAAGCCGGGTAGATATGTAAGGCGGGTTCTAGGGTCCATTTAGGCCCTTTTGGCATCGGCGTTTACGGCGCTTGTCAAAGTGTCAGGTCAGAACTGGCAACGCGGCGTTGCCAGTTCTGGCCTGCCACGCTGACTTGCGCCGTAAACGACGATGCCAAAAGGGCCTAAATTGACCCTAGAACCCGCCTTACATATCTACTTCCCTCGCACAGTTTTTGAGAACTATGGCAGGTATTCCGTCAGCGCCAGAAGCCTTTTTAGTGTCTAGCTTCATCAAAATACGTTTTATGATACGCTGTCTGAAGACAATATCGGGCATCCTTGACTGCACTATGGGAATAGTGCTTTTCCTTGGAAATCGACAGCAGAATGTGAAGCAAAGAGTTCAGCCAACAAGTTCGCTTTCTCAACAGGTGTCGTTGCAATAGAATTATCTGGCCGTTTGAGTGGTGGTATGGTGGATTTGGTGAAATTTTGACTAACTGCCTTAGCGACTGACCAAAAGGACCTGGAATTGTTGGAACAAGCGAGAAGTTTGTTTCTAATCCGTTGATTGTGTGCCTCCTTGGTTTCGTCGATAATTTCTTTGCATCTGTTTCTAGCACGAACAAAGGTGTTACGATTTATGGTGTTAGGATTTTCACGCCATTGCAGCAACAGCTTCTTTGCATTTTCGGTCAAATGCAGGCTTGCCGTTGGAAAGGCATTTCTTCGAAAAAGGGATGTAAACCTCCATACCGGCCAAAATAATATCGGAAACCTCCCTGGCGCAGTCAGATAGGTCATCGGATCGAAAACAAACGTCTAATCAAGGGAAAGTTCGAAAACATTCCACGAGATCTTCCCATTTAGCAGATCTGTAGTGCCAAATCTTGCGCGGTTTAGGCGCCTCTCTGTCACTGGTTGGTAGGATACTCGATGTCGAAAGTAGTTTATGATCGGAAGAACCTAACGGCTCCGGATTGATGGTTAAAAACAGATCAAGAAGACTGGCGAACTCCCCGTCTCGATCAGGGATCCGTGTTGGTTCGTCAATAAGCTGAGTTGAACTGATTGAAAATGATTCGGCTTCACGACCTTGTTCGTCGGTAGTATTTGAATCTTTAAGCCAGTTGATGTCGTGGACATTAAAGTCGCCCAGGATGGCAATTTCGGCATATGTGCAACTTACAACGTGAGCAGAAACTCAAAACGATGACCATTGACGATTTTCTTTGCAATGCTGAATATACCGGGCATAATAAATGCAAACATAATATATCGGGCTAATAATATTGAATCACACACGACATTTCCTAAAAAACCTGAGACTCGCTATGTTACACGAGCATTTACAAGTCCGAAGGACACGTGTGAAACGTGAATTTACCTCGACAATTGCGCAAAAGAATCGCACCGAGGAACCTCCCCAAAAGGTTCCAGGAACTCGCAAGAGATGTCAAATATGTCCGTCCAAAAAGGATAAGAAAACATCTCATACTTGTAATGCATGCCAGATTTATATATGCCCAGAACATTTGATTCCGTACTGCAATAATTACAGTAATTCCATGTCTCTGAATGAGGAAGTAGAAGGTTGATTTCTTATTATTGTTATGATAAGAAGTTCGCGTGATCTCTCTTAGTATATAAGATTATTGATTCCTGTTATTATTTAGAATATAATAAAATATCAAAGTTATGTTTTCAAAATTGATTTTGCATGTGTTATTGAGAAAGTTAATAAAAGTTTGATTTGTATAATATATTGGTTATTATCTTTATTTTACCACATATGCAAAGAACCCTTATTTAATAAATATATATTAATATTAAGGCGTCCCCTTTAATTTTGTGTAAATCTATCGATAAAATCCGGGTCATGATGACCCGGTGTCATCAAAATTATTTTCACATTGGCGCCAGGTTAATGAGTGTGCTACAGATTGAAAGGCATAGAGCCATATATTATAGTCTGTTTGTTTGGAGTTGATAGCACACAACAGGGTTATAAACATTAAAATGTCATAAACCATAAGCGTCAGAAATTTCTTTACCAATTATTTGCATTTTTAGTTTTAATCACCTTTATTTTCTATCTCTATACAACAGTGCAACCTTTTTCTAAAAAATATTTTATTACATGCCTTTAAACTTTACAATAAAGTATATAAATCAACGCATTTCAAAGTTTATTTTAATGAATAAATAATGAAATTAAAAATCTTATTTGTATGATAAAGGCTTAAACGAGTACAATTAACAATTCTTAAGAACTAGAAATCAACAGTTATGAAGCTTAATGATAATAGGTACAATAAAATTATTTGGGATTTTAACAGTTATTGGAATATAATTAACCAAAGTACCTATCGATAGGTAGGTGCCTAGTACCAAGTATGTAATAAAAATATTCTGTGTAAGTATAAAAATAAAGCAAAAACCTATAATACGCTTAGTTCAAACCAGAACAGGGATGGCTTCAACTTTCAGTTTTGCCCCGGTCAAACTTCGCGGAGTCTGTAAATCCGAATTTTCCCTGCGAGAAAAAACAATGAAGCTTAACATCCACGATGCCCTAGTGTGAAAACCTGTGCCGATATGACGGGAGTTGGATCAGCAACTATTTATAGATTTCTAAAAGATAAAAAATACGGTCCTTGCAACGAACCTCAGAATTACAAAGGAAAGGAGCCCTTAGAGGTCGATGAAGACCTGAAAAACGCAATAAGAAGAAAAGTATACCATTTTTTTTATTAGGAACATACATAAAGTTTTGCAAGAAATCAGAGAAGACCAGGACTTACCAGATTTTAAAAAAATGGAAATTATGGAAAATTCTTCATAACCTGAATTTTCGTTGGGAAGAATACAATAGAAAATCTGTTCTTATCGATAAAACAGAAATAATTTGTTGGAGAAGGGAATATCTGCGAACAATCAAAAAATTTCGAGCCGAAGAAAGAAATATTTTTTACTTGGGTTAATAAGGGACACACCGTGAAAAAATTCTGGATTGAGAAAAACATTAAGAGTGTCAAACAAGCTTTTATAGAAGGTTGGTCAACTGGATACAACCCCCTTCAGGAAGAGGTCGCAGGCTAATTATAGCACATATTGTCACACAAAGTCAACTAAAGATTACCATCAGGAAATGACGGCCTATGTTTTTGAAGAGTACTTCCAACAAATGATTGAATGTATACCAGCACAATCAATTATAATATTAGACAATGCCCCATAGCGGATATTCTTCAAAGGAAAAGAGACAAAAATCTCAAACGTGAAGATGGTATGTTAAGAGCGGAATTTCTCAAAATAGCGAAATAAAATAAGGCACAGTTCAAAAAATACGCAGTCGATGAGATGGCAAAGGCACATTTTCGACCTTGATAAAATGTTCATTGCGACTAGTTTCCACGTAGAATGTTCTAGAAGTAGGTTAATTGGATGAAATTATGATGAGTGGAATATGTTAGTACTTTGTAAAAATTGTGTATTTTAACTTATTTCCACGCGGAATATTGTAGAAGTTTGTAAAAATATTTTGTGAGCAGAATGTTTAAGAATATTTGACCTAATTTCCATATAAAATGTTCTATAGTTTGATTAAGGATATTATTCTAGAATTTTTTAAAAGAAAACTACTGCATCAAATGTTTTAAAATGTTGGATATATATTTATTATTTGTTTACAAATACACAAATTTTTGCCGACCAAAATATTGAAATTTACGGGACTTATGCTCCAGTAACGGCACAGGTGATATAAAAAAGTAGCTCCACTGCTGCCGTGATTAGCGCCTCATTGTCTGGAATCAAAAAAAACAAAATTATCATTAAAATAGATATAATTTTTTGTACCATCAGCCACAGATTTTAAAAAAATATTGAAAATTATAAGAATGGCGGAGTTTAGAAAAAAAAGTATAAAATTTTTGCCAAAAAATTGTCCGTTTTTTGCATGAAAAATTGACATTTTTGGTGCAATCAAAAAATCCATGGTTCATGGTACCACAAAGCATACCCTTAACATGCAAAAAAAAATTAAGCCGATACAGTAAATTGTTTTCGGGTTACAGCGGCAGCAAATTTTAAAAATTCAGTTTTTTTAGAAAAACGCTTTTAGAGAATGACTAACGTGTTACACATAAATAATAATTTCTTACCACGTACCTACCTTTGTGGCTATTTTGGGTTCACTAAAGTTGTAAAGTAAATATTTAATTTTCACTTAGGTGATGACGTCACGGCATTGAAATTTTAATACCTGCTCCGGTTCGCGTTACGCTTCCAAAAACGAGTTTATGGCCCCCCGGGTAGCTGTATTTTCAAAAATAAACATAGGCCGACCTTGATACTTCGACCTCTTATTCTATATACATATATAAAAAGCATCGAAATATGTAAAAAAAATCGATTTTTTGAAATTATCACACTAGTATGACCCCTTAAAATAGTATTTATACCAATTGTTTTAGCTCTTAAGTTTTGACCAAACTGGTATACCATACAGTTGGGAAAACATAGATATACATTACGTTTTTAATCAAACAGTTGAGAGAGTTAATGTAAATATACAAAAAAACATTTATTCTCTAGTCAGGTTATCTATAATATTCTATAATGTATATAAAATGTAACGTCTCCCTGTCTATCTGTCTGTCTACCGGTCCGTTAGTGCGCCTATCACTCAAGAACCACCTATTCGATTTACGTACTTTTTTTTAAACATACATACGTTCTCTGGACATGTTATAGTATATATTTTATTACGTTAGGTAACATAAGGACTAATCAGTGACGATAATAGTGAATTAAGTCGGAAAAAAAAAGTTTTCCGCTATCGCGTTTTCTTGCAATACGTTGCTTAAACCATTAAATATGGAACAATATCATGTAGCAAAGAATATAATATATATAAAATGCAAGGTCTCTCTGACTGCCTGTCTGTCCGTTAGTGCGCTTATTACTCGCTAACTACTTATCCGATTCACGTGTTTTTTTTAATTGTTACGTATGTTCTCTGACCAGGTTATAGCATGTATTTTATTATGTTAGGTAATATAAGGAATGAGCAGTGACGATAATAGCAAATGAAGTCCACGCGAGCGGAGCCGCGGGCACAGCTTATATATATATATATATATATATATATATATATATATATATATATATATATATATATATATATATATATATATATATATATAATATATATATATATATATATATATATATATATATATATATATATATATATATATATATATATATATATATATATATATATATATATATATATATATATATATATATATATATATATATATATATATATATATATATATATATATATATATATATATATATATATATATATATATATATATATATATATATATATATATATATATATATATATATATATATATATATATATATATATATATATATATATATATATATATATATATATATATATATATATATATATATATATATATATATATATATATATATATATATATATATATATATATATATATATATATATATATATATATATATATATATATATATATATATATATATATATATATATATATATATATATATATATATATATATATATATATATATATATATATATATATATATATATGTATATATATATATATATATATATATATATATATATATATATATATATATATATATATATATATATATATATATATATATATATATATATATATATATATATATATATATATATATATTATATATATATATATATATATATATATATATATATATATATATATATATATATATATATATATATTAATATAATATATATATATATATATATATATATATATATATATATATATATATAAATATATATATATATATATATATATATATATATATATATAATTTAATTTTTATATATATATATATATATATATATATATATATATATATATATAAATTATATATATATATATATATATATATATATATATATATAAATTATATATATATATATATATATATATATATATATATATATATATATATAGTCAAACCTCCAACAGCAACCACCATAAGACTGCGAAAGTTGCACAGAGGCACAACATATCAAAATTAAAAAATACATTTTTTTTTTAAATGATCGCTTATCTTAGTTTGTTTTGCGTTCCTTTTCAGACAAAATGCTTTTTCTATTTTCTCTCTTGCGTTCAATGAATTTAGCAATGCAGAAGTCTTCTTCATCTTGGCAAAAAAAACACACTGTGACAATAAATCAAGTGCCTGCCTCTAAATGATTTTTTGAACGTAGCGTCTTAACTTCTATTGGATTTCCATTTTCATTTTCGCCACCTTCAGAGGTAGGATCTTCATCATCAGATGTTCCATTTGCAATGATAGAAATAATATCAGTATCAACATTAGAAATTTTAATATCATCATCATCAAGAGTCACGAATTCTTCTGCGGTCACCTCTCCAGACCACTAGTTTGCACAAGATCTTGAATTTCTTACAAGCATTCAAGTTCATTGTCCTCGTGAGATTTCTGCTTCACTTTTAACTTATTTTTATTAAACTTATAAAAAATATGGCATCTAAAACTGTCACACTTTTATTACCATTATCCATGTTTACCACGACATAACGTAAAAATCGCTTTTTGTAAAGTTCCTTAAAATTTTTAATGATTCCTAAATCCAAAAGTTGACACACTGAACTACAATTTGGCACAAAAAAAAGGTTTTTACCTTACTCAATTTAAGGTCTGGATGGCACGTAGCATTATCTAAGAATAAAACAACATTTCTTCTGACTCTTTTCATTCTGCGATTAAATTCTTGCAAAAACTCTACCTGTCCTCAGTCCTTAAAATACTGAGGTTTTGCAGAATTTCCCTCTCTTCTCTATTTGCAAAGAAAAACATAGCAAATAAACTTTTGTAAACTTATCAAAGCGAACACAACTAATGTTGCATCTCTCGAGTGCAAATCAGAACTAAAAATCTAGAGAAAAGAACGCGTGTATTTAAATAATTTGAAAAAATAATCTAAACAAAATCTAAACAAAAACAGTACTGTTTACAGACAGATAGAAAATACTGATTATCAGTGCGGTTTAATTTTATATTACACATTGTAATAAAATTATTATATGTAATAGTAATTATAGGTCTAAATTTATATTTTTTTTTTCATACCGGGTCGTTATAAAAGGTCGTGAATTACCCTGGGACACACAAATCCCTGGCCGCAGTCGTTATTCATGGTGGTCGCTAGTCAGAGGTTACAGACTACAGTTTTATATGGGGTTTCGTTCGGGGATTCCCAAAATCGGTCGTTAACTGAGGTGATCATTAGTCAGAGGGATCGTTGTCGGAGATTCGACTATATACACCTTTGTTGTTTCTACTAAACGTCACAACTTTATCACCAATTTAGAATAGAAATCATTTAAGTACTCTTTAAATATGTATTCGCAGAACTGTATGTTTGGCTAGTCACCAGTTATTAAATTTGGTAATTTGGTTAATGAACCATTAGGAACCATATAATATGAAGTTAATGATGGGTGAAAATGAACCACTCCCTTATATCAAAATATGAACACAATTTTGTTCAAAAACATAATTAATATTTAATTGAAATTGTCATAATATATTTATATTATAAACCTAGCAAATGTAAATACTGAATTTTGTTTTTTAATTATTTTCAGTCAGGAGCCAGAAAAACACAAGTCTACTATTTTAGTAATACCAGCGCCATAAGTAAGTATAAAAGTATTTTTAAGTAGATATACATTTAAGATCCCAGTGCCTCGAAAATATGTTGAGAATAATCTTAAATGTGTGAGTGTAGGTATTATTTTGTTCTTACAAAGTACTCGTTGGTCTGACCGTTGTTCAGAAATCTGAAATCATTCCATGTTCTAGAAGTAGGTTAATTGGATGAAATTATAATGAGTGGAATATGTTAGTACTTTGTAAAAATTGTGTATTTTAACTTATTTCCACGCGGAATATTGTAGAAGTTTGTAAAAATATTTTGTGAGCAGAATGTTTAAGAATATTTGACCTAATTTCCATATAAAATGTTCTATAGTTTGATTAAGGATATTATTCTAGAATTTTTTAAAAGAAAACTACTGCATCAAATGTTTTAAAATGTTGGATATATATTTATTATTTGTTTACAAATACACAAATTTTTGCCGACCAAAATATTGAAATTTACGGGACTTATGCTCCAGTAACGGCACAGGTGATATAAAAAAGTAGCTCCACTGCTGCCGTGATTAGCGCCTCATTGTCTGGAATCAAAAAAAAACAAAATTATCATTAAAATAGATATAATTTTTTGTACCATCAGCCACAGATTTTAAAAAATATTGAAAATTATAAGAATGGCGGGGTTTAGAAAAAAAAGTATAAAATTTTTGCCAAAAAATTTTCCGTTTTTTGCATGAAAAATTGACATTTTTGGTGCAATCAAAAAATCCATGGTTCATGGTACCACAAAGCATACCCTTAACATGCAAAAAAAAATTAAGCCGATACAGTAAATTGTTTTCGGGTTACAGCGGCAGCAAATTTTAAAAATTCAGTTTTTAGAAAAACGCTTTTAGAGAATGACTAACGTGTTACACATAAATAATAATTTCTTACCACGTACCTACCTTTGTGGCTATTTTGGGTTCACTAAAGTTGTAAAGTAAATATTTAATTTTCACTTAGGTGATGACGTCACGGCATTGAAATTTTAATACCTGCTCCGGTTCGCGTTACGCTTCCAAAAACGAGTTTATGGCCCCCCGGGTAGCTGTATTTTCAAAAATAAACATAGGCCGACTTTGATACTTCGACCTCTTATTCTATATACATATATAAAAAGCATCGAAATATGTAAAAAAAATCGATTTTTTGAAATTATCACACTAGTATGACCCCTTAAAATAGTATTTATACCAATTGTTTTAGCTCTTAAGTTTTGACCAAACTGGTATACCATACAGTTGGGAAAACATAGATATACATTACGTTTTTAATCAAACAGTTGAGAGAGTTAATGTAAATATACAAAAAAACATTTATTCTCTAGTCAGGTTATCTATAATATTCTATAATGTATATAAAATGTAACGTCTCCCTGTCTATCTGTCTGTCTACCGGTCCGTTAGTGCGCCTCTCACTCAAGAACCACCTATTCGATTTACGTACTTTTTTTTAAACATACATACGTTCTCTGGCCATGTTATAGTATATATTTTATTACGTTAGGTAACATAAGGACTAATCAGTGACGATAATAGTGAATTAAGTCGGAAAAAAAAAGTTTTCCGCTATCGCGTTTTCTTGCAATACGTTGCTTAAACCATTAAATATGGAACAATATCATGTAGCAAAGAATATAATATATATAAAATGCAAGGTCTCTCTGACTGCCTGTCTGTCCGTTAGTGCGCTTATTACTCGCTAACTACTTATCCGATTCACGTGTTTTTTTTAATTGTTACGTATGTTCTCTGACCAGGTTATAGCATGTATTTTATTATGTTAGGTAATATAAGGAATGAGCAGTGACGATAATAGCAAATGAAGTCCACGCGAGCGGAGCCGCGGGCACAGTTTATATATATATATATATATATATATATATATATATATATATATATATATATATATATATATATATATATATAATATATATATATATATATATATATATATATATATATATATATATATATATATATATATATATATATATATATATATATATATATATATATATATATATATATATATATATATATATATATATATATATATATATATATATATATATATATATATATATATATATATATATATATATATATATATATATATATATATATATATATATATATATATATATATATATATATAAATATATATATATATATATATATATATATATATATATATATACATATATATATATATATATATATATATATACATATATATATATATATATATATATATATATATATATATATATATATATATATGTATATATATATACATATATATATATATATATATATATATATATATATATATATATATATATATATATATATATATATATATATATATATATATATATTATATATATATATATATATATTATATATATATATATATATATATATATATATATATATATATATATATATATATATATAATATATATATATATATATATATATATATATATATATATATATATATAATTTATATATATATATATATATATATATATATATATATAAATTATATATATATATATATATATATATATATATATATATATATATAAATTATATATATATATATATATATATATATATATATATATATATATATATATAGTCAAACCTCCAACAGCAACCACCATAAGACTGCGAAAGTTGCACAGAGGCACAACATATCAAAATTAAAAAATACATTTTTTTTTAAATGATCGCTTATCTTAGTTTGTTTTGCGTTCCTTTTCAGACAAAATGCTTTTTCTATTTTCTCTCTTGCGTTCAATGAATTTAGCAATGCAGAAGTCTTCTTCATCTTGGCAAAAAACACACTGTGACAATAAATCAAGTGCCTGCCTCTAAATGATTTTTTGAACGTAGCGTCTTAACTTCTATTGGATTTCCATTTTCATTTTCGCCACCTTCAGAGGTAGGATCTTCATCATCAGATGTTCCATTTGCAATGATAGAAATAATATCAGTATCAACATTAGAAATTTTAATATCATCATCATCAAGAGTCACGAATTCTTCTGCGGTCACCTCTCCAGACCACTAGTTTGCACAAGATCTTGAATTTCTTACAAGCATTCAAGTTCATTGTCCTCGTGAGATTTCTGCTTCACTTTTAACTTATTTTTATTAAACTTATAAAAAATATGGCATCTAAAACTGTCACACTTTTATTACCATTATCCATGTTTACCACGACATAACGTAAAAATCGCTTTTTGTAAAGTTCCTTAAAATTTTTAATGATTCCTAAATCCAAAAGTTGACACACTGAACTACAATTTGGCACAAAAAAAAGGTTTTACCTTACTCAATTTAAGGTCTGGATGGCACGTAGCATTATCTAAGAATAAAAACAACATTTCTTCTGACTCTTTTCATTCTGCGATTAAATTCTTGCAAAAACTCTACCTGTCCTCAGTCCTTAAAATACTAAGGTTTTGCAGAATTTCCCTCTCTTCTCTATTTGCAAAGAAAAACATAGCAAATAAACTTTTGTAAACTTATCAAAGCGAACACAACTAATGTTGCATCTCTCGAGTGCAAATCAGAACTAAAAATCTAGAGAAAAGAACGCGTGTATTTAAATAATTTGAAAAAATAATCTAAACAAAATCTAAACAAAAACAGTACTGTTTACAGACAGATAGAAAATACTGATTATCAGTGCGGTTTAATTTTATATTACACATTGTAATAAAATTATTATATGTAATAGTAATTATAGGTCTAAATTTAATATTTTTTTTTCATACCGGGTCGTTATAAAAGGTCGTGAATTACCCTGGGACACACAAATCCCTGGCCGCAGTCGTTATTCATGGTGGTCGCTAGTCAGAGGTTACAGACTACAGTTTTATATAGGGTTTCGTTCGAGGATTCCCAAAATCGGTCGTTAACTGAGGTGATCATTAGTCAGAGGGATCGTTGTCGGAGATTCGACTATATACACCTTTGTTGTTTCTACTAAACGTCACAACTTTATCACCAATTTAGAATAGAAATCATTTAAGTACTCTTTAAATATGTATTCGCAGAACTGTATGTTTGGCTAGTCACCAGTTATTAAATTTGGTAATTTGGTTAATGAACCATTAGGAACCATATAATATGAAGTTAATGATAGGTAAAAATGAACCACTCCCTTATATCAAAATATGAACACAATTTTGTTCAAAAACATAATTAATATTTAATTGAAATTGTCATAATATATTTATATTATAAACCTAGCAAATGTAAATACTGAATTTTGTTTTTTAATTATTTTCAGTCAGGAGCCAGAAAAACACAAGTCTACTATTTTAGTAATACTAGCGCCATAACTAAGTATAAAAGTATTTTTAAGTAGATATACATTTAAGATCCCAGTGCCTCGAAAATATGTTGAGAATAATCTTAAATGTGTGAGTGTAGGTATTATTTTGTTCTTACAAAGTACTCTTTGGTCTGACCGTTGTTCAGAAATCTGAAACCATTCCATCCTTAATATCAGTTTAGTGATTAATGATTAAGTAATTACAGAGTATATATATTTTTGTTATGTCCCTCCATTATTCGTATTGTTCACGATATAGCTACATATGTTATTAGTTTTAATTATTAAATATTTTTTTTACAAGAATACAATGCTAATGGTAGTTAGTTTTAGAATAAGAATAAACTTTTATGCAGTTTGATTTACATAGTTTGGGATATAAGAAAGATGCTAGAAACACAGTCTGAATTTATAAAGGTAAAAATAATTTTTAATTTTCTTACAGAATATCTTTGCAAAAATATTTGTAATACCATATTTTACTAATTTAATGACCTGGTAGAAATTTGTAATTAGAGCTGTACTACAGCAAACATAAAACACAGTAGCGACGCTTAAGAAAATTGTTAGGTCCTGTTTTTTTTTTATCACGCATGCTCTCCCTATGATTCTAACAACATGGTTGCCAGGGCGGTCGCGGGTTGTGTTTACATCCGGATTTCAAGGGGAATCTTTTTATAACGTGCTCCCAAATTCGTTATTAATAATTTTTCAATAAGTAAATGACTCGTTTGACGTTATAATTGAAAATAATAATAAAAAAGATGTCAAGAGGAAGCTTTTGTTGTACGGTTAGTACTTGTAAAAATATATGTGGTATCTCCAGAGGAGTTAATTTTTTTAGATTCCCCAAAGATTCTAAAAGGTAATTTATTCATAATTCATTTATTTCTATTATGCAATATATTATATAAAAGTTATCTTTCATATTAAAATTGTTTGCTAGAGTTAAGTTATATTATCTGCTTAAATTTGCTAACCAAACTTTCCAAACTCTGGGCATGCAAAAGTAGTAATTCTCCATTTGAATACATGAGTTTAAATAAATCAGTGCATAGATTTAATTTTATATATATATATATATATATATATATATATATATATATATATATATATATATATATATATATATATATATATATATATATATATATATATATATATATATATATATATATATATATATATATATATATATATATATATATATATATATATATGTAGTATATAGGCACGAAAAACTCATTAGTTGTCTGAAAATTATTATATTAGATTTAACTAATGATAAAAATGAAGCAAAAAGTGTGATTACTTCATTTTTAAGTTCAGAAGAATGACGATCTCATCTTAAAATGATAATTATAATTATTTTCAATCTCTCTAGATTAGTAGGATTCGCTGACATTATAGGCGCGAAGCTGAACGTGTGCAGAGAGATGTTCTCAAAATGAACATTCCCCCCGGACAATATCTCTAATAGTTGTAATATAAATTCGACAATGAGCTATTTAAACGAATAACGTGCAAAAAGCGTTGAAGCCAAATGCATTTTTCCCTGTTTTTAGTATATCTGTTTTAATAAGAAAAAATGTTTCTAAAAAAACTTTCTCGTTTTTTTCTATCCTTCAATCAGCAAAATTCATTTTTATTCTACAGAATAGGATTTTTCTTGAAAAAAGGAATTTGAATATTACAAAAACTCGCGGGCATCATACCAGCAATATGGCGACAGATCATGTGATCATTACAAACTCGAACCCCTTGAGATCAAAGGTTCAGAGTCGGACTGTGACTACTGTGTTTTATTGTTTACCAGTGGGCGTATCCCTCACTGTCTCACTTTTTTTGTAGTGTAATATAAAATTTTTTTATACTAAGTTTGGTTTTTTATATACAGGATGCGTCATCAAAATCCTAACAAATTAAACAATTTCTTTAAATAAAATTTTATTATTGAAAAATTAAATATTCCAAACAAATCTTTTAGATGACATTTAGGGGATTTCCATCAAGCACTCTTATTGAATATATCTCCCATTAGCTTGACTGATGCTCTCAATTCTCGGCCTGAAGCGTCCGCTTGCACGTTTTAATGCAGCGTTGTCAATGCGGGCAAATGCTACCTAAATAGCGGTTCTTAATGACGTCATGTTGCCGGGGCTTGTAGGTGATCCTTTGAAATACCGCTTTATATGTAGTGATCTATGGGATTTAAACCCGAACTGTTAGGAGCGAGAATTTCTTAGATTAAAACATATTGACGTTGTTTGAGAACCAGTTTTGGATCAAATGGCTTGTGTAGGCCGGTACACACTCCCGCTGAAAAATAAATGACCTTTCGGACACCACAGTGTCCATTCACAATTTCACCACATTCGTCGAAACGAGTTTTTGCGCAGCGATTGCCTATACTTTTGAAATCGATGATTGAACCCTTTCGACGACTGCAAGGGTTCTCGCGGGACATACTTTCGAGTGACTCTTCCTCGCCGACATACTGAAGCCTCCGTTGCACTGTTCTGAAGCCGTCTATTTTGCCACAACGTTCTAAACGGTTAATCTCGGGTATGCAAAGAACCATATTATTTCCATCGCTAAGCGACCAGCTTAGAGGCCTTTGATAATTGCGGCTTATTGATTATACTCATTTGGTTTTAACATTGTGGCCATTTCCACATGTTGTTAAATCTTTTTGTTAAATATAATCCTATCCGTTCTCGATATACCAGGCTTCAAAGCTGTCAAAACAAACATCTACTCAAAAAATAGACAACTATATTCTGTTTATATTTTTGGTGTATACATAATTTTTCGTAGAGACGGTTAATAAGCTACAAAGCCTATCAAACTTGACAAATATACATACAAGATTCTTGTTCTTCTTTAACTGAAGCTCGGGCTTTTAGAAAAACATTATTCAAAGACAATATACCAATCATTTTCTATTTCAGGCTGAAATTTCTCATTTTTCTAATAAAAACATCGTTTAACTTTAAATAAATTGAATGTTTCTGTGTTGTTTTCACATGTTTTCCTTCCTGCAATTAAAGCCGAACATGTCGTAATGTTTCTTAATAAAGTCATCTAGTGCGTATTAAACATGCAACTGTATTTTAACCGACTGATTTGGCAGTATATTATTGTGTATTTTTTCATTATTTGATTAGAAAACCAAGTTAGTGTTTCGGTTATACAGACGTACACAAGATGTTATAAAAATAGTTTACTATATTAAAATGTGTAACTCCTAGAGTTAATAGGAGACATACCCGATACTTATTTTTAATAAATTTGAACATAGTTGAACGTTTATAAAATCACTGGCCTATGTAAATTTAAAAATCGTTGCGCTGCTTTTGTTATAGCTAAATTCATCTTATAGCTGAGAGAGAGCGTGAGTTTTTAACACAGCTTAAAGGGAAATGGTACTGTTAGTATCAGTCTAACTTTCAAAGCTCTTTGATTATACTACAATTTTTTTACATAGAGAAAAGTATTTTAAAAAAATTTTTTTTAAAGCGCCATTAATTTTTTGAACGAATTTTTTTTTTCAGAGAAATCTTTACTTATATGAGTTATATAACATTGTACTAATAACTCATTCATAATATTGCAAGAACTTCGAACTGTGTAAAATATCTTTTTACCAAATATAACGAAACAAATTTTTATAAATAAATTTTTTATTAAGAGTCAAAATCTTCACCTGGTTAAACCCAGTAAGAAATATAAAAATAAATATATCTAGAATAGAAGAATTAGAAGAACCTTCAACTTAACACGTTAAAATAAAATCGGAACAGTAACAAAATTAAAATTATAACAGAGTGATCCAATAATGCTTCATGTTAATTCACAACACGTGATATTAATACAAAATTTTCGAGTTTAGCGGTGAGTTACATAATTTTTTATTAAAAAAATTGCACGCACCTTTTGCGTTTCAAAGTTAAGGGTCGATGGGTTATAAATAACGATTAGTTCTCACATGTGCATTAGCTTTAACTGATCTGTTGAGAATGTAATTACTATATTATGGTCAGTTCGTTGTTGTTCATTCATTCGTCGTCAATTGTGTGAAACGCAATGAGTGAAGGAAATGTGAGGCAATGGTATCGGTGAGGCTTAGAAATGACGTTCAAATGTTCAAAAATGGGAGATCTCACACCTAGTGACTACCATCTTTTCCTACACCCCAAAAACTAATAAATTTATTTTCTTCAATCGTTCTCATTTTATCACCAACCGGCACTTACTTTAGAAGACGCGTCTCATATACAAAGTAATAAAAAAAGGTTAAAGGAAATCATATTGCTGAGACATTTATACATTTCATATTATTCTTCTTAAATTAAAATTTCTTTTGCGTGCAGTATTACCATTTACTACAAAAATAAAGAAAGCAAATAGTATTCTCCATTTTTTATAACTTAAAAAGATGCGACGGAAGCTATTGGATCATCAAACAATATACAAAAAAATATAAAATAAAATCGAATCGCTGCGTTACATCTCCCTTCTTCAGTTTCCTGTAACGTCATCATAAAGAGCTGACAGTGCCTGGCATTCTTCAGTTTTTTGTTTCAGAGCCGTTTCTAGGGAACAAATTTTAATTTCTAATCTTTTGACCATTGCTTGAAGCTTGCCTATATCTGTCTTATGCTTTTCTTTTTCTTCATTTATTAACTCTTCTGCTCTAAAAAATAAAA
>CM032456.1:113171635-113181635 GCA_019049505.1 Pachyrhynchus sulphureomaculatus | reverse complement strand
TTTTGTCGTATTTATGGCCTTTGATTCTATTTTCTAGATATTGGCTTGTTTGCCCGTTGTATATTCCTTCGCAGTTATTACATTTGATTTCGTAGACTATGTTACTTTTTTTATTATTTGGGGTTTTGGTTTTAAGCCTGGAAAAATTGGATGAGAGCAGATTATATGATTTATGACATAACCGGATTTTGTAGTTTTCAAAAAGTTTTTTGAGTGGTTGGGATAGGCCATTTATAAACGGTAGTGCAATGTATGTTTTATGGTTGTTGTTGGATGGTTTTTTACTTATTGGAGTATTGTAAAAGTTATGTATTCGTTGTTTGAAGATTTTGTTTATAAGGTACATCGGATATTTGTTAAGGGTTAATGCTTCTTTAGCTTTGGTTATTGCACTCTCTCTGTATTCTGTGTCAGAAAGCTTGATTGCTCTATCTGCTAGACCTATGATTACAGATTTTTTTTGTGAATTCGGGTGGTGTGATTCATAATTAAGGTATCTAGAAGACCATGTATTTTTAGTGTACCATTCAGTTTTTATATTTTCATTATTGTGGTGTAAAGTTAAAGAAATTTATCTTATTGTTGTCTTCTGTTTCGAATGTGAATTGAATGTTTTTGTGGTATCCGTTGAATTTTTGTATGATATAATTAATTTGGTTTTTGGGTATAGCGGTCAAGCAATCATCAACGTATCTGTAAAAAAATGGAATGTTGAAGTTTAATTTTGGTATGATATCAGTTTCTAAGTCTTCCATTACTAATTGTGCAATTACGCTGGAAATAGATGCTCCCATTGCGCACCCATCTATTTGTTCGTAAATTTTATTTTCGTATTGGAAATACATCGATTTTAGAATAAGTTCTGTTGCATTTATAAATTCACTCATAGGGATGTCGGTGAATTGTTTAATTTTATCCCAGTTTTTCTTAATGGTTTTAACGGCTAATGCTATGGGTATACTGGTACATAGTGATATGACGTCAAGTGATATTAAGATATAATTATTTGGAAGTTTTATGTTTTTAAGTTTATCTTTAAATTGGAAAGAATCTTTAATGTAGTGGTCATTTTTATATAAGATTTTGTGTAAGATATCTTTCAAGTGTTTGGAAAGTGAAGCATATGGGTATTGGATACATGATACAATGGGTCGTAATGGAACGTTTTCTTTATGGAGTTTAGGAAGACCGTATATTTTTGGTGGAACTGCATTTCGAATTTTCAGTGATTTGGCAGTGTTGGGGGATATATATTGTTTTTGTTCCCATCGATCAATTAGTTTATTGTTATTTTTTTGGTATACATTTGTTGGGTCTAATTTAATTTGTTTATAGGTTTTTTTTATCATTTAATAAATTTTCCATTTTGTTTTGGTAATCATTTGATTTCATAATAACTGTTTTTTGTTGGTTTTATCTGCTCTTAATATTTTTATTTGAGGATTTTCTTTTAAAATTTTTTTAGTTTTCTTAAGTTTTTTTTGATAGATCTGTGGTTTTGTTTTGACTTTTTAGTTTGTTTTTGAAATTCGTTAAGATATTACAAGTTTTTGATCTAAGTTTGTCTTTTTCGCTATTTGTTAAGTGATTAATGCTTGTTTCTACATTTGCTATTATATTATGAACTGGCAGTTGTGATTCGTTTGTTATTTCCATAGCGAAGTTTGGTCCTAAGCTGAGGATTTTTGAAGCATAATCTGGGACTGCCATATCTGTGAGGTTTTCAATCCAACCGTCAGTCATTTTTTTGTCTTTATTGTGACCCTTATTTGAAAGCCCTTTTATTTTTTTAATGTTTTTGGTTTTTATTTTTTGAAATAGTTTTTTCGCATTTTTTTTGGGTATTGGATTTTAAAATAACACATTTAATATTTTAAAATCCAATACCCAAAAAAAATGCGAAAAACTATTTCAAAAAATAAAAACCAAACACATTAAAAAAATAAAAGGGCTTTCAAATAAGGGTCACAATAAAGACAAAAAAAACGACTGACGGTTGGATTGAAAACCTCACAGATATGGCAGTCCCAGATTATGCTTCAAAAATCCTCAGCTTAGGACCAAACTTCGCTATGGAAATAACAAACGAATCACAACTGCCAGTTCATAATATAATAGCAAATGTAGAAACAAGCATTAATCACTTAACAAATAGCGAAAAAGACAAACTTAGATCAAAAACTTGTAATATCTTAACGAATTTCAAAAACAAACTAAAAAGTCAAAACAAAACCACAGATCTATCAAAAAACTTAAGAAAAACTAAAAAATTTTTTAAAATAAAATCCTCAAATAAAAATATTAAGAGCAGATAAAACCAACAAAACAGTTATTATGAAATCAAATGATTACCAAAACAAAATGGAAAATTTATTAAATGATAAAAAAAACCTATAAACAAATTAAATTAGACCCAACAAATGTATACCAAAAAAATAACAATAAACTAATTGATCGATGGGAACAAAAACAATATATATCCCCCAACACTGCCAAATCACTGAAAATTCGAAATGCAGTTCCACCAAAAAATATACGGTCTTCCTAAACTCCATAAAGAAAACGTTCCATTACGACCCATTGTATCATGTATCCAATACCCATATGCTTCACTTTCCAAACACTTGAAAGATATCTTACACAAAATCTTATATAAAAATGACCACTACATTAAAGATTCTTCCAATTTAAAGATAAACTTAAAAACATAAAACTTCCAAATAATTATATCTTAATATCACTTGACGTCATATCACTATATACCAGTATACCCATAGCATTAGCCGTTAAAACCATTAAGAAAAACTGGGATAAAATTAAACAATTCACCGACATCCCTATGAGTGAATTTATAAATGCAACAGAACTTATTCTAAAATCGATGTATTTCCAATACGAAAATAAAATTTACGAACAAATAGATGGGTGCGCAATGAGAGCATCTATTTCCAGTGTAATTGCACAATTAGTAATGGAAGACTTAGAAACTGATATCATACCAAAATTAAACTTCAACATTCCATTTTTTTACAGATACGTTGATGATTGCTTGACCGCTATACCCAAAAACCAAATTAATTATATCATACAAAAATTCAACGGATACCACAAAAACATTCAATTCACATTCGAAACAGAAGACAACAATAAGATAAATTTCTTAGATGTAACTTTACACCACAATAATGAAAATATAAAAACTGAATGGTACACTAAAAATACATGGTCTTCTAGATACCTTAATTATGAATCACACCACCCGAATTCACAAAAAAAATCTGTAATCATAGGTCTAGCAGATAGAGCAATCAAGCTTTCTGACACAGAATACAGAGAGAGTGCAATAACCAAAGCTAAAGAAGCATTAACACTTAACAAATATCCGATGTACCTTATAAACAAAATCTTCAAACAACGAATACATAACTTTTACAATACCCCAATAAGTAAAAAACCATCCAACAACAACCATAAAACATACATTGCACTACCGTTTATAAATGGCCTATCCCAACCACTCAAAAAACTTTTTGAAAACTACAAAATCCGGTTATGTCATAAATCATATAATCTGCTCTCATCCAATTTTTCCAGGCTTAAAACCAAAACCCCAAATAATAAAAAAAGTAACATAGTCTACGAAATCAAATGTAATAACTGCGAAGGAATATACATCGGGCAAACAAGCCAATATCTAGAAAATAGAATCAAAGGCCATAAATACGACAAAAAAAATAGTACAGCCCTCACGGATCATGAAATAAATAAAAGCCATACCTTTGATATCAAAAACATAAAAAATTATCAACACCGAAATAAATACAAAAAAAAGAGAAATTCTCGAATCCGTTCATATTCGGTTGACACCCACTGCAATAAACGAAAAAACAGATGTAAATAACCTAAACCGTATCTACCTACCAGTCATATAAAGTCCCTCAAGTTAAGTGGTTTGTTGTTTGTAGAAAGAAAAAATGTGATATTAATAGTGTTTTAAACTCAACACCCAACAAAATGAACTACTTTCTAAGGTAAGGCCCTCATTAATGTATACAGTTAATTTTATTAAATTAAAAACTACGAAAAGACACAAATATTTAACCCCGAAATATACAACAAACGGATTAAAACTAGCTATATTTAATTCTTCTAATGTAATCTTTTAGAGCAAATTTGAAGAAGACCTCTTCCGAAGGTCGAAACGTTAATAAATATATAACAGAACCAAGAACAGTTTTAATGATCTAATTCCAAGAACACGTAAAAATAAAAAAAATATATATATATATATATATATATATATATATATATATATATATATATATATATATATATACCAAGATCAAAGAACCTTACACTCAACAAAAAATATATATATATATATATATATATATATATATATATATATATATATATATATATATATATATATATACATACATACATACATACATACATACTTACATACATACATACATACATACATACATACATACATACATACATACATACATACATACATACATACATACATAACATACATACATACATACATACATACATACATACATACATACATACATACATACATACATACATACATACATACATACATACATACATACATACATACATACATACATACATACATACATACATACATACATACATACATACATACATACATACATACATACATACATACATACATACATACATACATACATACATACATACATACATACATACATACATACATACATACATACATACATACATACATACATACATACATACATACTTATATGAAATTTAAAATAAATTGCACCTGATGATTTTGAAGTTATTTTAAAAACTTTTTAAGACTACTCTTTCAAATGATGCACGATGCTATCGATAAGTTGAAATTAAAAGACACAACAGAAAATTACAATTAATGATTAGGATTACTTTTTTACACAACGAGATCCACAATTTCGGACGTACGTTTTTATATTGCCATCCTTGTTGCGATTCACAACTCGACAAATATACCGAAGAAATAAACGTTCTTTTTGTCTGATATGGTATATTAGAATTTGGTGCTATTTCTGAGACCAAAATTATTTTTTATATTTTCTTAAATATTGAACTGATTATTTACTTACTTAAAAATTGTGGCGAAGGCCATTTCCGAACCGGCAAAACGTTTAGAATTCTCTTCAGCTTCTTTCTTCAGTTTCTCTAGTACTGTGTTTTGATAGCTGATGCGGTATTCATATTCTTTAAATATGTTTCTTAAAATGAAAAAATATATCGTTAATGAGAATACAGAAACTGATCTCAAAACAACAAAATCAGTGAAGTAATTTATCCGATGCAAGCACGAAGTTCGTAAAATGAGTACTGATTTTGACAGTTTCTAACGAATATTTTAATTTGAACATATAAGTCGATATTTTAAATATTCGGAACCCAGCATTTTCCTCTGGATAATATTTCTGTTAAAATTGAAAATCATAAAAAAATAACATAGTTTTCAAATTTCTACATTCCTCTAACCCCTCAATCACTCTATATTAACTTTATATATATTTGACCATAAATAATTGAAACTAATGAAACTACATTGCAACATTCAGATTGTTCAACTAACCTAAACTAATTTGAACAGGACATATAAGGCAACCCCTCTAAGACCCTCCTCCCGCACTTGAACCCCTTATATGTTTGACTTAAGGCCAAAATTTGTTTATTACATCAACAAGAAAAATCTCATAGTTTAACTCCCTCACCGTTTTTTCCCGTAAGCAATACTACTCAAAAACTA
The DNA here is from genome assembly GCA_019049505.1 of Pachyrhynchus sulphureomaculatus. Lineage (NCBI taxonomy): Eukaryota > Metazoa > Arthropoda > Insecta > Coleoptera > Curculionidae > Pachyrhynchus > Pachyrhynchus sulphureomaculatus. Next base: position 113,175,826 of record CM032456.1, on the reverse strand, counting down.
TCCATCTTATGTCAAATATTTTGTGTGCCATATTAAAAGTCGATACCTCTTTGCGTTCAAAAGTTATCGTGGCAAGAGTTTAATAGACAGATAGATAGACGGACGGAAGTGGCATTATTCTCGGACGCTAATTTTTCCACGTATACAGTATCCTCTTATTCTTTCGTTCTTGATTGTACTAAGTTTTGATATTCCAGCGCACCTTCGCCAGTAGTTCATTTTGAGAGCAAGAATTTCCTGTTCTAAGCTCTTGTGTAATTGCCAAGCTTCGTAACCGTAGAGTAGGATGCTCTTAAAGATTGCATTATAGATGTAGTATTTCTTTTCAATTGTTATTTTCTTTGACCAAAGGAAAGAATTAAGATGTATGATGACCTTTTCCTTTTGCTTATTCTATCTTGTATTTTTTTGTTCTAAACCGAATCCTATCTATTCTTATTAAATAGATGTAGTCATTACAGACATCAATCACTTGAGTTCCGTTTAAGGTAAGTTTTTTTTCCGGTTCTCCTCCAATACACAGCTATTTTTTTTTATACAGTTTACTATTAGTCCTCCGCTTTCACCACTTGGTCAGTCACAAAATAAAAAGTATATATCGTCGTTTCAACTTTCAACTGTATTCCTATTCCGCTACATTTCCTTCCCCATCTTTGTAAAGTATCGCTTACATAAATTTTGAACAAGGTAGTCGATAAACAGCAATCCTATCTAAGTTACTTTGTTACTGGGAATGTATCTGATAATGTGTTGCCTAGTCTTCTTCTAGAGTATGATTGATGGTACAGTTGATTTATTGCAGTGATTGTAGTATTATTTACTAGCGATAGTTCCCGAGTTTGCCAGAGTTTTTTTAATTGGACCATGGTGCATTTGGTACATCTATGAATACTAAGTGAACTTCCCTGTTTGTTGTGGTTTTCACTTCATTGGGTTGGGCTAAGCTGAATATATTATCCAAACCCTACCTCCCCTCTTTAAAAACTCGATTTCATGTTGGCTATATTCATTTCGAAACCTGGATACTAAAGCAAACTGACAGAAAAAGAGTCGAAAGTTTCAAGATGTGGGTGTACGGGCAGTTCCTGAATCTCCTGGACAGAGCATCAGATTAAGGCGTCAGTTCTAGTGAGAGATGAATGTGAAAAGGCAGATCTCCTACAAGACGGATAGACCAACTGCAGTCCCTTGTTGGAAAAACTCTACATGAGGCAGGCCAAATGGCCCTAGACCGAGAGATCTGAAAGGATCAAGTGCAAAGAACTAGCTCATGAGTAGTCACCACGCCCTGCCAAGGACAATAGGACAGAGAAGGATATTCATTTTCAATTATATTTTGGAGTATCATTCCATAGATTCTGCTTAAGGTGCTGGTTGCCGATATACATCTGGAATTCTGACATTCAAATGTGCTTTCTTTTTTATGAATGGGCGTAATCCAGGCTTCCTGAATTAGATAAGTTCGTAAATTGAAGGCTCGTAGATGGAAGACTGACAAAGCTTCTTATTTTAACTTTAACAGTTTCTTTTCTAAAAACTCCTAAGTGCTCTCTACTTTTAAATCCAACACTGTAGAAATTACCCTACATTCGATTTACAGTGGATTTAAAATAATGAAAATTTATATTAATTTTGAATTTCGTAACTCTAAAACTATCTAAAATGAAAAATCACCTATTTAAAAAGTACCTCCCACTCTTACCTCTTATACGTACACGAATTACTTTTCCTAAATATTGCCACTAAAAACAAGAAAAATAGTAACACTACCAAAAAAATCAGCTGATATCCTTTTCAACCCCCTGTCATCTACATGTTTTTCACTCTCAGTTATACCTTCTTCTTCTTGTCCCATGCATTCAAATACATCGGGGTCTCTGTACCATTTCTTCAGCTCATAATTAAGGTTGTTTTTTTCTGCTAATCGAAAAATGGACGCAGTGTCCGGAACTCAACACCAATCCCTGATATTCTGGAACCACGAGTGCTGTTTTCCTACTGGGTCCTAGCCGATCCTTCATTTTTCCCTGAATGGAATCAAGAAGCGGTCAACTCTTAGTATATGTCCCAAATAAGACATCTTTCTTTGTTTTACGTTTTTAAGTAGTTGTCAGACGTAGCATTTTATTACGCTTAAGCACGGGGCGAGTGGCAATTGTCTTTGAAGCAGCATATTTTTCAACTTTAGGAAGGTATCCTTTGCCATGGCAATCCGCAGTTTAAGTTCCCCGTCACAATCCCATCGTTCGTTGACGATAGCGCCAAGATATTTGAATTTAGTAACCCTCTCAATCTCTTGATCCTTTATCCTCTTGGAGGGTGTCTACTAATCACTATCATTTTGGTTTTCTCAATATTTATACGTAGACCATACTCCTCGCCAACATCATTTAGCTTATTGATTAGAAGTTGCAGATCTTCCATGTTATTGGCAACTATTGCGGTATAGTCTGCATACCGAATATTTTTTATAGGCTTTCCATTTACTTTTATCCCTCTGCTTCTAGACCAAGTTGAAATATTTTCTCTACGTAGATATTAAATAGTACTTGCGACAGCAGGCACCCCTTCCTAACGCCCTTTAAGACACAGAAAGGTTCTGTTGAAATGTCCTTATTAATTTTGATCTCGGCAGATTGATGCCAGTTATATATGTGTACTGACTATGAAATCGTTATATCATTTCGATCGAAAATTATTGCGACAACAATGAAAAAAAAATGTGTTTTTGATACAGGGATCCTGAATTACTATTCTGAACTTTCGAGGGATTATTTTTTCAGAAATATTTACGACTCGAACCTCTCCATAATAATTCTGTTACGATGGAAATAATGAAAACAAAACGTAATTTTCAAATTTCTCGATATAAAGAATCCCGAAAGGGACATATCACATTATATATACGAAATAACTCCTCCAACTTCCTTCATCACTCTTTTAACCCAGTCTATGTGTGTTCAATATCCAACCAAAAAACAGGAAAAATTTTCATCATATTATTGCAACTATACAAAATTTATTGCCTCTCGCTCAACCCTGTTAACCCCCTCCCCTAAAGCGATATTGCTCAAAAACAAAATGTCTTTTCCTAGTTTAGACAGACCGACGAAAAATGGAAACTATGTTTTTCTATAAGGGAAATTTTTATAGAAATATGATATCTCCCTTAGAATGGGAAATATCTAAAACCAACTACAAAATAATTTGGTCAAATTTAATAATAATAGTAATTAATAATAAAGAATAAAATACTTACTTGAACCGTGTATTTAATTCCTTATGAACCTCTACGTTTAAAGTGCATGTTAAAATATATTCGTCCTTGCGTTCATTTTCTTTTTTCATTGTATCTATTTCAACTTCTAGTTTATTAACTTGATTTTCCATTTTCACTTTGTACTCATTTAGTTCTTGAGCTAAGCTCTCGTTTTTTTCTTTTTCGACTAATGTATTATCAATCTTCTCGATTTTTTCATCGTTAATTTCTCTAGTCGTATCGTTTATTAACATAGGTTTGTCAATCACTTGGGTTTTGTTACGCATCGACCTTATATTTGGTCGACATTCGGGTTTAACTGTAGCTCTTGCTATATTTTCATTTATTCTTGTTTTATTAGTTTTGTTAGGAGTTGGTTTTCTATCATTATCTACTGATATCTCTATAAACATTCCTTTAGATCTGTTACGATTTTCTTTATCCTCGATCAATGGTTGTTCAACATTCTCCATACTGTTTATTTGTTCAGTTTCATTACATACTGAAGTAGCCAAACAAACATTACCAGACACCTTAACTTTAGCTTGCCCTGTAACGGGTGTTTCAGAAACATCAGTCTTTTCCAATAATATTTGGTCTTCGTCTTTAACTTGCCCACTTTTAACAGCCTGAAACAACATCTCCTTATTTTCAAGCTCAGAGAAAACTTCTGCTTTTGTAGGTTCATCGCATTTCGGGTTAATGTCTTCGTTTGATTTCAAATTATCAGACAAATTTTTTGAGTGATCAATACTTGCTTCACATCTTCGCTCAAGATCTTCAAATTCTTCAGTCTCTTGTCTTTTTATTACCTTAATTTCTTTCTCTTGAAAGGTTGTATTAATTGTGGTATTTTCAGTTTCTTCGACATTACACGTATCTGGTACATCCTCTTTACACTTCCTCTCCAACACTTCAAATTCTTGAGTATC
>CM032456.1:113149135-113166635 GCA_019049505.1 Pachyrhynchus sulphureomaculatus | reverse complement strand
TGTATCTCCAATAAATATTAAAACAAAACTGCCAGCCGACCGAACTAACATTACGGAACAAATGAACACACGAAACGAACGAGGAAATCCCCATAGAACAAAGTCGAAGGACAGGGAATTCCCAATTCTTCAAAGAGAATATTCAGAGAAAGCGGGATCCCCCCGCGACCATAGAGAAGTTAATGACTACATGAGCGCGAAAATTTGAAATTCGCGTTATAGTGAAACCGCGCGTAACGGGGTCGCGCTAAGCGGGGTATTACTGTATATATATATACATATATATACATATATATACATATATATACATATATATACATATATATACATATATATACATATATATACATATATATACATATATATACATATATATACATATATATACATATATATACATATATATACATATATATACATATATAGACATATATAGACATACAAGTGATTTTCTGATGTTTTTTTTTATTGGGTCTGGCACACAAGAGCTGCAGGGAAGTCCCTAAAGCGCTCCAGGAGCGGCATGTGTGCGGATGTTGGATTGAGTTTTTGAACACTCCTGTTCAAATGGTCCCACAGCAATTCGGTGTGGTTGAAGTCGGGTGATTGTAGAGTCATCACTTCCAAGACGTCATCGGATTTCCATTGGTCCAAAAGTTTTCTAATTTGTTTAGCAGAATGTTTAGGGTCGTTGTCATGCTGAAAAATAGATTTCCCCTGAAAAATATCTCTTCCAGAAGGAAGCATTTGAGTTAGCGACATTTCTTGATACTGTTCTTTTCGCATGATTAATTTTATTCTAAAGATTTTTCCAACTTTACCGTTGCCAAAACAACCCCAAACTATTACTGAACCTCCACTATGTTTTACTGTAGGCAACTCACAGGCTTCCAACATCCTCTCTTCAGCTGACTCCCGCACGTAAATTCGTCGATTTGAACCAAAAATTTCGAATTTAGATTCGTCGCTCCAAAGGACGGAATTTCATTGTTCTGATGTCCAATTTTCATGTTCTCGGGCCTATTCTAATCGTTTACGTTTATTCACTTGCCTAAGTTCCACACTGCAACTCTCCCGTGTAGTCTACCTTCTACTAACCTGTTCTTCACGGTTGTCACGCTGATGGGGATGGGCCGCTAAAGGTATACTTGAGCCATGATTTCTGGTGCGATTAGGTGGCGTCACTGATAATTGTTATAGCTCCGTCTCCAGCAAGAGTCGTTTCGAGGCCTTTTTTACGATGTAGTCCACCGTTCTCCTAGGCATCTGCATATCACTCCCGATTTGTCGACTCGAGTGACCATTTTGATGTCTCGGAATTAACAGAGCCCGATTTTCAACGGAAACTTTTTTCGTTTTTGGCGAGCCTGTATCAGTGACAAAGTACTGTTTGCGAATGGTTAATTTCCACAAGGGCAATGGTATTTATAGCATAGTTTTTATCATAAAATGTCACTAGGAATTTCCATAATCCCTAGAAACTTGAAATGAGTTCTTACTTCAACTGGAATTCTCAGAAATCGCCTCAAAACGATTATCATGCAAAAACTTGGAAATTTGTTCTAATTGGTTTTTAATTTGGGATTTCACCAAAAAGGCTTATCTAAACAATTTTATGATGGACACTTGTTAGGAACAATTAAATTTACCTAATATAATAAAAGGGTTTAATTAGGTATTAAATTTTGGCAGTTACATTGAAATTTCTAGGTGGGCAAATACTTTCTGACGATAGTGTGTACATATATATATATATATATATATATATATATATATATATATATATATATATATATATATATATATATATATAAATATATAATTTACCTAACTTTTAGCACGTATTTACTAACATATATTAACTCATAGTATAAATATGTACATCAGATGGTCATTTTCTTAACTTAAGGCTGAGGGGGTGTTATACGAGAAGGGGGTGGTGATTCCATCAATATATATGTAGCAGTATCCTGGAATACTTCATCAACCTAAAAACTCTAGATACGATCTTAATTATTTGGTACAGTTCTGTTAACGCCCTCGTGTACGTTATTTTAACATAGAGGGTGGGAGTATAAAGAAAAGGGGGTAATTATATCATTATATATGCTACAGTATCCTGGTATACCTCATCAACCAGTAAACTCTAGAGACGATATGGGTATATTCCTTCAAATACCATATTTACTTTATTTAAAGTGGTATAAATAAGGGGGAGGGGTGATTTTTATCTTTTTTTCTTGGTCTCTGCATCTGTGAAGTTTATACGTCCATTTGATTACATTTCCCTACATTGATGCTTGATAATTACTACTTAATCGAATTATAACAGAACGGAGAATAAGGTGAAGAAAAACGGAAGAAGGGGGTAAAACTTTTCATTTCATCTGACCTATTTTTGCTCACGAAGTCAAAAAAAAATTACTTTCATCCTCCTCCTTTACCTGCTTTAGTTCTTGCAGCATACCTCGCGAATTACTCTGCATATCATCATACAATGTGTCTTAAACGATTACACATTAACCACTATTATCCTTCCAAACAAAAAATTGCTACTGCCCACTAACGATGTGCCATTATCAGGACGAGAAGAACGTTTTTTAGGTAAAAATAACTTAGCCCTACAAAAAAAAAGTTCATTACCACGAACCAAAATTCATGGATCTAGTGTATTTTTCGACGCTGAATTCGAATCCGTAGTTAAAAAAAATTTATCATGTCATTTTTTTTGCCAAAAACACCCCTTGAAATGGGATAAAACTAAAGTAATAAGGTAATGACTCTTAATGAAGTGTGAAAAATGGGAGATATTTTATAGTCTAGAGAAGAGTATGCATTCAAACAACAGCAAGCTATTCCTATTAATTAAAACAAAATCCACCCTTATAGGGGGTGAAAAATACCTCTAAAACTCAAATAACGCAAGTGAGTTTAAATAACATGTACAAAGGACAAATTCTTGTAGTTTAAAATATCTAAATCCGATGTGACAACCAAACATTACTCTTAAAGGGTTGAGACTCACCCCTGTAGGGTGTAAAAACCACCCCACCTACGTATCTCATAAGTTTCAATAACAACGAAAAAAGTTCAGGCCTTTGTAGTTTTAGGCAGGGTGAACAAATATGGAATAGATTCGCTTGAACCACCAATACACGACTATAAAACTACCCTTAGAGGGTAGTAGAAACTACTCCTATGTTTTAATGATGCATATGGATGTTACTGAAATTCGGAAAGGATCAAGTGCTTTTATCTCATTATGCCAAAGTTTTAAGACAACTAGAACATCTTCTTAATAAGGTCGAAAATCACCCCCTGGGATTGATGATTCTTAGAAGTTTCTAGCACCTGAGAAAGAAAATACAGGCTGTATTTGTCCATCCTGCCTGAGACTACGAAAGCCTGTATTTTTTTTCTCAGATGCAAGGACTTCTAAGATCCATCAATCCCAGGGGGTAGTTCCCCCTCCTAGGGATGATTTTCGACCTTATTAGGAAGATGATTTAGTTGTCTTGAATATTTGGCACAATGAGATAAAAGTACTTGATCCTTTTCAAATTTCAATAACATCCATGTGCATTATTAGAGCGTAGAAGTAGTTTCTAGCACTACCTAAGGGTAATTTCTAGTCGTGTATCAGATGTTGAAGCGAATCTACTCCATATTTTTTCACCCTGCCTAAAACTACAAAAGCCTGATCTTTTTTTGTCGTTATTGAAGCTTATGAGATACCTCCGTAGGTGGGGGTGGTTTTTACACCCTATAGGGGTGAGTATCAACCCTTGAAGAGTAATGTTTAGTTGTCACATCAAATTCAGATAGTTTGCCCTAAAAGCTACAAGAATTTGTCCTTTGTATATGTTATTTAAACTCACGTGCGTTATTTGAGTTTTAGAGGTACTTTTCACCCCTTATAATGGTGGATTTTGGTTTAATTAATAGAAATAGCTTGCTGTGGTTTGAATGCATATTCTCTTCTATAGACTATTAAATATCTACCATTTTTCACACTTCATTAAGAGTCATTACATTATTACTATAGTTTTAGCCCATTTCAAGGGATGTTTTTGGCCAAAAAAAATTAGACTAGAATCTTTTTTTTAACTACGGATTCGAATTTAGCGTCGAAGAATACACTAGATACATATATTTTTGTTCGTGGTAATGAACTTTTTTTTGTGAGGCTGTGTAATCAATTAATTCTTACAAAAATATGTTTTTTTTCAAAATTATTTCTTAGTCATTGAAACATTTTACATCTTAAAAGTAATTTAACATTTTTCAAAAAATAATATAATTTTCTAGAGAAAATTTAACCGCAGAAAACAAAGAAACAGGAAATAAAACTTGAGAAAGTTGATTGTTCATTTACTTCTCAACATAATCTCCCTGTACACGTACGCATTTCCCGCAACGTAGATGCCACGATTCCATGGCCGCTAAGAACAATTCTGGCAGGATCATTTTTGTCCACTGCTGTTGGAAAAAGCCAAGTTCGCTGGTGAGTAGAGAGTCACCCGCGGAACCTAGTGTTCGTCAGTCAGCATTTGGGGCACCCACCTTAAAGAATTTTTCCACATTCTCAGGTCTTCACGCAGGATGGTGTGCAGATTCCACGGAAATGCCACTTTTAAGGCGATCCTCCATAACAATTGGCTCTATTCGCTCAATCATGTTGTTTGTCCGGGTGGTTCGTGGCCTAGACTTCTTGGGTTTCTGGTCGTACGACGTTCGGTCTTCTTTGAATTGTTGCAGCCACGAACGTAAATTTTGTACATTCACAACACCGTTAGCGCATGTCGCATTCAAGTGACGATAAATATTGACGAGAGTTACAATATACACTACGCAAGTGGAGAAAACAGATGATTATACGCTACTCTTGTATGTAATATCGCCATATTAAGTATTAAGGTTATGCGAACTCTGTGCGCTGTATGGTGCTACCATCTGTGTAACGCATTCCCAAAATATGTGCCAGCCTATTTTAAGGTCAATAGCATCTTTCTATCAACGCCCAGTCTTGAAAAGAAATATTTGGAATCCTCAGAACTCATCTACAATATACTTTTTCAGACGTAAAATAAGTTAATAACTAGAAAATAATTTTAATAAAAACATGTTTTTTTTAAGAGTTAATTCATTATTTGCACTGTTAATTGACAGTAATGATTCCTTGTTACATCTAAAGTTTTGGAGACGCAGCAACCGAAGACATATATACATACCGAATTTAAGCGCTTTATATAGCAAAATGAAATTTAGTATATTAGTATACTTCAAGTAGGGGCCCATTTTAGAAGGTAAGACAATTGACAGTCACTTTCGAATTCACTGTAAATGGGATATTTTTTTTTATTTTAAATGAAATACCGTAGATATTACATGGGGGTGAAAAGTCTCGAGATTTTCCGAGAAATGGCAGCAGAAACAAAAAAACAAAGATTTTCGGTAGGTGTTAACTCTCAGAAGATTCCTGTAAAATTTTCATAACATTTTGTCTCTTAGTTTCCATGTGTTGATCAAAGATTGTTTTTTGATGAGAAAAAATGCAGCCAGAACCCAAAAATGGCTTGTAAACTGTTATCTTCTGCTATCATCTACTCTGTCGAAAGCAACTATATGTTGAACTAAAATGTTGTACAAGCACCCATGATGCACCATATTGTTCTGGACGACCGCAAAGTGAAAGTGAGAAAGATAGCTGACATTGTGAACAAAGTGAAAGTGAGAAAGATAGCTGACATTGTGAACAACAGAACAGGTGAAGCATATTTTTGCATATGAAAAGCTACGTGCCCACTGTGTACTCTCACGATTTATCAAAACCAGCAACGTGTCGAAGATTCAGAACGCCGTTTGGCACTGTTTCAGCGTAATCCAAAGAAGTTTTTGTGTGGATTCATAACAATGGACGAAACATGGATCCATACTACCCGCCTGAGTCCAACAGACAGTCCGCAGATTGGCTGGAAGCTGACCGAAGCGTCTAAAAAACACAAACATCACCTGGAAAGGTTGTGAGAAGTACAGAGTTAGTCAACGATAGAGTAAAGTTCATTACCTCATTTGTTTCGGGGATGACGAAAAAATATTAAATACAATAGTTTTAGGGAATGTTAAGGTGCACAGTTTAAAATTATTTTTGAGTATACAGGGTACTTCCAAAAAGTATGGCCGATATAACATATTTAATGTTATTATTAATAATGTTATATACCTAAACCTCGTAGTTTTTCTAATATTTCAATTAAAAAAAAAATACTAATTTTCAGTTTTTGTAAAAAATTGCCAGTCGCGCCATTGTTTCTTTGAAGGTGGAATACTCATAATTGGTACGAGCGTTCTATAGAGATGAAAAAAAATATATATGTAAAGAAATTTGAGTTAGATGCTACAGGGTGTTCAAAATAAATTTATGCCTTTCGACTATTTTAAACTAAAAAATCTCAAATTTTTTAAACAGTACGCCCTGTATATTATTATTTTTTCTGATACATTTTACAAAACTCTCCAACTTTTATTAAGTATGTTATATACCTATTTCTAATAGTTTTCGATTTATACTGAATTTTTCAATTTTTACCCTTGTTTTTAATACACCTACGCAATTGTGAAAACATAAATAAATAGTTAATAATAATTTTAATATAGTTATGTTATATCTAATGATTAATTATTATGACGTAATAAATGTTGAAAAATACGCCCGTCTACTTGAATACACCTGTTTAGTCATTTTACTATCTTTTCCTTCACTTTCCTTAGCATAAAGGGCGTTAGTGTCCTGCACGCATCCCGTATCCGATTTTCCATATCTACTGGTGTTGTGGGAGGATTCACATAAACACGATCTTTAATGTAGCCCCACAAAAAGAAGTCTAAAGGTGTTAAGTCACATGATCGAGGGGGCCACTGAATGAATCCATCCCTACCGATCCATTTTTGTGGGTAACGATCGTTTAAAAATTCCCGAACTTCCCGGTGGTAATGAGCAGGAGCTCCATCTTGTTGAATCCACATTTGTTCCCTTTCAAACTTGTCAACTTCTTCAAGAAGCTGGGGTAATTCGTTTAGCAAAAAATTTAGATATCTAGGCCCGTTAAGCGGTTCGCGGAAAAAATATGGACCAATAATTCGAAATTTTAATATCCCACACCATACATTAAGCGCCCAGTGATTTTGGTTTTGAACTTCCCGGACCCAAAATGGATTAACTGTTGAATAATAACGCATGTTATGCCTGTAAGCTTCTCCATTACTGCGAAAAGTAACTTCATCAGAAAACATTATTTTGGATAAAAAATTTGGATCGACCTCTATTGCCCCATTCATGGTGGTACAAAAGTTTACTCGTCGTTCAAAATCACGGTCTTGAAGTTCTTGGTGAAGTTCCATATGAAAAGGATGATACCCGTATTTTCCTGTGGTGCGATTAGCTGTAGCTTGGAATGTGTCAGGTAAGTCAGCTAGTTGACGGCTGCTGACCTGGGGATTATCTTCAACATGAAGTAATATCTCCATTTCTTTTTCCTCATTGGTAGCATTCTGGTTTACTACTTTCCATTTTGTATACTCAACGCTACCACTACCTTCAAACCGTTCCATTAAGCACTAAAAAGATTTTCTAGATGATATACGTCTATTAGGGTACTTCGCTCCGTAAAGCCTTACTGCCAAAAGATAATTTTTTCCCGCCTCGCCCAGTATTAACCATATCAACTAATTCATTTTTAGGAAAATCCATAACTATTGCATCTATACGTCACTTACTACAACAAATTAAACTATTTTTACTTGCTTAATAGATATGTCAAAATTTGGCAATGCCTACATTTTTGTTCTGTCTTGGCAACTATGATGTTATAGCATAAGCGTATAAAAACAAGGGTAAAAATTGAAAAATTCAAAATAAATCGAAAACTATTAGAAATAGGTATATGACATATTTAATAAAAATTGGAGGGTTTTGTAAAATCTATCAGAAAAAATAATAACATACAGGGGTGTGCCGTTTAAAAAATTTAAGATTTTTCAATTTAAAATTTATTTTGAATACCCTGTAGCATCTAACTAAAATTTCTTTACATCTATCTATTTTTCATCTCTATAGAACGCTCGTACCAATGAGTATTCCACCTTCCGAAACAATGGCGCTACTGGCAATTTTTTATAAAACTGAAAATTAGTATTTAAAAAAAAAAAATTAAAATATTAGAAAAACTAATAGGCTTAGGTATATAACATTATTAATAAAAAATAACCGGTCAAGTGAAAGTTGAACTTGCGCAATTAGTGTTCCGTACGTTGATTGCTTTTAAAATAAAAAATCTTGTAACGGAAGTATAAAATGATCAGTGACTTCACAAAACACACCCCAAATGAGTTTTCAACAAAGTTTATTTCCAATCTTTACTGAACCTTGAAATTTCTGTTTTTTTTTATATACCAGATAAATTATTACAGGTAATGCACTCGTGATAATTTTCGTTCAATCTACACCCTGTGGAGAATATTCCAGGATTTTTTCAAAATTTTTTGATAAGGATTTTTCGAGATAAGGCGGGTGGACAGCGATTTTTCGCGATTTTTTAAAAATAATACTAAGAAAAGTGCGCGCAAATATTACATTATATATATATTTTTTACTCGTGTTTTCACAAGCATTCATTTGACACCACACTCGATTACCTAGTAAAAAAGTTTTTTTTTTCACTTCCGATTTCACCCCCCCAAAACTAACCCCTTAAGTCAAAATTTAACTTTCAAAACTACATGGCTCTGATGAGGCCATCAATTCCTATATTATTACCAAATTTCAACTTTCTATGACAAATCGTTTCGGAGAAAAATCGGATGTGACAGACGGACAGACAGACACCGAAGTGATCTTATAAGTGTTCTGTACGGAACACTAAAAAGTTATAAAATTTTACATAATTTAAAAATAAATTAGAAAATAGGATGTTCCATTTAAAAAAACATATGTTATATCGGCCACAGTTTTTTGAAATACCCTGAATACTCAAAAATAATTTTAAACTGTGCACCTTAACATTTTTTCGTCATTCCCGAAACAAATGAGATAATGAACTTTACTCTATCGTTCACTCACCCTGTATTTTTTGGTATGCGCATGGAATAAAACCGATCGACTATCTTGAGAAGGAGGCGACCAATCACATGTTGTTTTACCGAGATAATGCACCAGCTCACAACTCCGTAAAATCGATAGTGAAATTAGACCAATTGGGCAATGAATTGCTTCTTCATCCGCCGTTTTCACCAGATCTAGCACCAGCGATTATTACTCCCCTCTAAATTTGAAAAGGTGGCACCAGGGCAAGAGATTTGGCTTAAATGAAAAAGTCGAATGGAAAACTGAGGCTTATTTTAGAGAGCTCGTCAAATCCTACTATATGAAAGGTATACAAATGTGAGAAGATCGCTGAAATAAGTGTATATCACTCTTGAAGGAAACTATGTTGAAGAATAATGTCGATTATTGGCAAAAGCATTGTTCTTCAAAAGTCTCGGAACGTTTTACCCTATATAGTAAGATGGACCATAATTGTCGCATACCTAGGATGAATTTCTCTCTTTAGTCAGAAACTCTATCACAGCTCTAAATCATTTTCATTCATTTTTCAGAAGAAAAAGTCGAAACAAACGAACTCATTCAAAAATTCCTCAAAGTACAGCAACAGTCATTTAACAAGACAATTTGAAAATTTAAAAAAAAAATGCAAATGAAGTCAACGGTAGTGGTAGGTGATTATGCAGTTTTAGCCAGCCCTATCTTTGATTAAAATATAATAAGAACTGATGAAATAATCACAAAGTTAGTTTGCTTACAGTTCAACTCTGGAATAAGTAGCGTTGCGCCATCAGTAATTTTATTAGGTGTTTTAGTATTTCTAGGAAGCTTAGAACTTGTTAAAGAAGTTTCGGCATCTTCGAAAATGTCTTCTTCGTCGATTACAGCTGTAGGTTTGTTTTTCTCCCTTGGTGGACAAGGACTGAAACAAAAACTCCATTTCTGAAACTGAAGTAAATATGGTCGCTTTGAACTGAAAACATCGTAACCTGTTCTTAATCAAGTGAATTGAAAAGATTACTCTACTTCAAAAAAGGTAAATAAACAAATATATTAAACCGTACAGACTAATTTTCGAATTTTATAAACAAACTTTCACTTCAAGACTTTGATTAAATGAGATATTATCGTCTTTTTAGAATTAAACTGTGTGAATTTGAGTGAATTTCTGATGTATTTAGTGATCTAATCTCAACAAGTAAAGAGTCCTAAAGATGACTCGTGAAATCGTACGCAAAAGTCACTCCAATTTGACACGATCTAATCCTAGGAATCATGACTTCTCATTTAATACAAACTCAATAAGAGTAATCGTCAGCTTTCTACATATTCTTGCCATCTCTCTGGCAGTTGTCCGATTCCAGATAGGAAAAATGATGATTGTCTCGATGTGATGAATTCACAGATTTTTTTGACAGGATTAACTGACTTTACTGAGAATCAGCCAAGTGGTGTTGTAGTGATCGGAAGAGATGGTCATCCAAGTCTGTCAAGTAAGAACATGACCGCTCCTATTCTTGAAAAAATGTGTTTCGAGAACATTTATTTCCATCAAAGTCCTGAGAGTTTTTTTTTGTCTGATCTTTTTCTTTACAAGGGATCAAACATTTTTAATAGGGTTGACGTCCGGCGATTGTAGGGGCCACTCTAGTATTTTATCGCGGGCCGAAGCGAGCCGCTTCGCAACGTGTTCACCCAACAAGGATTGCTTCAACATGCTTCGGAATTTGACATTATGAGCACGAAGATGTTGTCGAATGGTCTCATGGGACACATTCATACCCGATTTTCTTAATTTTGCCGCTCCTTGACGCAGCGTCAATTTCGTATCCCGTGAAAATAAAGACACGATTCGTTTTCCGACTTTCGGAGTGACTTTGGCTATTGAGCCAGGTTCTGGTAAATCATAGACATTTTTCATCTCGTTAAAATGATTTACCTACTTCTTCACAAACGACACCAACTTTTTAATATATTTATATATTTAGGGGCCGCGGAATATGTCATTTTAGACTCTATTGGATGGGAACAAAGAAAGACTGCCTCGAACTGACGCGCAAACAAGTGACTAATTTTGGATTTTACGTGATTTCGACAAAATTTCGGGATCGACTTACTAAAATGCGTCATAGACAACGCTTTCCTTTACTAATTTTTTGTTCAATCGCATCTACCAAAAATGAATTATCGCGGACACGTTCTTATTTGACAGACTGTATATACTATTCATTACAAGTAATAATTTTGTACAAAAAGTTATTTTTCTTGAATTTGGAAAACAAGGAAAGAGCAGTATCGTAATGTCTGCTTTTCTTTTTTTTTTTCTGGTAAGTTCATGACGGTGTTACAGAGATCGTGAATCCATCCCAGCTTCTATAGACAATGAGAAACAGCATTCTGGATTAATTTGTTGAAGTATATTCGCAAGTTCCAGTTAAACCTGGGAAGAATTCCCGTACAAAATTTGCTCCAACTCCTCGTCATTCATTCTTCTCCATTATGGCGTTTATTATCCTAAAAATAGTAATTTTCCTCTCGGAACTGCTGGAACCACATTTTACGGTAGCGCGATTTCATTCAAAGCCACTTCTTTCACCTCAATTGCGTATTTTTCACGGAGAAATGCAAAAAGAAGGCAATGTTTCAAAGGTTGCTTTTCGAATGATCTTGCGTCTATTTCTTGTAGGTTACGTGCGCAGTAAAATCAAGTAATATATTTCGTTCTAAAGATAAGAGATCGCTCTGTAACATGACTTCTTCTTAAGGTGTCGTGTAGATTCCTGCATAGGCGTCTGCACCATACTTTTCTCATCAGATGAGTCTATTTCAAGCCTCATTTTGGAGAGATCGAAAATCACTTATTCCTGTCCAGTGACAAATATTGCGCAGTCATGATAGTCTTTTTCGTCCCATTCCCCTTTTGCCTTGAATTTTACCCTGAGGAATTCTAATTATACCCTAGCAGTATTAGGCGTTGAAAGCTATAACGTTCCCCACGAATAATATGACCCAAGTATGAAATCTTTCTCCTTTTTTATGTTTTCGAATAATTCGCGGTCTCTCGATCACCTCCTCATTTCTGACTCTAGCAACCCAAGGTACTTTCAACATTCTTCTGAGTATCCACATGTCAAATACCTCCAGTTTGTTAACAGATGACACTTTCAATGTCCATGTTTCAACACCGTACAGCAAAACGGCTCATGCAAACATAGCACTTAACCATCCGGTACCTGAGTTGTAGGTTAAGGTTTTTATTAGAAGGAATTTGCGTAACTTGATGAAAGTTGCTCTTGCCTGCTCAACTTTGGCTTTAATTTCCATGTCCGGATCCCATTTGTCATTCACAAGGCATCCCAGGTATTTGAACTTGTTAACTCGTTCTATATTATCGCCATTTATATGAATTTGGATGTCTTAAATTGGACTTCTACTGATGATCATGAATTTTGTTTTGTTTATGTTGATGCTTAATCCAATGTTTTTTCCTGCTTCGTGTATAGCCTTCAATAATGCTTGACGAGCAGCTGCGCTATCTGCCAGAATGGCAGTGTCATCTGCATATCTGATGTTGTTTATCGGAACACCGTTTACTTTGATACCCAGATCACTCTCCGACACTGCCTCCACTAAGGCTCTTTCGACGTATAAATTAAACAGCATGGGTGACAAAACACAACCCTGTCTAACTCCCTTTCTTATTTCAAAATCTTCCGTTGTATAACCATTCTGAAGTCTTACGTCTGCTGATTGATTCCAATATAAGTTGGCAATGATTTGTATATCTTTAGAATCTAGCCCTAGTTCTTGTAAATATTTCATGAGGAGGTCATGTTTAACGTTGTCGAATGCCTCATAGTCTATGAAGTACATGAATACATCCTGTCTCTGATCCAGCTAATTCTGAACCAGCATTTGGAGACTGAGGATGACTTCTCTCGTCCCAAAACTCCCTTTAAATCTGAACTGACTATTTCCACTAACTTCTTCGCACTTCTTGTATAGTCTCGTATGAATGATGCGCAAGAAGAGTTTGAAAAAATGGCTCATGAGACTAATTAAGCGATAGTCTTTACATTATTAGAGCTGGCAGTTTTTGGCAGGGCAATAAATGTAGAACGCAGCCAATCCTTCGGCATTTTTCCAGTGTCATAAATGTTGTTAAAAGAGTGTTACAAGCTTTATTAAATTATCATTTACTTGAGTTTACAGAATGTTTCTGAGAACATGTTATCTGGACCAGGGGCTTTATCATTTTTCATTAGTGAAATAGCCCTCTTCAATATTTTAAGGCCGGATGAATTGTCCGTTAACAGATGGTGAACATGATCTATTATCATTAAACAAATTTCAGGTGTAACTTTTCCATGTATTAAGCTGTTCTTCTGAGTCCAAGATCGGTTCATTCGCCTCATTTCAGATATGAGAGGAGGGATTCATCTTATATGTTCCAGCTACTTCTTTTATTTTCTTACGAAGGTGGAAGGTGTCACCAAGACGCTGCAAGTTTTCGGCCTCGATACATCTTTGTTCCAGTCACTGCTCTTTAGCAATCCTTATTTCTTTACGGATTTCTTTTTAAAGACAAGCATAACCAACCTGATCCTGTTGGTTTTTGCATTGTCTGCGTTTTTCCATAAGATTTAATTTATGTTGGATCCATTCGTTTTTCGTTTTTAATGCTGAATGTTGAAGGTAAGTCATTTAAACAGTCTACGTATTTCATATTTATATTAGTATTTTTAAGTAGTTTAGGGTTGGGTCGTTTGTTTTTCTTTCTTGTCTTCATCCGTATGTTAGCTTCAAGCAAGATATGGTCAGATTCAATATCGGCTCCTGGTAGTGTGGTCACCTTCGTTATGGCGTTTCTGAATCTTTCATGGTAAAGTCAATTTGATTTCAGACAAGATGTTCTTCATTGTTCTGAGGTGATTTCCATGTCTAAAGGCGCTTGGATGAAGTTTATACCAAGTATTTGTTATAACCAGCTGTTTTCCTTCACAATATTGAACTAAGCGTTCACCTCTTTCGTTCCGTTCGCCTACTCTGTGTTCCAGATCTCCTTTACCAATCTTAGCATTGAAGTCGCCCATTAATATATTGAGCTCATTGTTTTTTGTGAGTTTTAGAGCCTGGTGTAGTTGTTTATAAAAAGTCTCTATTTCTTTGTCTGACTTCTCTGATGTAGGCGCATAAACTTGTATAATGTTAATGTTGACTGGTTTTCCCAGTAGCTGAAGTAGAATGACTCTTTCCGAGATTGGCACAAAGTTTCGAACTGAGGGACGTATATTTTTATCGATAAGAATATCCACACCATGTCTGTGGTCACGGTCGCTGTCGTCGTTGCTAGAATAGTAAAATGTTCTTCCATCCAAAAGTATCATTCCAGAGTTCGGCCACCAAACCTCACTTACTCCTGTAATGTTGATTTTCAGTCTCTTCATTTCCTGAACAAGGTTGTCTAGCTTTTCAGCGGAAAATAAAGTTTTAACATTCCATGTTGCGATTTTTGATATCTTATTCAGTTGGAACCGGGGGATTCTTCACACTTCCTGATCATTTAAGGTCTGTCCAGGACTAGAGGCCATTTTATTTTGGTTCTCCAACATGATAAGAAATATACGGACAGAGGTCCTGGGGAATTTTAATGCGGTGGTTTCCCTCTTGCCTTCCGCATAGCAGTACTACAGCCTTTAGCTTGCTACAAGTTTGCCTGAAGTAGTCCAAAGAAGAACCGGTCCAATATATTATTTTACGCCTCATCTTGGTACTGGAGATCGCTGCTGCCCTTCTCCGGAGTTTGAAAACCATATTGCTAGTTTTGGTCCGCCTCGGGTAGTTGATTTCCCCGATACCACCCATATCTGACAGGCGTTCACCTATCTGCCACCTGGGGAGGCGCCCGATGGAGGACACGGGGTAAAATGACTATAGTCAATGAAAGGTAGAGTCCGAAAATTAATTTGTAGATCTAATATAAACGTGTAAGTAAAGCGACTTTAGATATACAGTCTGTCAAGTAAAAACCTGTCATTTTTGGTAGATGTGATTCTAGCGATTCAACAAAAAATCGGTAGAGAAAACCTTTGTCTACGATGCATTTTAGTAAAACTCTATTCAAAACAAAAGTCTATTCCAAACTTTTGTCAAAATCACGTAAAATCCAAAATGAGTCACTTGTTTGCGCGTCGGTTCGAGGCAGCCTTTCTTCGTTTCCATCCAAAGGGACCTAAAATGACACATTCCGTGGCCGCTAAATATATTAAAGAGTCGGTATCGTTTATGAAGAAGTGGGTGAATCATTTTAACGAGACGAAAAATGTCGACGACTTGCCTAAACGTGGCTCGGTAGGCAAAGTCACTCCGAAAGTCAACGAATGTGTCTTTGTTTTCAAGTAACCCGAAATTGACGCTGCGTCAAGGAGCGGCAAAATTAAAGAAAATTGGGTTATCCCATGAGATCATTGTACAACCTCTTCGTGCTTATGATGTCAAATTCCGAAGCACGTTGAAGAAACCTTTGTTGGTCGAAAATCACGCCGTGAAGCGGCTTGCTTGGGCCCACAAAGCTTCCTTTTGGGGATATGCGACGGCTCCTCGTGCCTGGACAACTGCCACCAATCGTCTCGTTCAGCGAACCGTCAAACATCCAATTAAAGTGCATGTTTGGGGATGCTTTCCCAAACAGATTTAAAATGCGAAAAACATGTGTGATATTTACGAGAAAGCCTTTACCAATAGCCAAACGCTAGTTTAAAAGGAAAAATGAGGATTGGATCCTACAAAAAGATAATGACCCAAAACACCGCAGCAAGTTGTGCAGGGACTAAAAGGTGGTCCCTTGTAACGAGAAAGCTCAGAAGAACGACTCTAAGGACTTGTGTCTCGCGAGATTCGAAAAATCTGGAGATTACTGCCGCGTGAGTATGCAGAAAATCTTGTCGACAGCATGTCTCAAAGATGCGAGGCGATTATTGATACAGAAGGCGACTAGATAACTTACTAAGGTAATTGCGCCGTTGTTAACACACCAAAGAATACATCGATAGCAAAAAATGTTCTCGAAACACATTTTTCAAAAATATGAGCGGTCACGTTCTCACTTGACAGACAGTATAAATATATTTCCGTACATAATTAGGTAAGGTCCGACATGACTTGCCTAATAGTCATAGGTACTTTATACAAAGTTTTCCTTCACTTTAAAATTCATACTTAACTTCCTGTTTAAACACGAAATGTTCAGTTAATAATGACCATATAAAAACCATCTTCTATCCTAACGGTTAAACCAGATGCGAATACAATAAAAAACAAATTACCTGTCGGGTGCAAATGGATCGAATTCTTTTAGAACGGATCTTCTGGGCTTTTGACTTGAAGTTTTCAGCTGAAAATATTTATATCATTTTTAAATACTTTAAAGGGTAGATCCTCTCTCACTCTAGGTCCCAGGAAAAAAAGCTAATTTCGGGAATTTTTTCAAGAGTTACAATAAAAACAGTCGATAATTTATTTAAAGTACTTTATTAAACAAATATTTAAGTGTACAAAAATTTTTTTTATCTATTTAGTTAAAAAATGTTCGTTTTCCAGAATCCAAGACGACAAGGTACCTTTTATGCGAGGCAGGAAACGATTGCAACCTAGAACAAAAAAAAAAAAAATTTCATTAATATATGTCAAAAACTAGCGAATAATATACGGATTTTGCGATAAGCTATAAACTTTTCTATAAATAATTTTTCGTGAAATTTTTGGGTGAAAAATGAACTTTTTTTTTAAATTTTTTCGAAAAAATATTTTCAAATTTCCATACGTTATCCACTAATTTTTGACATAATGATAATGAACATTTTTTATTTTTTGTTCTAGGTTGAAATATACGGGAGCCGTCGTTTCGCTTGTTTCAGACTTCGCCTAAAGGTGCCTTGTCGTCTTGGATTCTGAAGCGACCATTTTAAATTAAAAAGATAAAAAAAAATATTTTTGTACACTTACATATTTGTTTAATAAAATACTTCAAATAAATTTTCGGATGCTTTGATTATACTCTTGAAAAATACCCGAAATTAGCCTTTTTTTTCCTGGGACCTGGAGTGCCCTTACTCTTTAAGGGGATAGTCTGGTAATTTTTTTCAAAAAAAATCGATTAAACTAAAAACATAATTTACTTATAGTAAAGATATGTAGAAATACGATAGAAACCATTATTTGTTCTGGAAGGGTCGAGAACAGGCTGAAATATGCGATAGAATAGAAGCGTTTCGACGCAGTCAGTGTATACCTGGCGCGCCGAACATGCAGATGCCATATACTTACTGTCCTCCGCCCCGTTTTCGTAAATCCTCGGTGTAAAGGCATTTCAATTTCTGTTTCGAGCAGTTGAGTATTGGT
>CM032456.1:113069949-113149035 GCA_019049505.1 Pachyrhynchus sulphureomaculatus | reverse complement strand
TTAATTTTCGCTATTCAATGTAAGAATAAAAAATGATTTTATTGCATTGTTGATAACATTTTTACAAGAATAAAATTTGTTTAATAATAATAATAATAATCATAAAAATAATGCCTTCTACTAACAGGCAACCCAATGTCGGGACACTTTGAGCTTCTGACACCACAAAACATTGAGAACATTCCAGACAACAGCAGACCAATAAAAGAAGCATCGGGCGAGCGACGTAAACGGTCGAGGACGTCGCGGGAAATGGCAGCTCGACCAAAACGATGAAGACCAGGCAACCGAAAATGGACCTGCCCAAAGTGTTGTGCCGGCGAGTAAGCCGACACCCACCAAGGCGGGAAAGTCACAGCAACGCATGAGTTGCACCACAGGAATCAATGAACACGCCATGCGTTGCTGTAATGAAATCACACCTGACAAAGAAATCACTGACAAGAGAATCACTCGCCGCTTGGACCCACCACCACCAATCCCAAGCGCAATCGACGTAAATGCGGGACAAATACAACCACCAAAGCCAGGCCAAACCGCGTATGTTTTGCAAGGACAACATGCAACTACCAAGGCTGGCAAACCAAGACAGCGGTTAAAGTGGACAGATGAAATGAATAAAACAGTGATGCGCTGTTACTACACCGCCACCAAACTAGAAACAGTGACATCAGGCTACAGACTGGAACTACACAGACTTTTCTTGACCGAATATCCACATCTGCAATTACTTGTTACAGAACAGAGAGTAATAGACCAAAAAAGAGTTATTACCAAGAACAATCGCCTCACACCTTTCGAATTGCAAAACCATCAAAGATACAGTAGCTGCTGAACTTAACGCAGACCAAGTAGCTGCTGAACTGAACACAGACCAACTAAACAATAGAAACAGTAGAGCAGATACCGAACCAATCTCACACACACAACCACCCAGTCGAAAACAACAAGACCCACCACCCAGCAGGAGCATAACTCAAAATAATATTTCAGAGCAAATAACAAGCACCACACGACACTCAACAACATCTATACAACATCACCCCGAATCATCTCTCATACAAACACTCAAAGCAGAAATGCAGTCACATCTAGCTCGATGGTCAGGTACCGACCCTACAACAAGAAATCCCATCCCTCGTTTAATTTTCAAACAGAGCACTCAAATGATCCTCAACACAATAAACAAGCACATAATACCACAGTACATAACAGACTTAAGCACGATCGAAGACATCCACACAATAATATATGCAGCAGCAATCACCACTATAACACAAAATAATCAAAAACTCCCGCAACGACAAAGAGAAACAGCAGAAAAACCCAAATTTAAATGGCAAATAAGAATAGAAAACAAGATCAACAACATCAGAAGAGATCTGGGACACCTTACCCAGTTTATGAACGGGAACGCATCCAAACGTGTCACACAGGGTGTAGACAAGATCAAATCTAAATCTCTCAACCGAACACTGCCAGAAATCGTTGATACTTTGAAACAAAAACTATCCGTATATGCTGCAAGACTCCGTAGATACAAAGAATCAAACGAGAGGAAAGACACCAACAACCTCTTCCGAAGAAGCGAAAAACAGTTCTACCGAAAAACTATGTACAACGAGCAGAGAGTAGTAACTGAACCACCAAATAAACAAGAACTCGCAGATTATTGGAAAACTGTCTGGTCAGAACCCCAAACTACATAATAATAACACCTCCTGGATCAAAGCCGAAGAAGATAAACACAAACGTGTGACAGAACAAGAAAATTCCACACTAACTACAGAAGAAATTACAGAAACAATCAAACACACACACAACTGGAAATGTCCTGGAATAGACAATATACAAAACTTCTGGTACAAACAGTTTACCACCACACACGAAGCACTCACACACCAAATCAACAAAGCCATTCTACAACCACACACATTTCCCACTTTCCTTACACAAGGAATAACATACGTTAAAACCCAAAAGCTCAGACACCACAAACCCGTCAAACTACCCACCTATCACCTGTCTTCCAACCCTATACAAGATCATCACAGCCGCAATTTCCAAGAAAATAGAACAACACCTAACAGACAACAATATTATCACAGAAGAGCAGAAGGGATGCAGGAAAAATAGTCGAGGATGCAAAGAGCAGCTGATCATAGATAGCGTGATTATGGGACAAACCAGAAAAGAACACAGAAACCTTCACATCGGTTACATAGACTATAAAAAAGCCTTCGACTCCATACCCCACAGCTGGTTAATCAGAGCCCTAGAAATCTATAAAATCAACCAACACCTCAGGCAATTTCTAGCGCAAATTATGAAAACATGGAAAACCAAAATACGCCTAGAAACACAAACCGAACGCATCCAAACAGAAGAGCTGTACATCAGACGGGGTATATTTCAGGGAGACTCGCTCAGCGCTCTATGGTTTTGCCTCTGTCTCAATCCACTCTCAAATATACTAAAAAAACAGAACAGAGCATGGCTTCAATATCAGACACCAAAAAAGGGAATCAACATAAAATAAACCACCTCCTATATATGGATGACATAAAACTCTACGCTGCCACAAAAGTACAGCTGAAAGAGCTCCTCAAAATCACAGAAATATTCACCTTGGATGTCAATATGGAATTTGGTATAAGTAAATGCAAAGTGCTCCATATCAACAAAGGCCAATGGAAGTACCACCATGAGACAGAAACCATCAACAATGAAACACTCGATAACATGTTTGACAAAGAAACATACAAATATCTAGGCTTTCAACAAAGCACCAAACTCAACCATACTCACATCAAAACAGAGCTCAGAACCGAATTCAAGAACAGACTGACGAAACTTTTACAAACAAAACTCAACTCCAAATATCTCACTAAAGCCATCAACACGTTCGCTATACCTATACTCACATATTCATTTGGTATCATCAAATGGTCACAAACAGACTTAGAAAATATTCACATCCTTATACGGTCTCAATTCACCAAATACAGGAAATTACATCCCAACGCATGCAAAGAAAGACTTACCATCGAGAGGAAGGCAGGAGGAAGAGGAATTATAGACATCAGATCATTACACACAAAACAAATACAAACACTTAGGAAATTCTTTCACACCAAGCAAACCAGCCTCCACACAGCAACAGTCAAAGCAGACAAAAACTATACCCACTCGACTTATCCCGGGTAGACCACCCAGCAGATACACACAGTCACATCCAATTACAACAGGAAAAGATGAAAACGTGGTCAGAAAAAACACTTCACGGAAAACACAGATACCACATAGAGCAAGACCACGTAAATAAAAAACAATCATACACCTGGTTACGGGATGGGCAGCTATTCCCAGAAACAGAAGGCTTCTTACTTGCCATCCAGGATAAAGTCATATTAACCAGAAACTACCAAAAGCATATTATCAAAGACCCAACTATTACAGAAGACAGATGCAGAAAATGCCACCAACAGAAAGAAACGATCGAACACATAACAAGCGGATGTAAAATATTAGGCCGGAACGGAATACACAGCCAGACATGACTCAGCGGCAAAAGTAGTTCACCAAGCACTAGCCACACATACAAGCTCATAGAAAACACAGATCCCTACTACAAATATACACCAACATCCGTACTTGAAAATAAAGATTACAAACTCTACTGGGACATCAGTATCCATACAGATAAAACAGTCTCCGCCAATAGACCCGATATTACTTTTCAGTGCAAAAAAGAAAAAGTCACCTATCTAATTGACATAGCTGTCCCCAACGACACAAACATCCAAACGAAATACACAGGAAAAATTTCCAAATACACAGACCTTGCAACGGAAATAAAAAGGCTATGGAAACAAGAAAAAGTCATCATTGTCCCCCTCATTATATCAGCCACAGGCCTTACACCAACAACATTCACACCACACTTAGTACAATTAGGACTCAACACAAACATACACAAAAACATTCAGAAGTCAGTGATTTTGAAAACATGTAACATTGTCAGTCATTCCTTAATACACAATGGTAATATGCGTTTGTGCTGACTTGGTTTCCGCCCGTCAGCCAAACATGGAACCACATTGACCAAATGTGAGAAAGAAAACGAGAACAGTCATAATAAAAATAATAATAGTATAATAATAATAAAATTCGTTTAATAATTATATTTTTAATTGTTATTTGTAATTATAATTAACCGAAGCTGCAATGTAGTCTGACGCTCGCCCGCGCGGTGTTCTGACAGCGCTTGGCGCCCGGCGCGCTGTGATAAATAAATTCATATTGTTTAAACTAATCGCGAGCAGTGAAATTTTCTTCCGGAATTTTAAATTTAGATAAATAACACATGTGACTGATAAAAAAAAAAAAGCTTCAAATTTTGACCGAGAAATCAATGAAATTTTCATTTGTTAATTTAAAAGTTAATTAACAATATGATAATAAACAAATAATTTTTAGTTATTAATGTTTTCTTAAAATATATATATTTGACAGTAAATCCTGAAAATTTCAATAATTTATCTTTATCGGTTGATTTAAAATCTAATTTTTAATTAAAAGTACCTAAAATTTTCATTGTAAAAAAATTATTGTTAAAATTAAAATTTTTAAAAATCGTTTGGGGGATCAATATTTCGTGGTAACTACTTATGAAAAACATACATGGACTTAATTTTTATGATCAAGTGGAAAATAGGGGGGTCCCCTTGACGTGATCTTACCCTAAAAGTAGTTAGAGGATTGAAAAAGAAAGATGTCTTCTACTTAAAAGCGGATAAAGGAAATAAGGTTGTTATATTGGATAAGAAAGATTACTTTGAACGCGTAGATAATCTTATCGAATCTGGCCCTTATGAAAAGGTACTAAGAAATCCATTACCGAGAATGATATCAGAGGTTAAAAATTCTTTAAAAAAATGTAAGAACCTTGACTCCGATTCGCTATAATTTAAATTAAATGTGAGTAATCCGACCATACCAAAATTGTATTGCTTACCCAAAATTCACAAACCTGGAAAAGCAATGCGACCCATTGTTTCATCGGTCGGATTACCCACATATTTAATATCCATATGGTAATCAAAAGAACTTGAGAATTTACCATTAAATACTTTCGCAGTGAAGAATTCGTCAGAATTCATTAATAAAACAAAAAATCTAGTTTTTAATGAAGGTGAAGTCTTAATTTCTTTTGATGTTACTTCTTTGTTCCCAAGTGTGCCAATTTCACAAAACTTTACAATATCTCGAAGAATTACTTAGAATGAATGACTTTGAAGACGAAATGATTCGTGAATACTTAACATTATCTAAACTTTGTATGGAACAAAATTATTTCCAATATAACAGTCAATTTTATATTCAGAAAGAAGGAACAGCTATGGGTAATTGCTTATCACCTTTCGTACCCAATTTATTCATGAGTAAGTTTGAAATCGAAGCTAGTCAAGAATTCGAATATTTCCCAAGAGTATGGTATAGGTATGTGGATGATATTTTCGTGATTTTTGATACAAAAAAAGCAAATATTGATGATTTTGTTTCTAAATTAAATAGCCGGTATGACTCCATTAAATTCACTTACGAAGTTGAGAACAAAGGACAATTGCCTTTTCTAGATATTTTAATTATTAAAAATAATAATGGATTAGAATTTGATATCTATAGGAAGGACACAGTAACAGATAGATATATTTCTAATGATTCATATCATTGCATACAACATAAATTAGCTTCATTACATTTTTTAGTTCATCGTTTGGTCACTTTCCCTCTGAATAGAGTAAACTTTAATAAAGAAAGGAATCATATTAGAAATATAACTAGAGTTAATGGTTATGACGATGACTTAGTAAATAAGCTAATAAATAGACATAAGTTTAGGTCTAATATTCAGAATTCCACCTTTTTTACACGTGAAGAAAATAACACCAAGTATGTCTCCATGCCATATAATTCGAAATATAGCAAGGGACTCAATAAGATATTTAATAAGGTAAGCCTCACATTAGTCTATAAGCCGTCAGACAATCTGAGGAATATCTTAGAAAATCCCAAAGATAAGATTCCTAATTGTGAGAAAAGTGGAATTTATGAAATTAGTTGTAATGATTGTGACAAAAAGTATGTTGGGCAAACTAAAAGGTCAATTAAAACACGATTTAAAGAACATTTAGCACACTTAAAATACAGTAGAACAGAAAAGTCTAGCATTGCCGAACATGCCCTTGAAGCTGATCATACTATAACATTAGATAATCTAAGATTAATAAAAAATGTATCTGATAGGAGATTGTTGAACGCATACGAAAGTATGGAAATCATAAAATGTAAAAGTAGTTTAAATAAAGACAGAGGGCCTATTCCTTATAGTCCCCTGTACTGGTTACTTAACCGGAACTGATGGCCTTGCCTATGTCATTAGTTCCGCCTGAGTAATTCAAGGGTTAGGCTAAGTATAAATAAGGTAGATTTGTAGTTTAGCTTTAGTCAATCATCGCTCCTGATGAAGCTAACATGGTTAGCGAAACGCGCGTCGAGTGCAAAAATAAAGTGTTTGGTGTAGTGGTGATATATACGGAGTGGTATTAGAAGAGGTGATCTTCTACTAGGCCTCATTCGCGGAGTCGCTTATTTGTGTACCAGGTAAAAGCTTGAATTTTATATCTAACAAAAAATAAAGAAAATTTTTAATTATCGTAAAATTTTATCTCAAATGAATCAAAAAATTTATATAAAAAAATAAACTTCTTTTTTGTAAAACAAAAAAAAATATTTAATCGGTTTTCTTTGAGGCGTCCTCAAATTTAAATATTTACATTTTTGATTTTCCGTACGGAACACTTATATAAGATCACTTCGGTGTCCGTCCATCTGTCTATCACACCTATCACCGATTTTCTCCGAAACTATTTGAAATTTGGCACTAATATACGAATTGATAGCCTCATCAGAGCCGTGTAGTTTTGAAAGTTAAATTTTGACTTAAGAAGTTAGTTTTGAGGGGTGAAATCGGAAGTGAAAAAAAAATTACCAGGTCGTCGAGTGGGGTGTCAAATGAAAGCTTGTAAAAACACGAGTTCAAAAATATATATAATGTAATACTTGCGCACACTTGGCTTTGTATTATTTTTAAAAAATTTCGAAAAATTGCCCCCCTTATATCGAAAATACTGATAAAAAATTTTGAAAAAAATCTAGAATATTCTCCACAGGGATGTGAATTGATTGAACGAAAATTATCACGAGTGCATTACCGTTAATAATTTATTTGGTATATTAAAAAAAAAATTCAAGGTCATGAGTTTACAGTGAAGATCGGAAAAAAACTTTGTTCAAAACTCATTTGCGGTGTCTTTTGTGAAGTCGCTGATCATTTTATACGTCCGTAACAAAAATTTTTATTTCAAAAGCAATCAACGTAAGGAACACTAATTGCACAAGGCCAGTTATTTAACAATGTTTTAAATAATTTTGTAGATTCATTTGGGATTAAATTTTACAATTAAAAATTTTTTTCTTATTTTTTGTTGTAAATATAAAGCAAGCTTCTACTTGGTACTCAAACAAGCGATTCCGCGGACAAGGCCCAATAGAGGATTACCTTTTATAACACCATTATTTTTATAATTATTGTCTAATTTTGTTACATCCTCAGATATGTAACAAAATAAGTACCACATCACAAAAGTGTCAAATTTACTTTTCTATACAAAAAATGATAAAAATCAACTTTTTTACCTCGTTAAAGTAGGTTTCCCCTTAAGAAAAGGTACTGTGATGCACAAACGTGAAAACTATGGTACCTGCCATTTTCAAATGGTATCTTTGATCTTACTGATCGTGAACTTTCTAGACAACACCAAGTTATACACGGCAAAAACGATGCAGGATTTTATCTTTTCTTTTGAATGGGAAACTCTCCCTCATGAGGCGTATTCTCCGGACATTGTTCAGTGTGATTACTATTTATTTTGGATGCTGCAACATCATCTAGTCGATTCCCACTTCACTTCATTGGAGGATAGAATTCAAAAATTAAAAAAAATCGGTAAAGTGATTTACCCAGTATTTTCCTTACCAACACGTAGTTCTAAGATAAGTACTGAATTTGAGTTTCTCAAGTAAAGGAAAAGTAAATTTATATAATATGAATAAAATCATACAACATATCGACACCTACCCCCCTTTCACCCTCTTTCCTGGAAACACGATATAGCTCAAAAACTATAGATTTCATCTCTATTTCACATAACATACGGACTAGCAGCCTGACAGTACGATAGATAGACCAATAGAAATGGAATGTATATTTTTCGCGATCTAAGAATACTAAAACACAAAGAAAAAATTTTGTAAGGATAATTCTTTCTCTTTAGCAAAGGGTATAAAAACAATAATTTACCCACTATACCAGAGGTAAGTACTCGTAAGTTTCGGCCAGTTTCATTATTTGTATTTCTAAAACTCTTTGTATAATCAACCTAACATATTTTAGGTTACTCTGTAACCGGATCTCAATCTCTTCTACACACTTTTTCTGTTAAATTGGGAATAATGAAAAAGCAAGAACACTAAAATAGAAGTATATTATGATATACGCACAACCGCCCTTCTACCCCATTCCTTTCATCTTATATATATATTTTACTATAAATGATTATCTAAAATTTTTAAAAATATCTCAACGAAAATCCAACCAGACAAAATTGTTATCACTGATGAGCAAAAAAATCGACTCAAACGATTTTGCTTCATTTAACACCGATCCTTGAAAGTATTATTTTTGGTATCACTAGAATGCTGATTTTCTACTCTTTCCAATAATACCAAAAGTTTTACTGATTAAAATGTGCCCACATGGCAATGATGGAAAAAGACGAGTCTATAGGAGGCTACGCGCAGTACTGCATTACAGAAACAGTCGCCTACGGAGGAGGTTCTGTCATGGTGTGGGAAGGCACTGGATGCGAAAACCGATTTGGTTTTCGTGACTGATGAGACTTGAAGCGGTAGATTACCTGCTCATCGATACATCGAGGAGATCCTGCAGGAACACGTCGTTCCTTACGCTAGGTTTGTTGGCGATAGTTTCGTGCTAATGCACGACAATGCGAGACCACATGCTGCTGCATCGGTGCGGCAATACCTGGCGGAAGTGGGAATATCCACATTAGACTAGCCTGCGCAGAGTCCTGACCTCAATCCAATCGAGAACATGTGGGATGAGCTCAAAAGAAGGGTTCAAGCCAGAAATCCAGGCCCTGCATCGCTGAGGGACTTAAAGGTTGCGATGGCGGAACAGTGGAGAAGAATCCCACAGACAGTGGTGAAAAAGCTCACCCACTCCATGAAAAACCGGCTGGAAGCAGTAATGAGGGCTAGAGGGGTAATATAAATCATTGATTTTGGATTTTATCCATAAATTTAATTGTTAAACTTAAAATTTGTTTAATTTTTCCTTTCTCTTACCCCTATTTTCAATCCTTGTTTCCTTTGTTTCCCCTCTCAATTATTTTAATTATGAAGTATGCTAGAGAATTTGGTATCATTAGAAAGAATGGGCTTTCAAATGATACTAAAATACATAAAAATATATGAACACTAAATTATAGGATCCATGTTAACTGAAGCCAAATAGTTTGAGTCGATTTTTTGCTCACCAGTGTGATAATATTAAAACTATACAATATTTAATGATTCCCACACCTTCCGCCCTTTACCCCTGTTAATATTGCGTATAGTAAAAAAAATATGTAATATGTCGTTCCCTTGACTCCAAGAACTTTGAATAATACCTATAGCACAATAAATACGAAATTACCCATCTTACTCTTTTCCTCATCTTTAATTATTATATAGTAAAATAAATATTTATGTTTAAAATTTGTTCATTATCACAACCAAAAACTGGAAAAATACTATTGCAACCATACAAAATTTGACCACTCCACCTGTTTCACCCCCTTCTCCACTAAAATTAAAAGTAATGAAAAATTAACTTAATTTTCAGATTCTTTATCTCCACAAACCCCGAAAAAGACCTATAACACCATATATAGGAAGCACCCCCCCATTAACCTCCTACCCAACTCTTTAACCACTTATATATTTTACTATACATAATACGCTGAAAATTTGTTCAGTGCATCCATCAAAAAACCTGTAATTCTCTCAAAATGCTATTGAAATTATATAATATTAAACTACGACCGCTTTGTTCAACCCCTTCCTGGGTTAAACTTGAAAGCAATGAAAATAACCTAATCTTTGGATTCCTATACTTGAAAAACCCAGAAAAGGATATTTAGGAAGCGACCCCCGTCTAATCCCCTCCCCTATCCCTTTTGTCCCTTATATTTTACTATAAATATTTAAGCCTAAAATTTGTTAAATAATTGATCGTCGTGGCCGTTACTACATTTTTGGTACGTTGACGACATCCTAGCTTGTTTTAAAGGCTCCTCAAGACAACTAGACAATTTCTTAAATTATATTAATAGCATCCACCTAAAAATTCAGTTCACTCTAGAACAAGAAGCAGATAACAAAATTAACTTCCTAGATCTAAGCATGTTACATATAAATAATAGTTGCACATTTAAAGTATACAGAAAACCAACATTTACAGGTATAACAATCTTCAAAGACTCATTCCACCCAAACCAACATAAAATGGCAGCATTCAACTCAATGATACATAGAGCCCTTTCACTCCCGTCAACCAAAGCTGACCTAGAAGACGAACTAAATACCATTATAAACATTGCCACAAAAAATAACTTCTCTCGAGAATGTATTGAAAAAGTAATAAGCAAAAACAAAAGCAACTTACTTTTCGCTTAACACACCCCAAAATAAAATCCACGGAACGACATACATACATACATAACAATATCCTACCATGGCCAACTAGCCAATATTTTATTAAAACATAATTTGAAAATTGCGTTCAAGTCGCAAAATACTCTATCAAATATCCTTTATAATGCCAAAGATAAGACGGGCAAATTTCAAAAATCTGGAGTTTATAAGTTAAACTGCAAAGCCGCAGAAAAATTAAAACCAGATATAAAGAACATTTTAGATCATATAGACAATAACCGGTCAAGTGCAAGTTGAACTTGCACAATTAGTGTTCCGTACGTTGATTGTTTTTAAAATAAAAAATTTTGTTAGGGTGGTATAAAATGATCAGTGACTTCACAAAACACACCCCAAATGAGTTTTCAACAAAGTTTGTTTCCAATCTTTACTGAAAACTGGTGACCTAGAAATTTTGTTTTTTTTATATACCAGATAGATTATTAAAGGTAAGGATAATTTTCGTTCAATCTATACCCCGTGGAGAATATTCCAGGATTTTTTCAAAATTTTTTGATCAGTACTTTTCGAGATAAGGTAGGGGACAGCGATTTTTCACGAGTTTTTAAAAGTAATACGAAGAAAAGTGTGCGCAAGTATTACATTATATATATATATTTTTTACTCGTGTTTTCACAAGCTTTCATTTGACACCACACTCGATGACCTAGTAAAAAAAATTTTTTTTCACTTCCCATTTCACCCCTCAAAACGAATCCCTTAAGTCAAAATTTATGTTACGGTGATATAAAATGATCAATGACTTCACAAAACACACCCCAAATAAGTTTTCAACAAAGTTTATTTCCAATCTTTACTGAAAATTGATGACCTTGAAATTTCTGTTTTTTTATATACCAGATAAATTATTACAGGTAATGCACTCGTGATAATTTTCGTTCAATCTACACCCCGTGGAGAATATTCCAGAATTTTTTCAAAATTTTTTGATAAGTACTTTCCGAGATAAGGCGGATGGACAGCGATTTTTCGCGATTTTTTAAAAATAATACAAAGAAAAGTGCGCGCAAGTATTACATTATATATATATTTTTTACTCGTGTTTTCACAAGCTTTCATTTGACACCACACTCGATTACCTAGTAAAAAAAATTTTTTTTCACTTCCGATTTCACCCCCCAAAACTAACCCTTTAAGTCAAAATTTAACTTTCAAAACTACATGGCTCTGATGAGGCCATCAATTCCTATATTACTACCAAATTTCAACTTTCTATGACAAATAGTTTCGGAGAAAATCGGGTGTGACAGACGGACAGACAGACAGACAGACAGACGGACAGACAGACAGACACCGAAGTGATCTCATAAGTGTTCCGTACGGAACACTAAAAAACAGATTCTTCATTTGCAAACCACTGTACAGAAAATCAACACCCCTTTCCTGATTTACATAACACGGAAATTTTACATTATGCAGAGAAAGGTTTTAAATTAAATATCTAAAGTCGGGTTTCCACCAAACGGACATAGCACGAAACACAAACAAAAACTGTTTTTCTCAACAAAAAGAGCCATGTTTTGTAAAAAATGAACAGTTCCGAAAACATGTTTCTTGAAGAACAGTGTTTTTAGTAAACAAAACACTTTCCCATCTCGAGTCGGTACATCAAAAGAAAACAAATTTGTTCCTGTTTTTAAGTCGGTTTGGTTGGAACGCCTGAAAGTTGTAGTTTTGTTCTCTGCGACATTTGTACTCTATTTTTTCAACTAGCTATCAAGTTTTATCAACTGTATGCGATTTATGAAGAGTTTGTCAACACTTAAAGTAAGTACCATTTTTCATATTTATTTTTATTAAACAATTATATATATGCATTTAGTTACAATGTTGCTACGATTAAAAGAGTTGACTGCAAAACCGATTTGCCAACACTGTAGTTTTAATTAATTTTTAGGCCATGAATCCCAAAAAGCAGTGAACTAAAAATCAGTGCAGCAATCTAATTGAAATGTACCATCAACATATTAACTTGTGGAACTCAAAAAGTATAGATTATAAGAATAAAAATAAAAAATAAGACTCCCTCAAGGAAATTTGTAATGCTTTTGAAACTAGCAGTGATGAAATCGAGCTTGTTCAGTCAGTACAACAGGGGAAGAAGGAAGTATAAAAGCATGAAAAAGTCTAGAGCTGGACACCCGTTTGTTTCAAAATGGTTTGGATACGATGCCATGAGTTTTTTGTGGGACAAGAATAAACTGAGGAAAAGAAGGCTTATCTTGATATAATGTTGAAGAGCGTCATGCAGGGCCTCACATACATCCGATATGATTCGTGATACAGAAGAATTTGAAATTTTGAATAAATATTTTAATGATTGCAATCTGTCCCCAGTGATTAAGTACTGTACTCAGAGTTACTGCCAGATGATCTTTCACGGAAATTGCGTCCGGGGAATTTATATTTTTCTTGGCGATTTTAGGTTCTAACAAATTAATTAATAATTCAAAATCGGTACTTGACATTCTGGTAAAATTGTGACAGGAAGATATCAATTTTGCATTTAACCCAACATTGTTAGTGCTTAAATCAGCCAATAATTCTTCTGTGCCGTAATTAACTCTCCTTTTTAATAGAGGACTGACCCAATACCTTGGTTTTTTCTGTTTTGGCCATTAACTAAAAACGAACCACAGCTAATTATAAAAAAATCGTCGTCGGAGAAGGTCATGCTTGCGGGACTAAACAAAATGGGAAAAAGAAAACAAACACTAGCAACAAAACTTCTGGAGCAGTCTACAGGAACTGTTTGAAAAAAATAAAACATGTTTTTTTTTGTTTATTGAAAACAGAACTGCTTTTTAAACTGTCCATTTGGTGGAAACCCGGCTTTAGAACCATTACAAATTTATAAACATCGGAAAAACCAAAACTGTAATCTGTTAAATGGCCAACAGATCTTTTCTATTAACCGCTATTTACCATCATAAAACAATAAAATTACTACCTACCGCTTAAGAATAATTATATTAACCCTAGAATTAAAAATAATAATGTTTTATACCTATCACCTAAGTTTAATTTTAGTATGACCTGTCTATGTAACTCAGTTTAGTACATAAGCTTGATAATGACGGCATAGGTCGAAACTGCAGTCGCAAAATTGTGCAATATAGTGGTAATAATACATAATAAGTATTTCAATTCTTCCCGTCAAAATAAAATTTGGTAATTATTCAAGAAAAATCCAGGAAAAACTTAATATTACAATTAAAACCTTTTAAAATTTATGGATCTCCATCCCTTTCACCCCCTCGCCTCGGCCTGAAGCGAAGTCGTTCAAAAACTATAGGCTTCATCTGTTTGTTAGATGTTATCTATGTACCAAGTTTGAAATTGATATCTAATTTCGTTCGAGAGTTATCGGGATAACAGACAGACCGATAGAAATGTTTTTCGTGATCTAGGAACCCTAAAACGTGAGGAAAAGCAAAAATCTCGAAGTGTGATTTTTTCACGAATACAATTCTTTCCTTTAGCAAGAAAAGTAAAAACAATCGTACGTGAGGTTTTTAGAAAATCCTAATACGTTTGGTTTATTTTTACTTGTACGATAATTTGTGATCTATAAATACTTAATAAATTAATTGAGGCGAGAGTTTAATATTATTCTTTAAAATCAACTAAAAAATTCAGTTACCTTCAGATATTTTTTTAAAACGTCGATAACAAAATACATGGTTATAATTGAACACACAGAACAGCACGAATATACTAATATATAGATAATAATTAGAAAATTTTTGAGAAAAATTAGCTTTAAATCGTCACTTTAGCACTTAACCATCTTTTACAAACCGTATGTTTCTGAAAAGACTATTACACTGTTTTTACCGAAGCGAAATTTACGTGTTTGTCGTACACCGACAGAATGAATGAAACAATGAACCAAAAATAGTTATCCCATGAGAAGAGGTGGCAATCTGTAATAAATTTATTGTTTTATGGATGAATTCATCCAGGATGATCATATCAATAACAGTAAAAATGCAGTATGTACTACTATGTATTTTGTCCAACAAAAAATATTTGTTAGAGTTTGCAAATTTTCAAATAAAGGTCAATTAAAATTTATCATTTCATACTTTTTCAAAGGTTTTGTAGCGCAAATCTGCACTTTTGTAACTAAAATTTTTAGCTGGAATACAAAATAATTATTAAAAAACCCGGTCAAGTGCAAGTTGGACTTGCGCAATTAGTGTTCCGCATTGTAATTGCCTTTAAAATAAAAATTTTTGTTACGTAGGTATAAAATGAGCAGCGACTTCACAAAACACACCCCAAACGTGTTTTCAACAAAGTTTGTTTCCGATCTTTGTTGAAAACGGATGACCTTGAAAATGTTTTTTTATTTATATACCAGATAAAATATCAAAGGTAATGCGTTCAGAAGGTTACAATCTACATTTAAATTGGACATCCGAAATACAATAAAAGCCAGACTATTCGATCAATATGTACTGCCGGTATGAACATATGGCACTGAAACGGGGGCTTTAAATAAAAGTATAATAAATAAACTCCAGGTCACCCAAAGAGCAATGGGGAGGAGAATGCTAAATTTTTGAATCCAAGATCGTATTCCTAACATCAAGATACGAAGAAGATCAAAAGTGACAGATGTAATACAACGAATATGTATATTAACGTGGAATTGGGCAGAGCATATGGCAAGGATGAATGATAACAGATGGATACGCCGTATGGTTGGATGAAGGCCTAGAGAACATAAAAATGCAGAGGTAGACCACAAACAAGATGGACGAACGACATAAAAGATGCAAAAAGTAAATAACAGAGTTCATTGGAGACAACTTGGGGAGGCTTACATCCGACTATGGATGGAATAAACTAATGATGATGATGATGATGAATGCACTCGTGATAATTTTCATTCTACACATTACAGAAAGTATTCCATAATTTTTCGACTAGTGCTTTTAGAGACAGGGTGGGTAGACAGCGATTTTTGGCAGTTTCTTTTTTAACAAAATAAAGAAAAGTTTGTGCGAGTATTATATCATATACATTTTTGAACTCGTAACTTTACAAGCTTTCATTTGACACCCCACTCGACGACCTTACAAAAAAAAATTCACTTCCGATTTCACCCCCCAAAACTAACCCCTTAAGTCAAAATTGAAGTTTCAAAACTACACGACTCTGATTGGGCCATCAATTCCTATATTTGTGCCAAATTTCAACTTTCTATGTCAAATAGTTTCGGAGAAAATCGGGGGTGACAGACAGACAGACAGACGGACACCGAAGTGTTCCCGTACCAAACACTAACAAGGTTAAATATATTACCTTTACGCAAATCTTGAGGTCCTAACAATGAATATCACTTCATAAATATTAACCAATAAAAAATCCTAGAATCATGATTTTAAAATAAAACGTCCATAATTTTAAGAGCAACAATTTGTTCCACTTATTGAGAAAGTTATATAGTGCAAGGTTAAGTTAACATTGTTAGATCATTTGTTAATATAGGTGAATATTACTAATTTACCTTAATATACTTCTTAAATACGCTTGTAACAAAATTCATAGCTAACTGAGCTTAAAAGTCTCGCAAAAACTATGTACTAATAAATTTTTATGGGCACATATACAGAAATGATTAAAACATAGATAATAATAACTCCAAACGTTAGCACTTGAAAAAATCACTACTTGCCAACATTCTAACGGATTTTTTTCACTTCTTACAAACAAAAGATATCTCCACCACAGTTTTTACATTTATGCAACAATACACACTGATAATTTCCCGGGTTTAAAAATAAAAAATTTACATCCCGCAGGAAACATACAAATTTGAAAAGGATGAACGTTCTATTTTTAGATAACAGGTCAAAGACGCAATAAAATATTGTGAGGTAGTCAAGTTCACATACCATGCCGAAACTTTTTTCAAACTGCTTTAAAGTTTCTATGTAGTCCAGTACAACTGAACTTTGTTCCATGCATCGTGCAGAAAAATAATATACAGGTTTTCATTTTTGTAAAATATATCATAGTTTATCATAAAAAAATCGGTGAAGTGTTTTACCCAGTACTTTTCTTACAAAAATGCAGTTCTAAAATAAGTATAGGCACCACTAACGTCAATGACCAATGGGACCACTCGAAAGAAATAAAGAGCCGTATTGAAAAGGCTAAAGCAGTATTCACCAAAATGAGTTCTATATTCAAAAGCCATAACTTGACACTAGACGCGAAAGTGATGTTTCTGCGTTGATACGTATTCTCCATTTTTAACCAACTTCAAAAATGAGGAGGTTCTCAATTCGACGCATATGTATTTTTTTCTATTGTATGTTCCCACATAACTCTGGCAAATATGTACCAATTTGGATGAATCTTTTTTTATTCGAGAGAGTACACTTTCGAGATGGTCTCATATAAATTTTATTGAAATTGGTTACGTAGTTTTCTGAAAAAATCCTGAAAAACTTAAATTTCTTTAATAAAACACCGATAACTGACAAATATGTACCGATTTGGATGATCCCTTTTAGGATTCCGTACGGAACACTCCATTTAAATTTTTGCAATAAAACAGCGGTAACCCTGGCAAATATGTACCGATCTGGATAAATTTTCTTGAAATTGGTTAAATAGTTTCTGAATAAAAACTTTTTAACAAAGAAAAAACCGACTTCAAGAAGACAGCACACAAAATTTTGCCACTATAAAGTAGAAAATAAAAACTTTTAACAAAAAAAAAAGACTTCAAAAAACAGCACATAAAATCTTGCCACTATAAAGTAAATAACCGGTCAAGTGCAACTTGAACTTACGCAATTAGTGTTCCGTACGTTGATTGCTTCTGAAATAAAAAAATTTTTGTTACGGAGGTATAAAATGATCAGTGACCTTGAAATTTTTGTTTTTTTTTCATATACCACATAAATTATTAAAGGTAATGAACTCGTGATAATTTTCGTTCAATCTACACCCCGTGGAGAATATTGCAGAATTTTTTCAAAATTTTTGGATCTGTACTTTTCGAGATAGAGGGAGGGCGCAGCGATTTTTCGCGATTTTTCAAAATAATACAAAGAAAAGTGTGCGCATGTAAGACATTATATATATTTTTAGACTCGTGTTTTTACAAGCTTTCATTTGACATCCCACTCGATGATCTAGTATACATTTTTTTTTTCACTTTCGATTTCATCCCCCAAAGTCAAAATTTAATTTTCAAAACTACACGGCTCTGATGAGGCCATCAATTCCTATATTAGTACCAAATTTCAACTTTCTATGTCAAATAGTTTCGGAGAAAGTCGGGTGTGACGGACGGTTGTGACGATTTCACATTACATTTTATAATTTCCATACTTTCGTATGCGTTCAACAATCCCCTATCAGATACATTTTTAATTAATCTTAGATTATCTAATGTTACAGTATGATCAGCTTCAAGGGCATGTTCGGCAATGCTACACTTTTCTGTTCTACTACATTTTAAATGAGCTAAATGTTCTTTAAATCGGGTTTTAACTGACCTTTTAGTTTGCCCAACATACTTTTTGTCACAATCATTACAACTAATTTCAT
Source organism: Pachyrhynchus sulphureomaculatus (assembly GCA_019049505.1). Classification (NCBI taxonomy): domain Eukaryota; kingdom Metazoa; phylum Arthropoda; class Insecta; order Coleoptera; family Curculionidae; genus Pachyrhynchus; species Pachyrhynchus sulphureomaculatus. The sequence continues at coordinate 113,130,555 of CM032456.1, read as the reverse complement.
AAATTCCACTTTTCTCACAATTAGGAAACTTATCTTTGGGATTTCCTAAGATATTCCCCAGATTGTCTGATGACTTATAGACTAAGGTGAGGCCTACCTTATTAAATACCTTATTGAGTCTCCTGCTATATTTCGGATTATATGGTATGAAAACATATTTGGTCTTAATTTTTTCGCGTGTAAAAAAGGTGGAATTCTGAATATTTAACCTGAACTTATGTCTATTTATTAACTTGTTTACTAAGTCATCGTCATAACCATTAACTCTAGTTATATTTCTAATACGATTCCTTTCATTATTGAAGTTTACTCTATTCAAAGGAAAAGTGACCAAACAATGAACTAAAAAATGTAATGCGGCTAATTTGTGTTGTTTGCAATGAAATGAATCATTAGAAATATATCTATCTGTTATTGTGTCTTTTTTATAGATATCAAATTCTAACCTATTATTATTTTTAATAATTAAAATATCTAGAAAAGGCAATTGTGCTTTGTTCTCAATTTCGTAAGTAAATTTAATGGACTTTGAATTGTTGTGGCTGTTACTTGATGGAAATTCATAACGAATGTAATGAAAGACTAATATTGTGAAATTTCCACTTTATTTAGTTTCACTGAAACTGTATGACGCGTTTCGCTATACTATAGCTTCTTCTGATACAAAATGATATTTGAGTATTAATGTTGTTACATTTTTATAAATATCCTAAGGTAGATAGGTAATAAAATTAATACTATATGCTAATGAATATTGCTGGGAAATCCATCCTGAATATTAATTGTATAAATTGAGTAAAGGGGAGTCACCATGGGCCAGACAGGTATCTTTTTGTTCGTTTAAAATGATGTCTGAATTTTTAATTCTATTTATTTCTAAATTTTCTAATAGGTTTAATTTTACGCCTTTGTTTTGTATGTGTAGAATTTTAAATTTATTGGTCGCTCATTCAAAACTCGGATTTTAGAACATAAAAGAAGCTATTTAAAAACAGAATCAAATCATCTTTTTGACGATAAATTTAAAATTCTACACATACAAAACAAAGGCGTAAAATTAAACCTATTAGAAAATTTAGAAATAAATAGAATTAAAAATTCAGACATCATTTTAAACGAACAAAAAGATACCTGTCTGGCCCATGGTAACTCCCCTTTACTCAATTTATACAATTAATATTCAGAATGGATTTCCCAGCAATATTCATTAGCATATAGTATTAATTTTATTACCTATCTACCTTAGGATATTTATAAAAATATAACAATATTAATACTCAAATATCATTTTGTATCAGAAGAAGCTATAGTATAGCGAAACGCGTCATACAGTTTCAGTGAAACCAAATAAAGTGGAAATTTGACAATATTAGTCTTTCATTACATTCAAATTTAATGGAGTCATATCGGCTATTTAATTTGGAAACAAAGCCATCTATATTTGCTTTCTTTATATCAAAAATCACGAAAACATCATCCACATACCTATACCATACTCTTGGGAAATACTCAAATTCTTGACTGGCTTCGGTTTCAGACTTACTCATAAATAAATTGGCTACGAAAGGTGATAAGCAATTACCCATAGCTGTTCCTTCTTTCTGAACATAAAATTGACTGTTATATTGAAAATAATTTTGTTTTATACAAAGTTTAGATAATGTTAAGTATTGATGAATAATTTCGTCCTCAAAGTCATTCATCCTACGTAATTCTTGGAGATATTGTAAAGTTTGTGTTATTGGCACACTTGGAAACAAAGAACTGACATCAAAAGAAATTACGATTTCACCTTCATTATGTACTAGATCTTTTGTTTTATTAATGAATTCTAAAGAATTCTTCACTGCCCTTATGAAAAGGTAATAAAAAATCCTTTGCCGAAAATGATAACAAAGGTTAAAAATTCTTTAAAGAAATGTAGGAACCTTATCTCCAATTGGCTAAAATTTAAATTAAATGTGAGTAATCCGACCATACCAAAGTTGTATTGCTTACCCAAAATTCACAAACCTGGAAAAGCAATGCGACCCATTGTTTCATCGGTCGGATCACCCACATATTTGATATTCAAATGGTTATCAAAAGAACTTGAGAATTTACCATTAAATAATTTCGCAGTGAAGAGATCTTTAGAATTCATTAATAAAACAAAAGATCTAGTTCTTAATGAAAGTGAAATCTTAATTTTTCAGTTCTTTATTTCCAAGTGTGCCAATACTATTTCTCTGGAGCCACTTTTTCAAAATTGGAAAGATTTAACAATTCCTGCGGGCAGATTTGGTTAATATGAGAAAGTAATTCATAGCCCAATGGATCCAATTTCACCATCGATTTTATGGACTTGTGAATTGGTGCATTATCTTGGTAAAACAACACTTTTTTTCTTCGCTAAATCCGGCCTTTTTTCTTGATTTCACCATTGACACTATCCAATAAACCAACGTAATAGTCTCCCGTGATTGTATGTCCCTTCTTAAGATAGTCGATCAGTATTATTCCATGCGCATCCCGGTGCTTTTGTGAAAGCATTTAACATCACTAAACAATCAATATATAGTTGCTTTCGACGGAGCAGATAACACTCAAGCCATTTTTGGGTTCTGGCTGTATTTTTTCCCATCAAAAAGAAATGTTAAATTAACACACAAAATTCTTTTAGTTCCATCGTTTTGCAAAAATCAAAAGTAGCATCACTCAAACAGCTGTAATTCTTAAACTAATACACAAAATGTCATGAAAATTTTCCACGTACCTTCTGAAAATTGATACTAACTAAAAATGATATGGTTTTCTATTTGTGCTGCCATCACTCGGAAAGTCTCGGGACTTTTCACCCCATGTAGTACTATTTGAAAACTCACCGTATATAAAGCATAAAGATCAATTTTCCAGTGACCTTTTCTTTCCAAATGAATCATATCTTGAAAACATATATATAATACAAAAAAATGTACAAATGGCTGTTCTACATTTCACAATGTATACCACATAAAGGAACACCATAGAAGCCTGACTTGGTAAAATAATTATCGAAAAAATTATTTAGTGATTAGAATACTACAGTCATCTGGCCGAAATCACATAAAACGCCTGTTTGCTCTCTATGAACAATTAAATTCAGCATATATGTCCTTAATTTAGTTATTGATCGTATTCAGGTACGCAGAGTAAAACTTGATGGTTAAATAAATGTTTAAAAAAATAACCGGCCAAGTGCAAGTCAGACTTGCCCAATTAGTGTTCCGTATGTCGATTGCTTTTAAAATAAAAATGAGGTTTTTCCCGATTTTTTTATATATATACCAGATAAATTATTAATGATAATGCACTCGTAATAATTTTCGTTCAATCCTGACCCTTGAAGAATACTCCAGAATTTTTTCAAAATTTTTTAATCCGTACTTTTCGAGATAAAGGGGGCAGCAATTTCTCGCAATTTTTTTAAACTAATAAAAAGAAAAGTGTGCACAAGTATGACATTATACATATTTTTGAACTCGTGTTTCCACAAGCTTTCATTTGACATCCCACTCGATAACCTGGTAAAAATTTCTTTTTCGCTTCCAATTTCACCCCCCAAAACTAACACTTTAAGTCAATATTTAACTTTTAAAACTACACGGCTCTAATGGGGCCATCAATTCCTATATTAATGCTAAATTTCAACTTTCTATGTCAGATAGTTTCGGAGAAAATCGGGTGTGACAGACAGACGGACGGATAGACAGACAGACGGACCGAAGTAATCTTATAAGTATGAAACACTAATTATGATTAGTGGTTTTACTTTTATTATATTTGTCATGAACTATTAGGAAGTTAGCTAAGCAGTGATGTAAATGAATGTAAACTGTAGAAAAAGCCAGTCAACAACAGATTAAAAAAACCGGTCAAGTGCAAGTTGAACTTGCACAATTAGTGTTCCGTACATTGATTGTTTTTAAAATAAAAATTTTTGTTAGGGTGGTATAAAATGATCAGTGACTTCACAAAACACACCCCAAATGAGTTTTTCAACAAAGTTTGTTTCCAATCTTTACTGAAAACTGGTGACCTTGAAATTTTGTTTTTTTTTTTATATACCAAATAAATTATTAAAGGTAATGCACTCGTGATAATTTTCGTTCAATCTATACTCCGTGGAGAATATTCCAGAATTTTTTTCAAAATTTTTTGATCAGTACTTTCGAGATAAGGTAGGGGACAGCGATTTTTTTAAAAGTAATACGAAGAAAAGTGTGCGCAAGTATTACATTATATATATATATATATATATATATATATATATATATATATATATATATATATATATATATATATATATATATATATATATATATTACTCGTGTTTTCACAAGCTTTCATTTGACACCACACTCGATGACCTAGTAAAAAAAATGTTTTTTCATTTCCGATTTCACCCCTCAAAACGAACCCCTTAAGTCAAAATTTATGTTACGGTGGTATAAAATGATCAGTGACTTTACAAAACACACCCCAAATGAGTTTTCAACAAAGTTTGTTTCCAATCTTTACTGAAATCTGATGACCTTGAAATTTTTGTTTTTTTTATATACCATACAAATTATTAAAGGTAATGCACTCGTGATAATTTTCGTTCAATCTACACCCCGTGGAGAATATTCCAGAATTATTTCGAAATTTTTTGATAAGTACTTTTCGAGATAAGGCCCGGGACAGCGATTTTTCGCGAATTTTTAAAAATAATACCAAGAAAAGTGCGCGCAAGTATAATATTATATATATATTTTTTACTCGTGTTTTCAAGCTTTCATTTGACACCACACTCGATTTCCTAGTAAAAAAATTTTTTTTTCACTTCTGACTTCACCCCCCAAAACTAACCCCTTAAGTCAAAATTTGATTCTCAAAACTACATGGCTCTGATGAGGCCATCAATTCCTATATTATTACCAAATTTCACCTTTCGATGTCAAATAGTTTCGGAGAAAATCGGGTGTGACAGACAGACAGACAGACACCGAAGTGATCTTATAAGTGTTCCGTACGGAACACTAAAAACAATGCACGGGCACTAATGCCTTTTCACAGTCCCTAACTGAATAAACGACCTAATCTGAAGTGAATTTTAATAAGAATAAAATTTTCAACAGAATGAAATAAACTAAGTAGTTGTCATTTCTTACGTGTTGGACATTGGTTGGAAACTTAAAAACCGAAAACTGGCATTTTCCCATACTTATTATCTCTATTAAAATTGAAAACGATGAAAAAATAATCTGATTTTCCAATCAAAACAACCTCGAAATATATTGGAAGAAACTCCCCTCTAGCCTCCGCTACAATCCTTTAACTTCTTATAAGTTTGACTATAAGTAACACGTAGGCTGAAAAGTTTTTGGTCTGACACATAGTTGTCGCCATTTTCAAAAAATCCATGATTTCTGGAAGTACCAACCTTCAAACGATACGTGTCAAAATTTCATGACATTTCGACAAGTTACAGTGGTTTTAGTGATGCTACTTTTGATATTTTCAAAACAATGTAAAAAATCGAATTTCGTGTGTAGATTAAACACTGTTTTTAATGGGAAAAAATACCGTTCAAGCAAAGCAATGGCTTGATAAGCGTTACAAGGACTCTGCCCCTGGAAAATTACTCATCATTTACTGGTATGCTGAATTTAAACCCGGTCGTACAGACACAAATGATGAACGCTCTGGACGCCCAAATTAGGTGGTTATACCGGAAAACATCAAAAATATCCACAACACAACGTGTTGGTCATATTTGCATGAACATTTGGGTTGTTGATGATTCCGAGCGCTGTTTGAACCTGTTCAAGCGCAATAAAAAGGATTTTGTCAAGCGATATGTGACAATGGATGAAACATAAATCCACTACTACATACCGGAATCAAATCGGCAGTCAGCTAAGTGGACATCAGCCGGTGAAAACCACCCGAAGCGACCAACGACACAGCAGTCGACTGGGAAGGTTTTGGCCTCTGTATTTTGGGGATGCGCATGGAATAATTTTCATCGATTATGCTGAGAAGGGAAAAACCATCAATAGCCAATATTATATAAAGTTATTGGTGCGTTTAAGGCAGAAATCACAAAGAAAGGACCCCAAATGAACAAGAAAAAAGTGCTCTTTCATCACAAGTCAATGGTTATAATGGCAAAATTACTTCCTCATCCACCGTATTCTCCAGATTTGGCTTCCAGCGACTATTATTTATTCGCAGACCTCAAAAAAATGCTCGCGGGAAAGAGATTTGGCTCCAATGAAGAAATTAGCGTCGAAACTATTTTGAAGGCAAAGGCAAAACCTAATATAAGAAAGATATAGAAATGTTAGAAAAGCGTTGGACTGATTATATCGCTCTTGAAGGAGACTATGTTGATGAATAAAGTCGATTTTTGCAAAAAAAAAAATGTGTTTTAAGTAGCTAAACCAAAAGCTTTTCAGCCTACGTGCTAATTCATTGTTTACTTTGCAGAAGAGAGCTTCAAAAATTGTTCCCACCATAAAGACTGGTCGCAAAATTAGCCCGTTTTTGCAACTTCCATAACTTCAAGATAAAAAAAAGCAAACTAAATGTTAAAGGTCTTAAATTAAAGCTAACTAAAAATCTAGAAGGATATTTATTTGTTTATAATACAACTACAAAAACAAAGTATTCCAGAAGCCTGGATATATTTTTCATTTTTTTATTTAGGGGTAGCTAGACTCTATTTTGACGGTAAAAGGGTGAAAATAAATAAGTTTTTAACAGAAAATAAAAAAATATATTTATGATGTGTAATTCATGAAAATAAAAAAAAGGAGGTCGCAATTAATAGGGGATCCTGGATAATCAAAATACCCTTCTTATTGCAACCTCCTTTTAGAGGGTAATTTTTAATTTATTTTACGGTACTGGGTTGAACATATGTAAATACTTGAAATTCTTGACCTATTTTCATGAATTACACATTAAAAATATTTTTTTTATTTTCTGTTAAAAACTTATTTATTTTCATATTTTTATCCCCTCAAAAATAAAGGGTAGTTACCCCTAAATAAAATAACCAGTCAAGTGCAAGTTGGACTTGCGTAATTAGTGTTCCGTACGTTGACTCCTTTTAAAATAAAAATTTTTGTTACAGAGGTATAAAATGATCAATGACTTCACAAAACACAGCAAGTGAGTTTTCAACAAAGTTTTTTCCGATCTTTACTGAAAACTGATGACCTTGAAATTTTTGGTTTTATATATACCAGATAAATTATTAAAGGTAATGCACTCGTGATAATTTTCGTTCAATCTACACCCTGTGGAGAATATTCCAGAATTTTTTTCAAAATTTTGTGATCAGTACTTTTCGATATAAGAGGGGGACAGCGATTTTTTCGTAATTTTTTAAAAATAATACAAAAAAAGTGTACGCAAGTATTACATTATATATCTTTTTGAACTCGTGTTTTTACAAGCTTTCATTTGACACCCCACGCGATGACCTGGTAATTTTTTTTTGCACTACCGATTTCACCTCCCCAAAACTAACCTCTTAAGTTGAAATTTAACTTTCAAAACTACACGGCTCTGATGAGATCATCAATTCCTATATTAGTACCAAATTTTAACTTTCTATATCAAATAGTTTCGGAGAAAATCGGATGTGACAGACAGACAGACGGATCAACAGACGGATCGATAGACGAACAGACACCGAAGTGATCTAAGTGTTCTATACGGAACACTAAAAATTGAAAAATATGCCTTTCTAAATTTTTAATTAGCTTTAATTTAAGACCTTTTACGTTAAGTTTGCTTTTTTTGTCTCCAAGTTATGAAGGTTGCAAAAACAGGCCAAAATTCACAGTTTTTTGCGGTTACTCTTTCAGGGAGAGACATAGAATTCTGATTATTTATTATTTTTGGAAAGTACGAGCATAATTCATAGAAATTGATTGATGCATCCCCTTCAGCAGTGTATAATACTAGAATGGGCAAAATAACTTTTTTATATAATTTATACATAAAAGAGGGCGCTGCCAAACCACCCTAGGGCCAAACTGCATAAAACAAAAAATATTTGATGATATTGCATTTTTTTTTTTGAATTTTATATAACCTGATTGAGCATAAATATTCCAAAATGATATAACTGGCCCTCTAGGCTTGGGAGCATTATAAACTAAACGTAGTTTTAAATTTTAAAAAATGTCTATTAGTATAACTTGAACTAACATGAAGATTAAGCGTACATTTATTTAGGTGGACTGACTGCCATTTAGGACGCTGGGGCGCTCTAGTGCCTTCAAATTCCTAATCAGCGCCTTTTTATGTGTGAATTAATCAAAAATTAAGGGTGCCAGGCTGCCTACCTCATATCAAATTTCAATGTTGCAGAGATATAAATAAATATCTAGATATTCAAACAAAAGTATTTGAAAAACTTATTATCGAGAAGAAGTTTAAGTGCACAGACGTTGAATTTATGTACAATTTTTTAACCGTATCTATCCTGGTTTTCTGATCCTCTTATGTTTCATACTTTGCGTGAGGTGTCATGTTATCTGCATATTTAGTACCCTACAATTTATTCATTTATTTTTAATCTATTAATTTATTCTTAATTTGGTTTTAAGGTCTAGAATAAGTAAAGCATTTGTTTTTAACTTGTATTGTGTTTTTTTTTTAATGAGTTACCTATAAATAAATAAATTACTATGAAAAACTATTAACTTAATATTTAAGACTTCCACCCTATTCCTATTCTCTGAAGCAAAATCCTCCAAAAACTATATGTTCTCTTCCTGCTTTAAATATTATGTGTATATCCAATTTAAAACTGATTTACACTTTAAAATAAAATACAGTATAACTGTTTCACTGAATTTATTCAGATCACTCTGACAAGTGTTTCGGTCTTGCGACTATTTTCAAAGAGGTTTGCAATAAGACTAAACTTAAGTTCTAAAAGATATTACATTTGGATGGTTAATTGGTACTAAATTTAAATTAAGAGCTAATAAAATTGGGTTAATTACAGGTAGTATATCTTAGCACGGCGTCTAATATGAGGGTATTTCCAAATTCTGTTTGGTTGTTCGTTATTTTTATATTATTTTTAATGGCTTTTTTTATGCTAAAAATTTCTAAATAATCCATATGTTTTCCTTTTTGAGCCCTATATAGCAACTTCTCGTTATTAAAAAGGTGATTATTGTCTATGCAGTGTTTAGCAAAGCCTGTTAATTTTTGTTTATTTAAAATAGAGTTCTTTTTTTATTTTTTTTTTTATTTAAAATAGTGTTTTTTTTAATCTCTGTTGTAGGCTCCGTCCCGTTTGTCTTACACAGACAGCCTCACAGTCATCACAATTAAGTTCATATATACCAGATTTTCCATATTTGTTAGATCTTTCTTTGTTATTAACTAGATATCGGGTTATATTGTTTTTATTTCTAACTTATTAAGGCTATTGTTGATTTTGTTACTAATACCACCGACGCAGTTGATAGCAAACCATTTTCTGCTTTCGTGTTTTACGTCTGGTGCGTAAAATTGTTAAAGTATATTGTTATGTTTTTGATTTTTTCCCAGTTTATCTCTAATAATTGAATTATTTCCATTGTTTTTGGCTATTCTTTTGATTATGTTCAGGTTCAAATGAAACCTATAAAAATGTCCACTTTTGAGGCAAGATATGTTGACGATATTCTCTGCACTTGGAAAGGAACCGATAGACAATTGTCACAGTTCCTATCAACTTTCAATAAAATCAATAATAACATCCAATTCACAGTAGAAATTGAAGTAGGCAAATCACTTAGTTTTTTAGAATTAAAAATTTCAAATGTAGAGAACAAAATAGAGTTTGATATTTTCCATACACCAACTACAACAGACACCGTTAAACATGCTAAATCAAATCTCAACCTTCCACAGTCTCATACACAGATTAACTAACATTCCACTAAGTATGGACAATTATCTAAAAGAACTGAACATAATCAAAAGAATAGCCAAAAACAATGGATATAATCCAATTATTATAGATAAACTGGAAAAAAACAAAAAACACAAAAATATACTTAAACAATTTTATGTACCAGACGGAAAACATGAAAGCAGAAAATGGTTTGCTATCAACTATGTCGGTGGCATTAGTAACAAAATCAATAACAAAGAAAGATCTAACAAATATGGAAAATCGGGTATATATGATCTTAATTATGATGACTGTGACGCTGTCTATGTGGGACAAACGAGACGGAGCCTACAACAAAGATTAAAAGAACACGGACACTATTTTAAATAAACAAAAATCAACAGGCTTTGCTGAACACTGCAGAGACAATAATCACCTTTTTAATAACGAGAGGGTGAAGTTACTATACAGTGCTCAAAAAGGAAAACATATGAATTATTTAGAAATTCTTAGCATAAAAAAAGCCATTAAAAATAATATAAAAATAACGATCACCCAAATAGAATTTGGAAATTTTTTAGATTTCAGAAATTCTTAGCATAAAAAAAGCCATTAAAAAATAATATAAAAATAACGATCACCCAAATAGAATTTGGAAATACTCCCCATATTAGGCGCCATGTTAAGATAGACTACCTGTAATTAACCCAATTTTATTACCTCTTAATTTAAATTTAGTATGAATTAACCATCCAAAGGTAATATCTTTTAGAACTTAAGTTTAGTTTTATTGTAAACCTCTTTGAAAATGGTCACGAGACCAAAACATGTGTCAGAGTGATCTGAATAAATTCAGTGAAATAGTTATATAGTATTTTATTTCAAAAGTGTAAATATTAAAATGTTTCACCTAGAACCGACCGCAAGCTCCATAAATTTTATATATAAAATTGATTTATTTTTGCTTCAGAGTTATCGAGCCTACAATATATTTTTTGTGATCTAAGGACCTGAAAGGTGAAGACATAAAAATCTCAGGTTGTTTTTTTTATGAATACAGTAATACAAATTTGTAAAGTAATGTAGTGATTTTTCTAAAGTCTCATAAAACAAGATTTCAATATTTACAATGTTTAGTACTACTGAAGATTTTTCCTTAACTGCTGCCTACATGAATGCACTCTGTAAAAACTGACAACTTTACCCCATCTCCATTAATTTTAGTTATATTCTGATTCCCTGTATGCCACCCATCCATTACAGAGGAATACAAAAAAAAATTGTCTGTCTTTTAAGTGAGACACGTGTTTTATTAAGTATTTTTTTATCCTGGATCCAAAAAAATCATAAAAAAAGACATCTACCATGAGGTTTTTTCAGAAGACACACTTAAAGTTGCTAGAAAAATATTAAATTGAAAAAATACATTTTGATAAATAATGTAAAACTGTATAATCATTAAAATTATGGAAGAAACTATCATTTCAAACATCTTTAAATGTTCTGAATCTACATTTATCATAAAAACTCAAAAATATTAGGGTTTAGTGCTCATGTTTAACAACAACCTTTAACTAAGCTACTTAGCAAAATGCTGTTTAAAATAAATATGTGCAACCCCTCAATTAAATAACTATTTTTAATTTTTATTAATATAATTCTGAAGTTCTTAATCTTGACTTGACATCAAGAAATAAAGTTTTATGTTCAGTTTCAACAAAAAACTTGCTTTTAACACTTACAAAGGTACTATGTGATTGATAAAATGCTTTTTTAAGTAAATAAACGTAATAAAATAATAGTTCTGTTCAACATTAATAAAAATTAAAAACAATTTTTTAATTTAGCAGTGCACATATTTATTTTAAACAGCATTTTGCTACGTAGCTTAATTAAAGATGGTGTATGCATGTTTTTTGTTTATATGAACACTAAAACGTAATATTTTTAAGTTTTTATGAAAGGACATTTAAAGATGTCCCAAGTAATAATTTTATTCCATAATTCGAACGATTATACAGTTTTAAACTCTTTATTAAAATGCTTTTTTTCAATTTAATAGTTTTCTGGCCACTTTAAGTGTGTTTTCTGAAAAAACCTCACCGTAGATCTTTTTTTATGATTTTTTTGATACAACATAAAAAAGAACTTAAGGAAACATGTATCTCACTTAAAAGACAGAGAATTTTTTGTATACCTGTATTACCAGTCAGTTAATTTTACTTGTCAGTGTGTTTCAAATATAACTCAATAATTCCAACGTGCTTATCACCTAAACATAACTTAAATTTGTCAAATAATATTAAAATAAAGTAGCTCTTACCTCCTTATCCTCCATATTAAACATTTTTGCTTCTTAACAACACTATCTATAACCGTTACTTGACAAACAGAAAAATTTTAATTTGAACTTAGTATGTCTAACATCACTTTGGTGTATATTTTAAATCATAGATGGCAGAACACTCAAAAATAGTTTCTTTGATTGAAATCCTAAAAGTTAAGGTCTACTTAAAGTTTTTCCTTACAGTTGTCATTTGACCTTAGGGGAACGTCTTCAAGGGATGACTATGAGGACGCCCCTTTACCATCGTATTCATAGTCGTTCCTCTATTGTTTAACAACGGAATAGGGTCAAAGGGTCATTTCATAAGAGGATAATGAGTATGACCTCTTAATTACCCAAGTTATGAACAATAAAAACCATCAATGTCTTAATATATTTACTTCTCATACATAGAGGGCGCCGAAAAACCAAAGCTTTATAATATAGAGTAAAGATAAGGAGTTGTCATATGTTACAGAAGAAAGAACTATAGTTTGTTTTAAGAATAAAGGCTAGATAAATTAGCCAAAATTAAAATTATACATTTTTATTATTAACATTGTTGGACTATGAGGTTAAAATTCTGAAGGTCCAATAAATAGCAACCTAATAATAACCTTGAGTAATATTAATAGACACATTATTTTCATAGAATATAAAACTTATGTCTAGTTTTTGATAACCGAACTAAATAACAGCTGATTTTGACAACTGTTTCCACGCTGATTGTGTGAACGCAAGAAAACACCGATTTTGTGAAAGGTAAATAAAAAAATTTAAAATTTCAATTTTGAATTGAGAAATTATTAACTTTTATAGCATTGCATTTTACAGTTTAGGTGCTGAATATTTCCTTTCCATATGCGTCTAGTTTAAAAATTTCTAATGGTTTAGTTTTCCATTGAAAGACATAAAGGGAATCCTGTGGAAATGGACAAACTATTAAAATGGTATGAAAATAGAAGAGTTTCTCTTTAAATTTCAATGAATATTTCTTTTGAAAGATCATATGGCTTATATTTTTCGTATTTTATTAATTTCCTAGGTTGTCAGACAAGATGGTTCATTTTGGAAAATGAAGTTTTAAGTTATAACAAGTCCCAAGATGAAGTTAATCAGAGATGTAAAGGTTCTGTGAAGATACACACTTGTGAAATAAATGATAAGTGTAAAGAAATTTTTTTTTCTTTATTTTTCCAGCAAAATTTATTATTTATTATACCTCTACAATAGTTAAGGCTTAAAAATAAAGAGTAATCTCCATTTTCGAAAAGGGCACTCAGATTTTTAAGTTCATTCATTTTTCCACTAACACACTTTAAATATTTAACTCATCCCGTAGATAATATTTATTCTCTTTTATTCTATGGTGAGATTATTCTAGATGGCAAGTCCTGTATGCCCAATTTTTTATTACCACACTTAAAAATAGGGTATTTTCTCAGATGGGCCCTTTTTGTCAGGTGTCTAGGCAGAATCATTTTATCGAAAGGAAAAAATAAGAAAACTGGATGGTACCAATTTCAGATTTTTCTGACTAAAGTAGCTGGCATATTAAAACTTTGCAGGAAAGAATTTTTAACTTACTTAACTTTGACCATTTCCTAAGTTAAGTGTTCCTCTTCTTTGATATCAGGAGCGTAACAGTAACACCGACCACTTATGATGAATAATGCTTTATTAAGAATATAGTCAAATTAAGGGAAAAGTAGCGAAACTTTGAAAGTGTTAACTTGTTTACATCAAACTAAACCCCATTTTGTTACACAACATATGCTTAGGGACTTTAGAAAGTATCGGAACAACATTAAACACAGTAAAAGACAAGCTAATGATCACTACATCAATCTAACAAGAGTAAAGCAACCTAGGAGGTAATAAAGAATAATAACCTAATGCAAATAAGACAAAACATCCTGATGCTGAGTGCAAGTGATTTTTTTCACATGCATTGCCTCTCTCTACCACTAACTAACTCGCTAGAATATGTACAAAACTTAAATTGTAATCAAAATCATTAACATTTTAACTTTCATGAAATAAGTTTTAATGACGAATGAAATATCATTCAAAATTTATAGAATAGTTTAAGTAAAGATCATTTCACTTTTAGTGTTAAAATATTGAGAGGGCCTAGGAAATAATTATTTTTCCTTTAACAAAATTAATTAACCTTTGTATTTTTAAAAACACTTTCAGGCTGCCTGAAAATAGCCTGTGTAGTACCAATATTTAAGTAAGGTGATATAAATGAGATTTTTAGTTACAGATCAATTTCAGTCCTGCCATCATTTGGGAAAATTTTTGACGCTATTTTAAAAAACAAATGTGTAAATACTTAGAAAACAAACACCTACACAATGTGTATCAGTTTAGATTTCGTAGCAATCTTACAACTATTGATAACTAAAATTATTGATCAAAATTAAAAGAATAGAAACATTTTGAGAGAGCAAACCTTTTTGCTTCCCTTTTGAATCTCTCAATCCCCTCAATGTTCCTGATCTCCAATGGGAGAAGCTGATATGCCTTTATGCATTTAAAATATGACCCTTTTTCAAAGAAAGAAGTAGCATGGTAGGGCGCCCATAATTCGTTTCTACCTCTAGTCGTGATTGCCATATCTGGAGCATATTCATCCCTATTTGTCAAGAAACATGATGGATTCTTCTTAACAAAGGTGATCAAAGCCATGAAGTAGAGACCTGGGACTGTAAGTAACCCCATTTCAATAAAGTATGGTCGACACGACGTTAGAGGATGTAAATGACCCTAGAGATATCCCTAGCAAATCTTGAAGATCCCCAGAAAGAAATCCCATAGTTTAATTGGGATTGAACATAATCAAAATAGAAAAGTTGTATGCTATTTGATGATACAATATATCTAAGTCTTCTAATAAGAGCACACTCACTATTGAGCTTAGACCGAAGTTTCACCGCATATATTTCCCAACAAATACTTGAGTCAGTATTAACCCCCAAAAATTTTATCGTCTCTATATTGGGTATTGACTTTAGTTCATGTCGTACATATAATGATTGTGTGGGTATTTTATTTTTATTAAATAATATAAGGCCCGTTTTATTTCCATTAAGACAAAGGTAATTCTTTTCACACCACTCCGCCATTCTTGCCACTATACGAGAACAAATCACTGACAGGCAAGCGATAGAAGAGTTGCTTTGAAGGAAAGAGGTACGCGCAAGCACTGTTCTTCCACCACACAAAGGCATTTGATCGAGTATCTCGCAACTCACTGATCCAAAAACTACACCAATATAATTTTAATACTAAAAGCACTAGTATTTTAATATTATACTAAGTAAATTGTCTGCAATATGTGTTATATAGGAGCCAGAACTCACCAGTCTGATGAAATATGGAGTACCCCACGTTTCTGTTCTGGGACCTATCCTATTTTTGTTATATATAAGAGACATCAGTACATGTACTTTACATGACACTACAGAAATAAGATACAACAACAATTGATAATTTGAAGCAATTTGATTTGAGGGTCATAGGTGCACAGTCTAAAGTTGGTTTCTTTCCAATGAATTAAGCATAAACAGCTAGAACGCAAACATTAAATTTTTATTTAAAGCCAGTAGGGGAGAATACAAGTTCACTTAAATTTCTTAGCATACACCTGAGTGCTAAATTAATGTGGACAGAATATGTCACATATAGTGTGAGGGCTAGGGACAATCTAACTATTAACTACAGCAGAACTGCAAGGGCTAGGGATGGACAGACCCACTATGGAATTAAATCTTATAATGTGGCGCCCAATGAAATTAGGCAGCTTAGTACTAGAAAGAAAGTAACGGAAATAAAATAAAAGTGTTTCTAAAAAGTAAGACATTTTATAGAGTACCTGAGCAGTAATTTTACTGAACTTGACTAGTTCTAGAAAGGCCCTGACGGGCAAGGTAGTTGTTTGACGCTTGATTTTGACTGTTTATATATGAGCAAGTTTACTCGTTTAATGTTTGTCCTAATGCATTGTCTTTTTAAATAACTGTAATTTAATGTGTTTCCTATGTGGACTATTTTTAGTTTATTTATTATTTGAGTTCTGTATGAAACACTTATGGGATCACTTCGGTGTTTGTCTGTCACTCTATTTTTTTTTTTTACTTTAACTTCTACATATTGTGACTGGGGTAAATGTCGTGTATGTACTTGTAAAGATTTGAATTTGAAGTATTGAGGGAACTCTAGAATATGATTCTACGTGAAATACTCAGTGTTATATGTTGTTCTCTGAGTTAAGCCTTAGGAACCTCTCAAAGGACACCTACAGAATCCATAATTATTAACACATCTTTAGAGAAACAAATTCCTAGACAATTTTTTTCTTTTTTTGTCCAATTGATCACACACGCATCCACCTAGTTATTCCAGGAGAACAGCACATGTACCTTCGGGCGGCAACTTCTGAAGAGGCGACAATAGTTAGTTCCTTTAGGCACAGCCAAGGCTTGTGTTCACAACAGAGAGCGAAAGGAGAACAGGGAATCATTAGAGTCAAATTTAAGTATGTTAATTTTGCAATTTATTTTTTTTATATGCTTCTTTTGCAGCCGGTACAATTTTAAAAATTATGAATTTAAGCCCACATATTAGGTGTACAAATTAATTTAGTATCTTTTTTGTGTTAACAAAATGTTTATTTACAAGCAGAATTCAACTAGACCCCATTATTCTCGAGTTTTGACTGACCCCTTGACCAAACAGGCAACTGGCGGATTCCCTCCCTGAAGTAAAATTGTGGTTTCGTATCAACGAATTGTATTATATTGTTTCTATGTTTTACAATAAAGTAAAGTGGGAATCGGCGAATTTATGTTATAGTAACCGAACTAAAATAGTAATCAGTCGGGGTCATGTCCGGTGAACAGGCCTTTCCATTCCAGAAAAAAAGATAAAAGTAAAATCCCACGCCGCTTTGGCGTGTGTGGTCTGTCATTGTTCAAAACGTTACCATCTAAAGGTTTAAAGTCACATTTGGTACGTCAGAATTTTTCTCAAAATTGAATGAATCATTTGTTTAGATTTGGATGCATTTTTTTAGTGTTCCGTACGGAACACTTATAAGATCACTTCAGTGTCTGTCTGTCTGTCTGTCTGTCACACCCGATTTTCTCCGAAACTATTTTACATAGAAAGTTGAAATTTGGTAATAATATAGGAATCGATGGCCTCATCAGAGCCATGTAGTTTTGAGAGTTAAATTTTGACTTAAGGGGTTAGTTTTGGGGGATGAAATCGGAAGTGAAAAAAAAAAAATGTTTACTAAGTCATCGAGTGTGGTGTCAAATGAAAGCTTGTGAAAAACACAAGTAAAAAATATATATATAATGTAATACTTGCGCGCACTTTTCTTTGTATTATTTCTAAAAAATCGCGAAAAATCGCTGTCCCCCGCGTTATCTCGAAAAGTACTTATCAAAAAATTTTGAAAAAATTCTGGAATATTCTCCACGGGGTGTAGATTGAACGAAAATTATCACGAGTGCCTTACCTTTAATAATTTACCTGGTATATAAAAAAAACAAAAATTTCAAGGTCATCAGATTTTAGTAAAGATTTCCAATCTTTGTTGAAAACTCATTTGGGGTGTGTTTTGTCATTTAATACCTCTGTAACAAATTTTTTTATTTTAAAAGCAATCAACGTACGGAACACTAACTGCACAAGTACAACTTGCACTTGACCGGTTATTTACATTTGAAATGTGGTGCTTTAGATGCTGCTTTTGCCCCTTTCCAGACTTTATTTCGAGGTTATTTTATTTATTTATTTGAGATTATACAGGTACACCCCTTTTTTACAATGTATTTATAATACTTTACAATATAACCATATTAATAACAGTACGGCCGAAAATGTGGAATGAGACACAAGAACGGCTTACACTCCTACCGTGAAGCAATCAGCGCCAAAGCATCCTTTCTGAAGGAAGCGGGGGAACCTGAAAAAAATGTTCAGCTCCCGGCACTGGTTCATGAATTTCATAGCCCTTAGCAGTGGTGAATGATAATCATAATTAGTTCTGTGGAAGCCGGTAAAGAACAATTCAGTTTGCCCTAAGTGTCTTTGAGGTATATTAAATTTTACGAATGACAATAAAGTAGGACAATCTATTAACCCGTTAATTATCTTATACAGAAAATACTGATCACTCACCAAGCATCTATGAACTAACAGATTCGAATTCATATGACCCCTAATAATAGTATAATCATGGTCAGCTATTGCCATATCACACTTATAAGCACACAGTCGTAGAAACCATGTATGTATATATGTATATATATATATATATATATATATATATATATATATATATATATATATATATATATATATATATATATATATATGAGGCTGGTTTGAAAAGTCCGTGCAAAGTCCGAGAGATGGCACCACCGGCGCGTATCGAGGTCATGTTTAGTTAGTAGCATCTCTTGAATGAACGCACACCAAGTTTCAGCCATATTGGTCTATTTCTTTGTGTTTGGCATTCGTGTGAATCAAGGAAGTCGAGTGATTTTCAAGAAATGGATGAAAAAGAATTTCGTGTGGTGATTAAACATTACTTTATGAAAGGCAAAACGCCTCAGGAGACTAAAGAGAAGCTTGATAAACATTATGGTGACTCTGCACCTTCGAATAGAACAGTTTATAAATGGTTTCAAAATTTTCGGACTGGCCATATGGGCACAAGTGACGCTGAACGTTCTGGACGGCCTGTGGAGGTTACGACTCCAGAAATCATTGATCAAATCCATGATATGGTGATGGATGACAGAAGAGTTAAGGTGCGTGAGATTGCTGGTGCTGTGGGCATCTCAACTGAACGGGTACATAATATTTTGCATAAACATTTGGACATGAGAAAGCTATCCGCAAGATAGGTGCCGCGATTGCTCACGCTTGACCAAAAACGGAATCGTGTGAAGTGTTGCAAGGATGGTTTGCAGCTGTTCCAGAAGAATCCGGAGGACTTTAAGCGTCGTTTCGTCACTGTGGATGAAACATGGATACATTACTATACTCCTGAGACCAAACAACAATCTAAACAATGGGTTTACCAAGGGGGAATCTGCACCAAAAAAGGCGAAGACCGTTCCTTCGGCCGGAAAGGTTATGGCGACTGTCTTTTGGGATTCGCAAGGGATAATCCTCATCGACTATCTGGAACAGGGTAAAACTATTACAGGTGAATATTATTCATCGTTATTGGACCGTTTGAAAACCGAGCTGCAAGAAAAACGCCCGCGATTGGCCCGCAAGAAAGTCCTTTTCCATCACGACAACGCACCAGCACACACCTCAGCAGTTGTGGTCGCAAAATTAATGGAAATAGGATTCCAACTCGTTTCACATCCCCCCTATTCTCCAGACTTGGCTCCCTCGGACTACTATTTGTTCCCCAATTTGGAGAAATGGCTGGCGGGACAAAGATTTTATTCAAACGAGGAGGTGATTGCAGACACTAATGGATATTTTGCAGACTTGGACAAATCCTATTATTCGGAAGGGATCAACAAACTAGAACATCGTTGGACGAAGTGTATAAGCCTAAAAGGAGACTATGTCGAAAAATAAAAAAGGTTTACCCCAAACATATAAGTAGTTTTTTATTTTTGCACGGACTTTTCAAACCAGCCTTGTATATATATATGTATATATATATATATATATATATATATATATATATATATATATATATATATATATATATATATATACATGCAGCAATTCTTCAGTTTTGTCTGTTGGAATTGCTGTGATGCATGGTGTTGAATTTAAAAAATTTCATTGCAAATTACAATTCGCAACTGAAATTGAGGAAAACGGCAAAATAAACTTCCTTGACATGACACTGTGTAGGAACAACGAAAATAATAAAGTAAAAAATAAATGGTACACCAAACCAACATGGTCTGGTAGATACCTAAATAACACTTCAAATTATTCAAAAAAAAAAAACAAAAAACTAGTGCCATAATAGGTTTGACCGATATAACGACGTATAACATATATTTAAAAAAGAACGTATAGATTGTACAACTAACTCAAAAAAACAAACACGACCAAAAACGATATTACAAAACGTTTAATACTGCCCTACATAAATGAACTATCAGAAAGAATACAATGTGCCTTAAAAAAATATAATATAACATGCCATAAAAGTCATAATAAATTAAGTACATTATTCGCACAACTAAAAAGCAAAACACCAAAAATGAAACACTGAAATGTCATTTATGCCACTCCATGTGCAAAATGCCCAAAAAAATATATAGGGATAACGAGCCAATTACTACAAAACCAACTAAATGGACACAAATATACGCAAACTGCTTCCACAGCACTAAATAAACACACCAAAGACACTAAACATGAATTCAATGATAAAGAAACAAAGATTTTAAATAGAGACTCTAATTACCATAAAACGAGATCCTAATGTTGTAAATGATAGGACTGATATAGCCGGCCTCAGCCATATTTATCAAAATATAATCCACATGAAATAAAAAATAACAACATAAAAACCATCTATTTTTTAAACCAAAGGCACGTTTTATTTAATTTCACCCTTACAAACTAGCAAGCATTCAATATTTCGTTCAATAACCACCTGTGTGTGAAAAATACTGAGTTTATTAGGTACGTACCATATACTAAATCAAATATTTCAGTAAATATGTTTTGTATTAATTTCAAGGCAACATTATTATTAGCGTACATATTTTTAAATTAGTTATATAAAAAAGCCTGTTTAAATTGTTTTATAGAGTGATATGAATTGTACCAATTTTTAAAATTGTAAAATGTGTTCTAAAACCATTTAAAATGTTTAGATACTTTGAAAAAGAATCATATATATATGACTATATATATATATATATATATATATATATATATATATATATATATATATATATGTACAGGGTGGTCCAAATTGGAAACCCCTTTATCTAAAGGATATAAACGAAAACTGATGTCGGTGTCTGAGGCTCAATTTTTATGATAAACCTAATGGTGAAAACCGCATATCGATACCGTTTCAGAAATACAGGGTGTTTTTCAAAAATCTGCATTTTGGAAAAATGTTCGTAATTCTTTTCCTATTGAGAATTTTTGATTTCTGTAAAAACAGTCTCAAAGCACTTTTTCACGTGGATTTCAACAGTGTAAGTTACATTTTTTTACAACTAATATTTTAATAGTTATTAACGCAAAAATATATTTTTTAAATTGGATACCCTGTATATTTTTCCTTATCCGAATAGAGCTTTACATTACCATTCTAAAAATATAGCACAGTTATATTTTGCTTAAACCTACTATATAGTAAATTCTTATTAAATATAGTTTAGTTCATTACAAACCTTTCAACCAAAGAGAACAAAATATCTTATTATTATTATTATGACAGTCAGTAGTCGTCATTATCGTAATCGTCAGAAAAGAAAAGAGATTAAATCTAAGAAACAAAATCGACAAAGGAGAGGAAAACATAAAAAACAAATAAGAAGTAAAAATAAGAAAAGATTAAGTTTCCAATCTGTGGCAAAGAAAATAAAGAGGAATATTTTAAAAGTAAAGCCTACAAGTATAAACAGTGCGCTTAATATTGCAATTAAAACGGTTAAAAATGAAAAAGGAAAAATCACCACACCTCGGGTTATTGAAATTCCTAAAACTGGAGGAATTCTACCCTTAATACCTATATTTGCAGGTCTTAGTGCCTTGGGGGCTTTGAGTGGAGGAGCAGCAGGAATAGCAAAGGCCGTTAATGACGCTCGATCAGCTAAACAACAATTACATGAAAGTCAACGTCATAATAAAACAATGGAATCAATTGCTATGGGGAAAGGTCTCTATTTAAAACCCTATAAAACTGCAATGGGACTGTGTTTTTTTCATCATCATCATCGTCCTCCTCACAAAATACGAAATTACCAATAACATTACCCAATCGGGCTTTACCGAATCTCGAAATGGAAATGTATGCAAAAAAGTTGAAAATTCCCCATTTTCGAGGAGTCTTTATGAAGGATAGGTTACCGAGGAAAATCTATAAATATGAATCAGGAGTTATTAATTTGGATAACGATTCTGGTCCTGGTACACATTGGACTGCTTACAAAAAGTATGGATCAATCATTTATTATTTTGATAGTTTTGGAAATTTGTTACCACCAATCGAAACACAACTGTATTTTCAATCTAAGGAACCAAGTTCTATATATTATAATCATGATTCTTATCAGTCTTATAATTCTATTATTTGTGGTCATTTATGTTTAAACTTTCTGTATAATCCTGTATGTTTAAAATAAAAGCAATTTACAACTAGATATTGTGTTAGTTATTTATATTATTTTGAGCAGATCAGAACTCTTATTCAACAAAAAATGTCATACACATTTACATTGTCAGGGAATGAACAAATATTTATCCTCCCATTGTATTACACGAAAACGAAGAGTTCGTTTTGGGGTTGATTAATTTTGTCAGTTACAATTCAATACTAAATGTTGACAAAACCAACAATACCTTTCACTATGGGAAAAACAACAATGAGATTGTTTTACCAGAAGGATCGTACGAACTTAGAGATATATACAAATATTTACTCGAACAAATCAGCCTACAGTCCAAGGAAGAAGTTAAACCGAAATTATTTCTTAGTGCAAACTTGAATACTCTCAAGTGTGAAATTAAATGTACAGTAAAAATTGATTTTAGCCAAGAAAATTCTATAGGAAAACTATTGGGATTTGGTAAAATTGTCCTAGAACCGGATACACGGTACATATCTGAAAATCCTGTAGATATTTTCAAGGTGAATTCCATCTGTATCGAATGTAATCTAGTAAACAATTCATATAATAATGAAGCGCATGTGCATATAATTCACATCTTTTATCCTAGTGTAGAACCTGGCTATAAAATATTGGAGAACCCATCAAATGTCATATATTTACCGATCAATACACGTTATATAGATGAAATTCAGCTTAAAATCACCGATCAACATGTCAATTTAGTTAATTTTAGAAAAAGAGTTTAAATATGGTATTTATATACAACCATAATTCATTTGACATACCATTCTGGGACTATCATCATCAACAAACTGGTTATAAAACCTGTAGGAAGAAGGATAAACGTATCAGTTTACAAAGACCATTGAAAGAATTAACTCCTGAGAATAAAGCTGTTTTACATTCTTTGGGATTTAAATTGAAAAATTAATAACATTGCAAACAAAATAAGACTATTTTGGTGTAGATTTAAATTACAAATTAGTACAAGTATTGAGAGAATTTTCCTAATAATTAGGTGTAAGTGTAAATACAAGGCCAAAGAAGAAGAAGAAAATGAGTTATAACATACTAAAAGTTGGAGAAAGTGTGTTACATGACGATGCAATTGTTAGTTATCAATATCATACTCATCAACCTTATTCATCGACAACTCTAAGTAACAACGATGAAATTAGAATACCTATTCAAACACAGGATCTTTATACATTGCCCAGTCAAAGTTTTTTGTATATTGAAGGTAAACTGTTGAAAAATGACAATACCTATAGTGAAAATGTACATTTTATCAACAATGGTATACTATATCTATTTGAAGAAATTCGTTATGAACTAGGAGGAGTGGTAATTGATCGTGTTAGAAATCCTGGAATAACTACAATCTTAAAAGGTCTCGTATCATTTACTCCAACCGATAGTAATAGATTACAAAATGCAGGATGGTGTGAAAAAGAGACTCCTGCCGTAGTAGATGGAAGTGGAAATTTCAGTGTTTGCATTCCACTAAAAATTATGATGGGTTTTTGCTGAAGATTTTCATAAAATTGTAATGAATCTACGTCAAGAATTGATATTAATCAGAAGCAGTACAGATTTAAATGGCATTCAACAAATTGCGAATAAAAAGGAAACCTATAAAGTGACTTTGAACAAGGTGCTTTGGAAGATGCCACACATTTCAGTGAGCGATCATCAAAAGTTACGATTACTCAAACAATTTGAGAGCAACAAGGATTTAAATATGGCTTTTCGTAGTTGGGAATTGCATGAATATCCACAGTTGCAACAAACTAAAAATCATACTTGGACTGTAAAATCTTCCAATCACTTGAAAAAACCACGTTTTATTATCATTGGTTTTCAAACAGCTATGAAAACTAAACTTGACAAAGATATGAGTACTTTTAATCACCTCAATTTGACTAATTTAAAAGTATACTTAAATTCCGAGGTGTTTCCCTACGACAATTTAAATTCTATATGAAATGTATGCACAATTTCAAAAATCCTACTATTATACATCAATCAACGATCCATGTGTCTATCCTCGAAGATTTAAATCACATACACCTCTAGTGGTAATTGATTGTTCTCGACAGAGTGAAGATATATTGAAAGAAGGAGCTGTCGATATACGCATCGAATTTGAAACCAGTAAAAACGTATCCAAAGATACAGCTGCCTATTGTTTAATCCTACACGATCGATTAGTTAGATATAACCCTCTAACCAGTACTGTTAAGGTTTTTTAAGAAAAAATATTACAATTCAATAAAACAACAAACTCTCTTATGTACTAAAAATTTATTTTATTATTAAGAAAATGTTTTATACATACACATATAATGTAAATAAATAAATATTAAAAGAAAAAGTGTATTATTTCATTTTTGATCCATAACAATATTCTTCTTATTATAGTAATAGTCAAATCTGGATACATTTTAATCCCTATCTGAAACGTAAAATATTAATAAAATATGTATGAAAAATCCTATTTGATATTATTACCAAGAGCAGTATCGAGTACATTTTCCTTATCAGAATCATCTTCACTCTTCGTATAAACTTCTTCAACGGTTAATTTAGTATTTTTCCTTCGAGGTGGAGATGAGGAGGTTTCTTCCTCTGGATAACCTAAAGCAGGAGAAGGAGTCTTCATTGTTATCGATTGAGGTGCATCAGACTCTTCTTCATCGAGAAGATTAAATTTATACATCATTGCAACTTTCTCTAGTATCTTAAAATCTTCTTCATTATCAATTTTAGTACGCATATAACGCACCGGTAAATTGCCCAGCTTTTGTCTCAACTTGTTACCCTTCGGGCAATAGGAAAGATAAACGTACACTTTATCCCCTCTGGTTTTAATTGATTTCACTCCATATCTACAAATAACATACACAATAAATAATTATTGAAATCTGAGTTTTAGTAAAAAATAAAACAAAAATAGAAATTAAAAGCAATAAACTTACTGAAAAAGTTCCTTAACAACCACATTCAAATAACGAAGAGGAAAATTAATGGGATCCTCGGAGAAAAGAACAAGAGTACATGGAGTATTAGCCATAATGTAAAATTATTCACTGTACTGTTGTAGTAATAATGATACCACAAGAAATATCATTCGAGATTATATACTAGTTCAAACTGTTTCGTCAGAGATCTCTAGTCACGTTGCAGACAACAAAAATATATTCTTGAAATAAAATATAAGATTGCATCATGCAAAATTTCCAAACTATTTGTTATTAAAAACATATTTTTCGATATTTAACTCGTATTATTATATTTTTATAGACTAATTGACTAGTTTGTTTTGTTTTTGCAATAAATCAAAACTAATTAAGTAAGACAAATCTATAAAGTTTAAAATATAAATAGAACGATTTATTTAATATAGTCATCAGTTCAAACGTTTAACTTGAGCAAAAAATAGTATATGGGCTATTACATTTAATTAAGAAATATGTCTTCTGCCAATAACAATAGCAACAATAATAGCAACAACAGTAGCAACAACAGCAGTTCCAAAGTTTTGGATTCCTATTCCACGGAAATCATACGGTCGACTGAATTGGTAAGTAGATTACTTAAAACAAAGGAAGAATATAAAAGACATATAAGTATCTTAAAGAAAAATATTGCTATTTTAACAACGGGTTTAAAAAACAAAGCCTGTGTGAAGAGTTTAAGTAAAGTAGAATCAAATTTATGCATTTTGAAAAATTATTTAGAAAAATTTAAAATTCATCTTAAAACTAATAAATCGTTGACAAACAGGAAAATGATTTGGCAAGATGTCGATTCCTGTTTTCAGGGACGCATAAGAACCGGAGTTATAACAAATTTTAAGTATAAAGAACCTAAGGAATTTTTACAAAAAGCTTTTCGTTTATTTTCTCTGCGAATTAGAAAGGAACTCAAACAATTGACTACGCTTAAAGTAAATGTTAACTTTTGTGGTCTATTTATAAAAACTCAAACTGCTGACACATCCATTAAACATTTTTCGACTAAAAACCAAATAATTGATCAGAATACCAACTTGACTGAGTGGTATAAGATAAATGTAGTTGCTAAAATTTTAGGTAATTTAGAGGATTTTCAGGAAAAAGACAGCGGTTGGGCCTTATGGCACTTGAAAGTAAATTTAAACAAATATAATCCCATAGGTGGAGGGTTTTCCACATATGTAACAGTACCTAAATTCATTAAAAAAACTAAAAGTGTTGTGAATATTAAAAATAATGATCCTTATTGCTTTCTATGGTCTGTTGTATGTGCTTTATATCCAGCTGACAACAGTAAAACAGTTACACGTACTTCATCTTATCCACATTTTAGTCGAGTATTAAAATACGAAGGAATTTAATTTCCTATAATATTAAAAGATATTCCTCGATTTGAAGCACTTAATAAATTGGCTATAAATATTTTCTGTGTAAAAAACCAGGAAATTTTACCCTTAATGTTGACTAATACAAATTTTTCAACTAAAATCAATTTACTTATTTTAACTCTTGATAATGAAGATTCTGATGATGATGACGATTCCTTTGAAATTGACTATTCCAACCCTAACAATAAATTCCATTTTGCATATATTAAGAATTTAAGTCCTTTAGTAAGCAAACAAGTAGGAAATATTCAAAATAAAAATGGTTTTGTGAGAGATGTTTTAATCACTTTATAAGCGAATCAAACCTGACTAAACATTTAACTAATTGTAAGATACATTGTCGACCACTTCTTGGAAGAGTTTCAGGAAATTTCAGCTCTTGTAGATTTTCAGGAAGGGCAAATGAAGGTCAAGTCTTCGGCTTTGGTAACTGATGGACCAAAAAAGATTCCATCGAGGTGCTCCAGAACCCCGCTTGTTATACTAGTCTCCCATACTAAGAGCGGAAGTAGAGAAGGCTATCTGAACTCTTAAAAGCAAAAAAACACCAGGCAACGATGGCATTCACTGCGAAATTCTGAAAATTTTGTGCGAAATAAACAGTAAGTTTCTCGACACCCTCACCACGCTTTTCAATAATATATACAACAGCAGGGAATTTTCTGAGGACTGGCAACACCGAATGATAAGCCTGATTAACCACATCACAAAGGCATTCACCAAGATTATATACAATAGAATTTGTAAAAAATGTGCAGAAAACATCAGAGATACACAGTTCGGATATCGGAATGCCCTTGGCACAAGAGAAGCGCTCTTCAGCTTACAGGTAGCGCTATAAAGACATGAATAAAGATGTATATCTGTGTTTCATAGATTACACTAAAGCTTTCGATAACGTTAAGCACAATCAACTGGTAGAAATACTCAGATCGGAATCGATTCCAGAGACATCCAAACTCTAGCGAATCTCTACTAGGAACAGTCGGCTACAGTTCAAGTAGGGTCTACGTTAACCAAGAATATTGATATCAAGAAAGGTGTGCGCCAGGGTTGGATTTTGTCTCCCCTCCTCTTTAATATCTACTCCGAAGAAATATTCAGGATAACACTAGAAGAAAGTACTAAAGGCATAAAGATAAATGGAGAAATACTTAATAACATAAGATATGCTGACGATACAGTAGTACTCGCTAACAGCATAGACGAGCTAAATAGCCTGGTGGAAAGGTTACAAAGAACAAGTGAAGATTATGGGCTAAGCCTAAACCTCGCAAAAATCAAATGGATGCTTATAAGTAAAACCCAACAACCAGCAAGACACTTAATACTAAACAACCAGAGAATTGAACACGTAAAATCTTACACTTATTTGGGAACAAGAATTAACTCAGAATGGGACCAGGCAACAGAAATATGTGTGAGAATAAAAAGAGCTAGAGCATCGTTTAATAATATGAAGAGCATATTTATCTTCAACAGTATAATCCTACCTCTTAAAATCAGACTGCTCAAATATATTTCCGGTACTGTCGTACGGAGTAGAAGCGTGGACAATGACCGAAACGCTCATAAAGCCTTTAACGTTGATTTTGCGGCCCCAGTGCCCTGAAATGCCCAAAATGCTACATCCAACAATGGACTGCCGTTTAACTAACTGAATCAAATACTACTGAGTATATATCACCACTACACCAAACACTTTATTTTTGCACTCGACGTGCGTTTCGCTAAGCATGTTAGGTTCATCAGAAGCGATGACTGACTAAAACTAAACTACAGGTCTACCCTATTTATACTTAGCCTAACACCTGAATTACTCAGGCAGAACTAATGGCATATAAGAGGCCATTAGTTCCAGTCAAGTAAGCAAAAGAGGGGACTATAAGGAATAGGCCCACTGTCTTTATTTAAACTACTTTTACATTTTATAATTTCCATACTTTATCTAACGTTACAGTGTGATCAGCTTCAAGGGCATGTTCGGCAATACTAGACTTTTCTGTTCTACTATATTTTAAATGTGCTAAATGTCCTTTAAATCGTGTTTTAATTGACCTTTTTGTTTGCCCAACATACTTTTTGTCACAACCATTACAACTAATTTCATAAATTCCGCTTTTCTCACAATTAGGAATCTTATCTTTGGGATTTCCTAGGATATTTCTCAGATTGTCTGATGACTTATAGACTAAGGTGAGGCCTACCTTATTGAGTCCCCTGCTATATTTCCGATTATATGGTATGGAGACGTACTTGGTCTTATTTTCTTCGCGTGTAAAAAAGGTGGAATTCTGAATATTTAACCTGAACTTATATCTACTTATTAACTTGTTTACTAAGTCATCTATATTTGCTTTCTTTGTAACAAAAATCGCGAAAACATCATCCACATACCTATACCATACCCTTGGGAAATACTCAAATTCTTGACTGGCTTCGGTTTCAAACTTACTCATGAATAAATTGGCTATGAAAGGTGATAAGCAATTACCCATAGCTGTTCCTTCTTTCTGAACATAAAATTGACTGTTATATTGAAAATAATTTTGTTGGATACAAAATTTAAATAATGTTAAGTATTCATGAATAATTTCGTGCTTAAAGTCATTTAATCCTGAGTAATTCTTCGAGATATTGTAAAGTTTGTGGTATTGGCACACTTAGAAACAAAGAACTGACATCAAAAGAAATTAAGATTTCACCTTCGTTAAGAACTAGGTCTTTTGTTTTATTAATGAATTCTAAAGAATTCTTCACTGCGAAAGAATTTAATGGTAAATTCTCAAGTTCTTTTGATAACCATCGCTCCTGATGAAGCTAACATGGTGAGCGAAACGCGCGTCGAGTGCAAAAATAAATTGTATGGTGTAGTAGTGATATATACTGAGTAGTGTCATTGTGCCAAAGATTCCACATTCCCAACACAATTGAATCAAATACCATAACATTTGTTGACACTAAAAAAGTCGAGCGCCGCACAGACCGGATCCAGGTTTAGGGCCTAAAAAACATCGGTCCATGGACTGTTATTTAACCATATAAGATCAATAAATTTAGTTTGTTCTTGATTAAATAAGAGGGAACCTGCAAAAGGCAGACGCTACCAATACCGGAGGACGAAGCTGGACCCGCTTTTTCCAGCCAAAAACGGTCGTTTTTCAAGTTCAAGAACTCGTCCGAAAACAGTTTGTTATACCAAACACGATTGGATGTCTTGAATATATCATATGCAACTTCTCGGGATTCTCCAAAATTTTCAATTGCGTTGTTTTAAACATATGTGACATGACTTAGAAGATCTCCTGTTGATCTTTTCGTATGAAAGCCATATTAATGGTCGCTAATGATATTAATCCTTCTAGATATTTTGTGCTGATTGAGTGCCTTTTCCATACTTTCGATATGATTAAAAGCAGTACGACTGGTCGGCAGTTGTCTGATGTAACAATAATATGTATCGGTAATTAGGAAAAATAAGCGCGGCATCTCTGAGAAACTCGATGAGGCACATTTTAATGATTTCATGCTGGCTAGCCCGCTTCGTTTTACGGCGGCGTTTTTTATACATATTTCTCTTTCTGTGACCCTTTTTTTGTTGTATTGTTATAGTTGAAACCTTTTATCAATTAATATTACATCAAAGCCATTGTTAACTGTTCTATGCTTTATTATGTTAAGCCCTCTATTAAACGGGTATAGAAATTAGACATGTGGCTAAATGAACAATGCACATAAATAGAAGCATTAGAAAAGAAGAAATACGACACATTTAATTTACATAAGAAAGTCAAAAAAGCTGGTGGACTAAGGTTACAAAGGCAAACACAAGTAATAGAGGATAACGAATGTAAGCTACTACTGAACATAATATACCTACAGAAATCATAAAAATATTTCTTGAAAAACATATGGATATTATACAGGACCTCTTTAACAGCGTAAACAATACAGGTGATGTACCTCATGATTGGTTGAAATCAATTTTTATACCATTGCCAAAAAAGAGTAACCCTAAAAAGTGCGAGGAATATCGGAATATAAGTCTAGTGAACCACATCTTAAAATTCCTTAAAATAATCCACCAAAGAGTATACAAAAAAACTAGATGAACGTACTGGACAAACACAGTTCGGCTTTAAGAACAAACTAGGAACGAGGGACGCAATATTCTCTATCCGCGTTCTGATTGAAAGATGTAGGGATGTCAATTCTGATGTTTATCTATGCTTCATAGATTTCCAAAAGGCCTTTGATATGGTAAATCATGCGAAAATGATGGAAATACCACAAACATGACAAAGACTTACAAATAATATCAAGTTTATACTGGAACCAGACTGCCAAAATAAAAGTTGAAAATCGCATGTCCGAAGAAATAAAAGTAGAGAAGGGCGTACGTCAGGGTTGAATTTTGTTACCCCTGTTATTCAATGTCTACTCGGAGGAAATCTTCAATGAAGCACTTTCTGATAAAAAAGATGGAATTACAATTAATGGTGTGTGCGTGTAAATAACCTCCGCTACGCTGATGATACTGTCATTCTAGCGGACATTGAAGAAGGCCTACAAAATCTCATGACTGGAATTGTTGATACATGTGAGGAATATGGAATAACACTGAATACGAACAAAACAAAAAAAATGGTGGTCAGTAAGAATCCTAATACAAACATAAATATTAAAGTACATCAACAAACACTTGAAAGGGTAACAAAAATAACGTACTTAGTTCCTTTCATAAAATGCGCAGTATATTCTGTAACTGCCAACTAAACTTAAAAACAAGAACAAGAGTGCTAAGATGCTACGTGTTCTCGGTCATGTTATACGGTATAGAAGCTGCAACAATCACAGATACCACACAACAAAGAATCGAGTCATTCGAGACGTGGTGCTGTCGCCGAATGCTGCGTGTCCCTTGGACAGCGCACACCACAAACGTGGCAATACTTGATCGGATAGGAAAAGAACGAGAGTTGATTCCAACTGTTAAAGAAAGAAAAAGCACTTACTCTGGCCATATTATGAGAAGCCAAAAGTATGAGCTCCTGTAACTTATAATTGAAGGAAAAATAATCGGTAGGCGAGGACCAGGAAGACGCCGCAACATCTGCTTACGACAGTGTACAAACATGACATCTACTGAGGTATTTAGAGCGCCAATAGATAAAATCAGATGGGCGAATGTGATCGCCAACGTCCTTAGAAGATAAGGCACACTAAGAAGATAGAAATTAACCTACGTATGAAACTATGATAAGCTGCTAATTTATGGATATTTAGGTGAATGGATTTATTGTGTATTATAATATCCGCGTGGGAAGGTTTATCAAACATTGTGAATTCATGTTTATTATTTCTGTTAGGAATTGTTAGATCGAAAATTTAATTGAATGATCTCGTTCGAATTTTTGTATATTATATTAATATATTCTAAAAAATCTTTTAATTATCTTTCTGTACCTACAGTATGTCAAGTACGAACGTGTCCGCGATAATTCAGTTTTGGTAGATGCGATTCTAGCAATTCAACAAAAAATCGGTATAGAGAACCTTTGTCTACGACGCATTTTAGTAAAACTATCTGTCGATTCTGAACTTTCGTCGAAATCACGTAAAATCCAAAATGGATGTTTGCGCATCGGTACGAGGCAGTCTTTTTTTGTTCCCATCCAAAGGGGCCTAAAATGATACATTCCGCGGCCGCTAAATATATTAAAAAGTCGGTATCGTTTGTGAGGAAGTGGGTAAATCATTTTAACGTGTCGACAACTTGCCAGAACGTGGCTCGGTAGGCAATGTCACTCCGAAAGTCAAAAAACGAACTGTGCCAGAAATTGACGCTGCGTCAATTCGATTTGAATGTGTCCCATTTGACAACATCTTCGTGCTCATGATGTCAAATACCGAAACACGTTGAAGAAACCTTTGCTGGGCGAAAATCACTTTGCGAAGTGGCTCGCTTAGGCCCACGATAAGATAGTAGAGTGGCGCGCCTTCACAATCGCCAGACGCCAACCCTATTGAAAACCTTTGGTTCCTTGTAAAGAGGAAGCTCAGTGGAAAGACTCTGAGGACTTTGACTCAGTTGTCTCGCGAGATTCGAAAAAACTTGGAGATTATGGCCGTAGTATGCAGAAAATCTCGTCGACAGTATGCCTCGAAGATGCCAGGCCATTATTGATGCAAGAGGCGATTGGACAACTTACTAAGGTAATTGCGCCGTTGTTAGCACACCAAAGAATTTTCTCGAAACACATTTTTTTAAGAATACGAGTCACGTTCTTACTTAACAGACTATATAAAAAATGCACAACATTCTTTATCCAAAAAGTGTTACTAAATAATAAACAACTTTGATTGCACAATAATTTAAGCCATGATCTGCCAAAAAATGGAAATATTGAAGTTAACCAAGCTTAATTTTTCATTTAATCGACATCATTTAATTTTTACATGACATCTTTCATTAACGATTTTTTTTTATAATGGGTGTCCCACAAATAAGTGTAAATTAATTTGGCTTATAGTGCGAAAACAACTACAGACTCGAGGGATGTAAACAACAAAGCGTAATACCGATCTTCGAAAATACCAGGGTTTTATGATAAGTGCCTAGCCTCGGATAGAGATGGCGCTACTACTATTTAAAAAATTATATTTTTTGTAAACATAAGCTTCCACAAGAATGCTGTCAAATTTTCAAGTTGCTGCGTGATTTAGTTTGTGCGCGGCAACCATTTAAATATAACAACTTTTGTGATTTTACAACAGTGGCAAAAATTGAATATCGAGCAGTGATAAAATACTTGTTTTTGAAAAAGAAAATGAATGATGAGATAAAAACGGAACTCAGCGAAGTTTATGGGGACTCGACACCTTCGTTATCGACCATAAAATATTGAACAGCTGAATTCAAACGCGGCCGTACAAGCATTTTTGATGAAGAGCGTCCAGGTCGTCCAAATGAGGTCACCACATCAGAAATGATTGAAAAAATCCACGATATAGTGATAAATGATCGGCGAGTGAAAGTGCATGAGATTGCTGAGACTGTGTGCATCTCAAGCGAATGGGTGCAGAACATTTAAGCAATTTATTTGGACATAAGAATGGTTTCGGAAGATGGGTGCCGCGATTGCTCACAACTGACTATAAACACGGAAGTGTATCAAATTCAAAAGAATGTTTGGTGGTGTTAAAGCACAATCGAAATGATTTTTGGCATTGATTCATAACTGTTGAGGACACATGGATTCATCGTACCACACCAGAGAGCAAAGAAGAGTCCAAACAGTGGGTTTTCCGTGGCGAACCGGCACCAAAGAAGGTCAGGGCGACAAAATCCACGTCGATTACCTCGAAAAGGGCAAAACGATTAATGGAGAGTATTATGTTAACTTATTGGATCGTTTCAATCATACTGTGAAACAAAAACGTCTGCATTTGGCGAAGAAAAAAAAATCTCTCTCATCTAGACCAGTGATTCCCAAAGTGGTTCAAGTGAACCCCCAGGGGTCCACGGGAGACTCGACGGGGGTCTACGTTGGCGTGAAAAAAAAATGGGGGTTCACAAGTTGTAAGTGGGGGTCCACGAAAATTTATCTGGTTTCGATAGTAAAGAACAAAAATGTTAGCTTGGCTTTACCTATCAATGTAAGGGAGCAAAAAAAATTCCAAATTTTTCGGGGATTTTTGACAGGCTGTATTTCGGTGAAAAATGGTCGTATTGAGACTTAAAAAAAAAGCATTTTGAAGCTTTAAGATTCTAATTTTCAGATTTTTTGGCTAAAATTTTTTAGGAGCTACGGTTCTCATGCAATCCTAACAGATAGCGCGAAAAAAATAATATTGCAAATATTTTGCTTTTTTTTTTGGTCCACGGGCTTGAAAAAAAATTTTTCAGTTAGGCCGGCATATGGATCTCAGATAGCCTGTTTATTCAGCATTAATTTCCTTAATTTTTTTTGAGTAGTGTATTTTAAGAAGATCAGCGACTGTTACTTGTAAAAACTTGCATATTCGATATTCAGTACAACGCGCGTCGAGACTTGCAAAGCGCTGACCGCCCGCCCGCCCGCCTGCAACGCAACCCATTCAGACGTGCAAAGGGACGAAATACGACTTGTGCTGTGCTTGCAATCTTGCATGAACTTGTTTTATTCTTCACCAATATAAATACGAATGCCAAGGACAAACGTGTGTTTGCCAGTGCCGAAAAAAGTAAGTACCTGCCTATTTATTATTCATACTTTCATTTTATATTGTAATAATATTATATTTTTTATGTTTACGTGTAGTAGGTACGTAATAAAAATTAAATACTGAATAGGGCCATTATTCGATACTTCTATAAAAGAACAGAAAGCCGAGAAAGATTGAACTTTTAGCACTCTTTATTATAAAATTATTTATTTACCCGACTGTGGTGATTCACTAAAGGAGAGATATATGGCTGACCTGCATGTTTGTACATATTTCAGTGCCCTCGTAGTTGCTAATGCTAAATGACTAAAAATAGTTTCATAAATTGTACGTGTCTTTATGTACCACTCGTAACGTACATCAAAGTAATAAATAAATCATTAAAATCGCGCGTTTTAATGTCAAAATATTCTTTAAAAGTATTTTCTCTCGAATTTACAGAAATGTATCAAAATATAATTAATCAAAAAATATTTTATATTACATTAAAATAGGTTCAGCCGTTTTGTGAAAACCTCTATATGGGTCTTAGCAGTTTATTGCTTTTAATAATTAAAATCAGTTTTGCCGCCGGCATTTTGGTTTTTTCATTGCAATAATTAATTAATCCTATTTTATTCTGTTAAAATAGCCATATCCTGTTAAAGTCGCCTTATGATTACTAAAACAAACATTTTTTTTTCTTTACAGGTAGGTAACTGATACGAAACATGGCTGAATCTAAGAAGAAATGTCGACAGTACAGTGTTGATTATTTGAAATTTGGTTTTCTTCCATCAAAGGCAGACAAACGATTGCCCATATGCCTTTTATGCAACAAAGTTTTGAGCAATGACTCTATGAATCATCGAAGCTCGAAGATCATCTAAGATGGTGTCATCCTGATAAAATAGGTAAAGATTTAAAATATTTTCAAACATTGAAGGAAAAATATGAAAAGAAACCCACCATGCACAGTATGTTCGCTTCAACGTCTCAAAGTAACGATGATGGCTTGCGGGCATCTTACAATATCTCATTGCTTATAGCGAAATCTGGAAAACCGCACACCATCGGAGAACAGTTAATTTTACCCGCTGTTGAAGAGGTTTTAAAAACTGTTCTGCACAAACTTCCATTTGACGTACTCAAAAGAATTCCTTTGAGTAACAACACTGTACAAAGACGTATTGATGAAATGAGCTCTGATATTGAAAGCTTCTTGTGTAATTATCTGCAAACAACTCATTTTTCTATTCAACTGGACGAGTCAACTTTACCTGGTAATGAAGCATTATTATTGGCATATGTTCGATTTGTTATGGACGAAGAAATCTATGAAGAGCTGCTATTCGCGAAAACTTTGGAGACGGACACTACAGGCGAATCAATATTTAATGTCCTGAGTGATTTTTTTAAGAAAAAATCGATTCCATTTACAAACATTATTTCGGTGGCAGCAGATGGAGCTCCTGCCATCTTCGGGCGATATCGTGAGTTTATAAGCCATCTTAAAAGAATTATACCAGGAGTAACTGCAATTCATTGTGTCATCCACCGACAACACCTGGTAGCGAAAAATTTGAGTGATAGATTGCACCAATCGCTTCAATTCGTGATTAAAGCAGTTAACAAAATAAGAAGCAATGCGTTGAATACCCGTTTATTTGCACAATTGTGCGACGAAAATGATGAAGACTTCCAACGATTGCTCTTACATACTGAAGTACGCTGGTCGTCGAAAGGTGCATGTTTAACAAGATTTTACTCACTTTTTGAATCAGTTTTAGAGTTTCTGGAAAGTAAAGATCCAGATTTAAAAGAAAACCTGATCAAATTGAAAGCAGACATCGCGTATTTGACAGATTTGTTCAAAAAATTTAATGACATTAACTGGCAGTGACAAAGGGGCAGCCTAAATTTAACAAAAACAAAGTGTGTAATTTCGGTTTTTCTTGGAAAATTGAAATTTATGAAGCAAAATATTAGTCGGCGCGAATTCTCCCAGTTTCCAAATTTGTCACAGGCAGAATGTCTTGATGAGGATATTCAGACATACGTTCAACATTTAATAAATGCCCTGCTTGATGACTTCAAAAATAGATTTGAAGATATTCTGACGATGGAAATACCACCATGGATCATAAATCCATTTGATGAAATGGAAGTGGCGAATGTGGTATTACAAGAGGAGCTACTCGAGCTTAGCATCAATGAGGAGCTGAAGGTGAAATTTAAAAAAGGCTGTCAAACATTTTAGCTGCAGGCAGAAATACCCGAAAAATATCCTGGGCTGTGGGAAATTGCGAGAAAACTTTTGATAGCGTTTCCCTCGTCATACCTTGTCGAAAAAAGTTTTAGTGTCGTTACAAACCTATTAACAAAAAATAGGAGCCGATTGAACATCACAGAACGGGGAGATTTGCGGTTATTCCTTTCAAAACTGAAGCCAAATATTGATAATTTGCTGTCAATCCATCAAGTACATCCCTCCCATTAAAATTATGACTATTTTTTTTAATTATTGATTTGCATTGTTGAAGTTACGGTACGTTATTAATGTTTAATTTTAATTCTATTAAGTCTGTAATCATATTATTTTAATAAATAGAACACAAGAAAATATATTATTTTTCTTTTTATTTTTACCACTCCGAATTTAGGGTTGGAACTCAGCCACGACGCAAATTTCCATCGTTAGATCTAATCTTCACATTTTTTGACGAGTTTTGGGAATATGGTAGAAATGTAGCAGCAGGGGGTCCACCGAAACCAGTAAAATTTTGAAAGTGGTCTACGAGAAAAAAAAGTTTGGGAACCTCTGATCTAGACAATGCACGCGTGCACACTTGTATTATCACCATGGCAAAATTCGAATTGCTTCCTCATCCACCCTATTCGTCAGATTTAGCTCACAGCGATTATTCCTTATTTCCGAATATGAAAAAATAACTCGGTGGAAAAAAATTTGACTCAAAGGATGAGGTGATTGCTGAAACACGTATTTTGAAGGGTTGGAGAAATCGTATTTTTTAAAGGGGATACAAAAGATAAAAAAACGTTAGATTAAGTGTGTCGAGCTAAAAGGAGATTGTGTTGAAAAATAAAATAAAAAGTCTTTCGGTATAAGCCACTGAAAAGTGCCCCAGCGTCTGATTTACTACATTTTGCCTTTAATTTATTGTTCTCTGTCTGAAACATGCACACACCCGATTTTAGACGTCTACCCCTAATATTAAGGGAGTTACGGGGGTGACAACCCTTAACGTTAAAATCGAATTTCTTCGAAACTACTTGGGATATCTCAATAAAATTTATACTGTTAATAGTTAGTAATAACCTTCATATTATATATTTTTTTCAGATTTTTTGCTCGATTGCACATATTGAATTACAAGAAGTATATTTTTTAGGGGTGGGTTTTTTTACTAACCTCTGTAGTGACACCTACCAAAAAAATTTTATATAGGTAGTTTTCCATTAGCTAGATACATATTAAAATTACAAGAGTCTTGAATTGGTTGAAAATATAGAAAAAAAAAACCTATAATACTCATCATAATATATTTAATCATGTATTTTGGTAAGTCATTAAAAATATTTATATTTAAAAGAAAAAAATTAGTAATTTGTAATCAAATCTTAATCATCGTCACTATCTTCCTCAATAGTAGTAATTACGCCGGTTTTAACAAATATGGTAGTAAGCATTTCGGCTGGCTACATAATAGTGTTCCGTACGGAACACTTATAAGATCACTTCGGTGTCTGTCTGTCTGTCACACCCGATTTTCTCCGAAACTATTTGACAAGTTGAAATTTGGTACTAATATAGGAATTGATGGCCTCATCAGAGCCGTGTAGTTTTGAAAGTTAAATTTTGACTTAAGGGGTTAGTTTTGAGGGGTGAAATCGGAAGTGAAAATTTTTTTTACTAGGTCATCGAGTGTGGTGTCAAATGAAGGCATGTGATAACACGAGTAAAAAATATATATATAATGTAATACTTGCGCACACTTTTCTTCGTATTATTTTTAAATAATCGCGAAAAATCGCTGTCCCCCTACCTTATTTCGAAAAGTACTGATCAAAAAATTTTGAAAAAATTCTGGAATATTCTCCACAGGGTATAGATTGAACGAAAATTATCACGAGTGCATTACCTTTAATAATTTATCTGGTAACAAAAATTTCAAGGTCATCAGTTTTCAGTAAAGATTGGAGACAAACTTTGTTGAAAACTCATTTGGGGTGTGTTTTGTGAAGTCACTGATCATTTTATACCACAGTAACAAAATTTTTATTTTAAAAGCAATTAACGTACGGAACACTAATTATGCAAGTTCAACTTGCACTTGACCGGTTATTTTTGATTTATAACGACCGTGGGATAAATAAAAAATAATTGCAGCTACGTGCGCACAACATCCTACAGCTCTACTGCCATTTGCACAGTTGCACATGTATCTTTCAATGCCCTTATAGGTGTTCAGATTTGGTTTATACTCAATATAGCACCGATAAGTTTTGCTATTTTTAGTGTTCCGTACGCAGCACTTATAAGATCACTTCGGTGTCTGTCTGTCTGTCACACCCGATTTTCTCCGAAACTATTTGACAAGTTGAAATTTGGTACTAATATAGGAATTGATGGCCTCATCAGAGCCGTGTAGTTTGAAAGTTAAATTTTGACTTAAGGGGTTAGTTTTGGGGGGTGAAATCGGAAGTGAAAAACAAAATTTTTTACTAGGTCATCGAGTGTGGTGTTAGATGAAAGCTTGTGAAAACACGAGTAATATATATATATATATATATATATATATATATATATATATATATATATATATATATATATATATATATATATAATGTAATACTTGCGCGCACTTTTCTTTGTATTATTTTTAAAAAATCGCGAAAAATCGCTGTCCCCCGCCTTATCTCGAAAAGTAATTATCAAAAGATTTTGAAAAAATTCTTGAATATTTTCCACGGGGTGTAGATTGAACGAAAATTATCACTTTAATAATTTATTTGGTATATAAAAAAACAACAATTTCAAGGTCATAAGTTTTCATTAAAAATTGGAAACAAACTTTGTTGAAATTCATTTGGGGGTGTGTTTTGTGAAGTCACTGATCATTTTATACCTCCGTAACATAATTTTTTTATTTTAAAAGCAATCAACGTACGGGACACTAATTGCGCATATTCAACTTGCACTTGACCGGTTTATTTATGTCTCGATCGGACCTTCACCCTTATAATATTTTCAGAATCCCTTACATATTCAAGTTTTACATTCTCATCTGAGATTATTTCTCCAAGATAGCATACTGCTTGCGACAATTGGTATGTACCTGTAAATAATACTATGAAGTCATTTTCAGTTACTATTCACGTTGTAAGTTGGGCGCGGGCGGTGCGTAGTCAAACGTGTAGAACAATGTTTAGTCGTTCAAGTTGATTACGCGGCCGCGGCGTGATGGCGCGGGTGAGAAAAACGCGAGCGGGACGGGCAACACCCCCGGCGGGAATCCCGCCGCATTTTAGTGCCATACTAGCCCGTTAACGTTGTAAGCGCAGATCGTTCTGCGTTTTAACAAGCGGGCTCAAACTCGTTTGAATCGAGTATAGATGTAAATATAGAATTATTAGAAGTTTTCTGCTCTAATTCACGTCTATCGTTATACAAAATATAGTCGAAAGTATTCTTAGACATATGAGCATATTCGTAAAACTTCTCAGCATAATTTCTCAGTTTGTCGTAAAGACAATGAAATTGGCCCGTACACTTTTTGTTGAAATCATTAATATTGTCTCGTGCGATTGTTACATTACTTTTCAAATAACTATTTTCCATTGAAATTAATAATTGCTTGAAGTCCATTTTGGTTTGTGGCTTCCGACTACATAAGCAAGCTAGACGGGCCTGCCCCCGCGACAAAGGCGACATTAAATATTATTTTTTTTAGTATGTTCCACCAAAATGATAATTCTATAACTTTAATACGTAATAGCTTACCTATATAAATAATACAATTCATTTTTTTTGGTAGGTGTCACTGCAGGGGTTACTAAAAAAATCCACCTCTAAAAATTATACTTCTTATATTTCAATATTTGTAATCGAGCAAAAAATCTGAAAAAATATATAATATGAAGCTTATTACTAATTACAGACAGTATAAATTTTATTGAGATATCTCAAGTAGTTTCGAAGAAATTCGATTTTAAAATTAAAGGTTGTCACCCCCGTAACTCCCTTAATATTAAGGGTAGAAGTCTAAAATCGGGTGTGTGCATGTTTCAGACAGAGAACAATAAATTATATCAGACGCTGGGGCACTTTTCAATAGCTTATACGGAAAGACCCTTTTACACATAAAAATGTTTGTTTCTTGTCAAGGCCTGGTGCTTATCATACAACCCTCGTAAGTGTCACTAATCAGTAGGTATTTTTACAGCAATAATTGGATAAATAAAAATTAGAAAATTAATACATATTTCTCGCTTACCATATCTGGGTACTTGTTCCCTCCACTATTTTTTAAATATTTTGTATATATATATATATATATATATATATATATATATATATATATATATATATATATTATATATATATATATGGAATAAATTAGTTATAGTTTCACTTTTATTAAAGCAGTATTATAACATAAACCTTTTTAATGTTATTCGCGGTGCACTAAATGTTTAACTTTACCACATGACTCGAATTAAAGCCCCCCAATTTTTATTAATAGGTTCACATATTACTACGGCTAAAGCATTTGTTACATTACGTAACTAAAGAACTAAAAATAAGTTTAAAAAAGTAACTGTATAATGATATGCCACTTAAAACTGACGGTTATACAGGTAGATAAATACATACACAGATAGGCGACTGAATATGGATTGAATTTGCTGTTAT
Organism: Pachyrhynchus sulphureomaculatus; assembly: GCA_019049505.1. NCBI lineage: Eukaryota > Metazoa > Arthropoda > Insecta > Coleoptera > Curculionidae > Pachyrhynchus > Pachyrhynchus sulphureomaculatus. Next base: position 113,088,429 of record CM032456.1, on the reverse strand, counting down.
ACTGATTAAATTTAGTAATTATCACATTTATTTAAACTTTTAAGATATTCTTATTTGCCCCTTCTTTCAAAATTAAAAAAAAAAAAAACTACTGTCATGTTTTTACCTTATTTGGAAAGCATCGCGCGTAATGATATGTACCTACTTTAACGAAATCGTATTTAAGTAAGTGTAAATGTGTGCGTGTGAGTTTCTATATTCGACCCTGTTTTTTACTTCCCTTGCTAAAAGAAAGTATTATATTCGTGTAAAATACACTCTCCGGTATGTTTTGTTTATTTTCGATGCCATTATGATAATATTTCTTGGTTTTTGGATGCTATAGTGAACAAATTTTAAGATAATTAATAAATTTATAGTCAAACACATATGTTATAAGGTTGCTTCATACATATAAAGGGTGTGCCATCTGTTTTATCACGCATGCGTTCCCTATCATACCAACAATATGGCTGCCAGCGCGGCTGCGAGTTGTGTTTACACCTGGATTTCAAGGAGAATCTTATAACGTACTCCGAGATTTATTATTAATAATTTCCCAATAAGTAAATGACTCGTTTGACGTTATAATTGAAAATAATTATAAAAAAGAAGTCAAAGCTGAATCATTCTCAATCAGTTGTGGCTTAACTCAGCTTATTGACGAACCAACATGGATCCCTGTTTGGGGAGTTTGCCAGTCTTCTTGATCTGTTTTTAACCACCAATCCGGAGATTTACACGGTCACCGTAAATCCGCCATTAGGTTCTTCCGAACATAAACTGCTTTCGACATCGAGTATCCTACCAATCAGTGACAGAGAGGCGCCTAAACCGCGCAAGATTTGGCACTACAAATCTGCTAAATGGAAAGATCTCATGAAATATTTTTGAACTTTCCCTTGGTTAGACGTTTATTTTCGATCCGACGACCCATCTGACTGCGCTAGGGAGGTTTCCGATGTTATTTTAGTTGGTATGGAAGCTTACAACCCTTTTTCGAAGAAATGCCCTTCCAACGGCAAGCCTTGGTTTGACCGAAAATGCAAAGAAGCTGTTGCTTCTAAACATCTTGCCTGCCGACAATGGCGTAAAAATCCTAACACCATAAACCGTAACACCTGTGTTCGTGCCCGGAACAGATGCAAAGAAATTATCGACGACACCAAGGCACACAATCAACGAATTAGAAACAAACTTCTCGCTTGTCCCAACAATTCCAGGTCCTTTTGGTCAGTCGCTAAGGCAGTTAGTCAAAATTTCACCAAATCTACCATACCACCACTCACACGGCCAGATAATTCTATTGCAACACCTGTTGAGAAAGCGAACTTGTTGGCTGAACTCTTTGCTTCACATTCCACTGGTTTCCAAGGAAAAAAAACACCACCTACTATTCCCATAGTGCAGTCAAAGATGCCCGATATTGTCTTCTGACAACGTATCATAAAGCGTATCTTAGTGAAGCTAGACACCAAAAAAGCTTCTAGCGCTGACGGAATACCTGCCATAGTTCTCAAAAACTGTGCGAGGGAATTAACACCAGTTTTCTGTAGACTTTTCAACCTGTCCTACAAAAGGGGGATATTTCCTTCCTGCTGGAAATGTACCACAGTTCAGCCGATGTCTAAAAAAGGCAAGAAGACCTTGCCAAATAACTACCGCCCAATCGCACTGCTTTCAATAATATCGAAAGTCATAGAAATGACTATCAATCAGCATCTTCTAAAATATCTTGAAAGATTCAACATTATTAGCGATCACCAATATGGCTTTCGTAAACATAGATCAACAGGAGATCTTCTGACTTATGTAACACGTGTTTGGAACAACGCAATTGAACACTTTGGAGAATGTCGAGCGATTGCTCTCGACATATCCAAGGCATTCGACCGTGTTTGGCACGATGGACTGTTGGCTAAGCTACGCTCTTGTGGTATGTCTGAAAAGTTCTGTTTGTGACTCTCTTGTTTCTTCAGAAAGCGTTCTTTACGAGTGGCAGTCGACGGATTTCTTTGTAACACCTTCACTATCAACGCCGGTGTGCCCCAAGGCGCCATACTGTCACCTACTCTCTTTCTCATTTAAATTAACGATCTGCTGGAAAAGACCGGGAGTCCAATCTACAGCATTGCAGATGACAGTACGCTTATCTCTTCATTCACTTTGAACGCTCGGATATCGGCTGCTCAGAGGAATATCCGCAGACAGCAGGAGGTCGTTCAACTTAACAAAGACCTGGACCAATCTTGGGGTGACAGTAACCAAGTGGAATTTAACGCTACAAAAACCCAAGCAGTAGTTTTTTCTAAAAAAGTTAACGTTGCTGAACCCGACGTAGTTATGTCGGGGCCTTCCATTCCTCTAGCATCGTCGCTCAATTTGTTGGGCGTTAATTTGGGAGCAAATATGTCCTGGCATGAACATGTTGCAGGCATAGCCAGGAGCGCTTCTCAAAAGTTGGGAATATTATTTCGAACCAGAAAGCTTTACACTTCACAACAACTGTTAATTCTGTACAAAGCTCAAATTCGACCAATTATTGAATACTGCTCCCATGTTTGGGGCTCCGCTCCCAAACATACACTGCATTTGTTGGATTCTGTTCAGAGGAGAGCTATTCGTCTGATTGGAGACCCGGAACTGACCGGCGGGCTTGATTCGCTGGAACATCAAAGAACGGTTGGCGACTTGAGCCTATTCTACAAATATTTTCATGGAAAGTGTTCGAAGGATGTGGCCCGCTTAATTCCTCCCAGAGCGGTGCATGCTAGAAGTACACGTCAGGCTAATACTTCACATCCGCATGAGTTTCAGCTTGTTACTCCTCGTACAATGCTTTTCAAGCAGCCTTTTATATGGAGAACATCATCTCTTTGGAATAATTTGCCCAGAACTGTGTTTCCCAACGAGTACAATTTACAGCGATTCAATAACAACGTGAATCGCTTTTTCCGCACTCGTGTCGCTCCTGTAGCGCTTTAGGAATTTCCCTGCAGCACGTGTGCTAGACCCATAAAAAAAAGAGGAACTTTTTGTTGTGCGGTTAGATTCTAAACGGTAATTTATTCGTAATTATTTATTTCTGTTATGCAGTATATTATATAAAGATTATAATAATTGTGTTTTCATATTACAGATACATTTTATTTGTAAAACAGTAGATATTTTATTATTGTTAAGTAGTGGTGTATGGTATTCCACTTATACTTTTTTTCTGAATTCAAGGCAGAATGTTTGTTAGAGTTAAATTATGTTATCTGCTAAAATTCGCTAACCAAACTTTTAAAACGCAATCTGGGCATGCAAAAGTAGTAATTCTTCAGCACAAATAAGTTTTAATAAATCAGTGCGTGGATTTAATTTTTTACCTGAGTATAGTAAGTAAATGATTATATTAATTTTAACTAATGATAAAATGGAACAAAAAGTGTGTTCACTTCATTTTTTAGTTCAGAAGAAAGACGAACTTATCTTAAAATGATAATTGTAATTATTTTCAATCTCTCCAGATAACTGGGATTCGCCGAAATATAAGGAGTATAAGTTTTGACATTATACGCGCGAAGCTGAAGGTATGTAGAGATATATTCTCAAAATGAACATTTTTTCTCCCCGGAAAATATCTTTATTAGTTAAGAAATATAAATTCAATGGGATAATTAAATGAATAATGTGCAAAAAACGTTGAGGCCAAGTGTATTTTTTCCTCGTATTTTTTGTCTGTTTGTTTGTATATCTGTTTTAATAAGAAGAAAGTTTCTAAAAAAAACTTTCTCTTTTTTCTTCCTTTCAATCAACAAAATTCATTTTTATTCTACAGAATAGGATTTTTCTTGAACGAACGAATTTGAATATTTCAAAAACTTGCACGCATCGTACCAGCAATATGGCAACAGGTCATGTGATCATTACAAACTCGAACCCCTTGAGATCAGAGATGCTGAGTTGGACGGTCGCTACTGTGTTTTATGTTTACTGTCTAGCATTCTTCAAAGTTTATTTCTTTGTTGAAAAGAGATTAATTATGAAATATAATTTCATTCAAATGGCTGTTGATTAGCTTGATGGATATTATCTTTAAGATTGATTGTGAATTGTTAGGGTAACAACGATCCTTAACAGTTTCCCATAAAAAGAGTCTAACTGTGTCAAATCGCAGCCGCGCAATGACCATGGCACATCTCCAAAACGACTGATCACACGATTACCGAACTTAGTGCGCAAAAGATCGATGTTTCATGACTGGTGTGATATGTTGCGTCATCCTGCTGGAACCAACGCTCCTCCAACTCCAAATCGTCCAGTTGCGGCCACAAAAAATCAGTCTCTGTAACGAACTTCATTCACCGAAACGTTATTGCCAGCTTCATCTTCAAAGACAAAAGAGTCGATAAGGCCACCAATACAAAAACAGTTACTTTTTGAGGATGCCTTGGTTATTCTACGATTACCTGTGGGTTTTCAAAAACCTAAAGATGACTAGCCAACTGTTAAAAAATAGATTAAACGACCACAAATACACAAAAAATGCCACAACTGCACTTAATAAACACGAAAGTGAAACAAATCACACTTTTATTACAAAGAAACTAAAATCTTAAACAAAGACCACAATTACCAGAAATTAGTAATTAAGGAAATGGTATAAATAAGAAAGGATAAAAACGCAGTGAACGACAGAACTAATATTAAGGACCTAAGTTTAATTTACAACATCTTACCTAATTAGTTATCAATTATTTAAATCTAATAAAAAAATAAAAACATATTTCAAAAATGAATTAACATAAAAACCAACAAAAATAAAATCATACAGAAAATAGTTCGTTCTGCAACTTACACATATATTTTTCACCAGTTTCAACGTTAGCCTTAAACTGAAGTTTATTAATCTAGTTCGGTTATTTTTGAGGTACAAATAATATAAAATATGTTAATAATGAGTTAATCTTAAACCAATTGTTCTTGTAAAAAATAATAATAAACAAAAAAGTGATATGCATGTTTGTGATCTAAATTATTGTTATTTTTATAAATTGTAATATATAATTGTACTATTTGCATAAGATTCGGTGCCTAGGGGTTTTCTGAGATAAGAAATCCAAATCAGCTCCCAGTTTTGTTGTAAATTGCAGGGGGCGCCACTTATTGCACTGTGTATACCAGAGGTCGGCAACCTTTTAACTAAGGGGTGCCAGTTTTCATCCATACAACATTTTGCGTGCCGACATAGGTACTTACTACAACTAAAATTGACAAAAATTAACTTAAGTTAACTTAAAATATTGCTTTTAGGAGGTTTAATTACAAAAAAATTTTAACATTTAACAAATAATTTTATTATACTAGTCCTAAGACCTAGTGTGAACCCTGTGCTTGAAGTTCTTTAGAGAGTTTTCTTATATCCGGTTCATGTCTGGTTATTTTCAGTGTCACACATGCTTCCAAGTTGTCTGTTGTCAGCCTGCTTCGGTACGGGTTTAAAATCACTCTCATATGGGAAAAAAGTTGTTCACAGATATAGGATGATCCGAAAGCTGTAAGCATGGCAAACGCTACTTTCTTAAGACAAATAAATTTCTCTGGTAAACTCATCCAACAACTGAGTATCTCGTTTGAATGGTTCTGGCAGTCACCTTCTTAATTCTACAAATTTCGTGTTCCATAACTCGGTGCTTTTAAATTCAATGTATCGAAGATCAAAATCATTAATATCCATCCATGAGAAAAGAGATATGTCAAAGCAACTGCTGGAAAAATCCATTAAATCTGGTTTGATTAAAAAAGCGAACATAGGACCATGTTTATCAAAATCCTGACCCCTCTCGATAAACTCCTCTTTTAAATTAGTCATATATTTAAGAATTTCGTCTATTAGTGCACCATCGTCGACACTGGATATATTATTTTTAAATTTGGAAAATATTTATATGTGTTTGTAGTAATATCGCTGATAAATAAATCTATTTTTAATTTAAATGATTTCCAGGATTCGTATAAATCCAGAATTGTTTTGCCTAAACCTTGTAACTTTAAGTTGAGTTCACTGAGATGGTTTGTAATATCAGTAAGAAACATTAACATACAGATCCAGTTCTTATCTTCTAGTTCAGGATAAGCATCCACTTGATTTTTGTCCAACAAGAACGATTTAATTTCGCCCAGACATTGCACAAATCTAGAGAGCACTTTACCACGGCTGAGCCAGCGCACATTATTGTGCAATGGTATATCTGAATATACCCTTTCTAATTCCTACAGAAACGCTTTAAATTGTCTATGGATCAGTGAAGAACGACCGACAATGTAGTTAACTATTTTAACCACCCTATCCATCAAGGATTTTAAACTTCCAGCGGAGATTTTAGCGCACAAACTCTCTTGGTGAATTAGGCAATGAAAATTCAAAACTGATCGACCCATGCGTTCAATAAGAAGGGAAACAAATCCTATATGTCTCCCAATCATAGCAGGAGCGCCATCTGTCGTTACGCAAAAAATTTTTTATTTAAATCAATGTTCCGCTTTTCAAAATGTTTAACAAATTCTGAAAATATATCCTCTCCTCTTGTAGTTCCCTGCAATGGGAGCAGACAAATCAGCATTTCATACACACTGCCATCATCGAAGTATCGCGCAACGATTACCAGACGGGCAATGTCATTAATATCGACACTTTCATCCAATGCTACACTAAATACAAAACTCCGTTTGATAGCGTCTCTCTGCTGTTTTTGGACATTTTGTGTCATTTCGGTAATTCGTCTCTCGATGGTCCGCGCTGATGCCGGTATATCCCTAATCCTGGCCAATATTGTATCCTTATTGGGCAAGTCGTCGAATAAAATCTCGCCAGTACTCAAAAACGTTTGCTTTATAAATTCTCCGTCAGTGAACGGCCTACCCTTTTGTGCCAACGAATGTGCAATTTTGAAACTGCATGCAGTTACCTGATTTTTTCCTTGGAAAACTTTGCTAAAGAATGTTGACTGTTTCTCGTATTGTTTACTTGCTCTTTACATTGCCTCCCTTTTATCAGCGTTATCTTTAAATGACCATTCATGTTTTATCTGGAAATGTCGTTGAACACTAGTGGCCCGATCGTTTTACTGTACAAAACCGTAATCTGTTGTCCATGAAGTTTGAAATGATCGAACGTCTACCTTCTATTTCTTCGCGGCCATAACGCAACGTAATTTTAATTTTCAAACTTTTTTCGACGACTATTGACTGGAACGGATGTTACTTCTATACTAAATGATCCAAACGTGTAGCCGCTTGCTATATATAGAAAAATAATGTTTCCAGAAAATTCCAATAATCACGTTTATTAAATTTCTTAGAACAAAAATTATTATCTACAACGCGCCCATTGCAATCAAAAGGCCGCCTAGAAGCTAAATCTAGAACTAAATCTAACAAAAACTAAAGTTCGGCAATCGCGTCGGAGCGATTGAAGTCAAGTCAAACAAAATCCGCCTTATAGCGGCTCTTTTGATCTGAATTGAGGACGTTTATTTGTGTTTTTTGCCTAGGCTTATATTTTGAGACTTGCCGTTTTTAATACTTGCCGAAATTAAAGCCAAACCAATGCATTTAGTAAAATTATAAATTACAAAATATATATTCTGTAGTTTTTGGTAATAATACCTAGTGACCTATATAATATATCGTTGTTGTTTGTATCGTTAAAGTAATACTGTCTTCGATTATTTACTTAATTTCGAAACATGTCACAGATTACAGAATTAATGTGTAAACTTTGAATAGGTCGCGTGCCATTCAAAATTGCTTGGCGTGCCAGAGATGGCACGCGTGCCATAGGTTGCCGACCCCTGGTGTATACTGTTAAATTATCATAACTTTTTTATACTACGCGTTATGATATTTTTAATTAAATATTAGTATTCTTCGACTTCTCCTGTCTAAAAAAGCTCTCTTGGTAAATGTTGCTCCGAGCAACAGTTTCTGGGATAGTGGGATGTTGTTTCCATTTTTGAATTCCATTGTCAAATTCGCAAATGAGTTTCTTCACACTTCATCCAGTCTTAGGACAGGTCCAGAAGAATAGTCTTGGAATTTGGACCATGCTTAAAGACAAACAGGCTAACAACAGTAATAAATTTAAAGACCAACGGGCCAACAACAGTAAGAATGTAAAAACCAATTGGCTAAGGGCATAAAAGATTACCCACAAATTGAAAAATTCGAAAAAAGTTTAATCGCTCAACCGAGAAGGTATTGGTTTCACAATAAATGTTCAGTATTGTCGTCACCTTCGTTAATGCATAAATTAATACGTTGCAGGAAATTTAATGTACTCCTCTTAAAATGTCTTCATCTCGTAAAGCGTTAGCAGCATTTTGAATCCGATTCCACAATTGCTAAATGTTGTCGATTTGAACTTAATAAACTTTTGATTTCAATGCACCCCAAAGGAAAAAAAATCGCATGGATTTAAGTCTGGGGAACGAGGTGGCCAGTGAATAGGACCATCTTCACCTCTTCCGATCCATTACACGCAAAATGAGGTGATGCACCATCGTGCATGAAAAACATGTCGCAACGTAAATTAATAGGGAAGTTTTCCAATAATTCAGGAATAGTTTCACGTATGAAATTCAAGTAAATGTCACCATCAAGTCGATCTGGTAATCTAAACGCCCGATCAAACAGTTCAAACATTAATATTGAATTCGCGTTGAAACTGTCTTTATTGCACAGCATGTGGGTTTTCTTCAGCGTAAACATGATTATTATGTATATTTGTTATACCACGTCGAGTGAAGCGTGCTTCGTCTGTAAATAGGATTTTAGTGTGAAAAGCCGGAACAGTCGCTATGCGTACTCGAATAATTTGAGAAAAATGCAAACGGGATCCAAGATCTGGAGATAAGAGTTCCTGGACGGACTGTATATGAAAGGGATGAATAATTTGTCTAATTATTCGGTTAGTTGTACTTTTTGATATTCCCGTTTGACTTCAACGAGTGCTGATTCCAGGATTACCGTGTACAATTTCAAGGATTTCCTCTTCAACATCGGATGCTCTAGCTTGTGAAGGACGCCCAGCATTATTCCTGATCGGCTTAAATTGTCCAATTTCTCGAAGTTGCTTCTCAATATTAGCAAAAGTCCGACGATGATCTTTCGTGATATACGCGAAACACTTTTGCGACTGTTATCGTTACAAACACCAAACACTAAAATCATATCAGTTTGCTCACCAAAAGTATACTCCATAATAATCTAAATTTAAAATACTGTTGAGCTTGAGAAGGGAATAATTCTCGTTAATAATCGTAAAACTTGTTTGATATCTATCAAGAATTACTTTCTGTCAGTATTACTAAGTCATAGAACATATGATATCTTACATCATTGCCAGAGTGATTTTTGAGCGTTTACAAGCTACAGTGGTTTTAGTGACGCCACTTTTGATATTTTCAAAATAATGGAAAAAATCGAATTTCGTGTGTTGATTAAATACTATTTTTTGATGGGAAAAAATATCGTTCAAGCAAAGCAATGGCTTGATAAGTGTTACGGGACTCTGCCCCTGGAAAATCACTCATCATTTACTGGTATGCTGAATTTAAACAGGGTCGTACAGATACAAATGAGGCTGAACACTCTGGACGCCCAAATGAGGTGGTTACACCGGCAAACATAAAAGAAATCCACAAAATTGTTTTGGATGACCGTAAACTGAAATTGCGTAAGATAGCTGACACCCTAGAGATATCAAAATAACGTGTAGGTCATATTTTATATGAATATTTGGCATGAGAAAGCTCTGTTCGAAATGGGTACCGCGTTTCCTCACAGTGGACCAAAAACAACAACGTGTTGATGATTTTGAGTGCTGTTTGGACCTGTTTCAGCGCAATAAAATGGATTTTTTCATGCGATATGTGACAATAAATGAAACATGGATCCACCACTACACACCGGAATCAAATTGGCAGTCAGCGGCGTGGATAGCAGCTGGTGAAAGCTGCCCGAAGCAACCAAAAACATAACAGTCGGTTGGGAAAGTTTTGGCCTCTGTATTTTGAGATGCGCATGGAATAATTTTTAACGACTGTGCTGAGAAGGGAAAAATCATCAATAGCGAATATCATATAAAGTTATTGATGCGTTTAAAGGCAGAAATCGCAAAGAAACGGCCCCAAATGAAAAAGTGCTCTTTCATCAAGATAATGCACCATGTCACAATTGAAGTTCGAATTGCCTCCTTATCCACCTTATTCTCCAGATTTGACCCCCAGCGACTAATGTCTATTCGCAGACCCCAAAAAAATGCTCGCGGTAAAGAGGTTTGGCTCCAATGAAGAAGTTATCGCCGAAACTGAGGCCTATTTTGAAGGCAGACAAATCCTTCTACAAGAAAGGTATAGAAATGTTAGAAAAGCGTTGGAGTGATTGTATCGCTCTTGAAGGAGACTATATTGATGAATAAAGTCGAATTTTGCAAAAAAGTCTGTTTTTTTAAGAAGCCAAAAACTTTTCAGCTTACTTGTTATATATACATATATATATATATATATATATATATATATATATATATATATATATATATATATATATATATATACACACCACAGTCAGAAAGTATTTGCCCACCCAGTTATTTCAGTCCCAAGACAATAAAAACCCAGATAATATATATTTTTTTTAAATTTTAATAAATTATTATTTATTTTCACATTATTTACAGTCTAGAAAATCAGAAAAATATTCATGATTTTCCAGAATTTTTCTTATCTATGTGACCTCCTTTATTTTTAATTACCACTTCGGCATTCTGTCCAGTAGTTTCTTCAGAGGTACTTCGGTTATTTTAAACCATTCTGCTTGTAAGAGTTCCCACAAGTGATTTTCTGATGTTGGATTGAGTTTTCGAACACACCTGTCCAAATGGTCCCACAGCAATTCGATGGGGTTCAAGTCGGGTGATTGTGGAGTCATCACTTCCAGGACGTCATCGGATTTCCATTGGTCCAAAAGTTCTCTAATTTGTTTAGCAGAATGTTTAGGGTCGTTGTCATGCTGAAATATAAATTTCCCCTGAAAAATATCTCTTCCAGAAGGAAGCATTTGAGGTAGCAAAATTTCTTGATATTGTTCTTTTCGCATGATTCCTTCAATCCTAAAGATTTTTTCCAACTTTACCGTTGCCAAAACAACCTCAAACCATTACTGAATCTCCACCATGTCTTACTGTAGACAACTGACAGGCTTCCAACATCCTCTTTCCAGCTGACCGCCGCACGTAAACTCGTCGATTTGAACCCAAAATTTAGAATTTAGATTCGTCGCTCCAAAGGACGGAATTCCATTGTTCTGATGGCCAATTTTCATGTTCTCGGGCCCATTCTAATCGTTTACGTCTATTCACTTGCATAAGAAGTGGTTTCCTCACTGCAACTCTCCCGTTCAGTCCACCTTCTGTTAACCTGTTCTTCACAGTTGTCACGCTGATGGGGATGGACCGCTCCAGGTTTACTTGAGCCGTGATTTCTGGTGCGGCTAGGCGGCGATTGTTATAGCTCTGTCTTCAGCGAGAGTCGTTTTTTGGAGGCCTTTCTGAACGTTTTTGGTTGGAATTTCATGTCCCACAGAAAAATTTTTTACGATGTAGACTACCGTTCTCCTTGGCGTCCGCATATTGTACCGTTTGAAAATTGGATGCCCCAAGCTTGAGCACAATTTTCTTGCAGCCCCGCTTTAATTTCTGATAATGAATTGAGTGAATCCTGATTTTAAAAGAACTAAAGAAATTAAACACACACTAGCTCAGTTTTCTTTGGTAGAGAGATATGGGTAAGAGATAATTTTTGTACGTCTTTTTGGAATTATTTTCTATTTTTAAAGGAACCTCAGCTGTACGACTTTTTGGGCACCATTCATTTTAAAATAGAAAGGATCTAACTTCAGCTAAAAAAATGAAAAAATACTGAAAGGTGTACTGTTGGTAAATAAAAAAATCAGTTTGGTACAGCCGTTCTTATCCTGAAAAGTAAGATAGGTATTCAGTAAGACACTAGCTTTAATCAACAAAAAGAAAATTTATTCATGTTTTTAAAAATAAAAAGTTCTAACCTTTGCAGTTTTACAGGATTACTAAAAATTTTAGCCTAACAGGTAGTTGTGACATTTAAATTCTAAACTCTGACTACTCCTGAAGACGAAAAATAGTGCTTTTCACTTCACTTTTTAGTCAGTTCAAATTGCTGTTAAGGCACTACTCAGGGATAAGTCTATGAAAGGATGTTTTGGTAACTTACTGTTTTTATTTCGGCTTCGATGGAACACGACCGATTTCACACTTTTCTAGTAAACACTTAGAGAGCCCACTACGGCTTTTCGTTAAAAAAACTTGTGCTTTATTTAGCTCTCATGATTGTTGTTATGAGCCTTTACTGCAGCTCTGTAGAAGGAAGCCTACTTGGCGGCTCCGATGAAAATTAGCCTGGCTGCGGCTTGATGGTACTCCGCCTCGATTCCTGTCCTACCGGACCCTTAAATAAGCCGTGGCCTTTCTCTCGGTCATATCGCGACGCCGGAACCAAAAATCCGGATACACACAGAAACCCGCACAGCACACTAATATACCGAACGGCTTGGAATCTCTTATTAATATACCGTTCGATACAAAAATGATTTTAAGTACAATTTGAAGTGAAAAATCAGTAACATTACATGGTCTTAAAATCTAGGAAAAAATGAATGTTACATTTACCCCCTTCCAAAAAGAAATAGACTACACTAGTCTATTAAACTTAGGCTACTTATGAAAAGGTACAAAGTGGTACACTATCACTTAATACTAAGGTCAGAACTTAAAACAAAATTACAAACTTCGGACCTTACTACTAGACTTAATTTAATTAAGCACTAATATTAAGTACAATGAAAACCAAATGAAAATCTTTGCAAGTACACAAGAATCTTATAACTAGACTTAACTTAATTAAGCACTAAGGTTAAGTACATCAAAAAGTAAATAAAAATCCTTGCATGAACATAAGAAATACCTTTCTAAAGTAACAATCGCGGTCTTCTTATATAAAAGAATCAGCTCTGTTATTGTTACCAAAACAAAAAAATATAACTTTGTCTAGACTCTTGTCTAAATCAAAAAAAGTGAACTGAATTAAAATATTTTAAGGATTGTCTGAAAATTTTCTATTTCAGCAAAAGAAATTTATAAAAATTCTTAAATAAAGAAAAAAAATAAAAAAAATGATTCTAGTGCAAACACTTACACTAAAAAGAAAAAGTCTTGTCAGACCATTTAGCACTAGGCCAAAAAAAAAAAATATCTGGATAAATATCCAGGCAAACGCTCGGGAAAAATCTCATCAATGCTCTAGCTCACAGCTAAGAGAACATTCTAAATCTAGTATCACTACTAGTCGCACTCGGAAAATAATCGCACTCTATAACGCAATGTCGACGTCCTAAGACATCCAGACATGCTAAAATCGCTAGGGAAAACTCTACATCGCGCTATGTCGACGTCCTGAGACATCCAGACATGCAAAAATCGCCAGGGAAAACGCTCTGGTTGATCGCCAGAAAAACACGTCAGCTCATCGCCAACAAAACACTCTGGTATATCGCCAGAAAAAAACTCGGCTCCTCGCCAAGAAAACACTCGGTAAATAGTCCTCGACTACACAAAGCCTGCGTTCTAAAAGAACAATCTCGCCATTAACATAGTGAGCAGCTATAAAAGCTAACAATACCACTATAGGCACAGTGAATAGCTATAAAAGCTAAAATTCACTCTAAACACAGTGAATAGCTATAAAAGCTAAAATTCACCAAACTGAATGATCCTGCTTCAAAAAGCAATGTTCACTAAGAACAGAATGATTAGTCTGCGCACAACTAACATTCAAGGAAACATTCCCAACATAACTATATGAGACAGCAAGTCTCGAAATAGGACCTCCCTAAAGTCATAATCCTAAATATAGGAGTCCATAAGCAAAACGACTCAAAATCTCGCATTTTGAGCACATGCCCTCAGGCAACCAACATACACTGAAATATATACAGAAATATATACAGAAATATATACAGGAGTTCAAATCCCAAACTCTTGGTTATGATAACTCCATACTGAGCTTGGTGAAAGCTCTTAGCAAAAGCTAACCAAATTTTCGGCACATCGCACCAAAGTGACAAATCTGCCTAGAAACATGAGCCAGAACAAACGCCCTCCGTCATTCTTCAGGGTGGCTATACAGAGATATAAAACTTAACCAGCATTGCGCCTCTTCAAGTTGCATGAAGAACCCTCGTGTACTGGTCTCGCCCTGGAACAACAACGAAAAACATTCAATCCATCCCACATAACAGGAGACAAACACCTCACCACGATATACTGAAAGGTGGAGACAATAAAATACGGAAATGGTGACCCTGGTGTCCACCAACAAAAGGGAGTAGATTATAGCATCCACTAAACTGAAACGGTGTCTACCACACCACCATAAGTCAAAAAAATTTAATCAATAGGTGTTCCGAAACACACTACTGCCAACAGCCTGTCACCACTAATAGGCTAATTGGAGCTGAGGTCGACTACAGTAGCTAGGCTCTCCTTTGGCTCAAATAGAAATAACCATTGAGTAACAAAACCTCTAAAAGGTCCCAAAGGTCAAACGTTCGCCCCCCATAGACTACCCTTCCAATCAGTCTGTTCCTCAAGAAGACTAACTTCCTGCCAAACGTCGTAACGGCATCTGTTAGCACCCGGTGCATCACAGCCTGTAAAAACAGATAACTCATGGGATACAACCTAAGGTTTACTAGGTTGACTTAACCAAGCTTCTAACGGAAATTTCCAAAAAACGAAAATGAGCTTAAAAAGCTACATGAAGCAAAAATTTTTCAATATTTCGGCGGCAAAGCTACTAAACTTTTGAAGACGACAAGAGCTTTTCCAGCTTAATCAGAAACAAGAAGAAAACATCGTTGACAGCTAAAATATTCGATCATGGTGTTAATCGTCTTCCTAGACAATAGCCTCTAGAAGAAACTGCTACAGGTATCAGGCATAACCGTTTTCTGTCAGCCCAAACTTCTAGATTACCTCTTGGAAATCTAAAAAATTCGGTTAGGAATCTTCCTTCACTGCGCTTAGCCACTCTTGACAAGGTTCTCATCTCGGTATCAGATTTTGATCATTTCTTTGTGAAACGACTGTCTTACTCTGCTCTCATCTCCTGTAAATGATCAGCCTTTAGTTCTCCTGCAGGACTTCAATTTCCTATCAATCTGATAGTATACCGAAAAAAACTCAACATACGCCTATGAGTCTATGCAAAAAAAATTTTTTAAAAAAAAAAATTAGTGACTCAAAGGTAACGTTTAAACGGTCCTGAAAAAAATAGAGTATACCCTCAGTTTGTCAATTCAGAAGAAGATCTAAATCAAAATAATCCAAGTCTTAGACTTACTGGATAAACCAAACTCAATTTACTCTTAATTGCACCCAAAATATACCATTAAGGTAATAAAAATACACCCTCTCGGGTAACAAACTTTGAAATTGCTCATAAAAATTTTGACTCTACATCATACCACGCGAGCTCCATCTTGCGCTTGTCCAAACTCAAGATCACTTTGGATTGCCTCTAATCAAAATTTCGCTTCCAAGTGTCAAGAACTGGATATTATTTGGGGTCATAAGCAAATCAAATCCCGCGACCACCGACATACCAGTCTTATGATAAATCCTGAGTGTGACTCTTTCGCAAGCTCGCAACAGCTGAGTCGATGCTAAACATCAACTACAGTCAACCTAAGTTTGGATATGATCAGTACCCAAAACCTTAGCAAAAATAATAAAAGCAAGCTATACTCTGCTCAACTTTTATAACAGTCAAAAAAAAACGAGGTCGTCACCTCTACAGAGCAACATCAAAAAAAGTAAAGTAAAGCAATTAAGATAATGTAAATATAAATTATTCTTCTTCTGACAAACTTTCATTAGGGTTAGGTCCAGTGAATGGTTTTAAGTCTTTAATATGCCATCGTCCTACTTTAGTCCCATCTAAATTAACTAAACCATAAATTAAGTCTGAAATCTTTTCTCTTATCACGCAATGCACATACTTAGGTACCAACTTAGATGTGAATTTATCAGCTGCACTGGAAAGAATTTTATTTTTTCGCCAAACGTGATCACCTATCTTAAAGGAAAAATCTCTTTTTCTAAGGTTGTAAGACTTACTGTTCCGTTCATAAGCCTTATGTATCCTACTACGCACGTCGGTGAAAATATCTTTTAAACCCTTTAAATTTTCGGCGTACGCACCCCTGTTACCCGGAATTATTTCGCTGTCAACATTGACGTCCAAATCCAAATTTTTATAATACGATCCAGATAGAGGTATATGTCTGCCGTAAACTAAGAAAGACGGTGTGAACCCTGTTACTTCGTGTCTTGCGGTATTTATTGCTTGTTAGATTTTGGAAATATTGCCATCCCAAGTGTCATGTGAATCAACGTAACTTCTTAAAGCGGTCCCGATTGTTCGGTTATTACCGACAAAATTACATTGTGGAGAGTACACGGGATTAAAACGGATATTAAAACTATAAGTTTCACTTAGGCTCTTAAAACTCTTAGAGGTAAACTGAGTACCGTTATCGCATATTAAGAGCGATGGAACACCGTGGATTAGAAAGACATTATTTTCCAAAATTCTCTCTATATGTCCAGCTTTAGAGCTTTTCAAAGGAAATAGCATGGTATACTTTGTAAAACCAGCAAGAAACCACGAGAAGCCATTTATTTCCCTTTTTTGAACGTGGGAATGGGCCTACTAGATCAGCTGCTATGACTTGAAAAGGGTAATTAACCGTTTTCTCTCTTTCCCATCAGTCCCATAGGTAGCGTATTTGGAGATTTCTGCGCTCCACATACTTCACAAGTCCTCACAAACTTTAAGATATCAAAACGCATTTTTGGCCAATAATACTGTTCCTGAACCCTGTGAAGAGTTTTATAAAAAACCAAAATGACCAGAAGTAGGAGGAGTGTGACACATGTCTATAATTTCCTCTCTCTGTGGTTTAGGAACTAGTATTTTCCACTCGGGTACATTAACTTTTAAAGGCAACTGGTTTGGGATAAATTTGTACACGAAATCATTTTCCACCTTCCACTGCGGAAAATTTTGAGGAAATTCTTTAATTTGCTGCCGCAAATTATCGTACCATGGATCAATGCGATCTATATCAACCGTATCTATTCTTACGTCAATTTGTGCATTAAGACTGTTTTCGTCCACTGTATGATCTGGGATTCTTGACAAAGCGTCAGGAATAACATTGTGGACTCCTTTTCTATGAATTAAATTAAACGTATGTTGTCTCAACCTAATCGCCCAACGCGCTAGTTTGCCACTAGGGTTTTTAATAGAATTAAGCCACAATAAACTATAATGATCTGTTATGACCGTGAAAGGAACACCTTCTATGTAAGGTCGAAACTTTTCGATGTTAAAGAGTACTGCTAA
Organism: Pachyrhynchus sulphureomaculatus; assembly: GCA_019049505.1. NCBI lineage: Eukaryota > Metazoa > Arthropoda > Insecta > Coleoptera > Curculionidae > Pachyrhynchus > Pachyrhynchus sulphureomaculatus. The sequence goes on along the minus strand of CM032456.1, from coordinate 113,070,904 downwards.
ACATTCTTTTTCAACAACCGAATAGTTACGTTCAGCCTTTGATAAAGTTCTACTGGTATACGCTATCACTCTTTCCTCACCATTGATTTTCTGTGTTAGGACGCCCCCTACACCGGTATTAGAAGCATCACTAGAAATATAAAACTGTTGGGAAAAATCTGGTTGGGATAAAATGGGAGCTGAAACCAATAGCTCTTTAATCTTTATAAAAGATTCTTCGGCTGCCTTTGTCCAATCTATCGATTGTCCTTTTTTTCGTCCTTTCAAAAGATCATTAATAGGCGACAACAGGGTAGAAAAATTCTCGATAAAACGTCTGTACCATGAACACATTCCTACGAAGCGCTTAACTTCCTTAGTATTAGTAGGTCTCGCATAATTTACCATGCTTGCTACTTTATCCGGATCGGTACGCAAGGAATTTGAGCCTACAATATAGCCTAAAAACTTTAGAGAAGTTTTGAAAAAATCACATTTGCTCAAATTTATCGTCAGTCCGGCCTCTTTCAATTTATTTTTTTACTTCTTTAAGTAAGCGAATATGCGATTCGAAGTCTTCCGATGTTACTAAAATATCATCGAGATAGGTAAAAATATGTGGCTCATATTTCGGACCAAATATAGCGTCCACTAAACGTTGCTGAGTTTGAGCAGCGTTCTTTAGACCAAACGGCATAGTGACGAACTGAAATAGACCTCGGCCTACTACTGCAAAAGCGGTCTTTTCCTTAGAGGATTTGTCTAAAGGAATTTGCCAGAAAGCCTTTCTAAGATCTATCGAAGATACATACTTAGCATTCCTGAGTGATGTCAAAATTCTATCGATGTTCGGTAATGGATAGTTATCAAATTTGCTGACCTCGTTGAGCTTTCTTCCGTCAAAGCATAGACGATACTGTCCATCGGCCTTTTTCACCAATAAGATTGGAGAACACCAGGGACTGTTTGATTCTTC
>CM032456.1:113059949-113062449 GCA_019049505.1 Pachyrhynchus sulphureomaculatus | reverse complement strand
ATATATATATATATATATATATATATATATATATATATATATATACATATATTATATATATATATATATATATATATATATATATATATATATATATATATATATATATATATATATGTATATATATTTTATATATATATTATATATATATATATATAAATATATATATATATATATATATATATATATATATATATATATATATATATATATATATATATATATATATATATATATATATATATATATATGTATATATATGTATATATATGTATGTATATATATATATATATATATATATTATATATATATATATATATATATATATATATATATATATATATATATATATATATATACACTAGCGGTGCCCGCGGCTCCGCTCGCGTGGACTTGATTTACCTTTATGGTCACTGCTTATTCGTTATGTTTATATTATTATATAGCTCGAGGGGCCTTAGAGGCCCATGGCTTGGTTGCATACTTGTCTCCACTTCTTTTTGTCTCCTGTTAGCTTTTCCCAGTGCGGGATTCCCATCAACTCCAGATCTTGCTTTATTGCCTGAATCCATATAGATAGAGGTCTACCCTTGCCTCTTCTTCCAACCACTCCTCTTATTAGGGCTTGCTTTGCCTGTCTTTCTTCCTTCATCCTTGCCACGTGTCCCAACCATCTTAATCGCTGGTTTCTTATGATTTGGCTTATAAGGGGTTTTGTATGTAGACATTTTAATATATATATATATATATATATATATATATATATATATATATATATATATATATATATATATATATATATATATATATATATATATATATATATATATATATATATATATATATATATATATATATATATATATATATATATATATGTATATGTATATACTTTTCGTTTAGGAGGCATGCTCTCAGAAGTCGATCGTGAAATAAAACTCCTTTATTTAGAAGATTTTATATTTGTTTTATTTTGTATAACACTCGTGTCTGATGAACTTCACTTAAACAATTTTAATTTTGAACGAGATAAATTCGGTATATAAATCTGTATATGAATCGGTCTCTCCTCACGAGTTGATGTTAGAAAACTGACTTGTTAGGAAAATTTCAAGGCTTAACCCTCTGCACGGCACCTTAAAAGATCATGTCTTGCGCCTTTATTATTCGAATTATGTAACCCATGTGCGCCGTACCTTCTTGATTCGCGACTCGGCGTCAGTCAGTGAGGTGCAGGCGTTTATGAAAGTTTTGCACCAGAAAAAGCTGACTTATTTGGGCACACTGAAGAAAAATAAAGCTGAGATTCCTCCATGCTTCTTTCTGAACAAGGAAAGAATAGTTGAGACTTCGGTGTACGGTTTTACCATGGACTTTACATTGCTGTCTTATGTTCCGAAGAAAAATAAAGCGGTCCTGTTAGTTTCCTTTCCACATCACGCTCGAGATACCGATAGTAAGTCAGGAAAGCCAACGATGATCGCAGATTATAATCACAGCAAAGGAGGTGTTGACGCGATCGACAAAAATGCTCAGTATATTCGTGTAGCTGCAAAACTCGTCGATGGTCAATGGCAATTTTTTATAGAATACTGGACATGACAGGCATCAATTGTTTCGTATTGTAACAGGCTTGAGCAATATAGTAATGCCAAAATGAGAAGAGGGACATTTTTTGTTGAATATCGCAAGATAATTGGTGTTAGACCATATGCAGATACATGAATACAACGAGAGGTTGTGGCAACAAGTGGAAGAAAACTGTGCCATATTTGTCCTACTAAACTAAAGCCACAAATAAAGTACATGTGCTGTGGTTGCTCAAAACCAATTTGCTTGCAACGTTCCTTTTGTAATATTTTGAGGCTTTGTACTTTTGATCTTATCGTATGATATTGCTCAAACTTAAAATATATGTTAAGTAATAAGTGTTAATATAATTTAAAACCAAAATTCTTAAAGGTTATGTTATGTTTATGTTCTATTCATACTTAAGAAAACACTTTAATTTTGGATATTCAAAATGTACCAAGTTTAATAAAGAGTATAATTTTGAGTAATTGACTTTTATTTCAAATGTATATTTTTAATTACGTTGTCTGTTATGTGTTGCTGTATATCAAATTAACGCAATAGGTATTTAGTAAACAATTCCCAAAAATATTCAACATCAAAAAGGTGTCCACTAGTCTACCACGTCAAATAAATGGTTAACATTACTGCACGTCAGTAGCAGAGGGTAGTTTGTAGTAGATTTTTCCCAGATTTCCTCACCGATCAAATACACTCCTGGACAAAATTAACACAACAATATATTAAATCATACAAGTCTCTATAATGAATTAATTTTAATAATTTTTTATGAACATTGGTTACACTAAAAGTTAGAAAAAACTTATTCGGATACTTTAAAAGTGAATTAGCTACCAAATTTCTCTATAAGATTCAAATTAAAATTATTCTTAAGACCTAATAACAAAATCGTTGAAATTATGTAATA
>CM032456.1:113042022-113059849 GCA_019049505.1 Pachyrhynchus sulphureomaculatus | reverse complement strand
AAATATGAAGTAGCACAGATCACATTTCTCTGCAAAACTGTTCAAGCTGTTTATGGCAGATTGGTTCATTGCTTCGCTGTTAATGGCAGACATTTTGAGCAATTGTTACCTTAAAAACAAACCTAGAATATTTATTAATGGTTTTGTTGTCTTTTTAGTGTTCCGAACGGAACACTTAAAAGATCACTTCGGTGTCTGTCTGTCTGTCACACCCGATTTTCTCCGAAACTATTTGAAATAGAAAGGTGAAATTTGGCAATAATATAGGAGTTGATGGCCTCATCAGAGCCATGTAGTTTTGAGAATTAAATTTTGACTTAAGGGGTTAGTTTTGGGGGTGAAGTCGTAAGTGAAAAAAAAAATTTCTTACTAGGTCATCGAGTATGGTGTCAAATGAAAGCTTGTGAAAACACGAGTAAAAAATATATATATAATATTATACTTGCGCGCACTTTTCTTCGTATTATTTTTAAAAATTCGCGAAAAATCGCTGTCCCGGGCCTTATCTCGAAAAGTACCTATCAAAAAATTTCGAAAAAATTCTGGAATATTCTCCACGGGGTGTAGATTGAACGAAAATTATCACGAGTGCATTACCTTTAATAATTTATATGGTATATAAAAAAAAACAAAAATTTCAAGGTCATCAGATTTCAGTAAAGATTGGAAACAAACTTTGTTGAAAACTCATTTGGGGTGTATTTTGTGAAGTCACTGATCATTTTATACCTCTGTGACAAATTTTTTTTATTTTAAAAGCAATCAACGTTCGGAACACTAATTGCGCAAGTTCAACTTGCACTTGACCGGTTTTTTTATTTTAAATTTCAAATTACAATAATTCCAGAACAGTTCAATTTAGACATATGGTATGTTAGACAATAATATCTAGAATTTTTAGTAGGACTCAAAAATAAAATAATATAAAGGGTTTTCCATTTAAAAAAAAAAACAAGATGGCGTAGTTTCTTCGAACTGATTCAAACATTTTATTGTCAACGTCAACATGTGCGCCGTATAACACCCTATAACTTTTATTTAAACATTTTTTGATACACTGATTAATAAATGCTGTGGAATCATTATTGCATCCATATGGGGCACCCAGTAGTCAACTATAGTGTAAACGAGCGTTTTCCCACCCCAATATCCCCTCCCCCTTACCACTCTAAAATCATGTAAGAGTTTCATTCAAAAATGACTCAAAATAAATTAAATACATTGCCTGAGAAAGAAATAGACAAGAGATTTTGTAAGATTTTAAGGCGGCCTCAATCCAGTAGAGTTGAGACAATAGTCCCACTTATGAGCCTCATGGGACCAAAACTCCTTTTTTTCAATCAGATACGCAATTTTTTACAAAATATAAATGTACATTGAATAGTAGATTCAGAAACTAAAAAACGGATTCGGGCCCCACGAACGGAAATTACTATATTGGTAAAATCACGAGCAATTGTTTTTGTTATATAATTATTTGTAAATGGTCCTTTTTGAATTATAAATGACAAAAAATAATTTCAAAGATAACTGTGTCGTAGAAAGTGTTCCATAAGGGCAATTGCACTTAAAATTGATCAAACTTTTTTATAATAGCAATATCTGTGGTATTTTTAAATAAGTGTCACAAATAAAAATTAAATAAAAAATGGACTTTATTGTCTAATATGAATGTGTAAACCTTCATTTGGAAAAAAAGCCTATTTAAGAAGTTTTAGTTGTAATACTAATCTTATTATGGGTCTTAATCCAAAAAAATTCTAAATCGTGTAGATGGTCTTTTTAATTAAATAGGAGTTTATCTCTACTCTTGTTCTGTTTGAGGTGCCCAATCAGTGCGAAAAGAACCTAATTAACTTACAAACTTTATCAAAAAATCTAACTTAAACAAGATTTAATAACTGGAATCTTTAAGACTGCTTGCCCCATCGTATAAAATCCCACTTCATTAGCTCACATTACATTATATCACTACTATTATAATACATTACATTACACTACATTACATCGCAGTTTACATTACATTACATCACGTTACAGTACATTAAATCACTTTACAATTACATTACGTTATATATAGACACGTTCCAGGCACTTTTTAAACACTTCCAGACATCTTTTAGGTACTTTCAGACACTGATGCAAAATACCCCTGGTGTAATATACCCCCCCCCCCCCCCTAAGTGCTACCTCTGCCAAATACCCTCCCTATGAATTACATTTATATTCTGCAAAAAAATTGCATATTTGATGGAAAAAAGGAGTTTTGGTCCGATGAGGCCTATTTAAGAAGTTTTAGTTATAATACTAAACTTATTATAGGCCTTAATCCAAAAAGTTCTAAATCGTGAAGATAGTCTTTTTAATTAAATAGGAGTTTATCTCTACTTTTAACGTTATCCAGGAATAACAGCGAGGAAGTGGTAGATACCTGTTCTTTTTGAGGTGCCTAATTAGCGTGAAAAGAAAATAATTAACTTAAAAACTTTATCAAAAAATCTAACTTAAACAAGATTTAATAACTAGAACCTTTAAGACTGCTTGCCCCCCATCGTATAAAACATATGGTATCCCACTTTCTTAGATCACATTACATTATATCACTACTATTATATTACATTACACTACATTACATTACATTGCAGTTTACATTACATTACATTACATCACGTTACTGTACATTAAATCACTTTACATCAATTACATTACGTTATATATAGACACATTCCAGGCAGCTTTTAAACACTTGGTGTAATATCATAGAGATATTAGAACAGGAGAGAGAGAAAGTATATATAGTCTGCTGAAAGCGAAAGCGTATAGTCATTAAAAAGAGAAGGAAATAATATGAGTCAATCTGTCTCTCTTACTCTGCGCTTGAGCACTGAATTTCGGCACTGGCGATGTAAAAAAGCATCATATGACTATTCGATGATATATTTCGTTTCGGTTTGTTTAAAGTATTTTTGGATTGATTTGATAAAATATTACAAAGTTGCATTCTATGCAAAAAGGACTAATTAAGTTTGCATCTGTAAGTATTTATATTAAATGTATAAGAATATACAAGCAGTATCAAGTTTTTATTTAGTTGTCGGGTAGACATTTTTTCGCTTTAAGATGTTAGTATTCCGTATGGAACACTTATAAGATCACTTCGGTATCCGTCTGTCTCTCTGTCACACCCGATTTTCTCCGAATCTATTTGACATAGAAAGTTGAAATTTGGCAATAATATAGGAATTGATGGCCTAATCAGAGCCGTATAGTTTTGAAAATTCAATTTTGACTTAAGGGGTTAGTTATAAGTGGTGAAATCGGAGGTGAAATTTTTTTTTACCAGGTTTTCGAGTGGGGGGTGTCAAATGAAAGCATGTAAAAAGACGAGTTCAAATAAATATATATATATATATATATATATATATCTCGAAATACCGATATGAAAAAATTCTGGAATATTATATATATATATACCTGATGAATTAACAATTCATCAGGTATATAAAAAACAAAAATTTCAAGGTCATCAGTTTTCACTAAAGATCGTAAAAAAAAAATGTTGATAACTATTTGGAATGTATTTTGTGAAGTCACTGATCATTTTATACTTCCATAACGAAAATTTTTATTTTAAAAGAAATCAACGTACGGAACACTAATTGCGCAAGTCCAACTTGCACTTGACCGGTTATTATTTTATATTTAGTGGAGAAATCATTACTTTAAATGGTATTTAAGAACATTATTCAGATTTTCAGAAATGTATTCGTTTTTTACCTAATCGGAAAAAACTATAAACCTAACTAGATATTTAATTTTTAAATGTTTTAGAATCTTCGATATACTCAGATAAAATAAGTTTCGGTTGGCATATACATATTGCGTGTCTTACTAAAATATAATATAATTGTATGTGTTAATATAATTACTACTATGTTACTTTTATTCATATGTCAAAGTTTCTATGTTCCATGAGCCAAGTTATACTGTATAATAAACAAAGTTTTTTTAAGAAAATGTTATTAATATACATTAATTTATTCATCTTTTAAAATCCTTCCCTACTTCAATTCCTATTTAAACATTACTCGTGCGAGAATATTACTCGTACTCAGAGCGAGCGAAGAACAAAGGATTTTCCTTGTTCTTGGTTGGCTCCGGCGTGTGCAGAGTAAGAAAGACAGAATGCTCATATTATTTCTTTCTCTTTTTATGACACCACGCTTCTCGTGAGAACTTACCTCCTCTATTCTAATAACTCTATGTGTAATATATCCCCCCCCCTAACTCTGCCAAATACCCTCCTTATGAATTACAATTATATTCTGCAAAAACAATTGCGTATCTGATTGAAAAAAAGGAGTTTTGGTCCGATGAGGCTCATAAGTGGGGCCATTGTCCTAACGTCGAACTCTACTGGATTGAGGCCTCCTTAAAATCCTACAAATCTCTTGTCCATTTCTTTCTCAAGCAGTGTATTTCATGTATTTTGAGCTATTTTTTGATTGAAACTCTTTACATGATTTTAGAGTGGTAAGGGGGAAGGGGGTATTGGGGTGGGGGAAAACGCTCCTTTACACTATAGTTAACTATTATTGGTCAAAGTAATATATTCCATGGATTTTGAGACATTTTTTGTTTTAAATTCTTACTTAGAAGATTTTCGGATAATATACCATAGGAGGATGTAGGTAGAATAGTGGGTGTCTAGGGGGGAAAGGGGGGTCCGTTAAGGCTAGAATAGATTAAATATTATTTGTCTGGACCTAAGGAATGCATTTCATGTGTTTTGGGTGATTTTCTAATTGGGCCGAACACCGCCCTTATTGACCCTCCCCCTTTTATATTTTTTGAGGTAGTAAAAGTCCATTTCACTATACACACTTACGAACTCGTACAAAAGTTCGTCAAAGAATTAAGAACAGCCATAATAATTTGATTGGTTTGATAATAATGAGGTAGGTAACTTTAAAAAAAAAAACAGTGTCAGTACTTTTTCTGTTAAAAATAATTAACTGCATATCTTTTACTTTTTGTATTATTGTGTGTTACAGGTGGCTTTATCCTCTGTTAGCTCCCCTTCTTCATATTCTACCTTCTCACACCGTTCATTCAACAGAACGAACTCAATCAACTCATCATGCAATACTTCACGTGGCTCGGCTGGATTAACTCTGCTTTAAATCCGTTCATCTACGCTGTTTACAGGCCCGATTTTAGAATAGCATTCTTGCGTTTGACGTCGGGCATTTTAAAAAAGGGGCGCACGATAGAGGTGAGTTTGTATCCTCTCATGAAAAGAGAACAGAAAGAGGGGAAATGGGGAATTTGGTACCGACAGAGTGACAGGAGGCTGAAGTTTCGAAGATACGAAATTTTAATTACGTATTAGACTTGACTGACGTTTAATTTTTTAATCTTAATGCGCACAAAAATAAACGCTTATTAGATATTTTGGGAAGTACAAATTTTTATAACAGTATTGGGTTTCCTAATGATGTTTTGAATGTTCTAATTGCTTTTTTACAGTACAAGTAAGAACTTGCCTATAAACTGTAGTCGGTAAAAGAAATTTCTTTTTTTAGGTTATTGTTGGCACCCCTGCAAACAATGAGTTGCGAAAAGAGGTTTATTTCTAACCTTATTTATGGTTAAATAGTACAGTATCGAACGTCAGTGCTGCATTCGCTTCAAGGCTGTGGTCCTATATTACACAGCCCCACAAAAAAAAGTGGGGTATACTTTTGATGCGATATATCAGATCCGTAGTATTTTTGCCCGCTGATCACGAATCTGACGTCAGAATATCGCCATCACATCTCAATTTTTTTCTAACCTCAAAAAATAGGTAAAAATTAGTAAAAATTAAGAAAAATATACTCCTAAAAAATTGATTCAAGCTTTTTCATGAATCCAAAGATGTATTAATATGTATTCGGACACGCTAAGCTAATATTCATCGATTGAATTAAGCCATACAGTTCTGTTTTCTTTCTAACCTCAATAAATCAGACAGATATAGTGCTTCTCGAATGCAAAAAACGAATTCAAATTAAAATTCAACCGATTCTTACCAAATTTGGTACACGGGGGTTTTTTGGGTTGCTGATCATGAATCTGAGGTCGGATTTGCAAAATTCAAAATGGCGGATCCAAGATGGCGGACAAAATTTTTGAAAACCAAACCAGTTGGGGAATCCTCAAACCTGATACTCTTAAACCCTAAACCCTGAAACCTTAGACTCCCCCACGCTGTAACCTCCAAAAATAGGCCTCAATAACCCTGTAACTTTAAAAATGAGACCCAATAAACTCAAAACCAGGACTTTTAAACCATATACTCTCAACTAGTAGACCCTTAAGCCCTAGAATTGCGAAGGTTAGACCCGCGCCTAACTTTCCTTTTTTTGGCTGTATCTTGTTCTTTTTTCCGCGGGCTTTCTGCCCAAACGCTTTTGAGGACTTGTTTCTCTTTTTAGCGACCAGCAATAGTCCACTAGCATATGGTCATCCCATCGTCCTTGATACCGATTTTCTATGATTTTCAGATCTTGGTGAAAACGTTCCCCTTGCTCCTCACTGTAGTCACCAAGATTATCTGGGAAATCATCGATGTGGGAGTCCAGGAAATGTAATTTTAGATTCATTAGGCAACCTAATGTTTGAAAATTTTTTACCATTTTCTTGACTATTTCTTTGTACTTAGGACTTTTATTATTTCCCAAAAAGTTTGTTGCGACTTCTTTAAAACTAAGTCAAGCAGCTTTTTCAACTTTATTCATTTTAGTAACAAATAATGAATCTTGAAACAATTTTCTTATTTGTGGCCCGTCAAATACGCCTGCCTTAATTTTAGCTTCAGAAAATTTCGGAAATTTTTTATGCAAATATTTGAAACATGGGCCGTTTGTATCTAATGCTCTCGTGAATTGCTTCATAAGTCCAAGCTTAATGTGAAGCGGGGGAATAAGAACTTTTCCTGGATCTACCAATGGTGGAAACAATACATTATTTTCACCAGGAGTGAACGATTCTCTTGTTGGCCAAATTTTTTTCTTATAATGACGTTCCCTGTCTGCTATTCCACAGACATTTATAACAGGGATAAAGTGTAAACCCTGACTGTTGGCCAAGCAATATTGTTACAATTTTCAGATCTCCACAAATTTTCCAGTTATGATCAGCATATTTTATTTTTATCAAAAGCTGCTTAATTTTTTCATATTGCTCTTCCATAACTGTGGAATGAGCAATCGGAATGGGAGCGTAAACGTTGGTATTATGCAGCAAAATTGCCTTAATGCTCCGTTTAGAAGAATCAATGAACAGTCTCCATTCTTCAGGATCGTATGAGTTATTTTGAAATTCATCCATTAGACCTTTTACATCGGTACAATATGAAAGTGACAATAATTTCTCGTCCATTGTGAAATATTTTCGAAATTCTTCATCTCTGTTTCTATAATAAGAAATCGTAGCTTCTGGCTCAAGTAAATGTCTTTTCTTTAAAAAGGAAGCAAGATGCTCTGAACCATCTTTGGATAAGCCTAAATCTCTGACTAGATCACTAAGTTCTGACTGTGATACGAGTATTGGTTCTGGTTTACGGTTGTATGGTAGAAATTCTTTATCTGTGTCACTAGTATATGATGGGTTGTCACTAGAACATTCATTAGTAACAGTGTTTGAATCTTTTTCGACAGTCTCAATGTTTTCGGCATGAACTGATAAGGTGAAATCATTTGTTTCCATAACATCAGCATCAAGTGGTTCAGGAGGCGGAATTAGTTTAGTTGGTCTTGTTACTGTCGAAACATCGTTATAAGTAATAGTGCTTTTATTTTTTCGGTTATGCCTAGATACAACATTCATACAAAAGTAGCAATCATTTTCACTGTATGGTCTATTCCATATTGCTGGTCTGGAATATTTAATCGCCTTCTTATTGATGTACAACATTATTTTGCAAGAACTGCAAATGATGTGGGGAACCCAATCTGTATCCTGGTGCTGTATTTCAATGTTAAAACAATCCTTATATAAGGTTTTAATCTTATCCGTTATCGGTGACCCCATTTTACTCAATACGTGTCGACAGCAAATATAACAAAATGAATCACTGTTTTTATCGCACTTATAAAAAGTCCTTGTACCGTGAGACCGTTTTCTTGTAGCATTATACTCTACATGAGCCAAGTCACCCACACATGAAGAGCTACGGTCGCTGGATGACGACGGCTGCGGGCCCGCTTTCCCACCCTGACCAACCGCCGATACTGGGTTTCCGAGTCCCTGCATCGTAATTCTTCTTTCTTCTACCCGCCATGACGGCATCTAAGCCGTTATCCAGGGACTCTGCCGGCTAGTGGAGTAACACCGTTCCCCACCGTCACCACGTGGAGGTGCCCTGGATGCAGGTAGAAGAATAAAAATCGACCGATGAATTTTCTCGGCGTTCAAAATGGCGCGAAAACATCTGCCATCTTGAATTTTGCAAATCCAACCTCAAATTCGTGATCAGCGACCCAAAAAATCCCCGTGTACCAAATTTGGTAAGGATCGGTTGAATTTTAATTTGAATTCGTTTTTGCATTCGAGAAGCACTATATCTGTCTGATTTATTGAGGTTAGAAAGAAAACAGAACTGTATGGCTCAATCCAACCGATAAATATTAGCTTAGCGTGTCCGAATACATATTAATACATCTTTGGATTCATGAAAAAGCTTGAATCAATTTTTTAGGAGTATATTTTTCTTAATTTTTACTAATTTTTACCTATTTTTTGAGGTTAGAAAAAATTGAGATGTGATGGCGATAATCTGACGTCAGATTCGTGATCAGCGGGCAAAAATACTACGGATCTGATATATCGCATCAAAAGTATACCCCACTTTTTTTTTTGTGGGGCTGTGTTATCTTCCACAAGGTCCGAAAATAACGCCTACAGCGGCTGCTAAGTACGAGTATATAGGAAAGTTGAGGGCATTTGTTAACTTCCCTGCTTTATAGATCGTCGCTCCATCTCTTTCTTGGACGTTCCATTAATTTGCTTCCATTTGGGGACTTGTCTCTTGCTATCCATACTATCTTGTTTGCCATTCTTCCTATGTGTTGATCCCATTCCACTTTTCTTCCTCTTATCCACTGGTTGATATTTTCTATATTACATATGCGTCTTATGTCTTCACTCCTTTGTCTATTCCTCACTGTCTTGTTTGTACATCTCCTAAGTATTTTCATTTTAGTTGATTCCAGCATCCTCTGTGTTATACTTGTATTGGGTCTTGTTTCAGAGGTGTAAGTCATTACTGGTCTGATTACGCTCTTGTAATTCTTGTTTGATCTCGACGGAGAGAATTAATTTCTAAATATGGTCTCATTGAAGCATCCCGCTATCCTATTAGCCTTGTTCCTTCCTCGATTTTTCCGACGCTAGGTACTTTGATGCCCAGGCAATCGACCTCCATGACCTATTCTATTGGTTTATCTTCCACCAACAGCTTGCACCTGATCGGCTCTTTTGCTCTTACTATTGTCTTGGCTTTTTTTTCAGTTGAGATTGACATATTATATTGTTTTGCTGCTATGTAGAATTCGTATAGCAGCCTTTGCAGAGCTTCCTCCATCTCAGCCAGTATTACGCGTCATCTGGATAACATATAATTTTAAATTTTCTGTTACCCATTCTATATCCCTTCTTTCTTTTGACATTCTTTATAATTTCATCCATGACAATATTAAATAGAGTCTCCCTGCCTGACCCCAGATTCATAGTTGATTGGTTCTGTCATTCCTTCTGCTAATCTTGCGACTACTTCATTGTCTTTATATATATTCTCGATAGTTTTGATTAGGTCTAATGAGATGTTCCTATTATATAATAGATGAATAAGCTCTTGTATTTGCACATTGTCGAAAGCTTTGTCAGGAACAAGTATGCTGGAATATTGTATTCTATGGATTTTTCTTTTACCTGTCTCACAATGAATATGGCATTGGTGCGTAAGCGCCGACTTCTGAATCCTTGCTGTTCTTCCAGTGGTATTCTCGCGTTTATTTTTGTCGTAATAATCTTTGTTGTTAATTTCAGTGTACAGTTTAGTACATTTATGCCTCTATAGTTATTATAGTTAACGAAAATTATCACGATCACCTTTAATAATCTATCTGGTATAAAAATGAATTTCAAGGTTAATAGTTTTCAGTAAAGATAGGAAAAAAACTTTGTTAAAAACTTATTTGGGGTGTGTTTTGTGAATTCATTTATCATTTTATACCTCCGTAACAAAAGTTTTTATTTTAAAAATAATCAACGTATTGGAACACTAATTGCGCAAGTCTAACTTGCACTTGACCGGTTATTATTTATATTTATTGATGCAGAAAAGTTGAATTTTTTTTTTTTAAAAATCATGTCAGCGAAAAACATAAACAGTTAAAAATAATACGTTACTAAACAAAGAATTTTTAACTGATGAAAAACTAGGGTCTCTTGTATATTTCAATTATAATATTTGAGTTAAAACTATTTCTGGAGTCTCTCATAAATAGGAAAGATGTGTAACGATAAAAAAAGAATCATAACTAGTAAATTGGAGCCAAAAATCCCGAATTCTTAGCGATAATATATATATATATATATATATATATATATATATATATATATATATATATATATATATATATATATATATATATATTGATCTTTTTCCGAAGTACTTTATGATATTGCCCAATTGTTTCATCAAAAATTTAGAAAACAGAATATTGCGATAAGCTACAATGCATTGAAGCATGAAATCGGAAATACGATGCTTGCGAAATTATACGATCAGGTACCCAAACTTTCACTCCATTTAAATTCCTGCGTAGGATCTATGATATCAGGAGTCTGGACTAATATGAAGGAACTGAGGTTTGAACTTGTTATAGATAGAATTTGCAGTTATAAACAATACTAAAAAACGCTCCCTTTAGGAAAAAAAATAAATAAATAACGGAAGCAAACTACCAAAATGTATCACTTCCGAAGGGTTTCCACCTCTTTATCGATTTTAGAAATTTTTAAGTCAGCCTTACTTGTCAGTTTGAACTTTGTGATTTCCAATTCCTTCAACTCTGCTTCGTTCTCACGCTTTTGATTTTTCTTATTCCCAACCCCCTACCTTTGGTCTCTTGAATGCAAGCGCCTCCTTATACTTTGAATGGGTATTACCGACAGAGTAAATTAGAGGTTTTAAGATGAAAATAACTTTCACACTATTTGCGGTATTCGTAATATGAAGGATTACATTTTCATAAAATAGAATGATAACTAGTCTTACAATTTTTCAATTTAAAACCCTGATTGATGACCAATCACTTTCCGCATCCAAAAGGTCCTGGAAGGATTGCTATGTGGTTGTTAGGGTGATTTTTGATCAATTTCGTCAGCTTTACTTCCACTTAGCCAGTTGTGATCAGTCAAGTGTGTGCTGCTGAAAGTAATACTTTTACTAAAAGAATATATATCCTAAGTGATTTCCCAAGAAATTTCTGTGTAGAGTACCGGATGCAACGCTGGTGAAATTATAATATCTTGTAAGGGATCTTGATGTTTTGGCTTTCAAGATGGCATAACCAAAAATCCTCGATTCTATATAGGTCTATTTTTTAAGAAATCGTGGTTCTTTGGATTAGACCGTTTCAATTTGCAATAACTGTTAGGCGTTTCACCTACGATGGAACAACGCATCATCATAGCTCTTTACACTTCGAGATTAGAACAAATTTAGTGTACAGAGGAGACTATTCGTGCGGGACGTGATGTGAAAGACTGCTGCTGTATAATGCAGGTTATCCAGGTTGTTGAACATCCTGATATATATATATATATATATATATATATATATATATATATATATATATATATATATATATATATATATATATATACCTTTTGTCCAACAACAAACCGGACGTTTCAAAAAAAAAAATAGTAGCAGCGATGTTGTATCTCTATTATCGTCAGCGGCAATCTTCGTTAGTGTTGTTACATTGTCATGAAACAGGTTTTTTCGATTAAATGCCTAATTATAGTAATAAGAGTAACAACGTGTTTTGCCGGACGATCAAACAATTTCAAAGTGAGTTGTCGCTCGAGTACGACATAAAGTCAGGCTATCCAAAACCTGGAGTTACCATTTAAAAACCGTGAAACTTTATGAAAAGCGAAACTTTGTATGTTGTATAGATTAAGCTTAAGTGTTGGATTGCTGAACGTATTCGCCTGATTTAACACCCTGTGACTTTCGTCTCTGCCCCAGACTTCATTTGCTGCTAGGGGGAAGACCTACATCGCCATAGAAAATGTGATGAATATTTATAATCAGTCTGTATATTTTCTATTAAAAATTTGGTTTCTTTTTGGACAAAGGGTGTATTACAACAGAGATATAAATTGATAGATTTGTAAATATATTTGAACCTTAAATATTGTATATATAAAACCGCTGAAAATGTTTTAAAACACATAACTACTTAAGATTGAAAATGTATGTATGTTGTTAGCCTTGTAAATGGCATTTAAAATAAGATTATTGCATTTATTTATAAGTATTACTGTAATATGTCAATTAGATTTATGTATTTGTAAGTTATTTTTCAGGATAATAAAACAAAATTGATTAGATTGCAATATGTGATGGAGAATTAATCCTGTATTCTTATATATAAGCTTTAATTTTTTAGGTACGTTAAGTAACGATAATATTTTATTATTTTCTCTGGGGAAAAAGACATTTTTATTTATATTTATTGACGAGATAAAATTAAAAAATTATATTATATATTAATAAAAAATTTATATTTATTGACAAGATCAATAATGATTAGTATAAAAAATAAAAAACGTTTTGTCATTTTTTATTAAGGCTATCTTATTTATTATTTTTGTTATTTTTTTGAGAATATATTTAACAAATACACCTCTCACACGGCCAGATAATACTATGGCAACAACACCAGTTGAGAAAACCAACTTGTTGGCTGCACTCTTTGTTTCACATTCTACTATCGATTTGCAAGGACAAACACCACCCACTATACCCACAGTATAGTCAAGGATGCCAGATAGTATCTTCAGACAGCGTATTATAAAACGAATATTAATGAAGCAAGCCACTAAAAAAGCTTCTGGCGCCGATCGAACTAGTTTTCTAGACTTTTCAACCCATTCTACAAAAAAGGAATATTTCCTTCCTCTTGGAAATGCGCTACAGTTCAGCCGATAGCCCAAAAAGGAAAGCACACCTTGCCAAAAAACGACGCACTGCTTTCAATAATATCGAAAATTATGAAAAACGCTATCAATCAGCATCTTTTACAATATTTAGAAGGATTTAACATTATTAACAATCATCAATATGGCTTTCGTAAGCAAAGATCAATAGATCTTCTAACTAATGTCACACATGTTTGGAACAACACAATTGAACATATTGGACAATCTCGAGCGGTGCACTTGATATATCCAAAGCATTCGACCGTGTTTGGCACAATGGATTTGGCACGATCGGATTGCTGGCTAAGCTACGCTCTTATGATATGTCTGAATGTTTTTGTTTATAGCTTCTGAACTTGTTTTGATCCAAATGATCACCTTCTAACGCTTAAAATACTGATCGGAAAAGTCATAGAATATAATAAATCATTGGCGCTATTTTTTATTAATTTCCAAAAAGCATATATCACTGAACTGCCACAATAATGGCAGCCTTAAGAAAACGCAAAATCGATTATAGCTACGCAAACTCAATAGAACATATATACAGTACTGCTTCAGCCACCATTAAGCTTCATAAACCAACATCACCATTTCGAATTGAAAGAGGAATTCAACAAGGTGATACCTTATCACCACAACTTTTTATGTCAACGTTGGAGTATACATTTAAAACCTTGAATTGAGATCATTTGGGAATTAGCGTAGATGGCGAATATCTGAATCATCTTAGATTCGAGGACGACATCGCCCTGATCGCAGATAATATGAGAGATGCATTAAAAATGGTAGAACTGAACCGGGCGGTAAGCAGAACTTTTTAGAATTAAACATGGAAAAGACCAAACTTTTTGAGTGAAGAGATATCTGGAGAAACTATAGAGCAAGTATACGTTTACAAGTATTTGGGGAACAAGATAAGATTGTGCAACCAAACATGCGAGAACCAGAGAACAATTGGCAAGGGTTGGGCAGCTTTCGGAAGACTACATGATACCTTCAAGAACAACAATATATATTTAAGTTTAAAACGAAAAGTATTCGAGCAGTGTGTACTGCCAGTCATCACATACAGAGCTAAAAAGCTCTGGAAAAGGAGACAGCACAAAAATTAAAATGGACACAGACTGCAATGGAAAGGTCAATGCTGGGCGTTACAAGAAGTTATAAAATCACAGAATTATTGAAGACCGTACAAAGATAGTAGATGTTGCGAAATGCATTATGGAGCTCAAATAGAGGTGGGCTGGTCACGTGGCGCACTTAAAGGGCAATAAGTGGACGAAGAGAATTGTTAAGTGGAGACCGCGGCAAGAAAAAAGAAGCAGAGGCGGACCACTTAGCTAATGGACGGACGACCTACAAAGAATAACCCAGATCTGAATATCAAAAGCACAATATCGATGGGACTGAAAAGACTTGGAGGAGACCTATGTCCAGCAGTGGACGAAAGGATGATGATGATGATGATGATACGTATTTGCTAAAATGATTCCTCCGTCAATCTTGTGTCGTTTTTAAGCTGCTTAAATTTTACTGGCAAAGATAACATTTGTGCTGTGACCCATAAAACATGTAAAATATGGTACCAGCGATTTCGAAGCGGTAATTTTCAAACTTTCGGATCATGAACGTTCTGGATAACGCCAGATCACACACGGCGAAAACGACGGGATTTTATCTTTTATTTGGGACGGGAAGTTTTCTTTCACGCGGCGTATTCTCCGGACACGGTCCCGTTTGGTTACTATGTATTTCGATGGCTGCAACATCACCTTGCCGATAGCTACTTAACTTCGTTGGAAGATATCAAATAACGCATAACCGAATTGACTGACCTGAAACCACCACCTTTTGCTTATTCTTTAGTCCGAGACAGACAAATGCAGTATTTATTAGAATTATGGATTTTCACAACGGAAGTTACGGAGGGGGGGGGGAGTAAATCAAGTTACCGACTGTTTTATCAAATTTTATTTTGCCGCCTATACAAAGTTTGGTTCTATAAAAAACTCCGTTTAAAAAAACCACAATGTTTGAGAATATAATGTGTGGCATTGGAGTGAATTTTGGACATCTCGCCTACAACTGCACGGGGCTTCTTTAGGAACTGTATTCTTCAAGATGCGAAAGCTGATAGAACTCGATCAAACCCAGTTCTTTAACGGATTATAGTAATTACTATAATCAGGTGCCTTAACTTAGACAATCTGTATAATGTAGGCTTCAGGCCGTCCTCGTAGTGGGCTTCTCCCTGACTTTTAGGTTTTCGGTAAAGCTTTGTCCTAATTTAATTATAAAACGAACAAAAACCAAAAATAATGGTAAAATTTGGCAATAACAAGTAATAAAAATAAATCAATTTTTAATGTATTATTATAATTATTTAGTTGTTTTACGCTTCCGTCCTCCGGTAGGTTTCTTAGGAGGCTCTTTTTCATCGTCTGACACCGGCGTTTCTGGCATTACTGTCGATTCACTTTTGTTCCATTCTTTTTTCAGTTCATTCAACATCGACGGTGTCAAAATTCCTTGAGCGAGAAGTCGCGCGGTTAGTCTACCTTTGCCGATTGAGGTTTGTTCAGTACCTAAAATGAACCATTTGTTCATACCTTATAAATTCTTCACCTTCACACACATTCACCTACATTATATATATATATATATATATATATATATATATATATATATATATATATATATATATATATATATATACATATATATATATATATATATATATATATATATATATATATATATATATATATATATATGTATATATATATATATATATATACTAGTGAAACTCTATATAGTGAAAAACTCTTTATAGTGCAATTTTTTTCAAGACCTAGAATATTTTAATGAAATTTCATGTAAAAAGCCCTGCATATAGTGAATCTGTAAAATAGTAACACTCTATATAATAAAATTTTTACCGGAATTTTATGTATAAATTTTTATGCATTTATTGAGATCTTGGCCATTTCGGGTTTCCCATCTTTATCTAACATTAGCACGAATTTCATTTTTATGACGCATTCTTTTGAAAAGGTTCTTAACGCGTTTATAACGCGTAATGGTTGGCAATAAATCAGGTAGATTTCTGTGAGAAACCCGGGGAATAACCCATTTTATAGAAACCTAGGGAAAAACCCATTTTATAGTCGAGGCCTACTAATTCGCAAATTCAGGTTCAGTTTCTTTTTGTTTAAGAATCAAGTAAGATGTCCAAGCGAGTGTGTTTAAGTTTAGCTGAGAAAATTAGAGTTTTGGAGGAAGTTGATAAATGCTGCAAAAAAATTGATGTTGCTGCAAAATTTGGTGTTTCTCCAAGTTGAGTCTCTCTGATAATAAAAAGTCGCGACAGTATCAACAAGAAACCTAGTGTTCCAAGCAGTCGAAAACGAGTACGGGTAAGTACTTACGAGGATGTAAATGAAGCAGTTTTACGATGGTTTCAAGTGGCCCGTACACATCAAACGTACCAATATCGGGAAATTTAATAAAGCAAAAGACTCTACAATTTGCTAAAGAATTTAACTGCGTTAATTTTCAAGTTAGCGAAGGGTGGTTGAGTGCCTGGAAGACTCGCAATTCAATTGTTTTCAAGGCGGTGTCTGGCGAGAGTGCAAGCGTTAGTCATGAGGACTGTGACATTTGGACTGAAACTGTTTTAAAAAGTGCATTGAAAAAGTACGAGCCAAAAAACGTTTTCAATTGCGATGAAACCGGTTTATTTTTTAAATGTTTGCCAAATAAAACTTTTGCTTTTAAAAGTGATAAATGTTTTGGTGTTAAAACAAGTAAAGAAAGGGTGACACTTATGGTTGGAGCAAACATGGATGGCTCAGAAAAACTAAAATTACTGCTCGTAGGTAAAAGCAAAAATCCCCGTTGTTTAAAAGGAGTTAAATCTCTGGAGTTAGATTACGCCAATAATAAAAAGGCATGGATGACTTCTGAGATTTTCGAAAGATGGATCAAAGAACTGGACACGAAAATGAAAAGCCAAAAGCGAAAGATTGTGATGTTTATAGACAATTGTCCTGCACATCCAGTTACTGTAAGTAAAAAATTAAGGAATATTGAATTGATCTTTTTTCCACCAAACATGACCTCCAAATTGCAACCTATGGACCAGGGTATTATAAAAAACATAAAACATCATTACCGAAACAGAATTGTTCACAAAATTGTTAATGCGATTGATAACAACCTTCCAGTCCAAAATTGATTACCCTTAAAGAGTGTATAACCGAAGTCGCTAAAGTAGGGGGTGAAAATGTTTCTCAGAAAACTATCAAAAACTGCTTTTCTACAGCAGGTTTTACTGAAAAAATTGACGAATGGGAAGAAGAATACGAAATGGATCTCGCTACCTTAAAAAGGCAATGGGGTATTCTACAAAAAACTGCTACCGTCCACGCAGATTTTTTACTTCAAGATTTCTTAGAAATTGACAATGATGTTGGCACGACAGATCTGCCAACTGACCAAGACATAATTGACGATATAAAAAGTATAGAAGATCATGAAGAAGAAACTGAAACCGGGGAAT
>CM032456.1:112907022-113037022 GCA_019049505.1 Pachyrhynchus sulphureomaculatus | reverse complement strand
CAGTTTTTTTTTTTAGTTACACTTAAAAGTATACTTGATATTAGAAAATCATTAAAAATTTAAAAAAAACTTTCACTTTTTTCGTAATTTTGCTATTAAAAAAGTGTTCATGATAAACGTTTTTTTTGCTTTTATTAATCATACAACTGAAAATAAACAAAATATTTAAAGGTGGGCAATGCAAAATAAAAGTCTAAGCTTTAAGTATAAAGTATTTATATTTCATTTAAACAGCCAGGTACAAAGAAAAGTTACTAAAAACACAAATATTCTAAATTACTAGAAGGAATTTTGTTAATGGCGTACCGAGAAGAAAAAGCGAATAATTAACTTTACGACGCTCAGTGTAAATTTTTAAAAGGGAATAATTAACTTTGGTTGCTGTTTAGTGAAGTGAACTATTTTTAACTGTTTTTTTAAGTGTGCTACATTTTACGCTTTTACATTTTAAAAATGATCAATGAAGTAATAATAAATTAATAATAATATTATTACAATAAATATAGACTTTTAAGTGAAATGTACAAAAATGTTTTTAGTAAAATTAAATGTGTTTATACTTATTTTCCAAAAAGTATAATTTTTAATTTTTTGAAACATATAACTCTGGTAAAAGAAGAAACACCTTTAGCTTTAAAAAGAAAATTGGAAAATTAAATGAATTATGTACTCTCTGGCCGCCATATTGGATCCGCCATTTTGAATTTTTCAAATTTCATCGAATTCTTAATGAGCACCTCGAGAAACCCCTTAATAGCAAATTTCAAAATATGTAGCGGTATACAGAAACGTTAATTTAATCATAAATGAGGTTGGAAGCATGATTCCCACTACAACTGAAGGGGTTAAACCAGTCACTTTATTTTAAATAATTTTTTTAAATGACGGTAAAACTAAAAAAATAATCTACCATATATACTAATTTTTTGTAAAATTTCCCGTTGTTTCACGCGGTCCTATTAGTTTTTCGATATCTTTTTTATTTTTCGCCATATTCGCAAAAAACCGAATTTTTCATTTTATTTTCGATTTTGTATGTCGAGAGCTTTTCATCAAAATTTACTGGGCTATTAAGAATCATACTTCAAAAGATATTAGTAGCAAACAAACTTTAGCTCCATCTGATGTGAAACCGCCAGAAGTTTTAAACGAAAAACAAAATTACGGACGACCTTCGTTTGATAAGCCACTACACATTTTTCTGCTCATTTTTCACGCACCCTAAACACATATTACTATATGGGGTAAAAAGTTCGGAGATTATTAAAAAAAAAAATGCCAAAACTCGATTTTATTCTTCTTCAACAGCGATACCTAATTCCAACGATCTTCCAACATTTGGATTCCTTTCACAGAGTGCGATGTGTCGAGGTCTATAAAAAATCCTCAGTTTCCCATTCGACTTTTTGGTCCAATTTCACCATCGATTTCGTGGAGTTATGAGCTGATGCGTTATCTTGGTGAAACAGTGCCAAACAGCGTTCTAAATCTTCGACATGTTGCTGTTTTTGATTAATTGTGAAAATGCGCGGCACCCATCGGGCATATAGCTTTTTCATATGCAAATATTCATGCAAAATATGCCTCACGCATTCTGTTAATACCTTCACAATGTCAACTATCTCTCTCTCTTTCACTTTGCGGTCATTCAGAACAACAAGATGGATATTTTTCGTGTCTTTAGAGGGTCTGCCTCATTTGGACGTCCGGAACGTGGTGCATCATCGATGTTTCTACGACGGCATTTAAGTTCACTAAAACATCGAGATATAATTGCTTTCGACGGAGCAGATGTGCCATAACACTTCTCAAGCCATTCTTGGGTTCTGGCTGTATTTTTTCCAATCAATAAGCAATGTTTAATTAACACACGAATTTCTTGTTGTTCCATCGTTATGCAAAAAATCAAAAGTAGCGTCACTCAAACTGATAAACAAAATATCATGAATATTTTACACGAATCTTCTTAGAGTTGACACTAACTGACAATCATATGGTTTTTTTTATTTGTGCTGCCATCTCTCGAAAGTCTAAGGACTTTTCACCCCATGTAATACTTCATAAATACTTGTTACACAGCAGCATGTAAGTGCGAAAACTAAGAATTTTTAAAATAATATTATGCATGAATCTCTCTAACAAATACTGTTCCATTCATTACTCACTACTTTGTGATCGCATTTGCTCATAATTTATTAAACATTTTCATAGACTATCAAAAATTACCTTAACCACAAGTATAGATCCAGTACATCAAAAACTGCCTCTAAATGTACCAAGTCTATGATAGTCTTTGGAGGTTGTAAAGGCCATCCAATATTTCTGCATAACCAGTCAAAAGTTATTGGTTCATTCTTGCTATATTGTCTCGTAAACTATAAAAGAAAAATACAGAAAACACACATGAACTTTTCTTTCTTGCTTGTTTCTAGGATCAGGTTAGTTCAGCTTAGTATCAAATTAAAATTAAGTAGCTTACGATTGTCTGAAGCATGTTAAAAGATCTTTATTTTTCAAGAATAAATCCGGTACAAGTCAGTCTAAAGTGATAAAAGTCCATTTTCCTTTCGTATATAAAATTATGCAAATGCTAAATTTTGAAAACAATTTCAATATTTTATTATTATTAATTATAATGTAAAAGAAATCTGACCAGGAGAGGAAACATATCAATATGAAATTATACTTATTAAAAATCATGTAACGTGATGCAAAATAGACGAGTTGTAAAAAATTGACGCTACATTTTATGAGCATAAAAACACGTATTTCACTCCGGTGAATTTAAAATCTGTTTAGTTTTCTTCATTATTTAATATTACTTCTATGATTTGTTTTTATTATAACTTACTTTTAGGAACATGGTACAAACAAAAGGCATCTTCTTGTTAATCGGTGCACAGCAAAATACATATCTCGCTCTTAGAGACAAAGGTACATGTTGAATCATATCAGCCAAAAATTTAAAATCTTCTGTGTTACACATAAAGTATAAAGAATCGTCTACAGTAGATAAACTGACGAAGATATCCTAAAAAGATATGAAGCTATCTTTGGTTGTATGGTTGTATTGATAACACATAAAAGTACAAATATTATTAAATACCACATGAGGTGAAAAGGCCTGAGACTTTGCCAAAAATCGATTTTTTTGCTCAACATAGTTTCCTTCAAGAGAGATAGACTTATTCCAGAGGTCTTCCAAGATTTGGATACCTTTCATTAGTATGATTTGTCGAGCTCTCTAAAATAAGCCTCAGTTTTCCATTCAACTTCTTCATTTGAGCCAAATTGCTTTTCCTGGAGCCACCTTTTCAAATCTGGAAAGAGATAATAATCACTGGGGGCCAAATGTAGAGAATATGGTGGATAAGAAAGCAATTCATAGCCCAATTGGTCCAAGTTGTGAGCTGGTGCATTATCCTCACGAGTTCTGTTGATATCTTCACGTTTATTATCTCCCCCACTTTCACTTTGTAGTCATCAAGAACAATAAGGTGGATGTTTTTATGTCTTTGGAGTGGTTGCTTAATTTGGGAGCCCGGAACGTAATGCATCATCGGTGCTTGTTTGACCGCATTTAACTTTACATATAGGTACTTTCGACGGAACAGATGTGCCATATCACTTCTCAAGCGATTCTTGGGTTCTGGCTGGATTTTTTCCATCAAAAAGCAATGTCAAATTAAAAGTAGCGTCATTCAAACAGCTTTAACTCGCCCGCTAATGGACAAAATGTCATAAAAATTTTACATGAATCCTTTGAAAGTTGACACTAACTGAAAATCTATGGGTTTTTGTTTGTACTGCCATCTCTCAGGAAGTCTCGGAATCTTTCATCCCATGTAGTATTTCAAAAAGCAAATATTATATTAGTAAGCGTATGAAAAACTTACCATTAAATTACTTAAAGTTGAATTTGGTAAGTGGTAAGCGTACAGTTCAATCTGGTCAGCTGTTGGATGTAGACCAGCTTGAATAATTGGTTCAGGTTGTGATGATAACAACGTGTTTAGCGTTGGCAAGTCTTCACTTTTGAAAGTTGTTACGAATCCTTGTTCCCACTGAGTACCATACCTTTAAATAAATTTATTTATTAATAAAGACGTGAGTTCATTGAACATTATCTTAGAAATATTGTATGGTCACATAAGAAATATATACTCAGTATATATCACCACTTCACCAACGTGCGTCGAGCGCAAAAATAAAGTGTTTGGTGTAATGGTGATATATGCTGAGTAAGAAATATTTTTGTACAAAATTCTCTATTTTGAATTTTGTATCAGTTGTATTAACATTAAGTTTAATCTCAGACCTGACAAAGTTTAGCTTTCTTCTGTATAACTCCTGCTCTAACAAGTAAAAATTAAAAAAAAATGCAGTGGTCCATTTTGTGATAAATGTAAATCTACGCTAACGCTAAAAACAACTAACAACGCTCTTTTTCGCTGTTGCATATTTACACGTACTTTCTGTAGACTAAAAACAACCATTTTAACATTTGCTAACTCTCATCCTACCTTCCTGCTCTTCCAGAAATCTGCAATGCAGAAGATACCGATATGGTGTCCATTTCCTTCTCTCCCTTTTCATTCATAATAGGCTTGATCAATGAGTAAAATATTATTCTTCTTATACTCCTAAAAAAATAATACAAAGAACGACCACCATAATTTTAAACAAAGATAAGAACATTTTAAACAATTATATGTATGCTTTCTTTATTTTTGATTTATTTTTTTTAACTGAGCGCCATACAAATAACTGTCACGTGCAAGTTGAACTTGCGCAATTAGTGTTCCGTACGTTGATTGTTTTTAAAATAAAAATTGTTGTTACGGAGGACAATGGCAATGACTTCACAAAATACACATGAGTTTTCAACAAAGTTTTTTTCCGATCTTTACTGAAAACTGATAACTTTGAAATTTTTTTTTTTTTTAAACACCAGATAAATTATTAAAGGTAATGAACTCGTGATAATTTTCGTTCAATCAACACCCTGTGGAGAATATTCCAGAATTTTTTTCAAATTTTTTTGATCAGTATTTTTCGAGATAGGGGCGATTTTTCGCGATTTTTTAAAAATAATACAAAGAAAAGTATGCGCAAGTATTACATTATATATATTTTTGAGCTTGTGTTTGTACAAGCTTCCATTTGACACCCCACTCGATGATTTGGTAAAAAAAAAATTTTTTACTTCCGATTTCACCCCCAAAACTAACCCCTTAAGTCAAAATTTAACTTTTAAAACTACACGGCTCTGATGAGGCCATAAATTCTTATATCAGTACCAAAATTCAACTTCCTATGTCAAATAGTTTCGGAGAAAATCGGGTGAGAGACAGACAAACAGAAAGGCGACAGACACCGAAGTGATTTTATAAGTATTCCGTACGGAACACTAATTAATTTTTTTTTTTATGGGCATAGCATACATCCTGCAGGGAGATCCCTAACGCGCTACAGATGCGACGTGTGTACGGGAAAAGCGAACCACGTTGGTCTCGAATCGCTGTAAATTGTACTTGGTGAAACCTGGCCAAATCATTCCAAAGGGATGAGGTTCTCCATATATAAGATTGCCTGAAAAGGGTTGTACAAGAAGTGACAAGCCAAACTTGATACAGATGTAAAGAATTAGCGCGACGTATATTTCTAGCATACAACGGAGGGGGAGGAATTAAGCGAGCTACATCCGTCTAACATTTTTCATGAAAATACTTGTATTTTCTACTTTAGCTATCATCAACGCAATAATCGCATAGCAAAGGACACAACTTTTTATTAAACGATTTCGCTTAGTTTACTAGCATTGAGCATCAGTTTATTGACTGTATACCAATCATGAGTTCCGTTGAGAGTGTATTGTAATTTTTTGCAATGTTCAAGGCTCTCTACCGGCACAGTTTTAAATTGACATATATAATTTCTTCTTTTATTATTAATAAAAAAGTAGGGGCTCCAAGTTGGAACCTTGAGGCACTCCAAATGAGGCTCCAAAAGGAGATGTAAACCCACTATATTGAACATATTGAGATCGCTATATCAAATATGACTGGAAAAACTGCACAAGTCTGTCAGACAAATGGAACGCTCTGACCTGGCTAGAATGATCTTAGGGAAGTCGGTGAAAACCACATCAACCAGGCCCTTATTTTCAATAAAATTTGACAAAAATTGTGCAAAACATACTAGATTGGTGATAGTTAACTGTCCTTTCAAAAAACCGTAGTTTTAGAGTAAGAAACAATTCAATTCTACTTATTAAGCAGTTTACTGAACTTCCAGCCTACTTAGGATGTGCCCTCATGCTATAAGTTGAAAATTTTTGCTAATGGTTTGACCAGAACTCTTATAGTATTCTTATATTGGGAATATATACTTAGGATTACTTACAAATTTAACCCCATTCCTATAGCATCTGTAGCCACTAATATCTTACAACTATTCTCTGGATCATTGAATTTTGCAGCTTGAGCCAGTTTTGTTCCTAAAAAAATATAAACTAAAAATATTTTCTATACATTGAGTATAATTTTTTACCTGGTGGTAAACCCCCGTATATAACAGCGACTTCTTTGCCACTGGCTTCAATACCCCTTGATACTGAGTAAATATCATTTTTACTAAAACATACTATACAGTCTCCTGGTTGAACATGGTTTAAACTCTCTAAAAACAAATAAAAATGATAAATTATAGTTATATTGCTTTAAGTGGGTTTCTTTTTACACACCGGCTATTAAAGGGTTTTATCTACCTGCAATTTTTGAAAAAATCGATTTTTTTTTTGCTTAAATATTATAGTCCTAAAAAACATATCATAGCCTTATTTTAGATTAATTTTTTTTTTAACTTACTTTCTGAAAGAAGTAGAAGGGCACGAAAAGGCGCGTAGCCTATTAGAGTGATTTTGCTTAGTCGGTACATTTAATCTATCACTAAGGACTAGTATTTTCTTAAATTAAATACTGTTGGCATCATTACGTCTTTATTAATACGTTAACTACCATTCCTATTTTGTTCCACATTCGGTTTACGCCTTACAATACCATCCAGGAAACTGGACAGGCTGACTCGCGATGCATAACGCAAACAAAAGATAATAATAGTAATAATAGTAATAATCTTTATTATTAGCCAAGCTAACCAATACAATTACAAAAATATATATAATTACAAACTAACTTTAAATGCTATGGTTATCTATTATGTAGCTTCTTCAATTTTTTAAAACAATTTTTTTTTTAAAGTTTACAAAGTTTGCATTTTTCAAATTTATTGGCTACCATATTAATTGGTTTTAATGCTTTCAAAAAATATATAAAAATTTGAGTAGTAACGAAATATCTTTTCTCCACAGGTATCAGGATGTCCAGCCGGAGCTGACTCTTTAGGCGGGTACACGCAAAGCGGGTCGCAAAACGAAAGTTTGAATTCTGTCATGTGGTCGATTGCGCCAAAAGCAGTATCCAGTGACAAATTAATTGTTGACATAGCAACTAATGTAACAGTCACAACATTTAATGATGGTTTCTATAGCATATTGGAAGTCATGAAGACCCTGGAACTGAAAATTAGCTATAAATGCCATAATTTTTGTGTGGAAATTGATTAGGGACTCGTGAGAGCCGCCAATCACTCGTTCTCGATGGGTGCGAAAAATGCTAGACAGGAGTTAAGATCGTCCAAGAAAGAGGCGGAGGACCAAAATGTGGACTTGGAAGGGCTGCTTTATGGTCCTGGGATAAGTTAAAACAAATTGGAATCACAATATTTTTAAAATTGCATAAAGAAAACATTTTGAAATTTTAAAAGCGCTTTTCTCGCAACTACGTTTTTTAAATCGGCCGGCAACATAACTCCAACAATTTACATCCGATTAACTTGAGCTTTTAACTATAGCTTTTTAATAAGATTCTCACACGATTATTAGAATTGATCAATTACTTTTTTTATAAACAAATAAAAGCCGATTTTTAGGACAAAAATTAACATTTTTTTTTCACGCTGCCAAAATTTTTTGAAAAATAGATATTTTTCAATAATCGTGTGTACTTCTCTAGCAAAACTAATGTAAATAATAAAAAAAAGTTGTTTGTTTGCTCTAGATGGAGAATTAAAATTATTCTACTGCCAGCCGCGGAACTCCTCCAAAAACAGATGCCTCTGTTCTGCGTGTTAGTGCGCCGCCAGTTTGTCCAATACCATAAAAAAAAAAAAAATATTTTGTACGTTTTAATATGCATATATAAAACCTCAAAACAGATTTTTTGTTGCTTGTATAGTAGACTGTAAAAAAATCCCGAAAAGTGCCTATTTTTCATGCCTGTTACATGTAACTCCTTAAAGAGGTATATTATTTTAGAAAGTATTTGCCCACCTAGAAACTTCAATATAACTGCCAAAATTTAATACCTAATTAAACCCTTTTATTTATATTAGGTAAATTTAATTGTTCTTAACAAGTGTCCATCATAAAATTGTTTAGATAAGCCTTTTTGATGAAATCACAAATTAAAAACCAATTAGAACAAATTTCCAAGTTTTGCATGATAATCGTTTTGACGCGATTTCTGAGAATTCCAGTTGAAGTAAGAACCCATTTCAAGTTTCTAGGGATAATAAAAATTCCTAGTGACATTTTATGATAAAAACTATCCTATAAATACCATTGCCTTTTTGGAAATTAACCATTCGCAAACAGTACTTTGTCATAGTAACAGGCTCAATTGTTTTGTGAAAATGCCAAAAACGAAAGAAGTTTCCGTTAAAAATCGGGCTCTGATAATTGCGAGACATCAAAATGGTCCCTCGAGTCGACAAATCGCGAGTGATATGCGGATGCCAAGGAGAACGGTGGAACTACATCGTAAAAAAATTTTCTGCGGGACATGAAATTCCAACCAAAAACCTTCAGGAAGGCTTCGAAAACCGACTCTCGCAGAAGACATAGCTATAACAATGTCCAGCAGACGTAATCGCCGCCTAACCGCACCAGAAATCACGGGTCAAGTAAACCTGGAGCGGCCCATCCCCATCAGCATGACAACCGTGAAGAACAGGTTAACAAAAGGTGGACTACACAGGAGAGTTGCAGTGAGGAAACCACTTCTTAGGCAAGTGAATAAACGTAAACGATTAGAATGGACCCGAGAACATGAAAATTGGACATCAGAACAATGGAATTCCGTCCTTTGAAGAGACGAATCTAAATTCGAGAGAGGATGTTGGAAGCCTGTCAGTTGCCTACAGTACAACATGGTGGAGGTTCAGTAATGGTTTGGGGTTGTTTTGGCAACGGTAAAGTTGGAAAAATCTTTAGGACACAAGGAATCATGCGAAAAGAATAGTATCAAGAAATTTTGCTAACTCAAATGCTTCCTTCTGGAAGAGATATTTTTCAGGGGGAATTTATTTTTCAGCTTGACAACGACCCTAAACATTCTGCTAAACAAATCAGAGAACTTTTGGACCAATGGAAATCCGATGACGTCCTGGAAGTGATGACTTGACCTCCACAATCACCCGATTTGAACCCCATCGAATTGCTGTGGGACCATTTGGACAGGCGTGTTTGAAAACTCAACCCAACATCAGAAAATCACTTGTGGGAATTTTTACAAGCAGAATGGGTTAAAATAACCGAAGAAACTACTGGACAGAATGCCGAAACTCTGTAATGCGGTAATTAAAAACAAAGAACTAACTAACATAGATGAAAAAAATCCTGGAAAATCATGAATATTTTTCTGATTTTCTGGACTTTAAATAATGTGAAAATAAATAATAATTCATTTAAATTAAAAAAAATATATTATCTGGGTTTTTGTTGTCTTGGGACTGAAATAACTAGGTGGGCAAATACTTTCTGACGGTAGATAAATTCTACATATTTTAATTTGCAAATCGATCATCGGGGCCTGGCTTAGTGCCAGGCCTAGTGCTAGATGTCTAAAGCTCATCGGGTCAAGGTCCAGACAGTGCAAAAGAAAGCCCTCCGCATCATAGCAGGAGCTCCCTGGTTCGTCCGCAACGAGTTGCACGGAGAGTTTGAAATACCTACAATAAAAGAATTCACACATAACGCCCAGCTTCGCTCCCTTGAGAAAGCCACAGCCCGTCCTAACCCCAAGATAGCTAACACTTTCAGAGTCAACGTAAACGTCGGCAACCGATACTTACGACCCACAGATATTCTACCATTAGACTAACATTAGACTCAACCATAGACTACCCTTTTACTTAGCATTTAAGGATAAGGCGGTAACTTAGTAGAGCAACTCCTATCAGTAAAAAGTGTAAACATCACACATAACTAACATTACTCAACTCTCCCTGTAACTTGGGGATTTAGATTAATTTAGCTTTAAGTTAGGTTTAAGGTAGCATAGTTCAAATCATTAGAAAAGTAACCATAGAGTTAGAATTAAAAAACACCTAGACATTAAAAATCACAGTATGTAAAAGGGGTAAAGGGTTATCCCAGCTCACAAGGAGTTTTAGTGGGTATATCAACCCTTCAGGCACTCTTAAGGGGACGCAGACTGCTCCAGAATCCATAAGGTGGATTTCTCCCTGAAAAAAAAAATCTACTGATTTAATATGTCTTACCCAGTGCTCTATCTTCAAGTTTTAGCTCGGTTAACCTCTTATAATTTCTGACTTCCAAATCTTCTCCAGTGGTAAGACACAATTGTTTCACTAAATCAATAGCACCTGCTTCTCCACATAAGTGAATTTCTTCAGCCTGCAAACCTAAGAGGGCCCTGGTCCAGGCCCATCCTCTTTGAGGATCTTTGATCATTTGAATTTCATCTATTACAGCTACCTCATCTATATAATGAAATAACAAAATATGTACACATTAAAAAAGGGGTTGTACAGAAAGCAGGAGGATAAGGTTATTTTGGCTAAAAATACTAATAAGCTGTTGAACAATGACAATTTTTGTACCAGCAATGTGTTAAAACTTAAGATACGAGGGTTGTATGATAAGTACATGGCCTTAACAAGAAAAAAACATTTTTATGTGTAAAATTTATTTTATTTGTCAACAGTCTCCTTTTAGCTCGATACACTTAGTCCAACGATTTCTCGAACCCTTCAAAATAGGCATTTGTGTCATCAATCACCTCAGTGTTTGAGCCAAATTTTTTTCCGCCAAGTCATTTTTTCATATTCAGAAATAGTAAATAATCGCGGGGGGCTAAATCTGGTGAATATGGTGGATGCAAAGCGATTCGCATCCTAACTCATGGAATTTTGCCATTGCAATGACACAAGTGCACACGTGTGCATTGTCTTGATGAAAGAGAATCTCTTTCCTTGCCAAATGCGGACTTTTTCTTTTACAACATGGTTGAAACGATCCAATAAGTTAACATAATACTCTCCATGAATTGTTTTGCCCTTTTCAAGGTAATCAATGTGGGGGGGATGCTACATGCATCCCATAACACTATGGCTGACTTTGTTGGCCAATAAAGTACCCTTGGCCTTCTTTGGCACCCGTTCTCCACGGAAAACCCGCTGTTCTTTGGTCTCTGGTGTGCTGTGATAAATCCATGTTTCGTCAGCAGTTATGAATCAACACCAAAAATCATTTCGATTCTGATTACCAACAGTCTTTTGAAGTTGACACACATGCATGTTTTTTATTGTAAATTGTTTGCAATCTTGGCACCCATCTTGTGGAAAGCTTCCTCATATCCAAAGAGTTGCAAAAATGTTCTGCACCCGTTCAACTGAGATGCCCACAGTCTCAGCAATCTCACGCACTTTTACTCTCCGATCATTTATGGCTATATAGTGGCTTTTTCCAATCATTTCTGATGTGATGACCTCATTTAATAACATTTAAAAACAAAATAAGGTATAGGCATATTAATACAGTAACTCTACGGTAAAGACAGTAACAATTTATCTGTTATATAGATGAATAATATAGATATATAATGTTATTTTTATTTTTTCCTTTAATTAGAATCAATAGTTATTGGGCAGGATGTAAGGAATTGTTACTGATTCTCTTGTTTAGCAGCAGATGGCACTATCTACAAATTAGAAAAATAGCACATGAACTGTGGTGACTTTTGTATAAATATTTTTATATTTAACTATTTTGATTAAAAATAAAATATAACCAATTGAGTATTTTCATTGTGAAACTCAAATTTCATCCAGCTTTATTTTTAATCTATTACAAATTAACTACAATGTAAGGGGAGTCTTTGAAACATCATAGACCTAGTAAAGTTACTATCGACAAAACAGTTTTAAATGAAGTATGAAATAGAAATGGTTATAATATTCTAAGAATAAATCTGACTTACAAGGAGTATTGACAGATGTCATTTCAACTGTACAAGCTACGTGGCTAGATGAATTTCCTGATGGATCAGCAAATCTTCTTTCTTCTCCTGTAACAAGGTCACATGGTGTACCCTAATAAAACAGTCAGATAGATACAGCATGTTCCAATTAATGACAGTAATTTTCTAATAAGAAATTTTTATTTATTATACAAGAAAACTACTAACAGCATTAAAATCAGTAATTACTCACCCTACTGTTGCACTTATTAAATACTTCACTTGCTAATAACTTAAGAGGCCCACAATACACCCCTGATTTAGCTGTTATATACCTCTCTAAAGCATGATAAGTTTTTCCAGAATTGGTTGGCCCTGAATGAAAAATTACTTTTCTGTTTACTGCCCTGGCTTCAGGATACCAATTTGCAGGAGTTCTAGAATTAAATAATGATTAATATCTACACAAAAAAAAGGAGGAAATGTAATACCAGTATACTATTCTTAAAAGAAACATCACCTAAGATCTGATATTTTCTTTAAGTCATCCATACATTCTAAATGTGGAAACATCTGCTTGGCATGTCTTAGAAAATATGGAAGTATATCTGTAGGGTTTCCAGCACCCTGCAAAATATCACTTACAACTACATGTAGATCCACCGGTAAAGTAGCTGCTTCAAGGCAGTATCTTCGGAAACTAACATATGCTTGATGTTGTAGATAATCTATTGAAGGGCACAAATTAATAATAAATATTCTAACAACTCTACAAGTTATTCGCCAATTTCGGGTGAAAAATCGTATACTTACTGTCTAAACCATGTTCGGAAAGTAACTGTTTTATTTCTGGTTTCTGATAAAATTTATTTAAAATCTTAAGTAAATCAGCCTTATTTAAACTCCCTGTAAGTTCTGCTCCTACGTTTATATCATCTGGATTCGGTTTTACGAGTACTGGAACAAATAACGTAGAAATACTGTTTTTTGAATTACTTTTTTTACCCCGTTTCTGAAGATAGCTCGATAAACATTGTGGTACATTTTCAGATAAAACTTTAAGGCGATTTAGGTGTAAATGGTTTACCGTAGTACACAGTAAGCTAATTCTTCGTGTACTTTGCAACATTTTTCACAAAAATAGGCATGAACTCTTAAGAAAATTGAAAATACATTTTTAGGTTAGGATTAAGAATAAAAAGTAGGGTTGGGTTGTGATATCTCTTCGTAATTAGTTCTTGGCGGCTAAACACAGGGAACAAAAATTAGGACTGAACTAACCTATTTTATAAACAACAAATTCCGCTCTCTCTGATTATGTATTTCTTATTATCTTATTATTTTGAACAAAGAGAGTTAACATTTGATCCAACTAGAATGCTCAAACTTTTTAATTAGAATATGACCGTATTTTTGGTTAAAATTATCAGAACCATATTAAAATTATTTTACTAAATAGACCGAATTTAAATGAATAATAGATCACAAGTAGTCTTAGAACTTAAAGCAGGTCAGTTAACATAATCATAAATGAACACGAAACCTTTGTTAATAACTATTAAACCATTACATTTTCTTTGTAGGTAACAAAATATTCCATAAAGAGAATAGAGGAGGTAAGTTCTAGCGAAAAGCGTGGTATTCATAAAAAGAGAAAGAAATACTTTG
Organism: Pachyrhynchus sulphureomaculatus; assembly: GCA_019049505.1. Taxonomy (NCBI): domain Eukaryota; kingdom Metazoa; phylum Arthropoda; class Insecta; order Coleoptera; family Curculionidae; genus Pachyrhynchus; species Pachyrhynchus sulphureomaculatus. The sequence continues at coordinate 113,023,031 of CM032456.1, read as the reverse complement.
AGAGTCATTCTGTCTCTTTTACTCGTCGCCGGAATTCAGCGCTCAAGTGCAGAGTAAGAGAGACAGAATTGCCTCATATTATTCCCTTCTCTTTTTAACGACTATACTCTTTCGCTTACAGCAGGCTATATACTTTCTCTCCTCTATTCTAATATCCCTATGAAATATTCATGAACCAATGTGAGGTTAGGTTACTTGGCGGTTCCCAACGGTTTATATCAATTCATGTTTATGTGTCTTTTCTGGGAAAAATAGGGCTCTAAAAATGACCGAATTTACCTTAGGGTATCGAGAAGTTATACCCGATCAGGCTCTTTTTGAAAAATGTACTGAAATCACCTTAACCACAGGTAGATTAAAATTCTTTTACTGTAATCTATCCTTTTTACACACTTATTTTTGCTTCAGGGGGCACTCAAAGTACTTTACAAGATATTAAAGTAACAGAGAAAGCCAATGGATGGAGTTACTTGGATTCTACAAGACATTATACTAGAAATCGTTTTATATATTGGTAAAGTTATATCCTGCAATATTTATTTGTAGTTTTATGATTATAATTTATGAAGATAAACATACGTTTTGTATTATAAAAAGGTTGTGAACTTATATCTTTGTAGTTTTTAAAATATTGTTGGTTTCATATATTACAATTGATATTAGAAAGAAAAGAAACAAATAAGAATTACCGGTACCTTAAGACATAATCATTCCTCGAAATGCTCCAAGCCTTTTGTTAAGGGTCACTTCAGAAAACGATAATAAATTCACTCCTAAATGTACCCAAATCTAAATTTATCCTGTATTTTCAGGCGAATTAATTCAGATACATTAGAATTAATAGAACAAAGCTTGGACATAAATTTGACAGGAAATAGAGTTCGCTACAGATTCACTGATAGCCCTATTATTGATGGATTATCCGTTCATGAGACAGAAGACAATGTTATTATTTTAGTGCCTACTGTTTGTAGTGTTCATAGACTAACATTTGTGCATCCGTCGAAGTTTCACAAACAGGTATAAAATAGATAAAAAATAATTTATTCCTAATGAGTCCTTTTTTAAAACTAAAATCTTTGGGAACCCTGTAATACTAATATATTGTTTCTAGGATGAATTGTTAGGAAGCCATCCAAATTTAGCAGCACCATCCATTTTTTCTAAAGCGAGTGTGCTTGAAGCTAGAAATCCTAACAGTTTTTATGTGTTTAATAATCCAAGCACTGCCAGTAAGTGTCAGTTTTATAATTTAACTTACACTTAAACCTATTTAAGATCTATTCACCGTATCAATGTAGTAATCTTAAGAACTGAATCTAATTCAGATATTTAGTTTTTAAATGTATTCTTTAATTATTATCTTAATATTTATGTGCTAATTGTTATCTCCGCTACAGTTATGTTTATTCTACTAGCTTATAGAATAAAATGTGGTTCTAGTCTCTTTTTTTTTTAGTTAATCAACTTCCAAACATTGCCAGTTCCTTCTATAATCTTGATACAGATGAGTCCATTTTTATTTTATCATACCCTTCTTCAGAATTGTTGCTTATTAGATTGAACATACACGGTCAAACTGTATGTACAGAATTAAAAGGAGAGTCACTTATGCCTAGATTTTTGTCAGGATTGACTGAAAAATTCAGGTAAGAAATTTTTTTTAAAAAAAGACTGCTGAATCTGAATACTGTGAAAATGATTAATAGTCCACTCAGAATATGATTTTGAGATCAAATCGTCAGATACTGCTACTTTTTTTTTTTAATACTCGCCTCGACGAGTACATTAAGGAAAAAATATTATAGCCCATTTTTGGGTTTTTAGTGTATTTTTGTAATTTTATCATAAATTTATGGAAGATAAACTAAAAATTCTGACAGATTTTGATTGTAGATAAACTAAAAATTTAAAGGGCTGTCATGTGAACCTTCTGGTTGGAGGAAATTGGCCGTTTTTGTCGTTTTTTTTTTTTGTCAGTTTTTACGATTAAGTAGGTGTATTTGCAAACTGTAAGCTAATTTTTTTTTTGTTAACTCTGGAAATATGTTCACGTTTTTTCTTCTGACGAATTTTTTAAAACAACTTTTTTTCAATATACCTACCTTACTTAAAATATCAGAAAATGTTCCTTAGTCCCTAAGCTTTCATTTGAGATACTTAAGAACTCATTTAAACAATTTAAGCCTGAGAAATTGGCCATTTTAGTCTCAAATTTAATTTCTTTTAATGCAAATTTACAATTTCTTTTTAAAAAATCATTTTTTCGTGAATTCTATAATATTTTCAGCAACCAAAGTTATTTTTAATTATTACATACAGGTTACTGTACATGTTGAGTGGCTGAGGAAGTCATTTGGTCCATTTAGGCTGAAAAAACTGACCATTTTATGCTTTTTTGGTTTCAAATTTACAGTTACTTTTAAAAAATTAATTTTTCTTAAATTTTATCTTATTTGCCATAACGAAGATTATTTTTATTAGTCATAAAATGATTAGATATGTCATGAGGAGAGGCCAGAGCATTTGGGTCACGGATTTCACCAATATATTAAGAACCCCATTTTATGTTTTATCTAATAGGATTTTTTTTAAAGAAAATTAATTTTATTGGGCATTATAATGTTTTAAAAAAGTAGTAATATATTTTTATTAAATAAAAAATACATTGCTACAACAATTTAAATATAATTTATTATTTTATTTAACTAGTTAAACTTGAATCATTAAAATTATTATTTTATGCTGTAACTTTATAATTTTTATTAATTTAATTATTATATCTTCATATTATTAATGTAATGTGTAATATTAATAACTTCTCATTATTAAAAAAAAAGCAATCTTTTCAACATTATTTTTGGTTAATTTATTTTTTATTTATATAAAAATCGTAATAAATAATGTTACATCAAAAAAATATGACCTACAAATATAAAATTCATACTTATTCTATTCATAGCCTCTTGTTTGGCTAACATTCTTGATTATGAATATTATAATTTGAAATTTCTTCATCATCATTCATTCATCAATTTAACTCAGCCACTCAACATATTCAGTAACCTGGCTATAATAATTAAAAATAACTTTGGTTACTGAAAATATTATAAAACTTAAGAAAAAAAATAATTTTTTAAAAAGAAATCTTAAACTAAATTAAAAAAAATTAAATTTGAGACTAAAATGACCAATTTCTGAGACCTAAATTGTTTAAATGAGTTCTTAAGTACCTTAAATGAAAGCTTAGGAACTAAAGAACATTTTCTGATATTTTAGGTTTAAAAAATTCGTCAGAAGAAAAAAATATGAATCGGTAAAATTTATCATTATTGTGAGGAGTGAAAAATATATCTGATATGTAAAAAATGGCTAAAATTATGTCTGGATCAATTAACGAAATACCCATAGAACATATTTCCAGAGTTAACTAAAAAAATTAACTTACAGTTAGCAAGTACACCTATCTGTTCTTAAAAAATGATAAGAAAAAGTCGACAGAAACGGCCGATTTCTCCCGACCAGAAAGTTTAAATGACATCAATAGCCCCTTAAATTTTTCATTTCTTTTTTTATCTAGAATCAAAATCTGTCCCAATTTTTCAGTGGTCGCAATATTTTTTGCTTAATGTACTCGTTGAGACAAGTATTTTAAAAAAAAAAGTAGTAGTATCCGAGGATTTCTGTTTTTGGCCTGTTTTGGTCATATTCTGACTTGTTATCATAGATACATGGGGTAAAGAGTCCAGAGATTTTTCAAGAGATGGCGGTGTGATCTCTCAGAAGATTCAACATTTTGTCTATTAGTTTGGGAGTTACAGGTGTTTGAGTAATGCTGCTTTTGATTTTTGCAAAACGATGGTATAAAAAGAATTTGTTTACATTTTTTTTTTTTGATTGGGAAAAATAGAGCCAGAACCCATGAATGGCTTGAGAAGTGTTATGGCACACCAGCTCTGCCGAAAACAACTATGTATATATCATTGGTTTAATCAACTTAAAGGCAGTCGTACAAGCACCAAGTTCCAGATGTCCAAATGAGGCAGTCCCTCCAAAAAATACAAAAAAATCGACCATATTGTTCTGAATTGCCGCAAAGTGAAAGTGAGTGAGATAGCTGAGCTCGCGAAGATATCGACATAAACCATGAGGTATATTTTGCATGAATATTTGCATATAAAAAAGCTATGTGCCCGATGAGTGCCTCACACTCTCACAAAACAGCAACGTGTTGAAGATTCAGAACGGAAGGGGCGAATAATCACCGGAGGCTATTATGTTGATTTAGTGGACCATTTGAATGGTGGAATCAAGAAAAAAGGCCACATTTAGCTAGGAAAAATGTGTTGTTTCACCAAGATAATGCACCAGCTCACAACTCCATAAAATCGATGGTGAAATTGGACCAACTGGACTCTAAATTGCGCCCTCATCCGCTGTATTCAGCAGATCTGACCCCCAGCGATTATTACCTCTTTCCAAATTTGGGAAGATGGCTCCAGGGAAAAATATTTGACTCAAAGAAGCAGTGGAATAGGAAACTGAGGCTTATTTTAGAAAGCTCGACAAATCATACTATATGAAAGGTATCCAAATGTTGGAAGATTGGTGTGGAATAAGTGTATCGCTTCTGAAGGAAACTATGTTAAAGAATAAAATTGATTTTTGGCAAAAACATTGTTTTTTCTTCAAAAGTCTCAGGACTTTTCACCTCATTTAGTATAATTAGTGACAGTACACTTTGTTCTATTGTTCTTTGTACCTATAAATTTCAATCTATCTGTCTCATTCTTCTAAATGCAATATTCCAGAGGGAGTTGCTCCTGGATCTTCTTGGTTTTTGAGTGTAACTTTGAACTCCAAATTTCTTATCAGGCAGATGAAATTTCTACTAAAATTGCACAAAATACATTTTTCATAAGAAATTTAGTTATGAAAAAAAGGTAGTTTTAACTATGATTACTTTTTTTACTATCCCTTTACTATGACAAGCTGAAGACCGTCAGAATCTGCTCAGAATCAATATTTGAACCTATGTTTTCAGTTAAATATTACTCCTTTCTTTTTTCTTAGATCCAAAAACAGTGATGCAAATCAAATAGTCACTACCTTAATCCAAGTAATAGACTATGAAGTTTATGTTTTAACTTTGGCAAGAAGTGGTCATCTTAAGTTTTGGTCCTGCAAAAACGGACAATGTGTCGCCGATATGGATATTTTGACAGAAACTGGAGATTTGGGAAGGGATAGGTTACAGGAAGGTAAGAAAATACACAGATTATTCATTAAATATTTACCCTTAGCCTACAATTTCTAAGAGGACTTTCTTTAAAACACTTAAGGGGGGAAATTCCTTTAGACAAGAAAAAAGGAGTGAATTTTTGCAATTTTTTTTAAAAAAGAAAAATTTATTTAAAATTTCTCAAACCCAAAGGATCATTGACTCATATATAACGGTAAAGAAAAATATTTAAAAAAGTGTCTCAAAATTGCTGCCATAGAATATGATCATTGTTTGTGCTTTCAGAGGGATTTGGTTCACGGCGTACAAGATAGCGCTTGCTACGTTGATCTGAAACACAAAAATATATTTTTTTTCTATTCATTGTAAATGTGGCTTCTATATGACATTAAACAAAACGAGAAAAAATGAAAATTAAAAACATTACAGACATTTTTACAAAAAATTTGCTAGTACTGGTCAAATTTTCATATAAAACAAAATTTTTTGCAATAATTTTTAAAAAAGTGGTTCGTCATACTGGAGAAAATTATATTATTTAGTTGTGTACAAAATTTTAAGAAGATCGGATAAATAGTTTTTATGTAATCGTATTCGAGAGTTCCAAAAACATGGTTTTGAGAAAAACGCATTTAAAGTTTTAAAAAGTAAAAACTGAATGATCTTTGGGACTTACCAGATAGTCTGCTATTTGAGGGCCATATAATAATCCCTCAGCTTCCTCGTAAAACTCATTTTTCTATATCAATTTTTCTTTGCAAGGTTCTTTTAACGTTAAGATGGAGCGTCGTTCCTGTCGATCGATTCTAGTGTTAATCGCTTTTTCAGCATATGTCACGACTTACTTACCAATCGTAATATCTAATTCCTTCATTGCTGCAATGACCGATGCAATTTCAATAATTTTCAAACCGAAATCAGATGTTTTGGAGCCATTCGCTAAATGGTAGCATCAAAGCTCTCATTTGCATTCTGTGTGTGGCCGCCTAAGCATCGTTCTAATAATTCATCTCGAGATAGATCTTGGTAGATTGGGAGAATATCTTTTGCACATCTGGATGCAGTGGTGTAGGGTGCTCCAATAACTTCAAATCAGCCCCAGTAGCTTTAGCTTGCTGCCACTTGCACCAACTCTCAGCACCAAGTGGACAGTACTCGTGATTAGGATTTTCATTTGTTGAGTACATGTGGTAATAGGTCGCTAAAATTTCTCGTTTCAGATCTTGGACAATATTAATATTTCTATCAATAGCCGAGCCATAGTAAAATGTTAACTTTTTTTTATTAACGACCCAGTTGATTTTCCTTTACCGCCAAGCTTATGATGTTTTTTAACACTTCACAATCGGAAGCCGATTCGTTTTTCAACGTGACCGATCCACTTTTAATTACAAGAAAATCATCATATGGTTTTAGATCTAAAATCGCTTTGGAAGTCTTAGAATCTCCATCCCCTATATAATTCCCATATCATACACCAAACTTTTTTTCTGATCTTGAAAACATTTGCACGATGGCATCGACTTCCATTTTGCCTGCTGAGCCTTCGTAATTTTTCATACATTCATCTCTATGATTTTCATACCAGTCGATGTACTCCGTTTTCTGTTTATTTTTCCAAAATGCGCATCCTTGGCAGTAACTGCTTTATAACCATATCAGTCACCTTATCAAAGTAATACCCAATAAGCGTCGTTCCCAAACAGCGATTTGAAGCCGCGTTTTTTTCCAGGATCTATCTCCAGATACTTTTAAATTTAAAATTGGCCTTTTATGTTTTTCATTTTCCTTTTTCTCTTCATCTGCTTTTTTTGTACAAAAGTCAAATATAGACTTCGTAAGTGCATATATATGTTCAATAATTTTATTGTAAGCAGTTTCACTAAAACCATTACTGATATCGATTAGGTTGCAAAATAAATTTATCCCATTTCGAGCAATGCCTAAAAGACGCATGACGAATACCGTTCTGTGATTAATTTCAAAACCAGTATTTATTAAAGGTCCTGAAATGGTATATCTATAACCACAGCTGCAAATCGCAAGTTTGAAACCAAGGTATCGAGAACTACTTTCTTCGAATTTAACATTTTTCTTGCAGTGTCTGCATACTAAAATATCTGCAAGAGCAGTAAAAACGATAAGAATTCAATAATACGGTAACTGTGTAAAAGGCTCCAACTGATTTAGTTAACATTTGCTTCGCGTAATTTCTTTGCACTTGCACTCTGCTATATTCTTTCACTTTCTTTTTCATTCTTATTATTAGCAGGTTTTCGCTTGCGTGGTCGTAATACTCGAGTATTCTCACCAAAACTTTTTGGATAGAAAGGCATTTTTTTTAAACAAATTGTTATAATTATACTAATAAGAAAAACTAAAACCGAACTGACACGTTGCTGCATATTACTCGAGGGGAAATCGTTAGAATATACAACTATACGTTTAGGTAAACACATAGACACATCTACACATGCTTTACATGCTTTCAAAACATCTGTCCTGTACCTGGGCCAACGGTAAAGGCATTTTAGAAGAAAGGATAATAAAAAGCAAGTGTCCTTACCTGAACGTCCGATTATACCCGTGGCGCATGCCGAAACCGAGCAAAGGCGACTCACTTTAGCGGGCTATAACTTTGGCGGGAATTCGAATTTTGCTTTGAAACTGTATGAATATGTTCTTGAGATGTTCTACAATAATTTTATGAAATAATCTTAAAACGCATTTTATGAAAATTATAAAGGTATTTTCCCCCTTAATTGTTATAGAGTGCAACCATCACTGAAAGGTTTTCTATGGTAGCCGGTTGATTAATGCGCTGTAGATTTATCAGATCGTATACTTTACTTTGGTTTTTAGCTGTTTTAAGAAAATCCGTCGATGCTCAAGAAAGTGACAGTCCATTAGCGATTTTCATGAGTTTTCCCAATGGGTGTCAATTTCATATTTTGAAACCTGTGTTAAATAACCAACAAATTCGGATCAAAAGGTTGAATACTTTAACATCTTTAGAGGTAAGTAGTTTTTTGTAAAATTAACATATGCTACTTCTAATAACCATCTAAAGAATGGGTCGCGGAGTTTCCGATTAACTCAATTTTAGTCACATCTTTAGTTAATTCAACTGACACTGCTGTTAATTAACTTTTATTTATTTTTAGAACGATCTCATAGACTTTGGTCTACAGTCTAATCGTATATGGTCGGCTTGGCGAACCTCTGATGATGATTGTGTAGTTTACACTGCCTCACTTAACTCAGGCACTTGGACACCAGTAGTAAAAGAGTTAATATATGATACACAAGTAAGGATATGCAGGATATTATGCAAATCGTTTAATATAAGGGAATCGGTAAATTATCGTATCAAGAACAGTTGTGACGCTTCTCTATACAGTCCAGGTTATAATCAAAACCCGAATCATCGTTTATGACGAATCTGTTTACTACAAACATTGGAGCACATCCTAAAAAACTATAAAATTTTAGGGTCAAGATTTTCATAACCCCCGTATATATTATAGTTTAATTAAGGGAACATTACACTTTCTCGGTCGAAAATTTTAATAATTTTTATGGAATTGATAAATTAATAAAAAAAAATAAATTTACATAATTTTTTAAGTGATTTTTTGCCGGGGTTTTTTGTAGCCTCTTGGAAACCATTTTGAAAATTTTGATCTGCTGGCGTGCACAATTGCGGCTCATTAGAACGTCTGAAAAAAAAATATCCTTAGAAGAAGTATGACTATGGCCCAAGTATAGATTACGATTATTTTGTTTGAGCAAAAATTCACAAAATGGTGGACCTCTAAAGTTGGTGGTCTCGAAAATAGTATTTTTTTTCGTATAAAAATATATTAAAAATTGAAAAAAAATTAACCAATCTTTTTTATTCTAGTTTATACTGGGGCTGTTGTGTAGAAGAACATATTAAAATTTCAGTCCGATCGGTTAAATAGCCTTTAAGTTATCATGCACGCCGATTACAAAAAAGTTATCTTGAGAAAAACACGTTTAAAGTTTTGACAAACGAATTTTCACATATAAAATCTACTTATGTTCAGTCAGCTCACGTCTCCGTCGCAAACTTTGCACTTACTAATAATTAAAAATCGGATCAGTGCTCGGACCCAAATCAGAAGTTTTTACAATTTTTCCTGCAGATGTACTGGCAAAATTAGAATTATTTTCATCTGAAAATCGATTACCATAAAACTGTCTTTTACACGGTCTGTACTCTAGCTTTGAACTAAATTTCCCGTATTTTTTATCCATTTTGCACAATATTAGCCGAGACGTTTACTGAGTGATGTTAGCCCGGTGAGCGATATTTTCGAACTGAGCAGGCCAGCGTACCGTTTCTTTTGGAGCTAAAGTTTTGCCTCAGACTGAAAAGATATTATACCCATTATACTCTCCTTTAACTGCTTCTTTCTTATAATCACAAAAGTAGCAGCAGATCATCGACGCAGGTAGAGCAAAACCTTCGTAAATGACCGAAAGGTAAGTTGGCACGCCGCGCGGTCGATTTGGTCTACTTTACACCTCGCGCTATAATCGTCTGTAACTTCGAAAGTATTTGAAATTTTCCTCTGAAATTTTTAGAGAATATTATTGGAATATAATACTTTCCTATAGGATACATTCTAAAAAGTCGATTTTTCCCACCCAAGAAAGTGTAATGTTCCTTTAAATGCAATAACAAACAATTTTGCCATATTTGAATATTTTTTTAGGGTCCTCAAGCAGTAGCAGAATGCGATCCACGTCAAATATATTTGCAGCATTTGTTTCATCCTGGAAGATTTCCGCTGCATATCATTAACAAGTCTCTGGGGGTAAATATATATGAAATAGTATGTTACAGGAATTGGCGCTTTTAATTTGAAACAGATTATTTTTTAGGAAACTGTTCATTAAAAAGCTTTCTGTAGCAATATCGGTCAAAGAGGATCTACAATTTAACGTGGAATCCAAGCCACATGACCGGCAGATGATATTCTGTTTTTCCGATCTTGCTTTTTTTACTTCCCACCGGCCACGAACTTCGACAGGATGGCAATCTTAATACCTATGAACGTTTTTGAACGACTTCGGACCTGCCTCTCATTTAAGTGCGCTATCTACCTTCAACCAACAACATGTCGATAGTTTTCTTTCGGAATCGACTCCAATACTGGCGTTAAAAAATGTAGACAAGAGCTAAATCTCCTCGTCGAGATCCTCACAAAAAAGTAGGTTCAGAAGGCATTTAACATTGTTAAGCGTGGAGGACAATTTAACTTGTCCGGGTAGTCTGATGGATGAATAGACGCCGTCCTACTTCTTTTGCTCTTGCGAAACGCTGGTAAGACTTTAGTATAAGGTCTTCGATACCGGCGATTCAAGGAGGCCAGAAACCTCGCGTTAGGCGATATGTTGGCAACTTGCTAGAGGTTCTAAAAAGTTCAGTTGGACCCATGGTTGTTGGAGGAAATTATTCAGGGGTGGGCAAACGGGATCTCGCTGATCTGTTTCTGTTCAGTTTAAAAAGATTTCTTCATGTAAAAGGTGGCTCAAAAAAGTCTAGCAAACTAATCATGGCTTAGTTTTTTACTTCTCCTGTCTCCATTACTATTTTTTTTTGTAGATTTATAAAAAATCAAATCTTATGGGATCAGAAATCAACCTCACCTCAGTAGCAGCTTTAAAGCAGGCTATTTGTCTGGCAATCGAAAGTGAGATAAAGAATTGCTTTTCACGTGCCGAAGTCAGCGATGATGAATATCTAGAATATGCTGAATGGTAAGAAAAAATATCAAATAATGTTTGTTTCAATTAAGACCGTGTTAATTTCAAATTACTTTCCGACGTTTTGCATAAAATTACACGAGACGAAGTTTAACGATTCCTGAACATGTATCATGAATCGTAGGCGAAACATTGCAAAATTTATTCTAATTCGATTATTAAGGAGCTAGAAGCTGAAATAACCTTGCATGAAGGATAATCTGTCTGGATTCTAATGTAGTATCGATATTTATGAAATTAATTTGTAAATGTCCTTTTTAGTGTTCTGTATGGAACACTTATTAGATCACTTCAGTGTCTGTTTGTCGGTCTGTCTGTCCGTCCGCCTGTCTGTCCACAAAGTTGAAATTTGGCACGAATTGATGGCCTCATCAGAACCGTGTAGTTTTGAAAGATAAATTTTGACGTAAAGGGTTAGTTTTGGAGGGTAAAATCAGAAGCGAAAAAAAATTACCAGGTTATCGAATGGGGTGTCAAGTGAAAGCTTGTAAAATCACGATTTCAAAAGTATGTATACTGTTATACTTGCGCACACTTTTCTTTGTATTATTTTTAAAAAATTGTGAAAAATCGCTGCCCCCCCGCTCCTTATCTCGAAAATTACTGATGAACGAAAATTATCACGCGTTACCTTTAATTATTTATCTGGTTTGTAAAAAAGAAAGATTCAAAGTCATCAGTTTTCAGTAAAGATCGAAAAAAACCTTATTGAAAACCCATTTGGGGTGTGTTTTGTGAAGTCATTAATCATTTTATACCTCTGTAACAAAATTTTTTATCTTAATAGCAATCAACTTACGGAACATTCATTGTGCAAGTCCGACTTGCACTTGTCCGCCTATTTTAAAGAAAAGAAGAGTATATTTTATTGGTGGAGGTAAAACCGAGATTAATAACTATTTTTACTATTTATATAATTTTTTAGGTGCTGGCAAAAATTCTACTCATGTTGCATCCAGTACCACCAGGCCAGTTTAAGACCCTTAGGTTTGATGCTTCTCCCGCAAAGTTCCGGTGCCGCGTTACTTAAGAAAGCAACGATTTCGTTTCTAAGGCCCATGGAACCGTTGGAACATATGACTTTGTGCAGCGAGTATATGTATAAGGATCAGTTCGTCAATTTTTCTCTATTGGGAGATGGTAAAAATTATAAATAATTACACTGAAAACTTTATACTTGTTTAGTAGCTTTTATACCGTGACCGGAAGCAGTCTCGGACTGCTTCCATTTGTTATTACCGTTCTAGGAAACAAATAATGGAAATACTCTTGAGATGACTAATAGCAAACTATTTATTTATTGATTTTTTTGAACTTATAATATATATTTTATATCTACAGTCTTAGCCAAAACTATTTTCCACCTAACAGAAACTTAAAAACCTTAAAAATCTGTTAGAATATAACAAAATGAAAGACATGTTAAATTCTTCTTCTTTTTCTTTTTTATAAGCCACTGCTTCTCCACTGTAGGAGATAGGCCTCTTCAAGTTTCTTCCAGTTGTCTCTATCCTGTGCAAAATGACCTGCTGTTAACCTGATATCATCAGTCCATCTTTTCATTGGTCTTTCGACACATTATCTGCTCTCCTAAGGTCTCTATTTAAGTAATTCTGTTGTTCATCTACGATCATTCGTTCTAGCCACATTCCCCGCCCATTGCTACTTTAATTTTACCACTCTTTCACCGATATCTGTAATTCTTGTTCATCTGGTATCCCTGCTTTTAATGTGTTCTCGTAAACTAACGCCCAACATCTGTCTTTCCTTGGCCCGTTGAGTAACTTGAAGTCGACAAGGACTATTTTTTATAAGGGTCATGGTTTCCAGCCCATACGTACTTACTGGAAGAATGCACCTCTCAATACACTTTTCTTTTTAAGGTCATAGGGATATATCTGTTTTTTAGATTGAATCCCAGAAATGCGTTCCAGCTGAGACTAATTTGCCTTGATATTTCCGCGGTTTGATCGTCCTTATCCAATCTAATTTTACATCCCAAGTGTATATACTCTTCCACTCTCGATCTCTTCCTTGCCGATCTTAATTTTTATATTTTGTGGGCTTAGAAGCCTGGCTTTCTTGATGTTCATCTTGAGGCCAACTTTCTGTGAAGCTTGATTAAGTTGTTCTGTCATGATTTTGAGTTCTTCTAGATCTTCGCTAATCAGTACTACATCATCTGCGAGTCGCAACGGATGTAAATATATGCTATCGATTTTAATTCCCCTCTCTTCACACTCAAGACTTTTAAATACATCCTCCAAGGCCAGGGTAAACAATTTTGGTGAAATCGTGTCGCCCTGCGCCTCTCTTAATTTTTATGGGTTCTGCTTTTCGATCTTCATCTAATTTAATTATTAATGTAGCATTTTCATATATGAATTTTAGGAGTTCGGTATATCTTCAGACAATTCTGGCATGAGCCTAAGGACTGCATAATATTATATTCGGCCGCTTTTGCTCTTAAAAGGCGGAGCATCTGGATATGATCTACTGTTCCAGATTCCTTTCGAAAGCCGCCTGTTTGATTGGTTGGTTTATATGTGTTAAATTAGACTGGTATAAATACTATAAAATTCAGTATTTATTACAATTCCCTTTATTAGTGCTGCAGTTCTTTTTGATAATGAACAAATTAACTTTTTGCATTCTTCTTGGGAAATAACGTTCTCCTCTTCGAACAAGACATGTTTGAGGGTATCTTTTCATGTGCTTGAGTGTTCGATGATTTTTCCCTTCAAGATCGACCACACATGTTCTAAAGGATTGAGATCTAGTGACAGTGGGGATCAATCTATAATTTCCACGCTATTCTCCCGGAACAACTTCATTGTCGCTGCTGCTCCATGATTTACAGTGGGTACTATGTAATCTGAGTTATACGCCTCTCCTATCCGGCGCATTACGTAGCTAGCACCAGGAGTACTACAAACTAGGAGATAGAGAAAACAAACAGAGAAGAATATAAAAAGAACCTTTCGGGTTATTCATTTACTAAAGTAATAAACAATACATACCTCGAAGTTAGACTAGCCCGACCACACGATATTATCCAATCCTCCCAATTAAGAGATTTATGTTTCTGGGTCCATGCTAACTGCATCTTTTTATTCTCCAATAGCTGAGGGTGTTTTCTAGCTTTGCGGCCTTTGAGTCCAGCATTTTTCCATGGTTTGAGCAGAAATTTTCTTTCCAAAGGTCTTCCAGAAAATCAACACACTGCTTAGAAGACGTCTTTTTGCAATTTTTTAAAGAAGCGTGTATCTCTTCTCTCGCACTTGTGCGTTTACGACCACTCTTATATCAGTGTTTGGTCATTTTTAATGTTACGTACGAAAAGATCACTTATAAGATAACTTCGGTGTCTGTCCGTGCTTCCATCTGTTACACCCGATTTTCTCCGAAACTATTTGACATAAAAAGTTGAAATTTGATACTAATATAGGAATTGATGTGTAGTTTTAAAAGCTAAATTTTGACTTAAGGGGTTAGTTTTGTAGGGTGAAATCGGAAGTGAATTTTTTTTTTACCAGGTCACCGAGTGGGGGGCGAATGAAAGCTTGTAATATCACGAGTTCAAAAATATATAATGTAATACTTACTCACACTTTTCTTTGTATTATTTTTAAAAAATTCCGAAAAATCGCTATCTTCTCCTTTATCTCGAAAAGTACTGATCAAAAAATTTTGAAAAAATTCTGAAATATTCTTCACAGAGTGTATAATCAACGAAAATTATCACGAGTGCTTTACCTTTAATAATTTATTTGGTATATAAAAACAAAAATTTCAAGGTCATCAGTTTTCAGTAAAGATCCGTATAAAACTTTGTTGAAAACTCATTTGGAATGTCTTTTGTGAAGTCATCAATCATTTTATACCTCCGTAACAAAATTCTTTATTTTAAAAGCAATCAACATACGGAACACTAATTGCGGAAGTCCGACTTGCACTCCGGTTATTATTGCCTTTTTAAAACGATTTATAGTATATCTCACCGTACTATGTGGATATTTCATTATTTTTGCATTGTCTAATTTATTTTTTCCACTTTCAAAAAGAAGCTGCAATTTTATATGCTTTTCTAAATCTAATTCACACTTTTTGGCATTGTTATATAAAAATGCCCTTCATCTTTAGTGGAAATCACTAAAGATTATTAACAGCGTATACACTATGAGATGTCGAAGTAAACTAAATAATTACAAGAATAAATCAGGTCAACCATTGTTGACTTTCAAAAATTTTTTCTTTTGTTTCAATGGTATTCTTGATTTGGTTACTTTATTTGATGTGCTAATTCAGAGAAATAAACTTATGGGGGTTACCTACACCTGGGCGCTGCAAAAAGTTTGTATATTTAAAAAAAAATATTTTAAAGGTTATTAAGTGATAATACAAAACGATGACAATTATATATTTTTATTATTGTAATGTTAACGTTATGTTTTATCAGGTTAAATTGACCACTGATAAAAACTATGGCGCCTCCTCGTCTGCAGGATAACTTCACAAAAAATAATCTCATCTGCAAAAATAAAAATTAATCTTGTAAAATAATATAGTTAAAAATTTTCGAAGGGGTTTTCTTTTCAGAAATAAAAAATTTATGGTGTTTCAAACTTTGGTATGCAGTTTTCGACCAAAAAATTTATGTTTAATTATTTGTAAAAAAATGTCTATTAGAAAAATTAAAAAACCTCTCGACATTTTGTAGTAATTAAGATTTAAAATAACCGGTCAAGTGCAAGTTGAGTTTGCGTAATTAGTGTACTGTACAAAAACTGTAGAAATTACATCAAGTCCTTACAAAAATATGTTAAATGAAGAATCATCACCAACCAAACCAACGAAAAATACAACTATAATAAAACCGGCCGAGTGCAAGTAGAACTTACGCAATTAGTGTTCCGTATGCCGATTCCTTTTAAAATAAAAAATATTGTTACGGAGGTATAAAATGATCAATGACTTCACAAACACACACACCCCAAATCAACGAAATTTGTTTCCGATCTGTACTGAAAACTTATGACCTTGAAATTTTTATTTTTTTTATACCAGATAAATTTTAAAGATAATACTCGGATAATTTCCGTTCAATCTACACCCTGTGGAGAATATTCTAGAATTTTCTCAAAATTTTTTAATCAATGCTTTTCGAGATAAGGAGGGGACAGCGATTTTTCGCGATTTTTTAAAAATAATACAAAGAAAAATGTGCCCAAGTATTACATCTATAATATATATAAAATGCAACGTCTGTCTGTCTGTTTGTCCGCCTGTTAGTGCGCTTATCACTGAAGAACCACTTATCAGATTTAGGTGCTTTTTTCTTTAAAACATACATATGTTCTCTGACCAGGTTATAGGCTATATTTTATTACGTTAGGTAACATAAGGAATAAGCAGTTTTCGATAATAATGAATCAAGTCGGAAAAAAGTTTGCTGCTAGCGTGTTCTCTTGAAATACACTGCCTAAACCATTAAATATGAAACAATACCATGTACCAAAGAATATAATATATATAAAAAGCAACGTCTCTCTGTCTGTCTGTCTGTCTATCCGTTAGTGCGCCTTTCACTCGAGAACCACTTATCCGATTTACGAGTTTTTTTTTTAATTCACACACATATTCTCTGGCCAGGTTATCTATAATCTTATATAATATATATAAAATGCAACGACTCTCTGTCTATCTGCCTGTCTGTCTACGTGTCCGTTAGTGCGCTTATCACACGAGAACCACTTATCCAATTTACCTGTTTTTTTTTTTTAAACATACATATGTTCTCTAGCCAGGTTATAGGATATATTTTATTACCCTAAGTAATACGAGCAGTGACGATTATAGTAAATGAAGTTCACGCAAGCGGAGCCGCGGGCACGGCTAGTTACATATATTTTTGAACTCGTGTTTTTACAAACTTGCATTTGACACACCACTCGATGATCTGATAAAAAAAATTTCCACTTCCGATTTCACCCCCCAAAACTAACCCATTAAATTAAAATCGTACTTTCAAAACTACACGGCTTTGATGAGGCCTTCAATTCCTATATTAGTACTAAATTTTAACTTTTTATGTCAAATAGTTTCGGAAAAAATCGAGTGTGACAGACGGACAGACACCAAAGTGATCTTATAAGTGCTTCGTACGGAATATAAAAAAAAAGTTAAAAAATATTAAAAATTGACTGAGTAATATTGCAAACAGTGTCTGAAAACAGGTAGCGGTCCCAATCCGACGCCAGGTCACATTTAATGCTATAACTTTGCAATAGAATGTAATTTTCTTAATTTTTTTTTTTTTAATAATTCTTAGAAGTATAGAGAACAAAAATCCGTAAAAAAAAATCTTTATGAAAATTCGAGGTGTATGTAACCTCTTAATTGCGCTGAGAAATAAGAAAAATGTAGTTTCTTAGAACTGAACGGAGTGGCAAACACTTTTGGCCAAGGCTGTATTTCTGTTTTTTTTTAGAAGAGGAACTTATAGACGACGTGCTGGTCCTTTTCGAGGTTATAGTCTACTTGGATAAACAATTAAGCTATACGTTTAAAAACGCCTTTGAAACTGAGCTTGGGAATTCCTTAAAGCCGGACGTTGTCATAGCTGATTTATTAGAAACTCTAAAAACGGAAATGGAACGAGAGGTAAATATATATATATGCAGTCTTCTATCCCGTATGAAATGTGGTGGCCTCTGATACGTCCTACCTAACTTGCTGCCAGTTCGATCCATCCAGAGCTTCATCTATAAGGTCATGCCTTGATCTTCCTGTTAATGATTTTAGCTGATCTATAAACCTTGTCGGTGATCGACCGTCTTGTCTCCTACCCTCCACTTTACCTTGGATGATCAGCTTTTCTAGATTTTCTGGGCCTTTTCTCATAACGTGTCCAAAATATTTGAGGGTTCTAAGTTGGATCATACTGGATAGTCTTCTTTTCATGTCTAATTCTCTTAAAATAGACATATTTGTTCTGTGTCGGTCCCATGTAATATTAAGCATTTTTCTCCAGCAAAACATTTCTGTTGCTTCTTTCCCTTTGCCTCAATCTCCAAACTTCGCACCCGTACAACAGTATTAGAAAAATCAGACACACTTTAACTTGTTTGGAGATTTTTTTGTCCTTCTAGAGTATATTCAGCTTTCGAACTGCTACCTTGTCATTTCACACTGTCTTCCTATTTCCGCTTCGGTGGTGCCTTTACTCGTAATTGTGGATCCCAAATAGATATACGCATTAACAACTTTAAAACGATCTAGTTGTTGTACATTTGGTCTGTTGTTATTATCTCGGTCGATGGTCATTTTTTTTGTTGTCGATGTGTTCATTTCAAGGCCGAAATTTCTACTTTCTTCTTCATAAAGTCCGAATGAGGTCCAGAATTTTGTCCTCGCTACTATCTAGGAGGACAGTACCATTAGCGAAGCGAAGATTATTTTCTGTCCGTTGATGGAAATTCCATAGTCAACGTCTTCCATCACTTTCCTCATGATGCATTTTCCATAGATATTCAAAAGTTGTGGAAATAATATGCAGCCCTGTCTTACGCCTCGTTTGGGTTGAAACTCTCTATAAGTTAATTATGAGGGTGATCAGGTGCTGAGGTACTCCAACTTCGTTTAGAACCAACCACAATTTATTTTCCTTAACTCTATCAAAAGCCTTCTTGTAATCTATGAAACATATATACATTAGAATGCTAAATTCTCTAGACTTTTATTGATGATTTGTAATAATATTTTACTGTCATGCTATATTAACGTGATTGTTCGGTAGTTGTCGCGTTTGTATATATATATATATATATATATATATATATATATATATATATATATATATATATATATATATATATATATACAGTCCCTGGCCAAATTATTAGACGCACTGCAAGATTTCATGTAAAATATTAATTACCGAGTGATATTGTACCGTTTTATTATTTTAAATTGATTTGTTTTTTATTTTTATATTATCCAATCAATTACCTATTTATTTGACCTAAATAAAATAGCATTAATTTAGAAAAGCATAAGTTTATTAAGTTTTAAAGAAAAGTGAAATTAATGTTAGTAAAAGTCAATATTTAGTTGAGCCACCTTTAGCCGCTATCAAAGCTTTAATTCTGCGCGGCATGCTATCAATGCAAGATTGTACTGTCTCCTGCATTGAATAATCTTTTCTAGGAGCTGGGTTTTGTTGGTAATCATATCTTTAGCCACTTCTCTTTTCATCAGCTCCCACACATTTTCAATGGGGCCAATCCAACAGAGGGATATTTTTTTCTGCCAAAAAAGCTTTAACAGACCGAGCAGTGTGGCAGGGAGCTCCATCTTGCATGAAAGTGAATGGTTCCCCATTTGGAAACCATTCTCTGAGCTGCGGAATCAACCGATTTTATAATACTTCTTTGTACTGATCTTGCCTCATTATTCCTTTGACGACGTACAGACGTCCAGTGCCCTTGCCGCTGATGACTGACCAAATCATCACTTTGGTGGGATGTTTAACCGTCGGGACGACACAATCAGGATGAAACTTTTCTCCATGACGACGACGCACATACTGAGCTTTATTCTGCAAAATTTCGAATGTGCTTTCGTCACTGAAGCAGACCTGTCAAAAATAGGAAAAATATATAAACTTCCATGTTTATTTGCTTTATTTAACTGAAAATGATAATAATGTATCAATTATTGATTAAATTGCTGTATCTTACCGATCTCCAGAAGTCCACATCTTTGTCTTGCCATTGTTTGGCCCACTTCAGGCGCTTTGCTTTCATTGCAGCTGTTAACTTGGGCTTCCTGGCGGGGCGACAGGCCTTAAAATCTAATTCTTTCAATTTTCTTCGAACAGTGCGCTCAGAAGCATTTACGCTAGCATCCTGGAGTTGTGATTTTATTACCTTTGTGGTAGCAAATCTGTTTTCTACACAAATTTTCTTCAAACATCTCTCTGACCGTGGAGTGAAAATTGTTTTCTACCGCATCTTTTCTTTCTTTTCGGGCTTAATTCCTTCCCTGACTCAATTTTCTTTTTTATGCGTCGTACACTAGCTTCAGAAACCTCCAATCTTCGTGATATTTCTCGGTTTGTAAATGTTTTCGCAATCACAAGGGCCTTCACTTCAGCTTTTTTACGTGGTGAAAGATCGCCTTTTCTACCCATAATGAAAATAGTCCAATTACTTTTTTAAAACACTGCATACAAAATAAACTAATAACTGAGTAGTATAAAACTGTTAAACAAACAATCACAGTCCATAAAGCCACAGAAACACGTCCGTACCTGACTCGATTCCGGTCGCGACTGATACAGGTTTGTACTTCTTTACATTCATGTATCACTTTGGCAACACAATGTTGTCATATGTTAAAAATAAATACAAATATGTAGTCTACAACAATTCTTTTAAATAAAAATCATTAATATTGTAGTTTAAATATACCATTATTGCATAAAAACTCTTAAGAAACATAAAATTACTAAAAAAAAATACAGTGCGTCTAATAATTTGGCCAGGGACTGTATATATATATATATATATATATATATATATATATATATATATATATATATATATATATATATATATATATATATATATATATATATATATATATATATATATATATATATATATATATATATATATATATATATATATATATATATATATATATATATATATATATATATATATATATTTAATATATAAATTTAATATATACTATATGGGTTGAAAAGTCCCTAGACTTTTAAAAAAAAAAATTGCCAAAAATCGATTTTATTCTTCAACATAGTTTCCTTCAAGAGTGATACACAATAAATGACCATCATAACGTAGATGACGGTTGGTTAAAAATAAAAACAAATGTATTAGAAGTTGCATGTGAGGCATTAGGGACTAAAACTCGATAAAAATAAAAAACGGAGAACAAAAACACCATGGTGGAACTACTAAAATATGAGGGACACTCTCTAGTTAAACAACTCCAGACACTTATACAGAGAATTATAAGATCGAATAGAATCCCAGATGAACGGAGAACAGCGACAAACCATCAATAGATTTGTTGATATATCTTCGCTACAGTGTGTTAAAAATGCGTTTTTCGTCTTATAAAAAGTAGCTACTAGGATTGAGAATGTTACAACAGAAGTTACTTAATCTAGTAGTATCCATTCTATAGTTAATTGAAGATTTATCTGTGCAGAAATCAAAGAGAAATTCCATGAAAAGAAAGAAAGCCATCTAAAGTACAAGTCAATCAGACAGACAGATGAAGCCTACCAAAGGTATAAAAGAATACGAACAGAAACCCACAAATTGGTAAGAAGAACAAAAACGGAATACTGGGAGAGATACACAAAAAAAATTAGAATCAGACTGATCAACAAAAACAAATTTGGAGATTCATAAGACAGCCGAGAACCGAGGTGGAAGAACTAATAGAGTATACACACGTGAAGAAAGGAACGTGGGTAACATATCTTAATTATATAAAAGGAAACAGAGTATCACTCTACTACAAATGCCAGAGATAACGATGAACGAAGAAACATATATAATGGAAGAAGACATAATAGAAGCACTGGAAAAATTAAAGAACCGTAAATCTCTCGACGAAGACCAAATAGCTAATGAACTACTAAAATATGAGGGACACTCTCTAGTTAAACAACTCCAGACACTTATACAGAGGATTATAAGATCGAATAGAATCCCAGATGAACGGAGAACAGCGACAAACCATCAATAGATTTGTTGATATATCTTCGCTACAGTGTGTTAAAAATGCGTTTTTCGTCTTATAAAAAGTAGCTACTAGGATTCAGAATGTTACAACAGAAGTTACTTAATCTAGTAGTATCCATTCTATAGTTAATTGAAGATTTATCTTTATTGATGTGGCTCATCTCAAGGAATAAGCGTATCTTTTAATCCGATTCACGCTCCAATATTTTATCATTCTCAAAATCAAAACAATGTCCAGTACTCAAATGGTGATCAACCACAGCACAAGATTTTTTTTTCTTTGAACAATCGCTCCTGTGTTGGGTCATCCTTTGTTGTGATGTTTGTCCAACGTACGTGGAGGGGCAATTTAAACATGACAATTTATAGATCGTGTTAATACAATATGGTACAGGTGTTTTTTGTTTAACGTGGCTGAACAATTAATAGTTATTTAAGAGATTATATTTTGCTAAGGGATATTCTTTAAATATTGTTATGGTTTTATCCGTCAGGCCTTTTATGAAGAGTAACTTTCTATATTTTATGTTATTGGGGGTGTCCTCTGTTGGTCCATCGTAACAGCAGGTATTAAATATAAGTTTTTTGAGTATATGCCAAGGGTAACCATTTTATTCATAAAGATCGACAATAATTTCTTCAAGTTCTTTTGGTGAAAACTGCTATCACTAATGTTAGTTATTCTATTTCGCATTGCTATTACCGTATTGAACCTCTGCTTTTTCGGGTGATTGGAATAATAGTTAAGAAATCTACCAGATGCAGTTGGCTTCTGGTACCAATCCAAAACAATACTAATTTCATAGCTTCTTATAACCTTTGTGTCGAAAAAGGGAACACTGCGGCAGTTACAATCGTGAATTGTAATCTATTGTTCACCGAATTGAAAACGTCCAGTGTCACCTGAACGGAATCTTCTGGCACCGAACAAATAATGTCATCAACATATTTGTAGATGAACGGGAATTCGAATGGTAATTTTGGAATTATAGTATCTAAAACAAAATCCAATACTATGGTGGCCACAATGGGACCAATGGGAGACCCCATGGGAGTTCCAAAAATCTGTCTATAAAACACCATTAAATCCAAAATAAGTGCTGTCAAACACAAAGGTGATTAACTTTAAGAAATTTTCTTTGGACAATGTCGTGTGTGTTTTTATTCGATCCCATTCACATTGTTGTCACACCTGAACAACCAATTCCAGAGGAATGGTAGTGAACAAGGATATCACATCAAACCAAATTAGGACATAATTATCTGGTAATGTCATGTTCACCATTAGGTCAACAAATGTGAAGGTATCGGTAATGTTGTAATTCGTTCGTTCTCCAAGTGCCGCTTTCAAAATGTTGGATAAATATTTTGAAATATCATATGTGGGTGCATTTATGCAGCTTACAATTGGTCTTAACGGAACACCTACTTTATGCACCTTAGGCACACAATACAATTTCGGAAAAGACGAATTATATAAGTTCACTTCCTCAACCTCTTGTTCAGATATTTCTTTTTTAAGTTTTAAGCTTTTTATTAGGTTATTGTATTTTGTTTGGACTGTAGTTGGATCACGTTCCACTCTAACGTAAGTGGACTCGTCAAGTAAGAGAGTTTTAGTTTTTTCAATATAGGCTGCCTTGTTCATCGCTACAGTACAACCTCCCTTATCTGCTTGTAGGATGTAGAGGTCGGGATGTTCTTTTAAAAAATGGTTGGTTTCTTTGAAGATTGTATATAATTTTGGCGGATTTTTGTCAACATGTGAATTGTGCAAATAATTTGTCACCACGTTTATTACTTTTGCCCTTAATTCATCAGTGATCTTTTCTACGTCTGCTAAAAAATGACAACCCTGACATCTTTCTTTAGTCCAAGAGATAACAGATTTTTAATTTTTACCGGTACGTCAACTGTAGAGATATTCCTAAACCAGTTAGTATTATCTAGAAACATTACCTCATCACAAAACGGCAACATCTCTATCAATCTGTTGTATTTTTAGTATTATTCAGTTTTATATTATTAAAAAACTTGTTAAAACTACGTTTTAACCTGTGGTTATACTCAACTAAAATATCGTCAGGAATTATCTCTTAATTGCATGACTATCATACAAATAAGACGCTAAATCCTTGAAATGGTGTAACAGGTAATTTGAATTTCCATAGACAATATCTTAAACCCTAATTTATCTATAAAGTTTTTTACCCTATTAGCAATATTATTATTAAATCCTACAAATAGCAGTCCTTGTACATTTCTAACTTCGTGCACGATATGCCTAGGTAAAATCCCCATTCTTCTGCATCTCAATAAAAATATTCGTCTCTTATATATATATATATATATATATATATATATATATATATATATATATATATATATATATATATATATATATATAAATAAAACTTATTAAAATACAATTTGAGAAAATATTTAGCTCCTAAGATAAACGTTACATCATATAATTCTCCACACTGAATATAAAAAAAATTACTTTTAACATTTATATGTTTACCTGTGTCGCCCTGTTAATGTTAATTAGCATGAGTATTATTTCTATATATCCATGACTCTTGTCATTAATTATTGCGACAATCATTTCAATAGTTTTAACTGATAATTATTACAAACACATACATATATCAGTCAATTACACGTTAAAAAATATGGAACAATGTGATTATGAAACGATTCGGCACATCAGTCATTCAGTTCTTTATATTCTGTACAATAATACACAATTTTTTATGTTCTATATAATAATTACTATTAAGTGTGTAATATTTTACTATAGTTACTTAAACGACCGAATAAAAATATCTTCTATTACTGGCTAGCTGATGACAGCACGATTATTTCTTCATTTGTCTTGAACGTTGAACACCAAATTCTGACAAACATATTCTCTAAATAGTTACTTTCGACAGAGCAGATGTGCCATTTTTAGGTTCTGGCTGTATTTTTCCCATCAAAAAGCAATGTTTAATCAACGCACGAAATTCTTTTAATTCCATCGTTTTGCAAAAATCAAAAGTAGCGTCACTCAAAACAGCTGTAACTCGCAAGCTAATAGACAAATTGTCATGAAAATTTTACACCAATCATCAGACAGTTAACACTAACTGAGCATACGGGTTTTTTATTTGTGCTGCCATCTCTTCGAAAGTCTCGAGACTTTTCATCCTACGTAGTAATATATAGAGTGAAAATTCGTAAAATCCAAAAACAATGATTTATTTTAATACTACATACACACAGTGAGCAAGCTCTGAAATATTTTCAGTTGATGATTATTATAATTATTATAAACAATACAAATGTTGGGTTAATTTTTTATTAAAAAATTCATAACTCGGAAACTATTTTTTTATGAAAAGACCAAAATGGCCAGAAACATACAATTTTTTTAATGACAAAAAAATCACTTTATTATAAACAAATTGGAATTTAATAAGGTTCTTAACCACTTATCGACAATAGGTTTGATTCCGTAGATGCACCAATGTTTTCTGCAGAAAATGAAAAAAAAAAAAATCTTTCGGCCCTCATTTGACCTTCAAATTACGTTAGTTTTTATGAGCGAAGGCGTGGTGGAACGTAGTGTTATTAGACGCAATTATAATTCAAAATAATCGCATGTTTATATAAATAACCAACCAAAATGGTTAACCAACACAGTAATTCTTTAATTAGAACTCCTTTAATTTCATGGGAAAGTCCGAGAGATGGCACCACCGGCGCGTATCGAGGTCATGTTTAGTTAGTAGCATCTCTTGAATGAACGCACACCAAGTTTCAGCCATATTGGTCTATTTCTTTGTGTTTGGCATTCGTGTGAATCAAGGAAGTCGAATGATTTTCAAGAAATGGACGAAAAAGAATTTTGTGTGGTGATTAAACATTACTTTATGAAAGGCAAAACGCCTCAGGAGACTAAAGAGAAGCTTGATAAACATTATGATGACTCTGCACCTTCGATTAGAACAGTTTATAAGTGGTTTCAAAATTTTCGGACTGGCCATATGGGCACAAGTGACGCTGAACGTTCTGGACGGCCTGTGGAGGTTACGACTCCAGAAATCATTGATCAAATCCATGATATGGTGATGGATGACAGAAGAGTTAAGTTGCGTGAGATTGCTAGTGCTGTGGGCATCTCGACTGAACGGGTACATAATATTTTGCATAAACATTTGGACATGAGAAAGCTATCCGCAAGATGGGTGCCGCGATTGCTCACGCTTGACCAAAAACGGAATCGTGTGAAGTGTTGCAAGGATGGTTTGCAGCTGTTCCAGAAGAATCCGGAGGACTTTAAGCGGCGTTTCGTTACTGTGGATGAAACATGGATACATTACTATACTCCTGAGACCAAACAACAATCTAAACAATGGGTTACCAAGGGGGAATCTGCACCAAAAAAGGCGAAGACCGTTCCTTCGGCCGGAAAGATTATGGCGACTGTCTTTTGGGATTCGCAAGGGATAATCCTCATCGACTATCTGGAAAAGGGTAAAACTATTACAGGTGAATATTATTCATCGTTATTGGACCGTTTGAAAACCGAGCTGCAAGAAAAACGCCCGCGATTGGCCTACAAGAAAGTCCTTTTTCATCACGACAACGCACCAGCACACACCTCAGCAGTTGTGGTCGCAAAATTAATGGAAATAGGATTCCAACTCGTTTCACATCCCCCCTATTCTCCAGACTTGGCTCCCTCGGACTACTATTTGTTCCCCAATTTGAAGAAATGGCTGGCGGGACAAAGATTTTATTCAAACGAGGAGGTGATTGCAGACACTAATGGATATTTTGCAGACTTGGACAAATCCTATTATTCGGAAGGGATCAACAAACTAGAACATCGTTGGACGAAGTGTATAAGCCTAAAAGGAGACTATGTCGAAAAATAAAAAAGGTTTACCCCAAACACATAAGTAGTTTTTATTTTTGCACGGACTTTTCAAACCAGCCTCGTACACTTTTTAGGAAACCTTCAACAAAAAAATCTATAGTAATTGGGAAATCTTACCATAATGTTAAATTAATGGGTTACATATGTATGTATATATATATATATATATATATATATATATATATATATATATATATATATATATATATATATATATATATATATATATATATATATATATATATATATATATATATATATATATATATATATATATATATATATATATATATATATATATATACATATATATATATATATATATATATATATATATATATATATATATATATATATATAAAATAACCAAAAAATCGCACTCGAGATCTAATAAAAAAAAATCGATATAAAAGCAAAAAAAACATGTTTTTTTTAGAAAATCTTTAAACTTCAATATCTCGAAAACGGTTAAGTTTAGGACATCATGTCATAGAGTCAAATCGGTCAGAAACGACCTAAACTATAACGTCCTTAATTATCTAGGACGACTTTCCCTGTAACCCTGTATATATATATATATATATATATATATATATATATATATATATATATATATATATATATATATATATATATATAAAGGGTGATTCATTTAGAGGTACTTTTTGTGATGGGGATTTAATTGCGCATGCGTCGTGTCAACTGAAGTGGCATTCCTGTTCAGTAGTGTTTGACAATTCATAATGGAAAGACTTAGCCCGGCACAGCGTCTACAAATTGTTCAACTTTATTACGAAAATGAGCGTTCTACGAGGAATGTGTATCGGGCGCTTAGAGCAACTTATGGTCCATATAATCGGCCTACCGAACGCACAATTCGCTCTACCATCAATAAGTTTGAGACCCAATTTTCATTATTGGATAATGCTCGACCGAATAGACCACATCCAGCACGTAGTGAAGAAAATATAGGGGCGGTAGCGGAGAGTGTACGCGAAGACCGTGAAGTGTCGTTCGTCGCCGTTCTCACCAGCTTGGCCTGTCATATTCAACAACTGGGCGTATTTTACGTAAGGATCTTTCTTTAAAAGCATACAAAATTCAACTAGTGCAACAACTGAAGCCGACCGACCTTCCGAATCGTTTCCGTTTTAGTCGTTGGGCTCTTGACAAGCTTGCAGAAGATCCACTGTTTTCGAGAAAAATTTTGTACACTGATGAGGCCCATTTTTGGCGTAATGGGTTCGTGAATAAACAAAATGCCCGTATTTGGGGTGATGAATAACCTGAAGAGGTTCAAGAGCTGCCATTAAATCCAGAAAAAACAACTGTTTGGTGTGGTTTATGGGCCGGTGGAATAATCGGTCCATATTTCTTCAAAACAGAGGCCGGTCGGAATGTTACTGTGAATGGTGACCGTTATCGCGCCATGATAACAGACTATTTGATGCCAGAAATTGAAGCCCGTGGTTCGCGACGAAATTTGGTTCCAACAAGATGGCGCCACTTGCCATACAGCCCGTGAAACCATGGCTTTACTGCGAGAGCAATTCGGCGAACAGATCATTTCACGCTTTGGACCAATGAATTGGCCGGCTAGATCATGTGACATCACACCTCTTGACTTTTTCCTTTGGGGCTATGTAAAGTCCAAAGTCTACATGGATAAGCCAGCTACAATTGAGGCATTGGAGGCCAATATTACTCGAGTCATTGGCCAAATACCACTCGAAATACTCACACGCGTCATTGAAAATTGGAACTTCAGAATGGACGTTGTTAACCGTAGTCGCGGACAACATTTGAAAGAAATTATCTTTAAGAAATAATTGTAAAGAATGGTTCTTTTATATGATAATAAAGATTATAAAATAAAATTGTTTTTATTCATTTTTTTTTATTTAAAAAAAAGTACCTCTAAATGAATCACCCTTTATATATATATATATATATATATATATATATATATATATATATATATATATATATATATATAAATATAAATATATATTTTTATATATATATATATTTTTATATATATATATATATAAAATATATATACCTATAATATAGAATAGATTTATAGATATATATATATATATATATATATATATATATATATATATATATATATATATATATATATATATATATATATATATAGATATATATATATATATATATATATATATATATATATATATATATATATATATATATATATATATATATATAGAGATATATATATATATATATATATATATATATATATATATATATATATGTATATATATATATATATATATATATAGATATATATATATATATATATATATATATATATATATATATATATATATATATATAAAAATATATATATATATATATAAATATATATATATATATATATATATATATATATATATATATAAATATATATATATATATATATATAAATATATATATATATATATATATATATATATAAATATATATATAATATATATATATATATATATATATATATATATATATATATATATATATATATATATATATATAAATATATATATAAATAAATATATATATATATATATATATATATATATATATATATATATATATATATATATATATATATAGATAGATAGATAGATAGATTAGATAACTCTGAAATACGAAATACTGTTGATAATTTACCTTTCTGTTTTATTTGCCTTCTGTTCTTGTATAAAAATTCACTTGATGCCACCATTCCAGATTACTTTACGCTTTTTCACCAACGCAGGTCTACGAATGCTGTAGAATCGTTAAGTGATTTAGATTCACTCGACTTTCGTCAATGGAATGCAGTAACCATACTGTAGTATGCAAACGATATTAAATAAGATGTTTTGTATATGTCATTAAACTTTTGATATCATTTTTCCTAGTATAACACCATATGCGACCAAATAACGAATATGCTGAATCAATGTACAGATTTATACAGAGCAATCCATAAGGTATTGGAACTGTTAAGACAAGATAGTACTCCGGCAAATCCGGACAGAGAAATCAACCAGGAGGCACTGCATTATTTCAGTAGTGCATTTGGTGTGTCGTTCGTTTCTGCTTGTTTGAGGCAGCAATGTCAAAATAGGTAAGAAATTTTATATTCGTTTATTATTTCCTACGCTAAAGTATTGTATTCGTGAAAAAAATACTCTCCGCGATTTTTCTATTTCTTCCCGTTTTAGGGTCCCTAGATTACGAGAAACAGTTTCTCATTTCTGGCTGTTTATCTGACTGTTGGCGCTATAACTCTCGAACACTGTGAGATATCGATTTCAAATTCGATGCGCATCAAATTCCCGAAGTAGGAATGGAACGTATAGATTTTGAGCGATATCGTTTCTATACTATTTGAAAGTGATAGAAATATATAATCTAGAATTATGCAAATTAGCATCAAGCAGTAGTAAGGGCCCTGAGTTTTACCTACATTTTACCTGTAATGCAGCAGTTCAACAACTTTATCGGAATACCATCTGGCATCAGTCTAGTATTCGCAATCGCTTATGTGTGAATGCAATAGAAAAACTACCCTTTTTCTTTATTGGTTGACTATTTGGCATAGAAAGTTGAAATTTGACACTATTATAGAAATTGATGTCCTCATCAGAGCCGTGTAGTTTTGAAAATTAAATTTTGACTTAAGGGGTTAGTTTTGGGAAGTGAAATCGGAATGAAAAAAAATTACCTGCTGAAAACAAGGGTTCAAAAAGTATAATCTTGAAAAGTACTGATCAAGAAATTTTGATAAAATTCTGGAATATTCGTCATAAGTTGTAGATTGAACGAAAATTATCACAAGTGCATTACCTTTGAAAATTTATCTGGTGTATAAAAAAACAAAAATTTCAAAATCATCAGCCTTCAACAAAGATCGGAAACAAACTTTATTGAAAACTTTACTTCACTTTAAACCTCCATAACAAAATTTTTTATTTTAAAAGCATGCAGCGTACGGAACACTAATTGCGCAAGTCCTACTTGCACTCGGCCGGTTTTATTTTAGGTATTTCTCCTCGGTTTGATTGGTGATGATTCTTCTTTCAACAGATTTTTGTAAGGATTTGATGTAATTTCCTCAGTTTTTGTACAGTATTTTTCGTAGTATTGGACAGATTTAATTTTTTTTTAACTTTAGAGTTAAATCCGGAAATTGACGGTACACTGTTTGAATGTGGCATAGGAGAGTCTTTTAAGGTCGACGTGCTTCAGTTTGTTTTTATTTGCATTTATACTTTCAGCTGCTTTAAACAAATGTCCGGGAAAGACTTTTTGTCCAAGGGTCAAACTCCAGCCGCTTTAAATCCGTTCATTAATGGTAACAGTTCTTTTTTAAGCTTCTGTAAATAAACTTGCAACTTGACAGATATTGCGTTACTTGACGCCCTGGCTATGTCCTCGACCATTTTTCTGTTGCTTGAATATAATAACTGCTTATAGGTTTAAAAAAAAGGCGCGTCCAGTGGCAGAAGCCGGTGAGTAGTAAGACCTGGCAGTTGTAACATTAGCCTTTGCTATATTCAACGCTTCTAGGTTCTGCTAATGCTTTGTATTTTCACCAAGCACTAATAACACTATATTTTCAGGGGTTAGCTTTAAGAAGCTTATGAATGATTTTGCAAATAAATTTCAGTTAATATAGCCAGTGCTGGAATGGTTACAGCACCCTCAGAAGATGTGCCATTCCTCAATTCAGGATTTTGTCTCATTCTTTTGAATATAAGCATTGGTGGCACATACTGTCCAGGCACACTAGCACAACACAAGGCCTATTTTCCCGCTTGTGATTGCGCCGATTCGTTTCTTCCTTTTTAATCCTAAAACTTTTTTTATTTTTTCTGAACGGTGGAAAATCCACTTTCATCAACGTTAAATATTTTTGTAGACGAAAATGTATTTTTCGATTTCCCTACTCTCTACTTTGAAAAAATCACCTATTAAGGGGCAATAATCGGTTGTTCTTCGGCCTCCCGAGAGGAATTATTTCTTTTCAACATCAGTATTTCATAGGTGGGTTAAATTTAGAAATAATTTGGTAAAAAAGGAGCTTTTTCCCTTTTTTGAATTTCTCAAAAATTTTCGAATTTGAAAAAAAAAAGTATTGAATGTGCTTCTACATGACCCTACGAATATTTCATTTCAATATATGCATTGAATTTCATAACACCCTGTATATATATATATATATATATATATATATATATATATATATATATATATATATATAAGCTAAATATATCAGTTATAAACTGGTTTCCCACCGAATCAATCATCATTTAAGATCTTAATGTCTGCGGAAAGACAAGTGGACAATAGTTCCATAAGTTGCAACCCTGTCCTATATACTAAATGGATGGCCTTACTCTTTTGTAGGACAACCCGCTTAGGTTACACTGACAGTATTGCCAATAATATTCATTAATTTTAATAGCTGTTTATGTAAAACTTATTAAAATACACATTTAGACAACAGCTCTTCATCATAAGTATATTATTTCTAATGATATTGTGAAAGCCGCTGCACCAAGAAATATTTAAAATTTTGGAAAAGTAGCTATACTATACAGAATTTTTAGTAGTCGATGTAACATAATCAACCAGTTTTAAGGGCACGTTAGATAACACAGGTCAACATTTGATCTAAAAAAAAACACTCGGAGCGGTATGGTCCTTATGGGGTTTTTGGGGTCGCTGATTACGATGAGCGGGTTGGTTAACCTTCATCACATCAGATTCAAGGTCATTTGAAGGTCAAATAGAGAAAAAACCGTAGGAAAAATCTGAAAAAATTCATGCGTATGTTTTTGAGGTCCCTGAGTCCGAACCTGTAGTTTGTTTGACCTTACGCCTTTTCCCAGAGGTCATTTGAAGGTCAAATAGAGAAAAAACCGTAGGAAAAATCTGAAAAATTTCATGCGTATGTTTTTGAGGTCCCTGAGTCCGAATCCGTAGTTTGTTTGACCTTACGCCTTTTCCCAGAGGTCATTTCAAGGTCAAATAGAGAAAAAATCGTGGAAAAAAATCTGAAAAAATTCATCTATTATTTTTTTAGATCATTCAGTTCAAATCCTGCATGATCTTATGCTCAAAAGATGTACGGTGGTCATTTTAAGTATCTTTGTATATATATGTTTGGAGTTTTACTTTGACAATAAAATGCTTTTTCATTCCTCGCGAAATTATTTATTCTCTTCTTTTTTATAAATTTAGCTCAGTCTCGCTTTAAACTCCAGTATTAAGGTGTAGTTGCACCCAGGGCACCTCCACGTGGTGACGGTGGGCAACGGAGTTGTCTCACTATCCGGCGAAGTCCCTGGGTTACGGCGTTTATGCCGTCATGGCAACTACTCCTAAAAAATTACGAGACAGGGCCCCGGAAACACAGAATCGGCGGCTGGTCAGGGTGGGAAAGCGGGCCCGCAGGCGTCGTCATCATGCGACCGTAGCTCTACATTGGTGAGAAACTTGGCCTCTGTAGAGTCAAATGCTACAAGAAATTTGTCATGTTCCATTAAACTCGACAATTTTTGTGTTGTTTGTGGGGAGACACAAAAGAAATTCATGTTTTCAGATTCGTTAAAAGTAAAATATCGCCAAATTTATCATATTGATACAAGCTCATTGGATAACTCTTACACACCAAAATCCATATGCCATAAATGCCGCAATGTTCTATATAGAATTAACAACCAGGTATTTTCTCGGCCAATGATATGGAGACCCCAACAGACCATACCACCGACTGTTACTTCTGCTTAACAAACTTGAAAGGGTACAACCGAAAGAATAAGGATTCTATTTCATATGCACGTGTAACATCTGTGACTTTACCAGTTCTTATTGAAACAAATTCTGATCATATCATGGAAATTAATGAATTGGGACAAGAAGTGGTAACTGATGAAGATATGCCAGATGAAACATTCGAACACGAAGAAAGAGAAAATTTCAGCACAGAAGAATCAGATGTTGAGGAAAATTATACATCGGAAGCCGAAACATTTAATCAAAACGAATTAAGTGATCTGTGCAGAGACTTGGGACTCTCCAAAGATAGATCAGAGCTTTTAGCATCTAGGCTCAAAGAAAAAAATTGTCTAACCACAGAAACAAAACTTTCTGTCTATCGTTCGAGAGAACGTCCATTCAGAAAATATTTTACTAAAATGAATAATCTAGTCTATTGCCATAATATTGAAGGGTTAGTGCAAGAATACGGTATAGAATACACAGCAACTGATTGGCGACTGTTTATAGATTCTTCAAAAAGAAGCTTAAAAGCTATCTTGTTACATAATGGAAATATTTATGCCCCTTTACCAGTCGCTCATTCTGTTGTATTAGATGAAGAATACCATAATTTTGAGTTGCTATTGCAAAAATTGAATTACGATCAAAACCAGTGGGAACTTTGTGGGGACTTAAAGATATTTACAATATTACTGGGACAGCAATCTGGAAACACTTCTTATCCGTGCTTTATTTGTGAGTGGAATAGTAGGGCTCGAGATGAGCATTATGTGAGGAATGACTGGCCGTTGAGACAAGAATTAATTCCAAGTGAAAAAAACATCATAGGTCCAAGTTTGATATCAACCAATAAGGTTCTACTTCCACCTTTGCATATCAAACTAGGTATTGCAAAGCAACTTGTCAAGGCCATGAGCCGAAACGAAAGTCCTGCTTTCATGCATATTTTTAAAGTGCTACCTAATCTTTCTGAAGCTAAAATAAAAGAGGGCATATTTACTGGACCACAAATAAGAGACCTCCTAAAAAATGATGCATTTGAGAGGCAAATGAATGCCAAAGAAAAAGCAGCATGGCAAAGTTTTAGAGAGGTGACGACTAAATTTCTTAGAAATCATAAAGACCCTAATTACAAAAATATTGTTGGAAATTTAGTACAAAACTATAAAGAAATGGGGTGTTTAATGAGTCTGAAACTGCATTTTCTCCATTCACACCTTGATTGGTTC
Source organism: Pachyrhynchus sulphureomaculatus (assembly GCA_019049505.1). Lineage (NCBI taxonomy): Eukaryota > Metazoa > Arthropoda > Insecta > Coleoptera > Curculionidae > Pachyrhynchus > Pachyrhynchus sulphureomaculatus. The sequence continues at coordinate 112,988,249 of CM032456.1, read as the reverse complement.
CCTGAAAATCTCGGAGATTTTAGCGAAGAACATGAAGAAAGGATGCACCAAGACTTAAGTGAATTTGAAAAAAGGTATCAAGGTGTTTGGGGGATAAACATGTTGGCAGATTATTGCTGGAGCCTGAAGCGAGAATCAAATAAATCTCATAAAAGAAAAGCAAGTCGAAGATCATTTCACGAGAAACGAAAGCGTTCTCGTTTAGAGTAGTACTTCAAACATGCTTTGATAAATACTAAAAGAAGCAAACTCTTATGCTTAATTCATATTAAATACTGACTGCGCGATTTCGAAAATCTACTTGGACACTCGAGACTCTTTACGAGTATGAGCCGAATCATTTTTAGTAGTTAACTTACGCATTGAGGTATTATATAAGACAATATGAGAATATAAGTAGAGATAAGAATTACTGTACCAGTAAGTTATTGGGTTCAAAGGTGTTGGGTATTAGAGTTTCTTTGTCGACAAGGATTAAGTAACGAAGTATACAGATTAAGGGTTACTTGATAACAAGGTTGTTCGACATTAGAATTATTAATTTAAAATGTATTGGGAATTGAGTTATAAAACGAAATTTAAACATAACATAGCGCACAATGTTTCATTTATACCTCAAGAAACACAGTCGAGCTGGACTTTAAATTTACTAGATATATGGAACGAACATCGAGAGTACAAAAATTAGGTCAAATTTTTTTTTAGATTTTAAAAGTCTATTTCACAGTCACAAAACTAGTCAAAATATTTGTATAGTCTATTTTTGATATGAACAATATTTTAAGTTTTACTAATAAGTACCTTTAAACAGTATTAAAACATTTGCTTGCAACAGTCTACCTGCCATTATTTAGCTTATATTTCACATATTAATTCTCTTGTAATGACCGAGCAGCATAAAAGACATTTTTGATTGTGATATATTAACGTAAATGTAAAATGATATGTATGAGATATAATCAATAAAAATGTACCGTAAATTAACCTCTGTATGCTTCGCAAGTGTACGATAAAAACAAAATTAAATTTAACAACGCAAAATGACCATACATATTTTTCAAATAAACGTAAACTGATGATGACCTATAATGACCAAACAAACTACGGGTTCGGACTCGGAGACCTCAAAAACATACGCATGAATTTTTTCAGATTTTTTCCACGATTTTTTTCTCTATTTGACCTTCAAATGACCTCTGGGAAAAGGCGTAAGGTCAAACAAACTATGGATTCGGATTCAGGGACCTCAAAAACATACGCATAAATTTTTTCAGATTTTTCCTACGGTTTTTTTTCTCTATTGGACCTTCAAATGACCTCTGGGAAAAGGCGTAAGGTCAAACGGACTACGGATTCGGACTCAGGGACCTCAAAAACATACGCATGAAATTTTTTCAGATTTTTCCTACGGTTTTTTCTCTTTTGACCTTCAAATGACCTTGGGAAAACCTAAGGTCAAACGGATACGGATTCGGACTCAGGGACCTCAAAAAATACGCATGAAATTTTTCAGATTTTTCCTACGGTTTTTTCTCTATTTGACCTTCAAATGACCTTGAATCTGATGAAGGTTAACCAACCCGCTCATCGTAATCAGCGACCCCAAAAACCCCATAAGGACCATACCGCTCCGAGTGTTTTTTTTTTAGATCAAATGTTGACCTGTGTAATCGATCGTGTTTTAATGGAAATATGCGGGGCTTCTGTGTAGCCAGTCTTTTTTATTTTAAAATACTCTGTTTTGACATTAACAAATATTTGAATTTTCGCTTTATTGTAATTGGAATTTTCAAAATAAAATATTCTTTTTTTTAGATTTTCTATCTGCAGAGAGCTACTCCTAATTTGTAACGTTTTAGTTAAAAGTGAATCGTTACAGGCCAACGTTTCAGAAGCGATTCATTCCGTATGTAAACCTGAAATAATTTATTTGACTCAAGCGAACTACGTCGTGTTGTGGTTGACGAAGTTGCCGGCATTGAACAATGTACCACAGTAAGTACTTAACTAAAATAGCACTCTGGTATCTCAAAATTCACTCTCGAAGTCTAACTATTTCCGGTCACTTTGATGTGTGGAAGAACCAATGGTAAGGAAGCCAAATTACAACCTTATGCCATGCTGCTAAGGAGCATAACTTCAAAATATAGACTAAAAGGCGCTGTCATCCAACAAGTACCATTTCAGATTCTGCTTTTCAATTGCAAAAAAAAAATGAATCTGAAGAGGCACACAAAATTTGTTCAACTTTGAAGAAGACAGTGTTACGCGTAACACGCTAAAAATATAGTATCGGCGATTTCGAAGCAAGTTGCTTATTCATTATTGCGAAAATTATTTCCACTGATTTTGACAAACATAAATTTTGAGTAGTTTTAAAAAGGCATATTACGATAATATAATTTATTTTTATAAATTTACAAATGGTGGACTAAAAGTTAAACCATCTTTTAATGCTATTTTAGGGAATCTACGTTACAACGGCTAACACCAATAAAGCTAACACCAGCCTACAATGTGGGTCCGAACGGTAATGTTTATTCGCTTTTGGAGCTCTTCACATCCTCTACAGGTGGACGCGAAGCAAGAAAAACCTTCGCGAAGATAGATTATAACGGAGAAGCAATGGCGCATTGGCATCTGAGTTTGTTGCCGTTTACGAGTTATTTAAGAAACATACTGTATCCTTTTTTTTTAAAAAAAAAAACAGCAATTTGCAAGTAGTAGTAGCAGGACACGATTGGATGTAAAAAGCAAACAACAAAGCTCACTAGAGACAACTTGGGGAGGCTTACATCCGACTATGGATGGAATAAGCTAATGGTGATGATGAGTAGTAGTATTGGTGGGGAGGCTTATAGCTAACCAAACAGACCCAAATAACGTCTGGGTAATGTCAACCAGACCTACCTGATCCGAACCATATGAACGGCAGTTGATTTTCTGTCAGTCCTCTGTGTTACGATCTTGTTCTTTTCCCTCTCCGCTTGTCACGACCCTTGACGTGCGGCCATACCTTTAATACCTCTATGACACGAAGTATGTTTGCTACGAAGTTCTAACCTTCTAGCTCAATTTCAGACTTGCGTTTTATTCAGTAGAGAACACATTTTCTTTACAATTTTTCTTAATTGCAGTAACTTTTATTATTTTCTACTTCGTACTCCTTCTGGCTCAAGTGATCATGCGCCAACAACATACCGTCGGTATTTTTTTTGTCGGAGTAAGCTTCCAGTCCTCGAGACTGACTTTAGCTTGGCCTTCATTGTGAGCCTTAGTCCTCCCACCAACAGCGCAACCCGAGTTAACCGATATCTGCTGGCAAACAGCACGGCGTGGAATGTAACTTAGCCAAATACAAATTGAAATAACTGTGTACTAATCTGTCGGGGATCGAATCCGGGAGTATAGGCACGGTAAGCCGGAACTGTACCATGGAACCGAGGCGGCAGTCAGATTAATAATACAGAACAAATTTAATGACAGCATTTTAGGAATATCTGCTAGCTGCTTAAGTGGTTATTAAAGGCTTTATACAGGTTAAAAATGTAGTTTAGTGATCGAGACAAAGTAGAGATCCGTAACAGATTTAGTCGTTCAGAAATCTTCACTCCTTAACAAGAAATTTAGATGGCCTCTTAAAAACAGCACTGTATTAGCGGAATGGTTGGTAAGCAGTGGGCAACACGTTTGGTTACAACAATATGTCAAGTTGCTTAGCACTTGGTGCGATTGGAACATATCGAGCTGTAAGTCTGAATTTTTTTTAATTTTTATGTGATGGTTCTTTAACTCCATATTTTTTGTAATAATTTACTCGGAAACCAGAATTCGTTTGAAAACAATTTTGAAGCATTTCAATATGAATTTTTCTGCTGAAGACGTATTCACCGTCTAGAAGGGACCTTGTAGTCTAAAGTTAATTTATTAGCCTGTATCAGTGTAATTTTCTTTTTAACTATAACTAACTCTTAAATAACTTTTAAAATAGGCATGCAACTTATGTTATTTATATTTATCTTTTTATAATATCTTTTGGATTTCTCCCACACTTTTAGGTAGCTTTCTTCTTGCCGTCTCTTTCCTAACGAGTGGTGAAAACTACAAAGCCCTAGACCTATTTGAAATTGCAGCTAAAGGTATTTTTAACGAGCCTTTCTTACAAGAAAGAATTCTGAAAGGGCAGAAAGATGGCACGGCCTATATTACATATTATCTAAAGGTAGAGGGTTTTTATTTTTTATTTTTTTAAACTCCGTGTTATATTTTTTTACCATCATATATAGATAACTTTTTACTGAGTTTCTCTATTATCTTAGGTAATACAACTTTTTGAACTCCACAAAGCCCGCGACTGCGCCATTCAAATGGCCAACGCAGCCCTGAGTATAGTGGATCCCCAAAATCCACTATTAGCTACGCTATACTCCATCAAATTTAAGCATCACTTAGCATTGAAGCATTACGATGAGGCGTTTTACGCTTTAAAATCTAATCCCGATCAAGAGAGAAAAAAGGATAATTTGAGAGATTTGGTGAAGACGCTTTTGGATGAGAGGAAGTTTGATGTGCTATTGGGTTTTACGTATGGAGGTAAATTAATTAAAATAATTATTGAAACAGGGTTGGCTGAAGAGTCCTATTAGGGACGAAAAGGTTGAACCATTTTTTCGGAGATACCGAATACTGCGATTAATAGAGAAGTTTATACTTTTTAGTGTTTTTTATTTTTACCACGTGTATTATTTGTTTTTCAGATATGGATGAACTCTTTACAAATATTCTCCTTACAAGAGCGAGGGCTACTGATGCCACAAACAATGTGTTCTACGACTTTCTGTACAGTTATCAAATTAAAAGGGGACCATTATGTCATCGACTAGGTGAGCATTTTTTATTGTCAATATCAACTATTAAAATTGAATATTTCAGCAGTTATTTACTGTTCTCGCATCTGTTAAATCATCTCGGAATGCGTGTCGTCGTATCACGACTCATCAACTGACCTAGAATCGATAGAAAAGAGAAAAAAAACTCAAAGTACCGGGTCTCGGCCATGACTGAGTGAACCGGTTTACGTTTTCGTTCTGATTCGGTTTACGGATCACATTAATCCGACACACATCTCTACACTCATAAGTGGCGGCCAACCTAACTAACATTTTTATATTTAAAATCGTGCAAAGGTAAATAGTGATGTAGGTATGCCAGTATTTCATCATTTTCAGAGGACATCTGTCCCTTTTTATGGTGTTCCGTACGGAACACTTATAAGATCACTTCGGTCACTGTTCGTCCCTCTGTCTGTCACATCCAATTTGTTCCGAAACTATTTGCCATAGAAAGTTGAAATTTGGTACTAATGTAGGAATTGATGGCCGCATCAGAGGCGTGTAGTTCTGAAAGTTAAATTTTGACTTAAGGGAAGTGAAATCGGAAGTGGAAAAAAAAATTACCAGGTCAGTGGGGTGTCAAATGAAAGCTTCTAAAAACACGAGTTCAAAATATATGTATTGTGATATTTGCGCATACTTTTCTTTGTATTATTTTTAAAAAATCGCGAACAATTATTTTCTCCTCTCTTATCTCGAGAAGTACTGATCAAAAAGTTTTGAAAAAATTCTAGAATATTTTCCATAGGGTATAGATCAAACGAAAATTATTATGAGTGCATTACCTTAATAATTTATCTGGTATATAAAACAAAAATTCAAGGTCATCAGTTTTCAGTAAAGATCGGAAAAAACTTTGTTGAAAACTCATTGGGGGTGTGTTTGTGAAGTCATTAATCCTTTTACGCCTCCGTAACACAAATTTTAATTTTAAAAACAATCAACGTACGGAACACTAATTGCACTTGACTGATTATTTAACACATAAATTTGCTGTCTCAGAAAATAGCCTTTAACTAAAAATTGAAGAAGCTGGTGCTGAAACAAACTTAAGAGCAAGTTCACTTAATCTAAGTAAACTCTTGAAATTAACCTGCCCCCATAAAAACGGAGTTTCTTTACGATCTATCAACGGCAAACTTAAATAAGGGCTGAACTCTGTTTCTACCTTTTCTACTCCATGGAACCTTTTTATTTTTATCTTTACTTTGACCAATATTAGAGAGTACATTTCAAAATGTCTGCTTTTGTTTCTTAGGTTTTTTTGGAACTGTTAGGTGGGACATCGTTCGAGAAGTCTGATTCCAATTCTTCATCGGGTTCAATATATTCCTTTGACTGTATTGATTTTAAAATGTCTTTTTTAACCTGCTCTTTGTTAGTAAAATATGCATCTTAAAATTTGCATCCAATACGCGGCATTTACAGAATTGTTATTGGTTCTGGTGTCGGTGGATCTCGGACTCAAACCTTCAACTAAATTATCCCGCATAGATCCCAAACCAGGAACCTCGATTTCCTTTAAATGTTTATTTAATGACAAAATTGTTAGAATCACTTCTGATGTGTTAGAATCACTTCTGATGTTATAGTGAAAAGCTCCAGTAATGTTAAAGTCCCACTGATTTGGTGTCAAAGAAAAAAATGAGTCATTTTCAGCGCTAGCAAGCTGATAGGTCTTCTTTGTTCAAAAAGCCTTTCCAATAGATAATATGTGGAATTCCAGCTGTGTACCAGCTGTGTACCATCCTGTACCATTTTCTCTACTTCAGTGTTAAAATCCCTCCGGACTGGTTCTAATTCCATTCTGGAAGAAAATGAGTGGTATATGAGCCTTCTTCCGACACTTTTAGAGTCGATAATTTATCGCGTCTTAACAATATTGACAAAAATCATAAAAAATTACTTAAAGTTGGCATGGCAGGCATAATAAAACGTAAAAGAACGAGCTTAACCGTTACTTGGCACACTTCTGTAGAATCACGTAGTTGATACACTGGGATGTTTTGCACCCCAGCGACAAAAATTATTATAACCAAAGGTTACTTTAAAAAGTTATACGTACGTTATTTAGCTTAAAATTAAAATTAAGTTTGAAACAAAAATATAGTAACAAAAACAGAGTAAAAAATAGCTAATTTTCCTAAAAAATGCATAACTTTTTTTATGTTTTCATTTTACTAAGTACTCTCAAGATATATTACTTTAAGAAAAAAAATAGTAGTTTAGTAGTCATTTAAAAAAAGGTATTATTCTGAGAAATGAAGGAAGGGCTTTTGTGAAAAAATTAACTTTGTATTATTATAAAAACTTGCTGTAATTGCATTGTTTAAATCTAATTTTTAGAAGATTTTTATTTGGAAATAAAGGAAACATGTTATGAATTATAAAAAATAAGCATTAAAGTTAATTGTAATTCGTTTTAATTAATTACACGCCGGCGCAATCATTACAAATGTAGTGGCTGTGATTTTGACAAACAAGACGATAGCAGACCGAACAAGCTTTTCTGATTTTTTTTTATCTTCTTTTCTTGTACGAGGTGAGTCAACAATAGAGTAAAGTTCATTATCTCATTTGTTTCGGGAATGACGAAAAATGTTAAATACAATAGTTTTAGGGAATGTTAAGGTGCACAATTTAAAATTATTTTTGAGTATACAGGGTACTTCAAAAAAGTGTGGCCGATATGTTTTTTTAAATGGAACATCCTATTTTATAATCTATTTTTAAATTCTGCGTAAAATTTTATAATTTTTTTATTAATAATGTTATATACCTAAACCTAGTAGTTTTTCTATTTGTTAAAAAAAATACCAGTTTTCAGTGTTATAAAAAATTGCCAGTAGCGCCATTGTTTCTGAAGGTGGAATACTCAAAATTGGTACGAGCGTTCTATAGAGATAAAAAAAAGATATATATATATATATATATATATATATATATATATATATATATATATATATATATATATATATATATATATATATATAAAGAAATTTGAGTTAGATGCTACAGGGTGTTCAAAATAAATTTATGCATTTCGACTATTTTAAATTGAAAAATCTTAAATTTTTTAAATGGCACACCCTATATATTATTATTTTTTCTGATGGATTTTACAAAACCCTCCAACTTTTATTAAGTATGTCATTTCTAATAGTTTTCGTTTTATTTTGAATTTTTCAATTTTTACAAGAAGCCTAAGAGTGTTAAGTCACATGATCGAGGGGGGCCACTGAATGAATCCATACTTACCGATCCATTTTTGTGGGTAACGATCGTTTAAAAATTCCCGAACTTTCCGGTGGTAATGAGCAGGAGCTCCGCCTTGTTGAATCCACATTTGTTCTCTTTCAAAGTTATCAATTTCTTCAAGAAGCTGGGGTAATTCGCAAAAAATTTAGATATCTAGGCCCGTATATGGACCAATAATTCGAAAATTTAATATTCCACACCATACGTTAAGCGACCAATGGTTTTGGTTTTGAACTTCCCGGACCCAAAATGGATTAACTGTTAAATAATAATGCATGTTATGGCTGTTAACTGCTCCATTACTGTGAAAAGAAGCTTCATCAGAAAACATTATTTTGGATAAAAAATTTGGATCGGCCTCTATTGCTCCATTCATGGTGGTACAAAAGTTTACTCGTCGTTCAAAATCACGGTCTTGTAGTTCCATATGAAAGGGATGATACTTGTTTTATATCTTTTTGCAGCATTGTTGTCGCGTGTTTCTCTTGCAAATACGGTGTCAGGAGATGACGGTGTAGTTTTTCGAGACAATCAATCGCCGTTGTTTTCCTGTTGATGTTGTCGATTCGATATGCATTTCAGCAAAATTCTAGCGTTTAAAACAGCCTGGTGTAATATTCCATAAAAATATCTAATAAGCCACCGGTTTGTCCTTTCGCTCACAGGAATCATCAGGAATCTCTCGCTTATTTTTCCCCACAGTTCCAATTATTTGTAACTTGTAACTGATATCGAAATGCAACGAAACAAATTACACAAATTTCACAAAAACAACGCTACTTGACACCCTGGGGCGGATTTGAACATCACTCCACTTTGCCTAATTGCTACAGTCAAACTAACGGTGCCAAAGTAATGTCCTTCGCTTGAGAGAGTAGCGGCACCTTCGAACTACAGATAGATGTTGATATAGACCTTCCCGCCTTAAGTTTAGCTACTTTAAATTAAGCGTAAAAAGTCTAGGGTACGTTGCACCCCAGTATGTCAAGTAAGGGTTAATATAATATTGCTGGATTCTACCGGCTAAGTACCCGATTTTACCGGCTTCAACGCAGCCGGATACCCCAATTTTACCGGATCATAAAAAGTACAACCCTTTAGTTGTACTCTAATAAAAATGTTGAAAATATATAGTTTTCTGAAGATATTCATTGATCATTACTTTTTAGCTGCATCTGTCATGTATGAGCAAGCATTTAGACTATCCCATTGTAATGTACCAGAAGCACTAGAAAAACAAGCTAAATGTTACTTGGCAGCCAAAAATGTATTACAGTTAGTTGATCCACAAGTAAGTTTTTATACTCATAAATTGTGCCTCTGGTTTTCACCTCACCCTATATATCCTGTGTTAAAAAAATTGTTTTTAGTTCAGCTCAGACACAGAGTTTAAAAATGTCACCTCTCATCACCTAAACGATCCGTTACGTCAAAGAAAAAAATTATTGAACAAAGAAATGTAAACAAAATCTTATAAGTAACGTGTCTGAATAATTGTGTTTTTTTTTTTAGTACGCTTGGGTTGTTCGCCCGTCTGATCCGGACGAAGAAGAACAAGAAGTGACGCTGGAGTCTCTAGCAGGATCACAACAAGACAGCGAAGTTTTTAGAATTAAGAAACAAGTGGAGGTGGTTAACGCGGACACGATCAAAAAAGAACTTATATTTACTTGTGCTAAATTAAAACTAGCGCGATTCGATTCGTCGGTGCATTCGAATGTAACAAGTAAGTTCGCATAATGTCAATGAGTCACGACGTTTATGTACAAATCTTTAATTTCGCTTTTAGCTCCCGTTGAACTTGTAACGCTCCTCAACAGCGCAGGTCTTTTCAAAACAGCGTTGGAAGTATGTACAACGTACAAAATACCTTATGCTTCTGTTTTTGAAGCTTTAACATGGAGATGCGTAATACTCAGTGAGGAAGAAAATCCTAATGCTTGGGATTGGTTAGTGGGAAAACGACTTGCAAGGTATAGAACGCTTCATATGATCCTAAATTTTTAATTTCATCTAATTTCTGACTGAAAACGGCCCGTTTCAATACCTTTCTATATTCCATTTACACACCAGTTGAAATGAAATTTCTTTTATTTTATCGGCATTCTAACTTCAAAAACCTAGGATGCAGCAATGAATGTTTCGTACTGGTGAAGCAGCTGCTTAACGTCGAAAAAGAGCCCCCCCCAACCCCCCCCCCCCCCCCCCCCCCAAGTAAAAGCAATGATAGTCTACTCTTCTTTCACGATTCAAGACCAAACCTTCTATTTCTAAGTATTTCCTCAAGTTTCCAAGCAAGCGCCTCTAACTCCGATAATATAACGCCGAAAAGTCCTATTAATTACACTCAACTGATATGCACCTGACCGTGACCTAGTGTGCTGATCGACTTCGACGTATAAAGTGCACTCGAAACATTCTTATTAGGTTGTTTTAAGAGCGCTATTGATTCCTAATACTTTCGTTTACAAAAATCAAATTAGATGCGTTGTAGCGGAACACTAGGGGTGATAACACCAAAGGCAGAGGAACTGAAATTCTTGCTTCAATCTTCAGTTTTTATGATGGAAATATGGGTCGTGGTCCGATAATTCCCAATATTTGTTTTGCACCTTTCCCGACACATTCAGTGTTGTAATATTTAAGAAATTACTTAAAGACGCCTCGTGCGATTATAGGCGAAACGTGTCGGAAAGCATGATATGATCATTTCTCAACTTAATAAAAAATAATTGGAAATTTAAAACATCCAAAACTAAATGTATGTTAAAAATCAATATTCAATCACTAAAATTAAACAAAGTCTATATTTCAGCAATTATTGACATCATAATCATCATCTGTGAATCCGTCTCGGGACGCGTTACGTCGTAATACGACTCAATTAGCCGAGCTAGGATCAACAGAGAAAAGAACAAAACTTAAAGTATGAAATACTAGCGCAAAAAAAAGTAAAATACAACAGTTTGAATCTCTAGCTGCTATGAGCCTGGTTTCGAAGACTTACCTACTTTCTGTCGGGGGGATGGTTTAGCCACAAGCCGATAGAGGAATTATCTAGCAAAGAGACTGTCTCAGTTGCCAGCGGTTACTGCTAGGCAGCACGATTGTTAAGATTCTACCCCATCTATAAAAACCAATATCAATTACTAAAAGTGAACAAAGTTGTTATTTAGTGTTCTTTCAAGTATCAATCTATCTTGAGAGATGTGTTGTCGTATCTCATCAGCCGATCTAGAATCGACAAAAACGGGAACAGAACTGATTACAGTACTAGCTCAAAGAATCAGTAAGATACAGATTTGATATCTCTAGCTGCTGTAAACCGCACAGCAGCCAGATCTACAAATTATTCGATCTTACTGATTAAGTGCATGTTAATTATGACTGACGAAGAAAACATTGTTTTTGTATACAGTTCCATTAATGGAACGACGTACATTTTACTAACTATTCGTGTGTTGTATGGTTAGTGAAAAATACTGTTAAATTAACTTTTTATTTTACTAGATCTTCCGGCCAATAGAGATAGTATTTCGGAGGTTGTATGGCAGTTGCTTCAAGATTGTTTAGAAAAATATGAAGAAACCAATATGACAACGTTGTACAAGGTCGTATGTAAGAAAATTATCAATATGAGGATGTACTTGCCTTTCTGGTTAATTTCATCCTACAAGGTAAAGTTTAGACTGTGGTTTTTGTGAATTTTTTCACACAAACGGTAACCTCTTTCTGTACTTTGTGCGTGAGAGAAGATTTAAATCTCTAATTTTTCGTTTCTTACAGGTACGGAATCCTGCAGAGCTCTTAAAGATCCTCCACAGTTCAGGACGTTTAGAGGAAGCTTACGAATTATCTCACGAATATCTTTTGGCCGCTCTGGGCTATGGGAAGGAGCTCTACGGGTTCGGGATACCGTTGGCTCCTAATTCTCCAGCCTTTTGTTTGCCGGTGTACGAGTTGCAGTGTTTGATAAAGGAACTGGAAATGCAGAACGAACGGGATTTCGATAGGCCTTTTCAAAATGTAAGTTAAGTCTTGTGTAGCGTATATCAAAAAATGTGTGTCTATCTCTATCTATATATTTATATATATATATATATATATATATATATATATATATATATATATATATATATATATATATATATATATATATATATAAATATATATATATAAATATATATATATATATATATATATATATATATATATATATATATATATATATATATATATATATATATATATATATATATATATATATATATATATATATATATATATATATATATATATATATATATATATATATAATATATATATAAATATATATAAAATATATATAAATATATATATAAATATATATATATATATATATATATATATATATATATATATATATATATATATATATATATATATATATATATATATATAATATATACGAGGCTGGTTTGAAAAGTCCGTGCAAAAATAAAAACTACTTATGTGTTTGGGGTAAACGATGTTCTAGTTTGTTGATCCCTTCCGAATAATAGGATTTGTCCAAGTCTGCAAAATATCCATTAGTGTCTGCAATCACCTCCTCGTTTGAATAAATTCTTTGTCCCGCCAGCCATTTCTTCAAATTGGGGAACAAATAGTAGTCCGAGGAGCCAAGTCTGGAGAATAGGGGGATGTGAAACGAGTTGTAATCCTATTTCCATTAATTTTGCGACCACAACTGCTGAGGTGTGTGCTGATGCGTTGTCGTGATGGAAAAGGACTTTCTTGTGGGCCAATCGCGGGCGTTTTTCTTGCAGCTCGGTTTTCAAACGGTCCAATAACGATGAATAATATTCACCTGTAATAGTTTTACCCTTTTCCAGATAGTCGATGAGGATTATCCCTTGCGAATCCCAAAAGACATATGGCCAGTCCGAAAATTTTGAAACCACTTATAAACTGTTCTAATCGAAGGTGCAGAGTCACCATAATGTTTATCAAGCTTCTCTTTAGTCTCCTGAGGCGTTTTGCCTTTCATAAAGTAATGTTTAATCACCACATGAAATTCTTTTTCGTCCATTTCTTGAAAATCACTCGACTTCCTTGATTCACACGAATGCCAAACACAAAGAAATAGACCAATATGGCTGAAACTTGGTGTGCGTTCATTCAAGAGATGCTACTAACTAAACATGACCTCGATACGCGCCGGTGGTGCCATTTCTCGGACTTTCCACGGACTTTTCAAACCCTCGTATATATATATATATATATATATATATATATATATATATATATATATATAAAAGATTGTAATTGATTTGTGGAAAGATGAAAAATCGTACAGAAATATAGGAAAAATTGTTAAAAAGTCGCATGCTACTGTTCAGTACATTGTAAACCAGCATAAATCAACGGGTTCTTATAAAATTCGACCACGCTCCGGTCGTCCCAAGAAACTGACTCCACGTGAAGAGGCCAGTATTGTTAGACAAATAATTATAAATCCCAAGAATAGTGCACCAAAATTAAAAGAAGTACAGGAGCTATTTTCGAAAAATGTGTTCACAAACAGTGAAAAATTGTTTAGACAGGGCAGGCTACAAGAGGTGTGCAGCCAGGAGGAAACCGCTAATTTCGGAAGCTAATCAATCGCAAAAAGCGGTTAGCTTTTGCTAGGGAATATGTTACTAAAGCTTTTGCTAGGGAATCCGTAATCTTTAGTGATGAAACTAAAATTAACCTTTTTGTACCTGGTGGCAGAACTAAAGTTTGGAGAAAGAAGAATACCGCATTCGATATTAAAAAGATGAGATGGATGCATGTCCGCTGGAGGGGTTGGAAATTTACATTTTATTAATGGTACTATAGATCAGCATGTTTATCTGAACATTTTGAGAGACAATTTAAGAGAAAGTATCCAAAAATTAGCACTCAAAAAAGATACATTTTCCAACAGGACAATGATCCGAAACATACCGCAACCTTGGTGCGAGAATGGATGATCCATAATGTGCGACAGTAGTTTCATACACGTCCACAATCACCCGATGTCAACCCCACCGAGCATTTATGGGAGGAGCTTAAACGACTTGTTCGCAAACATAATGTTTCAAATAGAGAAGGAATAAAAAACAGAATATTCAACGAATGGGAGAACATGCCAGCAGAAGTTACTAAAAAGCTGGTTGCAAGCATGCCAAAACGGTTACAGGGGATTATCAAGGAGAACGGCGGTCTCACTAAATATTAGTTTAAACGAAGTTGTTATTTTCCATTAAACTCCGTCATAGTTCCAATTAATTAGTTGAACATAATATAGAATAGAAAACAGGTGATGTATGGAGACTTTTTGGACTGATTGTATATATACAAATTTCGAGTTAAAGAAAATATCTACATATGTACTTGGGTTTTTGTGGCGTTAAATTCTGTATAGTTACTGTCACCCCTAGTCTACCAGGTCTTGGTTAAATTAAACGACTTCCTGCTATCTGTGGATATTTGCATAAGTAACCGAAGTTTCAGTTTTCAACGTGAATGAAGAAATAAGCGTACTATCATCTGCAAAGTTGTAGGTTGGATCCCTGGTCCTTTCCAACAGATCGTTAATGTAGATGAGAAAGAAAGTATGGTATGTATGGAGCCTTAGTGCTCACCGGCGTTGATAGTGAAAGTATTAGAAAGAAATCTGTCGACTGCCACTCATAAAGAACGCTCTCTGAGAAAACACGATAGCCATAAACAAAACTTTTCAGGCATACCATAAGAGCGTAGCTTAGCCAACAATCTGCCATGCCATACATGATCAAATGCCTTGGATATATCAAGTCGGATGATTTACTATTCAAAACAAACAAAATTTTGTCTGCCCTTTAATTTTCACCGTTTTGGAATAATGGTCATAATGATTGGTACTTTAAAATGTATCTGCAAGTTTTTTGATTTATTTTTTTTTTTAAATATAAATCAGTTTTTTATGAAAAAAATATAAATATTCCGTAAAATAGATATTTGGATGGTTACGGATCCTGTACATTTACGTGGACATGAAATTTTCCAATAGGTTTTTCGGGTTGCAGATTTTGATAAAAATTACCGTATTTTTGTAATGTGTAAGATTTTCAAATATTTACCAGTTTTGGTAATTTTTCGCCGTTTTCGAGATTGTTTAGTGAATATGAAAATAAACGTTACATTTGAGATGTTTGACAATTACTTAGAGTTTAAAAATCACCAACTCTACCATAAACGTAAACTCAAAATGGTCGAACCTGAAAAAATTGATTAAATTTTTACATTGTCATAATTTTTCAAATTTTTCTAGTGAATATATAAAATATACTCTACTTTTTAGCTATCACCTCAGGAACGCAAACCGAAAATGTAACAGTAACGTTGACCCGAAATGATCCGATCTGAAAAATCCGGTTTCTACTGCTATGTTCTAGTCAATACATGCCAATTTCGCATTACTTTTGTGATATTGGAAAATTATCTTATGATGAATTCATTTTAATTACCCCCAACCTAACATAATCTAATGGAGGAACTTTACAACAAGAAATGTACAGAATCCGTAACTATCTCAATATCTATTTTACGGGAAATTTATAATTTTTTCTTGAAAAATCGGTTTTTATTAAAAAATTGATAGAAAAATCAAAAAACTTGTAGGTGCGTTTATAAGTACTATTCATTACGAGCATTTAAAATAAAATTATTCCAAAACCTTGTAAATTAAAGGGCAGAGAGAATTTTGTCCAAGTTAGTAGTACTTCATCCGACTGTGCGCTGGAGATTCTTAGACTAATGTCAATAAGTAAGTGAATAATTGTTTTTAAAACATTCAACTTGTTTAATAAGTTTAGGTAGGTTTTTGAAACTTCAGATGCTTTTTTGAACTGAAAGAGGTAAAAGTAATAAGTAACTTTTCATTTTAACTATTTAACAACTTTGCGACAATCCAGGTTATTATTACAGTCCGAGTCAATTGGTTTTGACCTGTCTATTAGCTACAGCCACTGGAGTACAAGCTGAAAAACCATAGAACTTCAGTGTCGTTTTTCTCTTTAGTTCAACTTAGCGCTATTTATCACTATTTTTCAACAGCAATATATGACTTGAATGTATTTTCATTTTTAGGAATACAAAATCTTAAAAGATCTCTTCGAGAAATACCTTACGACTGCCACGAGAATTTCCAACGAAAAATGCCAGTTACAAATGCCATCCTTCGGGTCGATACAAATAGGGACTAGCCGGATGATTTTCTAACGATTGTGTTCAAATTTTTATATTTAGTATAATAGAAATAAGCATAAATTAAGATTAAGCATTCTGTTGTTTATACAATCAATTTTTAAATAAAGTTTTTTAATTTACCAATTTATATTTCTATTTTCATCAGTTGGTCATCCACAAAATCAAAAAATTACCAAGGAGAAATTAAAGAATCTATGGAGTTGTCCGTTGTTTTGTGACAATACATATTAACAACACTGGTTACAGAGTATACTTTTATTTTGTTAATTGACACGTATAAAAAGTTACATTAGGCATGACTGCAGTTTCGTAGTACTACTACATTCTTAAACGCAATGAATAAAGTATAACCAAGTTTTGTTGACTATTAAAGATTAGGGGTTTTTCCTTTATTTTAATTGCGGTCAGACATATTAAAAATATGGAATTTTTAATATGTCTGTATTTAATAGATTTGTATTGGGATGGTTGTGGTTCTTGTAAATTTCGATTTTTAAACAATCTAGTTTTTTACCCTGTTGTTCATAATGCGTATTTAAACTATTTATTTTTGGAAAGTTATGTGACGTCTCTAAGAAATGGTTGGCAAAATTAGAAATTTGTTTTTTAAGTCTGTACGAAGTGTAATGTTCTTTACATCTAGTGTTAATTTTTTTTTCCTGTTTTATCCTAATATTGGCTATTGCATTCATTACATTTTAAACTATAAACTTCTTGATTTTTTTAAATTTATCTTTTTTATTTTTACATTGAAAATAATGTTTGAAAGTTTCTTAGAGGACTTGTTTTCATTTTTCTTTAAAATACTTGAGATTTTAATGGATATTTGTCCGAAGTATATGAGAGTTGTGTATTTTTTGGGGGGAGTTTTGATTTTGGGGTATATTAGACTAATAGTTAGTGATGTTCGTTTTTTTGGAGATCAATTTATTGATTTCAGAGACATTGTATCCGGTATTAGCAGCAATGATATTGAGTTCCTTCTCCAAATTCGTTTTTTTCTAACGGAATAGAGAAGGCTCTATGTATCATTGATCTATAAGCCGCTAATTTATGGGACATTGGATGGAGGGACTCTTTAGGTATTGTTGTATCTGTGTATGTGGGTTTTCTGTAGATATCAAACAGTAAATGGTTATCAGATTTTTTTATAATGATGTCTAGGAAATTGTTCTTCTAAAGTGAATTTAATTTTGGGGTGAATAGAGTTCAATGTGTTTAAGACTATTTTTAATTCTCTCCTATTTCTTTTGAAACAAACCAAAATATCTATATATCTGTACCAGAAAAATATATTTTTGGCTTCTTTTGTTTTTAAAAATTTTTCTTCGAAATTAGACATAAAGATTTCCGCTAAGAGTGGGCTTAGTGGAGACCCCATGCTAAGCTGTCTGTTTGTTTATAGTTCTCCCGGTTAAATTCAAAATAATTCTCTTCTATAATATATATAAAAGGTCTGTCTGTATGTCTCTCCGTTAGTGCGCTTATCATTCGAGAACCATTTATCCCATTTAGGTGCTTTTTTTTAAACATACATATGTTCTCTGGCCAAGTTATAGACTGTATTTTATTACTATAGGTAACGTAAGGAATAAGCAGTGACGATAATAGTGAATCAAGTCGAAGAAA
Source organism: Pachyrhynchus sulphureomaculatus (assembly GCA_019049505.1). NCBI lineage: Eukaryota > Metazoa > Arthropoda > Insecta > Coleoptera > Curculionidae > Pachyrhynchus > Pachyrhynchus sulphureomaculatus. The sequence goes on along the minus strand of CM032456.1, from coordinate 112,970,217 downwards.
AGTTTGCCGATAGCACGTTCTCTTGCAATCCACGGCTTAAACCATTAAATATGGAACAATATCATCTAGCAAAGAATATGATATATATAAAATGCAACGTCTCCCTGTCTGTCTGTCCGTTAGTGCGCTTATGACTTGAGAACCACTTATCCGATTTACTTGTTTTTTTTTTTTAATTCATACGTTTGTTCTCTGGCCAGGTTATCTATAGTCTTCTATAATATATAAAATGCAACGTCGCTCTGTCTGTCTATCTGTTTGTCCGTTAGTGCGCTTGTCATTCGAGAGCCACTTATCCGATTTAAGTCATTTTTTTTATAATTAATACATTTGTTCTCTGGCCAGGTTATCTATAATCTTCTATAATATATATAAAATGCAACGTCTCTCTGTCTGTTAGTGCGCTTATCACTCGAGAACCACTTATCCGATTTACGTGTTTTTTTTTAATTCATACATTTGTTCTCTGGCCAGGTTATCTATAGTCTATAATATATATATATAAAATGCACATCTCTCTGTCTATCTGTCCGTCAGTGAGCTTAGCACTCGACAACCACTTATCCGATTTATGTGCTTTTTTTAGGACATACGTATGTTCCCTGGAGAGGTTATAGAATATATTTTACTACGTTAGGTAGCATAGGATATATTTTATTACGTTAGGTAACATAATAAGCAGGGACGATAATAGTGAATCAAGTCGGAAAAAAGTTTGCCGCTAGCGCGTTCTTTTGCAATACACCGCCTAAACCATTAAATATGGAACAATATCATGCAGTGAAGAATATAATATATATAAAATGCGACGTCACTCTGTCTGTCTGCCTGTCTGTTCGTTAGTGCGCTTGTCACTTGAAAATCGCTTATCCGATTTACGTGTTTTTTTTTATTCATACATATGTTCTCTTACCAGGTTATATAATAATAATAATCTATAATATATAAAATGCAACGTCTGTCTGTCTGTCCGTTAGTGCGCTTATCACTCGAGAACCACTTATCCGATTTACGTGTTTTTTTTAGATTTATACATATGGTCTCTGGCCAGTTTGTAGGATATATTTTATTACGTTAGGTAATATAAGAAATAAACAGTGACGCTAATAGTGAATCAAATCTGAAAAAAATTTGCTTCTCTCTTACAAGACGCTGCCTAAATCGTTAAATATGGAACAATATAATGCAACAAAGAATACATATATATATATATATATATATATATATATATATATATATATATATATAATATATATATATATATATTGTATTCTTTATATATATATATATATATATATATATATATATATATATATATATATATATATATAATACGTATATAATACGTCTCTCTGTCTGTCTGTCTGTCTGTCCACTGGTGCGCTTGTCATTCGATCTACTATTTCGATTTTTTATAAAATACATATGTTCTATGTTACGTTAGGTAACATAAGGAATAAGCAGTGACGATAATAGTGAATCAAGTCCACGCGAGCGGAGCTTGTTTATACATAAGTTTAACAGTAGTAAGAATTCTTTGCGTGTTACTGGGTTAATTCGTCTTTTTGTAAATATGTCATAATGTTAATACATTCGGTGTTCGAAATATTTGAAAACATGTTTGTAACGTTGAAACATGCTAAAATACTATTGTTCGGTAGTGTTATGTTTTTAAGTTTGTTAGTGAGTTCAATAGAAGTTTTAAAGGTAAATTTTGGTTCAAACTTTGTTATTTCTTTAAATATGTTTAGTTTTACTGCGGTATTTCTTAAGAGTGTATTCGTGTAGGATACCACCGATCGTATTGGATTTCCTTCCTTATGTATTTTTATGAGTCCATTAGGTGCAGAAGGATTTTTATTAATGAGCTTTAATTTTTCCTTATCGTTAAAAATTGCATTGACTTCTTTTAAAGTTGTTTTTAATTTATTTTGAATTTCCCCCGTAGGATCATTTTATAAGAACCATAAAAATCCCAATATAAATCTATTAAATTTATAGACCGATATTAAAAATTCCACACTTTTAAGCCTGTTTGACCGTAATTAAAATAAAGGAAAAACCCCTAATCTTTAATAGTTTACAAAACTACAGTCCCTGGCCAAATTATTAGACGCACTGTATTTTTTTTAGTAATTTTATGTTTCTTAAGAGTTTTTATGCAATAATGGTATATTTAAACTACAATATTATTGATTTTTATTTAAAAGAATTGTTGTAGACTACATATTTGTATTTATTTTTAACATATGGCAACATTGTGTTGACAAAGTGATACATGAACGTAAATAAGTACAAACCTGTATCAGTCGCGATCGGAATCGAGTCAGGTACGGACGTGTTTCTGTGGCTTTATGGATTGTTTGTTTAACAGTTTTATACTACTCAGTTATTAGTTTATTTTGTATGCAGTGTTTTAAAAAAGTAATTGGACTATTTTCATTATGGCGATCATTAAAGGCGATCTTTCACCACGTAAAAAAGCTGAAGTGAAGGCCCTTGTGATTGCGAAAACATTTACAAACCGAGAAATATCACGAAGATTGGAGGTTTCTGAAGCTAGTGTACGACGCATAAAAAAGAAAATTGAGTCAGGGAAGGAATTAAGCCCGAAAAGAAAGAAAAGATGCGGTAGAAAACCAATTTTCACTCCACGGTCAGAGAGATGTTTGAAGAAAATTTGTTTGCTACCACAAAGGTAATAAAATCACAACTCCAGGATGCTAGCGTAAATGCTTCTGAGCGCACTGTTCGAAGAAAATTGAAAGAATTAGATTTTAAGGCCTGTGGCCCCGCCAGGAAGCCCAAGTTAACAGCTGCAATGAAAGCAAAGCGCCTGAAGTGGGCCAAACAATGGCAAGACAAAGATGTGGACTTCTGGAGATCGGTAAGATACAGCAATTTAATCAATAATTGATACATTATTATCATTTTCAGTTAAATAAAGCAAATAAACATGGAAGTTTATATATTTTTCCTATTTATGACAGGTCTGCTTCAGTGACGAAAGCACATTCGAAATTTTGCAGAATAAAGCTCAGTATGTGCGTCGTCGTCATGGAGAAAAGTTTCATCCTGATTGTGTCGTCCCGACGGTTAAACATCCTACCAAAGTGATGATTTGGTCAGTCATCGGCGGCAAGGGCACTGGACGTCTGTACGTCGTCAAAGGAATAATGAGGCAAGATCAGTACAAAGAAGTATTACAAAATCGGTTGATTCCGCAGCTCAGAGAATGGTTTCCAAATGGGGAACCATTCACTTTCATGCAAGATGGAGCTCCCTGCCACACTGCTCGGTCTGTTAAAGCTTTTTTGGCAGAAAAAAATATCCCTCTGTTGGATTGGCCCCATTGAAAATGTGTGGGAGCTGATGAAAAGAGAAGTGGCTAAAGATGTGATTACCAACAAAACCCAGCTCCTAGAAAAGATTATTCATGTGTGGAATCATCATCCTCAAATGCAGGAGACAGTACAATCTTGCACTGATAGCATGCCGCGCAGAATTAAAGCTTTGATAGCGGCTAAAGGTGGCTCAACTAAATATTGACTTTTAATAACATTAATTTCACTTTTCTTTAAAACTTAATAAACTTATGCTTTTCTAAATTAATACTGTTTTATTTATGTCAAATAAATAGGTAATTGATTGGATAATATAAAAATAAAAAACAAATCAATTTAAAATAATAAAACGGTACAATATCACTCGGTAATTAATATTTTACATGAAATCTTGCAGTGCGTCTAATAATTTGGCCAGGGACTGTATATATACCTCACTTGATTATAGTTTATTCATGCCCGCCATCACTATCCAAGACCTTCTGACCCCATATCCGACGAAGACGATGGCCCTCCCCCACCCCCATGAAGATTGTAACCTAGATTAAGTTTAGAATTAAGTTCTAGATTAGTTTAGAATTAAGCTCTAGTTAAGTTAGATTAGTCAGCGAATGTAATTAAATCCCAATGTCCTAGGTTAAATTAATTAGGATTACTGTATAGAACCTAGGTTAGGTAGTATAGGAATATAATCTATCATAAATGTAAGTAAGAGGCATAGCCTAACTTAAATTCAATAAAGACAATGACAAAAGTTTATTCATTGCGTTTGAGAATGTAGTAGTACTACGAAACTGCAGTCACACCTAGTGCAACTTTTTATACGTGTCAGTTAACAAAATAAAAATATACTCTATAACCTGTGATGTCAATTCTCAGTGAAAGAGACAAAGTCGCAGAAACTATCGAGAACTTCTATCGAAAGCTTTACCGCCAATCAGTTACAAACCTAGACCCACAAACATCACAATATTCAGTCTTGGATGTGGAGTCAGAAGAACTGAAACCCGTTGATAACAGCGAATTAGAGGCGACTTTGAATCATCTCACGAACTGTAAAATTACGGGAGAGGATCAAATCACGAACGAGATTGGAGAAAAACTTAAGGAAGCACATCTAATTCTATTAAATGCGTCCTTTGTGAAAGGAAGAAGTCCAGATTCCTGGAAAACACAGAAGGCATCCCTCTCTTTGAAAAGGGTGATAACACGAATATATAAAATTATAGACCTATCAGTCTGCTGCTAACAAAAATCATAATGAACCGCCTGAGCCGGAGATTCGATTTTTGCCAGCAAATCGAACAAGTTGGTTTCAGGAAAGGGATCCACACAACTGACCATATCCAGGCGGTGCGTACGCTGATAGGAATACAACTTCACATAGTTTTCGTGGATTATTAGAAAACTTTCGACTCTATCGAGACCTGGACAATACTGAGGGCCATGAACAAAGACCGCATTCACTCCAGATACACCGCTACATTTACGAGAGCGCCACCCTGCATGTCAGGATATAGGAAGGCGCTGGATCACCGGGAAGGTTTCTGTGAGGAGGGGGCGTCAGGCAGGGGGACGCAATCTCGCCGATGTTATTCACCTTGGCTTTGGAGGACATGTTCAAGCGTCTCCACCACCTCCTCTTCTTGGATGATATTGTACTTTACGGCAGCGACGTAGAAGACTAACAACAATGCTCCGGCAAACCCAAGGACGCCTTCTAAGCTGTGGACCTTAAAATAAACCTTCAAAAGACCAAAATAATGAGCTCAGACATCGAGGATCACGCTTCCATGTCCAAGAATACAACTATTTAGGACATAATATCAGGGGATTGGAAGAGAGAGTCAGACGTTAGAGATCATGCAGCGAATTGGCCTCACCTGGATAACGTTCGAGGCATCAGCTACATCTTCCCTTGCTCGACGATTCCTGTAAACCTCAAAAAGAAAGTATACGACACAGGCATGCGTACCAGTGGCGACATACGGATTTGCAATGGTGACACCCATCGCAAAGTGTGCCAATTGCTTCTGGGTTTAATAGAGGGCAATGGAGCGGGCGATGCTCGGAGTAGGCCTTAGAGACAGAATCCTGAAGGATGAAATAAGAAGAAGAACGGTAGTCTGCGAAATTATCGGGCGTGTGGCCAGACTGAAGGGAGCCAAGGGAGACAAAGAGAAGTGTTGGACGACCGCAAGCGAGATGGAGGGACCGGATCCAGCGACATGTGGGGAAAAACTGGATTCAGACTGCCCAGCAAAAATCGGTATGGAAATCTCTGGAAGGGAGTGGATTAAAGAACAAGAAGAAAAATATTTTCATACAACAGATTGTTTGTCTAGTCTACGTCAAGGGTTTTACTTTTTTTCACAGCAGATTCATTTTGGATTTTTATCCAAAATGGTGTTTTTTGATAATTTTTGTAAATGCTTAAAAATGTTTGGTCTGAATAATGGTATACGTTTATACTATATATTGCTTTAAATCATCGTTCAGCTCAATTTATTATGCTTTTATCGATAACACTGGTCAATACAAGTCTTGTTTCCTTTATTTTTTTTTCTGTTATTGGGTATTTCTATGGCCCTGACTATGAAAAAAATACTGGGAGATTGCTAACAGCTTTACCTTTTGAAATATACAGTTTTATTATTTTGCCAAAAAACTACAAAAAATAATACATTATGTTAACAAAATTTCTATTGAACACTAGCAAATGATCTTTTATAAGATTTCCTTGAATGAACGACTTTAGGTAGATCTCGTTGCAAACTCCAGCAGTAGTCTGCCATCATAGGTGAGTCCCACCGACCCCGATAACGCTCTTCCATTGTCCGAAGATCCTGATGAAATCTTTCACCCTGCTCCTCACTAAAATCACCCAGATTTTGTGGAAATGGGTCTAAATGCGAGTGCAGGAAGTGGATTTTTATGCTCATGTTGCACCCTAGCTCTTGCAAGTTCGATAGCATGTACTCAACAAGCTCGACATGGTCGTCAGATTTCTTTTTGCCTAGGAAGCTACTCATAACCAAAACAAATGAATTCCAAGCTTTGGATTCGACTTCGGTCATTGATTTGACAAAATTAGGATCTTTCACGAGTTGCCTAATCTGTGGCCCATCAAAAATACCAGCTTTCAATTTTTCTGAACTTAATCCTGAAAACTTGCGTGAAAGAAAATTAAAACATTCGCCACTTTTGTCAAGCGCCTTCACAAACTGTTTCATTATGCCGAGTTTAATATGAAGTGGTGGAAGTATGATGCGGTCTCGGCTAACTAAAGGCATGTTTATAACATTTTTTGTACCAACTTTTAGCTCTTCCCGCACTGGCCAAACTTTTTGTGACCAATGGTGTTGTTTGTCACGACTATCCCAGAGACACATGAAACAAGGGAACTTTGTGTACCCCCCTTGTTGACCTAAAAGAAAGTTAACCATTTTCAGATCAACACAAATGACCCATTTGTGGTCTTGACACTTAATTTTTTCCATAACCTTAGAAACATTGACGTATTCTTCTTTTAAAGTCGTCGAATGTGCAATAGGTATAGATCCGTACTTGTTACCGTTATGAAACAAAACACACTTTAAACATCTTTTGCTGCTGTCTATGAAAAGACGCCAATCACTAGGTTGGTACTGTTTTAATCCCATCTGCTGCAAAATACCACCAACATCGTTACAAAAAACTAAATCCTTCTCTTGAGAAAAATACGGTAACAGATTTTTTTCTCGGGTACGATAAAATGTAATGTTGGTTTCCGGAGTAAGAACATTTTTTTCTTTTAAACGAGATGCTAAAATTTCAGAAGCTTCTTTTGGTAAGCTCAGATCTCTTACTAAGTCATTTAGTTCTTTCTGATTAAATGGTTGAAGTTCTGAAAGGCTTCATTTGTAGTCTGAATCCGAGTCTTCACTTGATGTATTTCGTTCGGGTTCACAGAGATTTGGATCATCAGAAGATTTAGATGTGCTGGGTTGTACCTCTTGTGATTTTAATTGCGGTCGTTGAGTAGAAGATAAGTTAGGATATGACCACTTACTGCGATTTCCAGGGTTAATTCCGTTTATTTTCACAACTCAGAAGTAGCAATCGTCATGATGGTTTCGAGGTTCTAGCCAAATCATGGGTGTTACGAACATTATTGCATCTCTTTTTCCACTGGACCATAACCGTAGTTATACCACACATTTCTGGCATACAATATGAGGAACCCATGGCTTGTCCTGATTACACAATTTTATTTTAAAGTATTGATGATACGCAGTTTTCACAAAGTCCGATATAGGTTTTCGATATTTTGCAAATATATATTTACCACAAATATAGCAAAAACAATCGGGATTAAGCACACAACATCTTCTTGACGAAGCCATATCTAAAACAACAACAAAATATATTTTAGTGTCTAATAAAAAACGAAAATCTAAGTAAAAATAGTAAATGTGGGTAGTTAGCTGTAACTCAAAAACAAAAGCTGTTAGAGAAAAATTGTTGCCATATTTAAAAAATACGCATCAATTTGAGATAGAAACAAAAAAAAAATCACAGGAAACAAGCAATTTTCTTTTTTTTGTTGACCAGTGTAATTTGCATACCGCATCAAAGCCTATTTTCTAGCATTATCAAAAAAAAGCAGTCAACCAAGAAATTGAACAAAATGCTGCTACTGGAAACAGGTGTCACATCATTATTTGGTATAGCTACATTGATCGGCAAATATACAAAGAAAGTTATTGATATCGTACAATCTGCTTTTTTTCCAGAACTGTGCCAATTAGAAATCTAAAATGGGTACGCCAGAGTACGATAAGTGGAAAGAAGACCACGATGAACAGTGTGCTTTAAATCATACTGGAAGTGTTGGAAAAAAGGAGGTCGATGTAGTAGCAGCAATATTTTCGCGATCCGCTGAATTACTTGGCATCAAATATGAATATTATATAGGCGACGACAGTTTGGCTATTAGAAGAAATCCAGATGGGCTGTATTTTATTATAATATTTCAACTAATGAAGCAGCACATGTACAGGGTGAGTCAACGATAGAGTAAAATTCATTATCTCATTTGTTTCGGGAATGACAAAAAAATGTTAAATACAATAGCTTTAGGGAATGTTAAAGTGCACAGTTTAAAATTATTTTTGAGTTTAATTTATTTTTAAATTCTGCGCAAAATTTTATAACTTTTTTATTTATAATGTTATATACCTAAACCTAGTAGTTCTTCTAATATTTCGTTTTTTTTTTTTAAATACTAGTCTTCAGTTTTTGTAAAAAATTGCCAATAGCGCCATTGTTTCTGAAGGTGGAATACTCATAATTGGTACGAGCGTTCTATAGAGATGAAAAAAAGACAGATGTAAAGAAATTTGAGTTAGATACTACAGGGTGTTCAAAATAAATTTATACATTTCGACTATTTTAAAATGAAAAATCTCAAATTTTTTAAATGGCACACCCTATATATTATTTTTTCTGATAGATTCTACAAAACCCTCCAACTTTTATTAAGTATATCATATACTTATTTCTAATAGTTTTCGATTTATTTTGAATTTTTCAATTTTTAGCCTTGTTTTTAATACACTTACGCTATAACATCATAGTTGCCGAGACAAAACAAAAATGTAGGCATTGTCAAATTTTGACATATCTATTAAGCAAGTAAAAATAGTTTAATTTGTTGTAGTAAGTGACGTATAAAGGTAATAGTTATGTATAATGAACATTACTCTATCGTTGAGTCACTCTGTACTGCCCGAAAAGAAAAGAGAGCTGGTGCAAGTGACGCGTAGCCGAAGCTTACGGAATGAGAAATGTTTTATCACAAGAACCCACTTCGGCAAAATGTACAAGATACCATGAAACCTGTTTTCGAGTCTTTATATGCGGATGAATTGATGGAAAGATGTACCGGAGGTACAGCTTTCCATCCACATTGTCACGTACACAGCTGTCAGTATGTTTAATGAAGGTTGTTCATTAAAAATCATGACTACACTGGGAATTGCCGTTGGACTTGACGCCAACAAATTCGCCGACAGAGCCGATGCTCAACGGATTACTGCAGCTGAAAGTAATATGACGGACGGGGCAAGAGCAGCTGCATTATCCAAAAAAGCTGATCAAATAGCACAAAAGGGGCAATATGAAGTTGAGGAAGGATTAATGTTTGGATATGGAATAGGATATTAGCCGGAAGGTAAATTATTTTGACATTAACCCCAACAAAAATCGTTAACAAAGACTTTTTTTCTCAAAATTGTGTTTTCTAAAACTGCGGAAACGATAACTCTTGAACCACTTGATGACTCAGTCCAATTCTTTTTTTATTTTAAAATAGATTAAATTTATTGGAGGATATACCTAAATGCAGCCAGCTCCTTCCATTTAATTTTTTTATAGCACATGGAAGAGCAAAAAAAAGTGAAAAATCGTTCTCGAAAGTTCGCATGTCCGCGCATTTTTGGTTTTTTTAATTTTGTTGGTATATCCTCCAACAAATACCATATATTTCATGAAAAAATTTGGATTTTTGATTTCAGATAAATATTACGAGTGCTACATTTCCCGTAGATTGGACATCTTTTTTGGATGGTTGCGTTCCAGCACGTATGACAGAGGCTCTCATGAGTTCATAAATATGTGTGAAAAACCTCAAATACTTTATTCATTTCCTTGTCTGAAAAAAAATAAAGAAAATCACCTCTTCTTCGGGTCGCTAGGGGAGAACCTTCCCTCACTAAGGCAAAACACTAAGCAAATGCTTTAACGTGCGCCTTTTTGTAACGGTTTTGAAGAAGTATATTCTGTGCACACTTAACGATATATATATATATATATATATATATATATATATATATATATATATATATATATATATATATATAATGTGTGTGTGTTATGTGTGTATGTATATGTATACACAGGGATATTTCACATGAGTAGACGAGAATCGTCCAGTCAGTCGTTTCTTAAAAACATCTGCTCATATTTCATAAACGTCAGTTGATCATACAGGTATTCTGTTATCCCAGAAAGGCAACAGTAGATTTTTAAAATAAAAAAATACAACTTTCACCAAAAATATTATAAAATTCATGTAGAAAAAAGAAACACAGAACAAAGTTTTCTTTTATACAATGATAATTTTTCATCACTATGTTGGTTTTTCCGATATCCCATATCAATGTCTCTTAATGTATGTGAACACAAAATTTAAAAATATAAACCAACTTAACCGAAATTCATACATTTTCGGTTAAATTATAGGAAAATAACTGTTTTTAAAGAGCCTATTTGCAGTCGCCATTTTGATTTTCCATATTTCCCGTTTATCTTTTTTTCCAAAATATATGTTGAGAAAGAACAAATAAACGTATACTAACTATTTATATCTAGTTTTTAAAAAATTATAGATACAGTATATTTTAAAAAAAAAACGTCAATTCTTCGTCGCCATTTTGGCTTTTCCCACTTTCCCTACGTCTCTTTTTCCTTAACTTATGATTTAAAGCAATATATAAACATATATCATTATTCAGACCAAATATGTTTAAGCATTTAGAAAGGTATATTAAAAAACACCATTTTTATGCACATTTTCCTGCGCCATTTTGGAGTTTCACTTTCTTTCACATCAGATTCTTAATCAGCGCCCCCGAAAATTCCCTACCCCTGTTACGTTATACGCCCCCCAAGGAGGGGTTTCTGGGGCTTTAGCCTCCTATTTTTAGCTGTTCATATTTGAACTATAGGGTAAACTAAACAGGATGCAAAATTCAACCTGGCTCGTGGAAGCAAAAAATAGCGATTTTCACTTCATTTTACCCGCTTATTTAAAAAATTATAAGTACAAAACTATCTCGAATTACTTGAAGTTTTTCGACTTCGCAATCGTGATAATCACCTGGCTTAATTATCTTTGAAACATTTTTTTAGGATTAAAACTTTCTGCTGCTTTGTATATAATTTTTTTTTATATTATTCGTATTACCTGAAATTTGCCTATTTTTCATAAATTACGATTTAAAAATAGTTACTTATTCTCATGACAAAAATAATTTTGTAACTCATCTGTGCTTTTATGCTTGCTTACAGAATAAATATAAACAAAAGTTTAATTAATGACAGACTTTTACTTTAACACGACTGTTTGATGAGATTCAAATAACACATTTTCAATACAATTTTGAAAATAATTTAAATTTAAAAGCTTATCTGTGCATCTCTAGACGTATGCGATGTGGAGACATATCAGAATCAAACGGTTGCATTAGTAATTTAACGCACTCATACTGATAAACTTATTTTATTTATGTATTATGAAACTGAATTACACATTATATATATATATATATATATATATATATATATATATATATATATATATATATATATATATATATATGTATGTATGAGGGGTGTGAAGCAAAGGGGTGTAAGTGAAAAATTGTCTAAGTTATGTACTTTAAGAGGTTTCTTTACCCAACATCTGACTCCTGGCAGACGGAGACCCATTCTCTGTATTAGATTGGGGTCCCTGACAAAGCTTTTGCTAAAGGGTTCAGGTATTATTTGTATTTTTAAAGTTACAATAACTTTGAAGATGATTTTTTCTCAAAACTTAAATAATGTCACTTGCATCCCTTTTGCTTCTAAATATATATATATATATATATATATATATATATATATATATATATATATATATATATATATATATATATATATATATATATATATATATATATATATATATATATATATATATATATATATATATATATATATATATATATATATATATATATATATATATATATATATATATAAATATATATATATATATATATATATATATATATATATATATATATATATATATATATACGAGGCTGGTTTGAAAAGTCCGTGCAAAGTCCGAGAGATGGCACCACCGGCGCGTATCGAGGTCATGTTTAGTTAGTAGCATCACTTGAATGAACGCACACCAAGTTTCAGCCATATTGGTCTATTTCTTTGTGTTTGGCATTCGTGTGAATCAAGGAAGTCAAGTGATTTTCAAGAAATGGACGAAAAAGAATTTCATGTGGTGATTAAACATTACTTTATGAAAGGCAAAACGCCTCAGGAGACTAAAGAGAAGCTTGATAAACATTATAGTGACTCTGCACCTTCGATTAGAACAGTTTATAAGTGGTTTCAAAATTTTCGAACTGGCCATATGGGCACAAGTGACGCTGAACGTTCTGGACGGCCTGTGGAGGTTACGACTCTAGAAATCATTGATCAAATCCATGATATGGTGATGGATGACAGAAGAGTTAAGGTGCGTGAGATTGCTAGTGCTGTGGGCATCTCGACTGAACGGGTACATAATATTTTGCATAAACATTTGGACATGAGAAAGCTATCCGCAAGATGGGTGCCGCGATTGCTCACGCTTGACCAAAAACGGAATCGTGTGAAGTGTTGCAAGGATGGTTTGCAGCTGTTCCAGAAGAATCCGGAGGACTTTAAGCGTCGTGTCGTCACTGTAGATGAAACATGGATACATTACTATACTCCTGAGACCAAACAACAATCTAAACAATGGGTTACCAAGGGGGAATCTGCACCAAAAACTTTTGGGATTCGCAAGGCATAATCCTCATCGACTATCTGGAAAAGGGTAAAACTATTACAGGTGAATATTATTCATCGTTATTGGACCATTTGAAAACCGAGTTGCAAAAAAAACGCCCGCGATTGGCCCACAAGAAAGTCCTTTTCCATCACGACAACGCACCAGCACACACCTCAGCAGTTGTGGTCGCAAAATTAATGGAACTCGTTTCACATCTCCCCTTATCGTCAGACTTGGCTCCCTCGGACAAAGATTTTATTCGAGGAGGTGATTGCAGACACTAATGGATATTTTGCAGACTTGGACAAATCCTATTATTCGGAAGGGATCAACAAACTAGAACATCGTTGGACGACGTGTATAAGCCTAAAAGGAGACTATGTCGAAAAATAAAAAGGTTTACCCCAAACACATAAGTAGTTTTTATTTTTGCACGGACTTTTCAAACCAGCCTCGTATATATATATATATATATATATATATATATATATATATATATATATATATATATATATATATATATATATATATTTATATATATATATATATATATATATATATATATATATATATATATATATATATATATATATATATATATATATATATTTATATATATATATATATATATATATATATATATATATATATATATATATATATATATATATATATATATATATATATATATATATATATATATATATATATATATATATATATATATATATATATATATATATATATATATATATATATATATATATATATATATATATATACAAACATATATCATCTCTCAATTAATCATATTGAAAAAACTAATTCATCGAAGTTTACTTCAAGATGTTGTAACATGCAGATCTTTAATAATTAGTTAATTTTAGTGGTTTCCACTAAAGGTTAAGTGAATTTTTATATAAAAATATCAAAAAAAGTGTGAATTGGATTTAGAAAAAGTATGAAAATACAGTATCTTTTTGAAAGTGGAAAAAATAAAACAGACGTCACAAAAATAATGAAAGGTCTACATAGTATGGTGAGATATATTATAAATTGTTTTAAAAAGGCAAAAACGCATAAAAACTTAAATAAGAGTGATCGAAAACGCATTACAAATGCAAGATAAGACCGGCAGTTGATACATGCTTCTTTGAAAATCGTAAAAAGACGTCTTCTGAGCTACGTGCTGATTTTTCTAAAGACATTGAAGAGAAAACTTACCAGAAACATAAATCTTTGAAGGAACGCGTCTACCCTCGAGGTATCTATTGTTTATTAAGTCTGGATATTGTTTAACTCATTTATTTTGTAAATAAGTAACTCGACAGTATTTTTTAAATTTTTCTGTTTTAAGTTTTGGTACTCCTGGTGCTACCTACGTAATGCGCCGGATAGGAGGAGAGTATAACTCCGATTCCGTAGTACTCATTGTAAAACATGGACTCGGCAATGTTATGATATGGAGTGTACGTGAGTAAAATGCGTGGGCCAAATAGTAGCTACGATTAACCTACCCCCGCTCCCTTCCTCGGTAAAAAAAATATAACCTAATTTTTGGATTCTTAGACTTCAAGACCACACACACCCACACGTGTGTGTGTGTATATATGTGTATGTATGTATGTATGTATGTATGTATGTATGTGTGTATATATATATATATATATATATATATATATATATATATATATATATATATATATATATATATATATATATATATTAGGGTGACCGTAAAAAATCGATGTCGGAATTTTGTTCGTCTGGACCCCACAAAACGATTCCCCTTTCCAGATATTGAGATAGCCGAAATTTGAACTCGATTAAACTACGTTAACCCGTGCCGCTCGTCGCTCAAAGTTTGAAAAAATCCAAATTTTTGGCCAAAAAGCTGACATATGAAGCCATAACTCCAGAACGGTAAATAATAGAAACACGCTTAATATCTCAAAAGAAAGCTAATGTTGTTCTTCAAAATTTATATTCTATACATAATTGTTGTTATTTTAAGTCAAACCGAGTTACAACAACCTTTAGCCCCAAAAACGTGACCTGGTACCAGTAGGAGCCAGTTTGGGAGTATTCTAAGAATTTTACGGTTTTTTTACATAATGTGTCTCGGAATTAACATTTTTTTTGTTAAAAAGTATTTTGGAACTCAATTTTCAAACATAAAGAGCCTTTTTTTTCAAATTTAATCTTTTATTATATGGGAATTACCTGACTAGTTTACCAAAGAAAGACCCGTTTGACAGGTAAAAAGGAGGGTAAATCTAATTTCTATTTTAGGGACGGTGATTTTACTTCAGCGTACAACTGACCTTTTATTTATTCAGTTTAGTTTCTAAAGTGCCTTTGAGCTGGTTAGATCGAACAATTATCTAGTGAAGATATTTTAAGACACTGAAGAGGAGCATCTACCAGGAACTTGAGAGCTTGGAGGAAATGGACATCCCTGAAGAAGCTGCAGAAGATCCAGAACCATCTGAGAGCAAGAGGATGAAAGTTTCATTTGCAAGGGGCGTTAAAGAGATTTTAAACATGAAATTGTCCATTTTATTAGATCGATGTAAGGTATCCGACAGAAATGCCACGAGAATTTTAATAGCTACTCTAGAAGCACTAAACCTTGACCCTCTTCAGTACAAAGTCTCGAAAACTTTATTACATGATAGAAGGCAAATGTTCAGAGAACAATATAATAAAAAAATTTTTGATAAAGTAAACATTCCTGAAAAAGAGCCCGTTGTTGTCTATTGGGACGGTAAACTTTTACCGGGTGTTTTAAAAAATGAACAATGTGAGCGAATAGCTATAGCTATTTCATATGGCGAAAAGGAACAACTGCTGGGAGTTTCTGTAACAGCAAACAGCTCTGGAGAGGAGTAAGCCGTAGCCGTATATGAATGTCTACATGAATGGGGTCTTCTCAACACCGTCAAGGCGATGTGTTTCGACACTACAGCATCCAACACGGGAAGACTCAAAGGAGCATGCGTCATATTGGAGCAAATGTTAGGAAGAGAATTGTTATACCTAGCTTGCCGTCACCATATCTTGGAAATTCTGTTAAGAGGCGTATTCGACACAAAAATGGGATCAACCACTGGACCTCATCCAGACATTTTCAAGAGATTCCTCACTGCGTGGCCCAAGATAGACAAAGGAAAATACGACACAGGTATCAGTGACAATCTAATACAAAAGCAGCTAACTCCAGAAGTAATTGCAAATGTTACTGCTGAATTCGAGACCAAATTAACTGAGAGCCACCCAGAGATGACTACAAGGAGCTATTGCAGTTGGTTCTCGTATTTGTTGGATCACTAGACGGCAATGTTGTGGGTTTTAGAACTCCAGGAGCCATTCATCACGCTAGGTGGATGGCAAAGGCTATTTACTGCTTAAAAATTGTTCATTTTTCGTCGTCAATTTAAGATGTCTAAAGAAGAAGAAAGTTCTGTGCGTGCCATTTCTGTTTTCCTAGTTAAAATTTATTGTAAAGCTTGGTTCAATGCTCCAAAAGCTCATCTTGCACCAAAGCAAGATTTAGGTATTTTGCATAGTCTGTTAGACTATAAAGAATGTGACAACGACATTGCAGAAATAGCCCTGACCAAATTTTCGAACCATTTGTGGTCTTTGAATGCAAAGTTGGTTATCGTTTTTTGATCCCACCATTACAGACGATGAAAAGTTGTTAATGGCTAATAAATTGCTCAGTAGCACAGATGAACCATCACAGCACGCTAGGGTTGTAAATCCAAAAGTTAGGAAAGAAAACTTAAAAGAGGTAGTTAATGGAGGATTGGTAAATTTACTTACCAAAGAAACGTTTACATTCTTTGACCAATTTAATATAAAAACAGATTTCCTAAGACAACATCCAAACACCTGGCCTCAAAATAATGACTTCCAAGAAGGATTGAAAATTGTCAAAACATTAAAAGTAGTTAATGATATGGCTGAGCGTGGTGTTAAATTAATAACCGACTTTAACGACCTTCTGACAAAAGATGAAGACCAGAAGCAATATGTCCTGCAAGTTGTAAGTAAATGCCAAGCATTATATCCTTTGGTACCTAGTGGTACCAGGTCACGTTTTTGGGGCTAAAGGCTGTTGTAACTCGGTTTGACTTAAAATAACAACAATTATGTATAGAACATAAATTTTGAAGAACATTAGCTTTCTTTTGAGACATTAAGCGTGTTTCTATTATTTACCGTTCTGGAGTTATGGCTCCATATGTCAGCTTTTTGGCCAAAAATTTGGATTTTTTCAAACTTTGAGCGACGAGCGGCACGGGTTAACGTCGTTTAATCGAGCTCAAATTTCGGCTATCTCAATATCTGGAAAGGGGAATCGTTTTGTGGGGTCCAGAAGAACAAGATTCCGACATTTTTTTCCCCCCCTATGAGATCCGGTCACTCTAATATATATATATATATATATATATATATATATATATATATATATATATATATATATATATATATATATATATATATATATATATATATATATATATATATATATATATATATATATATATATATATATATATATATATATATATATATGTATATATATATATATATATATATATATATATATATATATATATATATATATATATATATACATATATATATATATATATATATATATATATATATATATATATATATATATATATATATATATATATATATATATATATATATATATATATATATATATATATATATATATATATATATATATATATATATGTATATATATATATATATATATATATATATATATATATATATATATATATATATATATATATTATATTATATATATATATATATATATATATATATATATATATATATATATATATATATATATATATATATATATATATATATATATATATATATATATATATATATATATATATATATATTATATGTATATCTATATATATATATATATATATATATATATATATATATATATATATATATATATATATATATATATATATATATATATATATATATATATATATATATATATATATATATATGTATATATATATATATATATATATATATATATATATATATATATATATATATATATATATATATATATACATATACATATACATATACATATACATATACATATACATATACATATACATATATATATATATATATATATATATATATATATATATATATATATATATATATATATCGGGTCTTCCATTAAGGACTTGACAACTTTTTTTTGAAATAAAACGCAACCCTTTTGAGACATTTCGAAATTTTTACTATCGGCTTGAAGTACAATCAAAACATTTATGTATGGAATTCGACTTCATTCATATGTCCACCACGGACACGTTTGCAGCGGTGGATTCGTTGAACCCAATTTTCGATGACTCGGCCACACATTTCGACGGAAACGACCGCTATCTCTCTTTCAATATTGGCTCTGAGCTCCTCTGATTTAACGTACCCCCATAAAAATAAATCTAGAGGTATTAAATCACACGATCTAGGCGGCCATTCGACGGGACCATTTCTCGATATAACACGTTCACCGAATTTAGATTGCAGTAAGTCGATTGTTACACCCGCTGTGTGGCTTGTGGCGCCGTCTTGTTGAAACCACATATCATTAATGTCTAGCCCATGCAATTGATCAAAGAAATAACGTTGCAACATGCCTCTGCAGCGATCTCCATTGACTGTAACGTGACGGTTATTTTCATCAACGAAAAAGAACGGCCCAATGACACCAACGGCATGAAAACCGCACCAAACAGTAATTTTTTGTGGATGAAGTGATGTTTCTTCAAGCACAGGAGGGTTTTCACCTGACCAATAACGCATATTCTGTTTGTTGACGAAGCCGTTTATCCAAAAATGCGCTTCATCACTAAAGATGATTTTGCGATGAAATTGGTCATCTTCTTCCAACATTTCTAGAGTCCAATTCGAGAACGTACGTCGCTTCATATGATCGAGTGGCTTTAGTTCTTGAGTTAACTTTAACTTATAAGGGTGCAGGCCAAGATCCTTTTGCAAAATTCGCCATAGTGTGGTCTGAGCGATGCCCAGTTCTTGAGAACCCCGTGAAATCGACTGTTTTGGTTCGTTTGAGATGGACGCTTGAACGGCAGCAATATTCTGGCCATTTCGACCATCCAGCAGCGAATATGTTAACTCAAATTTTTTCACTAGACTATGAATTGCTTGTCTACTGGGACGAGAATTACGACCAAAAATTGGCGTTAACGCTCTTAAAGTTGCAGTCACCGACTCCAAATTTTGGTAGTAAATTTTAATTATTTGTAAACGTTGTTCGTTCGTGTACTTCACCATGATGAAAATGTTGACTTTACTGAATGTTTTGACGTTGACAGTTCGGTGATTGGCTTAAGGGTGCGTTCACAGTGAAATTTCAAAGTTGTCAAGTCCCAAATGGAAGACCCATTATATACATATACATATACACTACTTGGGGGCGCGAGCGTATCGAAAATAAATTATTATTAAAAACATTCATTAAAAACATTTAATATAATTTATTGAAAGGAAAGCAAAACAAAATACATTCTGACATAATAAAAAATAAAATACACATTTACACTGATATAATACACCTATAAATAGGATTGTATTAGTACTGCACAATGTATTTACCTAATAATTACCATACCAATACTAAATTAAAAACAAGTTTAATAATTATTAGTGACTCCGTTGGGCCTGTTTTGAAGAGCAAAGATTTTCGAAGGATGGTTTAATATTTGAAACAGACACTCTGAGTTCTTTTTCTATATTTAGTTGAGATTGATATTTTGTTTTCAAAGCAGCCACCGCAGAAAATCCGGTTTCGCAAAGGTAGGATGTTGGAAATGTTAATAGTATACGAAATGCTCTTGTTTTCAGTGCAGAAAAACTCATCATTCACCCCTGCCCAAAATTCAAAGAGTGATTTATTATTAAAATGTCTTTTGATTTCGCAACTTGCCGTGAAGTCTATGAAAATTTCTACCAAGTTGTCGTCAGTAAGAAAACACTTTTTAAAATTCTTTGTCAACATGGCTAGATGATTTTCAATGGTTACTAAAACAACTTTCACATATTGTTCTTCAGCCTTGTATGTTTTAACACATTCACCCATATTTGCAAACATTTCTAGGTTTTTTTGCTTTACATTTCTGCTCCACAATTCCAATTTTCTACAAAAAGCATTAATTTTATCACTTGTATCGAATATATGTGTATTTGTTCCTTGGAGTTGAAGATTTAAGGTATTTAGTTTCTCGAATATATCGGCCCAGTAGCTCAATTTCATCACAAATAAACTATCTCAAAACTTCTCGGCTTCCGGTCGGTTTTAGTCTTCTAAAAAAATGGCGATTTCATTTCTTAATTCATAAACACGTTGCACACATTTCCCACGTGATTACCATCTTGTCTCGCAATAAAATATTAACGCCGAATGTTCGGCACCCATGTCTTTACAAAGTGCAGAAAAAATTCTAGATTATAGGGGTCTCACTTTAATATAATTTACTACGGTTACAACTGTAGTGAGCACAATATTCAGAGCAGGACTCATTTCTTTGGAAGTCAGAGCTTCTCTCTGGCTCATACAATGTGTCCACACACACAGTGGAGATTTTTGTTTCACAAGTGCTTGTACACTTCCAGACATTGAATGAGCACCATCGGTACATATTCCGACGCAATTTTCCCACTCCATATTTGCCTCGTTTATAAAACGATTTAAGATAGCAAATAATGCGAGCGACGTTGCTTCGAGTTCTATTGGTTTGCAGAAAAATAGTTCTTCTACTGCTGACATACCATCACAAAATCGAACATAGGCAATGAAATGAGCATCTTTATTGCTATCTGTTTCCTCATCACGCTGAATTGAAAACAATTTGCTGCAAAAAGTTGATGCTGTACATCTTCAGCTATATCACCAATTCGACGGTCAACAGAATCATTGGATATAGGTATGGATAGTAAGTGTTTGGCAAAATTATCTCCAAACATAGTTTCTACAATCTTAATTGCTGGCAAAACAAGCTCTTCACCAATGGTGTGAGGCTTTTTACATCTGGCTATTTTATATGAAACTTATGTAAGAGGCAAGTAAAGCTCTTTCATTCATAGATAAAGTTTTTTTAAAAAATGATTTCTGCTTTACATATAATTTGTTTGTTAAGGTACTCACTATGAAGCGTTTCCAAATGTCGTTTAAATTTATTTGGTTTCATGCTGTCGGCTGCCAAGATTTTTGAGCAAATGACACACACGCCTTTCTTCTTCATTTACTTCAGTACTGGTAAACCCTAAATTTAAGTATTCTTGAGAATATTTTCTTGATATTCGGAACCACGCTCGTCTGTGCACTTGTTGATGCTTCACTATCATCTAATGCTCGCTTATGCCCACTTAAAAATTTATCCATGATTCTATATAAATTTACTGCCGTGAATACTTAATACCTTGAATTTCAATTAATACGCAAATTACAACATATACATTCATGATAAATCCGATAGCAGTAGAAGGATCAACTCGACTGAGACGGGCTGTAATTGAACGAGGTGCAGCATTTATGTTCGAGACCATTCGGAACTTCTCGCGAAGCCGCTACCGATATGGTGGACGTGACAGAGAGCAATAGAGAGGCATCGATTCTAGTTTTGTTAACGCAGCCGATATGTGTTGCCAAATATGAATAAGTTTACTTATTTTTGGTAGTTTGTAATTAAGGTCATAGTGTAGCTTTAGCATGAAAATACTGAAAATACAGTATTCTTGCATGCATTGTTATTGTATGGGAGGCGCGATGAAAATTATGTTTGAAAATTGGGTAGCAAATACTGAAAGGTCGAGAAACGCTGCGCTATTCTAACATTTCTATACCTTTCTTGTAGAGGAATTTGCCTTTGCCTTCAAAATAGGCCTCAGTTTCAGCAATAACTTCTTCATTGGAGCCTCGCGAGCATTTTTTTTGAGGTCTGTGAATAGATAATAGTCGCTGGGGGCCAGATTTGGAGAATACGGTGGATGAGGAAGCAATTCGAACTTTTATTAATGGAATTTTGCCATTGTAACCATCGACTTGTGGCACGTGCATTTCCTTGATGAAAGGGCACTTTTTTCTTCACTCCCTTACTCTTATCGTCCTTTTTATGTTTTGCTATAAATATTTTAGCGTAAAATGTGTTTATAACTCAGCACAAAAACACGGAATTATTATTTTAAAATTTATCGACCCCCACCATTTCCATCCTCTTGCCTGAAGGGACCTCATTTAAAAAATATAGGCCTCATTTCCTTGTTAGATGTTATCTATGTACCAAGTTTGAAATTGATATTTCATCTCCTTCGACAGTTATCGTTCACGGATATAATACATTCCTTTGGCAAGGAAAGTAAAAAAATGCAATTAATTTAAAAAAAAACTTTATTTTCAAGATAAATAGTATAATAAACAATGAGACAGCAATTTCATAAAGCAAATAAATAGCATCATCCATTCAAGCTCTGAATGTAAAGTTTTTTTTTTATTTCTATCTAGGAAAACAAACAACTAAAACACTCAGGTGGCTTCAGATTATTTAGAGGATGCTAATAGATTGTCACAATGATATTCTAAATTACTTTATATACTAAAAAATAAAAAAAACACTAATTTAATTTTTTAAGCTACTAAATTAACAAAACTAAAAGTCTGATAGAAAGTATAATAACAACAAAACTACAAACATAAACTAGCATTGTCAAGAAAAAAATGAAATTAAATTATAATTCTAAGAAAATTGAGGACAGCATAACTGTTCCATGGTCTTACAGATCATCAATATGAAAAACTGGTAAATCAATCTCATCAATTTCCTCCACCTTAAAATCATCACTTTCTGGGAATTTGAAAAACATATCATCATCATAAGAACCACTAGAATTAAAAGAAGTATCGAATTCACTTTCGAAGCTACAGTCTTCCACAGGTATCAGTTCAAATGTTGGGGAAGGTGGTGGTGTATTGTCATCTAGGTAATTTTTAAGAATGTTGTATACATGATGATGTTCTAAACGTGTAGTATGAGGGAGCAAGTCTTCATATTGGTCTTCAATCTACAGAAAATTTAAAGTTTAAGTAAATTTAGAGGTTCTTAAAGTTTTAGCTTAGTTTACAGCAAATTTTGATAATGGCATTTAAAAATTAGTACAGAGTAATAATCAGACAGATTTATATCTCAATTTTAAATTTATTAATAAAATGAAAAGTCCCGAGACTTTTGAAAGAAAAACCATGTTTTTTTTTTTCCAAAAATCGATTATATTCTTCAACAACACTTCAACTCCTTCAAAAACGATACATTTATTCTAGCGATCTTCCAACATTTAGATAACTTTCTTATAGTACGATTTGTCGAGCTCTTTAAAATAAGCCTGAGTTTCCCATTCGACTTCTTCATTTGAGCCTAATCTTTTTCCCTGAAGCCACCTTTTTAAATTTAGAAAGAGGTAATAATCGCTGGAAGCCAGATCTGGTGTATACGGCAATTGAAGAAGTAATTCATAGCCCCATTGGTCCAATTTGGCCGTCGATTTTATGAAGTTGTGAGATGGTGCATTATCTTGCTTGTTTCAGCACTTTCTTCTTCGCTAAATGAGGCCTTTTTTTCTTGACCTCACGATTCAAACGATTCAATAAACCAACGTAACAGTTTCCGGTGATTGTTCGCCCCCCCTTCTCAAGACAGTAGATCAGTATTATTACATGCAAATCCCAAAAATACTTGCCAAGACCGTTCCAGCTAAAGTTTGTATTTTTTGACTCTTGGATCAGCTTTCATGCGGTTCCAGCCACTCTGTGGACTACCTGTTGGACTCGAGCGTGTAGTAGTGGAGCCATGTTTTTATTATTCCGTTCCATTCTATTATTACCAATCGATGCTAAAACGCCTTTGGATTACGCCGAAACAGTGCCAAACAGCACTCTAAATCTTCGATACATTTCTGTTTTTGATCAATTGTGAGAGTGTGCGGTACTCACCGGACACAGAGGGAGAGGGAGATATCACTTCTCATATGCAAATATTTATGCAAAATATGCCTCACGCATTCTCTTGACATCTTCACGATGTCAGTTATCGCTCTCACCGTCAATTGGCGCTCATTCAGAACAATATGGTGGATTTTTTGGTTTTTTGGAGTGACTGCCTCGTCTGGATGTCCGGAACGTAGTGCATCATCGGTGTTTGTATGCCCCCATTTAAGTTCACTAAACCAATCGACATATAGTTGCATTCGAGAGAGCAGATGATACATAACACTTCTCAAACCATTCTTGGGTTCAGGCTGTATTTTTTCACATCAAAAAGCAATCAACATCCAAAATACTTTTTTTTCCATCGATTTGCAAAAATCAAAAGTAGCGTCACTTCGTTGTAACGCAAATTAATAGACAAAATATCATGAAAATTTTACACAAATTTGAGTGTTGACTAACCTGAACTAACTGAAAATCATATAGTTTTTTTTTGTTTGTGCTGCCATCTCTCGGAAAGTCGCGGGATTTTTCACCTCATGTAGTATCATCCACATAAGGGAATTTTTATTATATAGGGATTAAATAATATATTATTTGGTAGCTAAATAAATAGTTTTTTTTTTTTAATAATTTAATTATTTAAAGCCCTTTTTGATTAAAAATTTACAGAAAACTAAATATTTTTTCAATTAGGTATTACAAAAATAAATAAATTCTAGTATTGACTACAATAAAGCATTACACCAAATATGGCCAAATTAATTTTTAAAAAAGTTTAAAAATGTATACTTTTTGCATCTAGGCACAGACTTTTGTTACCTAATTAGAAAATTTTTATTGAAAAAAGTAGTATCAACAAAACCTTAACAGGAAGCATCTTAACAATACTGAGATTTATCAGAGTGATACTAGTTATTAAAGTAATTACAGGTCAGAAATAATCAATAAAACTCCAAGAGGCCATATTTTCTTTGTTTCAAAAACATTTGGTGTAATAATTTATTTTAGTAAGTATTAATCTGTTAAAAAACTGAAGATAAAGAATACCCTTTATACTTTTGGTACCAACCTCTTTGTAAAAGAAACGGTCTTCTGGAGGAATCTCTAAATTTGGAGTTTTTACAGTTGGGGAAGGTGTTTTAACTGATTCTTTGATAGTTAAGGTTGATTTTGGTTTTCTATTGACATCTGGTGTATTACAATTCACTGTTTTATCCACAAATGGTTTTCTGGGAAGCAAATTATTAGCACCTGGTTTACGTTGAACCATGCTCTCAGAATCTACAAATAAAAAGCTTTTTTAACTTTTTTTCTAAAAGTATTAAACACTTTCTTTTATTTGGTTAACAAAAAAAGTAAACTATCAAAATTTTCATAAAAATCTTTTAAATACCTATATAGAGATAGACAGATAGATAGAGGTTTTATTTGTTCACAAAAAATCCAGAAATCGATATAGAACATGTCAAAATTAAATTAAAATAACCGGTCAAGTGCAAGTTGAACTTGCGCAATTAGTGTTCCGTACGTTGATTGCTTTTAAAATAAAAAAAAAAAATTGTTACAGAGGTATAAAATGATCAGTGACTTCACAAAATACACCCCAAATGAGTTTTCAATAAAGTTTGTTTCCAATCTTTACTGAAATCTGATGACCTTGAAATTTTTGTTTTTTTTTTTATATACCATATAAATTATTAAAGGTAATGCACTCGTGATAATTTTCGTTCAATCTACACCCCATGGAGAATATTCCAGAATTTTTTCGAAATTTTTTGATAAGTACTTTTCGAGATAAGGCCCGGGACAGCGATTTTTCGCGAATTTTTAAAAATAATACAAAGAAAAGTGCGCGCAAGTATAATATTATATATATTTTTTACTCGTGTTTTCACAAGCTTTCATTTGACACCACACTCGATGACCTAGTAAAAAATTTTTTTTTTCACTTCCGACTTCTTCACCCCCCAAAACTAACCCCTTAAGTCAAAATTTAATTCTCAAAACTACATGGCTCTGATGAGGCCATCAATTCCTATATTATTACCAAATTTCACCTTTCTATGTTAAATAGTTTCGGAGAAAATCGGGTGTGACAGACAGACAGACAGACAGACAGACAGACAGACACCGAAGTGATCTTATAAGTGTTCCGTACGGAACACTAAAAATACAATAGAATATGTTTGAATAAACAGCTAAAATATAAGTAAGTACATGTTTATGAAAAGTAAACTTTTTCATAAACATGTAAATGACAATACTTAAAAACAGGGCTGTCCAAACCAGTGCCCGCAGGCCACAGACAGACACCGAAGTGATCTTATAAGTGTTCCGTACGGAACACTAAAAATACAATAGAATATGTTTGAATAAACAGCTAAAATATAAGTAAGTACATGTTTATGAAAAGTAAACTTTTTCATAAACATGTAAATGACAATACTTAAAAACAGGGCTGTCCAAACCAGTGCCCGCAGGCCACATGCGCCCCGCGACTCATATTTGTGCAGCTCACGAAGCGATTTTTAATCTTTAGTTTTGTAAATAAAAAAAGAAACTCAAATTCACAAAATATTTGGTAGAATTTTGTTTGTTTATCTGGCAACCCAAATAATGAATGGAATATCTATTCGTAGGTATGGCAACATTCAGGAATTAACAAAAGTGTATTTTGTTTATGAATACGCGTGTGTGTGTGTGTATAGGCGAATAAGTACAGATGCTTGTGCGCGTTTTTGTCGTGACTCGTTTGTTTCTACGTGTAACGCCACTTTGTGTCTCATATTTACTCACGTTACACAAGTATACAAAATAAAAACGTGTTTTATTAAGTATTTTTTATGCAGAAACATAAAAAAAAGACACCCACCGTGAGGTTTTTTCAGAAAACACACTTAAATTTTCCAAAAATTCATTTTAATAAGTGAAATTTAAAACTGTACAACCAATAAAATTATGGAATAAAACTATTATTTCAGACATCTTTAAATGTTCTGAATCTACATTTATCATAAAAACTTTAAATTTTAGTATACATGTTTAACAAAAAACACGCATACACCACCTTTAAGGTATTTCGAGAAAACAGAGAGAGCATTATGTTAGAGAAAGACGCAAAATAATTTGGTATTTAAGGTATATTGAATGTGGCAATGTAGCTTCTCGCTCTCTTCCTGCCGCACGCAATCACGTGTTATTTATAAAAAGCTTGATACTTTTACATGATATACAATAAAAATTATGTTTAATTAAAACGATACGAAACTGGATTATTTATTAAAAATATAACAATTATTAAGTATTTACAATTAAATAAAGGGGCGTGCAAGGAGAGCATATATTCTAGTATCTTTAAAAAGAAAATCCTATCAGTACGATGCATATACTAGTCCGGGAGCTCGCGACCAAAATGAAACCTCATCGAAGAGTGGCAGATAATAGTACCACTTTGTTAATTATTCCCCCTTAGTCCCTCCAGGTAGTTTGAAGCCTCAAGTCTGGTTCCTGTTTCTGGAAATACACTTTAAAGCTGCAAGAAAAAGTTGCTTATCGGTTATGACGAACCCGGTTATAACGAACTTCCGGATAAAGCGAACCAAATTTGGATGTTTTATGTCCGTTTATAACAAACTTGCCACTCCCTGAGCTCGATGTCGTGCGACTTGATCTAGGAAATTGAACCTTCACAACCAAGACAATATCCATAGACACGGAACGCTAATCAATATGAAACATCAATGTCTAGCGTACGCAAACGACCTGGTATTACTAATTAGATTAAGGAAGGAACTGATCGACGTAACCAGAAGGCTAGAAACCGCTGCAAGAAAAAGGGGGTTAGAAATCAATGAAGAAAAATCCGTACATGGTGATAAGACCTGAGGAAGAAACTAGTAGTTAGCACCTGTACGGATGGGAGATATATCAGTTTGGCAAAACAGAGAAAACTTTACTTACCTGGGAGTGAACTTAAATAGTAGAAATGAAGAAAGCAGAGAAATAAATTACAGAATAAACAAAGGAAGTGGAAATACAGGAGCTCTAACGAAACAATTTAGATTGAAATTGGTGTCTAAGGGAGCAAAGGAAGACTATACAGGACAGTGATAAGATCTGTAACCCTATATGGATGCTAGTTATGGACGCTGAATAGAGCCGAAGAACAAAAATTGGACGAACACATCGCTGACTTGCAGATATTCTGGGTATTTTTTTATCGTTCTAGCACATGTGCTACAGGGAAGTCCCTAAAGCGCTCCAGGAGCGGCATGTGTGCGGAAAAAGCGATTCACGTTGTTCTTGAATCGCTGTAAATTGTACTCGGTGGGAAACACAGCCCTTAGCAAATTATTCCAAAGGGATGATGTTCTCCATATAAAAGACTGCTTGAAAAGCGTTGTACGCGAAGTAACAAGCTGAACCTCATACGGATGTAAAGTATTAGCGCGACGTGTATTTCTAACATGCACCGCTCTGGGAGGAATTAAGCGGGCCACATCCTCCGAACACTTTCCATGAAGCATTAAATTCCACTGGGTTACTGTCACCCCAGGTCTTTGTTAAGTTGAACGACCTCCTGCTGTCTGTGGAGTAGCCGATGTCAGAGAATTCAAAGAGAATGAAGAGAAAAGCGTACTGTTATCTGCAAAAATGTATATTGGATTCCCGGTCGTTTCCAGCAGATTGTTAATGTAAATGAGAAAGAGAGTAGGAGACAGTATGGAGCCTTGGGGTACACCGGCGTTGATAGTGAAGGTGTTAGAAAGAAATCCGTAGACCGCCACTGGTAAAGAACGCTCTCTGAGGGAAACATGAGAGCCACAAACAGAACTTTTCAGACATACCATAAGAGCGTAGCTTAACCAACAGTCCATCGTGCCAAACACGGTCGAATGCCTTGGATATGTCAAGAACAACTGCTCGAGATTCTCCAAAGTGTTCAATTGCGTTGTTCCAAACATATTGTAACCTTATTACTCGGTCGGTTTTTGCGGCGTCCTTTTGTTCCCTGTGAAAATTGTTTTTCCCACGCTTGGGCACAATTTTCTTGCAACCTCTTTTTAATTTCTGAGAATGAATTGAGTGAATAATGATTTTAAAAGAACTAAAGAAATTAAACAAACACTAGCTCAGTTTTCCTTGGTAGAGAAATATGGGTAAGAGATAATTGTTATACGTCTTTTTGGAATTATTTTCTATTTTTTAAAAAAGCTTCAGTCGTACAAATTTTTGGGCACCATTCATTTTAAAATAGAAAGGATCTAACTTCAGTTAAAAAAATGAAAAAATACTGAAGTGTTTTATGGTTATTACTAAAAAGAATTATACTAGTACAGCTTTTCTTATCCTGAAAAGAAAAATAGGTATTCAGTGAGACACTAGCTTTAATCAACAAAAAAAGAAAATTTATTCATGATTTAAAATAAAAGTTCCAACCTTTGCAGTTTTAAGGAATACAAAAAAAATTCTAGCCTAAAAGTAGTTTTTTATAAGTTAGAGTCCCTAAATCAGAGATTTTACTTCTAAATTTTGACTACACCCGAAATCGAAGAGTCGTGATTTTTCACTTCGCGATTTTTCAGTTCAAATTGCTGTTAAAACACTTATTTGCGGGGAATATATTTATTGATGTATGTTCTGGTAACTTACGGTCTTCCTATGGGCTTCTAGGCCTTCAATGCAACACAAAACCGATTTCACACTTTTGAGAAGAGCCTACTTTAACTACTCCATTTAGAAAACACACAACGCCCCCACTACGGCTTTATGATAAAAAAACTCGGGCTTAACTTGGCTCTCGTAGATATTGTCGTAAGCCTCTACTGCGGCTCGGTGGAAATTAGCCTGGCTGCGGCTTGATGGTACTAAGCCTCTCGGCGGCTTGATGGTACTGCCTGGCGGCGGCTTGATGTTACTGCCTGGCGGCGGCTCGATGGTACTAAGCCTGGCGGCGGCTCGATGGTACTAAGCCTGGCGGCGGCTCGATGGTACTAAGCCAAGATTCCTGTCCTCCGGACCCTTAAATAAGCCGTGGGCACTCTGTCTGTAATATGGCGACGCCGGAACCAAAACTCCGGATACAAACATTTGACCAATCCCGGCGTATCGATAGATTCGGTCGCAAACCCGCACAGCACACTATATAACGAGCGGCTAAGAATTTCTGATTTAATATACCGCTCGATACAAAAATGAAAAGAAGTACATTATTAAGAGAAAAATCAGTAACATTATATGGTCTTAAAATCTAGGAAAAAATGAATGTTACAATATGTTACATATTGTCCAGTCACATTAGGGGTTTCACCTCGGAATGAGAGATAACAAGCTGTAAACTTATATAAACCTTTATTTTGGCATTCTAAAAGTTGTCTCAAGTCTCATAAAATCTCGTGTCCGCGAGATATTCAAAGTCAAAGGTCACAAAAATCGGTTTTTCGCAAATATCTCGTTTCCTATGGTTTCAATGACATTTGCATTTATTATGAAAATTGTAGAGCATAAAATTCTCTACAAATTTTGTTCTAAACATTTTTTTATACGCTTAACCGTTTTTGAGATAGAGCGCCGAGAGCGCGCAGCGCTCAGCCATACATAGCATGATGCAAGGTCAACCGTGAGTCCCGGTTAATAAACATAAACTATTTAAATACCTTAACCTCTGTGAACGTGCATGTCGAGTGTCGAAAAGTGTACATCAGTAAAAATTCTATTGCAGCATCGAAACGACGCCTAGAAGAAGGTGAACCTTCAGCATCATCAAGTGCACTTCGTAAAAAAAGAAATGAAATGTTTGATTTCAAAAAACTATGCTTATTTTGTGGTCAAGCAGCTGATGAAGCAGCAGAGACGAAAAAAAAAGAGAAGTACAGACGCACGATTAGTAAAGTAAGTACTCTTGAATTCAAAGACAATGTCATCAAAAGAGAAGAAGAACAAAGGGATTTCTTAGGAGAATTAGTAAAAGATCGTATACTTTATGAGTATAACTTGATCGCTGCTGAAGCAAAGTAGCATACCATTTGCTATACTAATTTCTTAAGTCGAGTACCATCTACTGATAAGAAGTCTCGCGCAGATAATCAAGTCACACAAGCAATGAAAGAGATTTTTTGTTATATAGAAAATCTTGAAGATTCACAATTTACATTGAAAGAGCTTAAAGATGTCCTTACGGAGTATGTACCAGATGATAAGACTATCATTACAAGACTTCAACAATAATATTTAACTGACATAATAATTATGAGAAAGGTAGGATCATTCAGTATCATATCTTTTCGTGATACACAAGCTAATATATTATCAAAAGCTTGGTACGACAATAAAAAAAAGGATTCCGAAGAAGAACGGTTACGGATTGTAGAAGCTGCAGCAGCTATTGTTAGGGAAGATATTCGATTATCTGTAGTCGAAACCAAGTTTTATCCACCTCCGAGTAAAACGTTAGATGATATTAATGAAGAAATACCAAAAACTTTATGCATTTTTTACAAGAAGTCATAATAAAAAATAGAAAAGGAAAAACAGATCATTTAAAAACAAAATGCACATCAACAAGTCATGCAATAATGGCTTCGATACGAGAACGGTAATTTTCATCACAGCTACTATTAGGCCTTTCTGTATTTCTTCATAAAAGATATGGATTTCAAAGACTCTTAGATGTTTTATCTAGTTTGGGATTTACAGCTTCGTATGGTAATACTGTAGGTATAATCATAATAGTAATATAAGTATTTAAGAGTTTACACATTTTAAAGAAAAAGTACTTAATTCTTTTTCTACTTAAAATATAATTAAGATATATTAGAATATAATTAAAATATACTTAAAGTATTTTACTTAACAATTTTTTAATTACACGAAGTAGGTAAGTATTATTAAACGAATATATTTGATAAATGAAAAATATTATTCAATAAGGTGTATTAATTAATAAATAATGCCAATTATTCATAATTATGGATTTTTTAGTGATTAATTAATTTTATACGACGAATTATTTACCGGCACTCACGGTTGACCTTTCATTATGCTATGTATGGCTGAGCGCTGCGCCCTCTCCGCGCTCTATCTCAAAAACGGTTAAGCGTATAAAAAAATGTTTACAACAAAATTTGTAGAGAATTTTATGCTCTACAATTTTTATAATAGATGCAAATATCATTGAAACCATAGGAAGCGAGATATTTGCGAAAAACCGATTTTTGTGACTTTTAGCCTTGAATATCTTAAGACGCGGACACTAGATTTTATGAGACTTTTGAGATAACTTTTAGAATGCCAAAATAAAGGTTTATACAAGTTTACAGCTTATTATCTCTAATTCCGAGGTTGACCCTCTTTTTTGGCTTAAGTTATTTGATAAATAAGTCAGAAGATCTCCTGTTGATCTATGTTTACGAAAGACATATTGGTGATCGCTAATAATGTTGAATCCTTCAAGTTATTTTAGAAGATGCTGATAACCTTTTCCATGACTTTAGATATTATTGAAAGCAGTGCGACTGGTCGGTAGTTATTTGGCAAGGTCTTCTTGCCTTTTTTAAGTATCGGCTTAACTGTGGCACATTTCCAACAGAAAGGAAATATTCCTTTTCTGTAGGATAGGTTGAAAAGTCTACAGAAAACTGGTGTTAGTTCCCTCGCACAGTTTTTGAGAACTATGGCAGGTATTCCGTCAACGCCAGAAGCTTTATTGGTGTCTAGCTTCATTAAAATACGATTTATGATACGCTGTCTGAAGTGAACATCGGGCATTCTTGACTGCAATATGGGAATAGTAGGTGGTGTTTTTCCTTGGAAATCGACAGTAGAATGTGAAGCAAAGAGTTCAGCTAATAAGTTTGCTTTCTCAACAGGTGTCGTTGCAATAGAATTATCTGGCCGTGTGAGAGATGGTATGGTGGATTTAGTGAAATTTTGACTGCCTAGCTTCATTTCTGTGAAATATGACTGAAAAATGAATATCTATAGATATTGGGTCAATACAAAGTTATAACGGTCCAAAGTTGCAGAAAAATGGACCCACCTGAAACCATAGAGGAGCGAATGAAATTTGTTTTAATATGTTCGTTGCGGTTTGTAGATACTAAAAATAATATTACCTGCCATGGAGTCTGGTTCTTTAATAAAACGCGCGCGCCTGTCCTACAACGCGCGCGTCCGTCCTGTAAGTCTCGAGAGACGCTCAAATTACCATTGAAACGGTTATAAGCAAATTAATATATTTATTTAATTTGCAGTGCAATTTCGCTCTATATTTTTTTATATTTTACCTTTAAATTTATGTTTATATTTATTATTTAGAATTTATATTCAAGAGCCAGCCCTAAAACCTTGTATGTAATTAGGAAAATTTAAAAAAATTTTTTGGTAGCTATATTGGATAGTACATTTGAATTTTTTAACATAACAGACAATGAAAGTGATCCAAAAAAACCTCAAGAATCAAAATTTTAAACATTTAAAACGTACAATAAATTTTGCCGCATTTGGTTAATGCCAATAATACAACAATCACCGAATACTCCATCAGCCACCAGGGTTTCACTGTGTTCTTTTTAAACTTTCAGCGTTGTGGTAAGTACATAAAGTACACTCTAGTGTACTTTATGTTTTTTTGGGCGGCAGAATCCGATCTGCAATTAGTTTTTTAAAAAATGACCTATTAATTG
Source organism: Pachyrhynchus sulphureomaculatus (assembly GCA_019049505.1). Classification (NCBI taxonomy): domain Eukaryota; kingdom Metazoa; phylum Arthropoda; class Insecta; order Coleoptera; family Curculionidae; genus Pachyrhynchus; species Pachyrhynchus sulphureomaculatus. The sequence continues at coordinate 112,936,455 of CM032456.1, read as the reverse complement.
TTATTAACAATTTTTTAGCAATTATCCAAAAAAAGGAATTTGATATAACTTAAACGACATTTGGAAACGCTTCATAGCGAGTACCTTAACAAACTCCGAGAATTCTTCGAATTAAAATTAAAATCATATGTAAAGCAGAAATCATTTTTTTAAAAAACTTTGTCTATGAATGAAAAAGCTTTACTTGCCTGTAACAAAGTTTCATATAAATAGCCAGATGTAAAAAGCCTCACACCATTGGTGAAGAGTTTTTTTTGTCAGCAGCAATTGAGATTGTAGAAACTATGTATGGAGATAATTTTGCCAAACAATTGCTATCCATACCTATATCAAATGATACTGTTACCCGTCGAACTGGTGATATAGCTGAAGATGTACAGCATCAGCTTTTCGGGAAGTTGCGTGACAAATTGTTTTCAATTCAGCTTGATGAGGCAACAGATAGCAATAAAGATGCTCATTTCATTGCCTATGTTTGATTTTGTGATGGTATGTCAGCAGTAGAAGAACTATTTTTCTGCAAACCGATAGAACTCAAAGCAACATCACTCGCATTATTTGCTATCTTAAATGATTTTATAAACGAGGCAAATATGGAGTGGAAAAATTGCGTCGGAATATGTACCGATGGTGCTCATTCAATGTCTGGAAGATTTCAAAGTGTACAAACACTTGTGAAACAAAAATCTCCACTGTATGTGTGGACACATTGTATGATCCACAGAGAAGCTCTGGCTTCCAAAGAAATGAGTCCTGCTCTGAATCCTTGGTTAGACGTTTGTTTTCGATCCGAAGACCCATCTGACTGCGCAAGGGAGGTTTCCGATGTTATTTTGGCCGGTATCCGTTTTTCGAAGAAATGCCCTTCCAACGACAAGCCTTGGTTTGACCGAAAATGCAAAGAAGCTGTTGCTTCTAAACCTCTTGCCTACCGACAATGGCGTGAAAATCCTAACACCATAAACCGTAACACCTTTGTTCGTGCCAGGAACAGATGCAAAGAAATTATCGACGAAACCAAGGAGGCACACAATTAACGAATTAGAAACAAACTTCTCGCTTGTCCCAACAATTCCAGGTCCTTTTGGTCAGTCGCTAAGGCAGTCAGTCAAAATTTCACCAAATCCACCATACCACCACTCACACGACCAGATAATTCTATTCCAACGACACCTGTTGAGAAAGCGAACTTGTTGGCTGAACTCTTTGCTTCACATTCTACTGTCGATTTCCAAGGAAAAACACCACGTATTATTAACATGGTGCAAAGATGCCCGATATTGTCTTCAGAAAGCGTATCATAAAACGTATTTTAATGAAGCTAGACACCAAAAAAGCTTCTGGCCTTGACGGAATACCTGCCATAGTTCTCAAAAACTGTGCGAGGGAACTAACACCAGTTTTCTGTAGACTTTTCAACCTATCCTACAGAAAGCCGATACCTAAAAAAGGCAAGAAGACCTTGCCAAATAACTACCGACTGCTTTCATTAATATCGAAAGTCATGGAAAAGGCTATCAATCAGCATCTTCTAAAATATCTTGAAGGATTCAACATTATTAGCGATCATCAATATGGCTTTCGTAAAAATAGATCAACAGGAGATCTTCTGACTTATGTAACACACGTTTGGAACAACGCAATTGAACACTTTGGAGAATCTCGAGCCGTTGCTCTTGACATATCCAAAGCATTCGACCATGTTTGGCACGATGGGTTGTTGGCTAAGCTACGCTCTTATGGTATGTCTGAAAAGTTCTGTTTGTGGCTCGCATGTTTCCTCAGAGAGCGTTCTTTACAAGTGGCAGTCGACGGATTTCTTTCTAACACCTTCACTATCAACGCCGGTGTACCTCAAGGCTCCATACTGTCTCCGACTCTTTTTCTCATTTACATTAACGATCTGCTGGAAAAGACCGAGAATCCAATCTACAGCTTTGCAGATGACAGTACGCTTATCTCTTCATTCACTTTGAACGCTCAGACATCGGTTACTCAGACGAATATCCGCAGACAGCAAGAAGTCATTCAACTTAACAAAGACCTGGAAGAAATTTTATCTTGGGGTGACGGTAACCAAGTGGAATTTAACGCTACAAAAACCCAGGCGGCAGTTTTTTCTAAAAAAGTTAACGTTGCTGAACCCGACATAGTTGTGTCGGGGCACTCCATTCCTGTAACATCGTCACTCAATTTGTTGGGCGTTAATTTGGGAGCAAATATGTCCTGTCATGAACATGTTGCAGGCATAGCAAGCAGAGCTTCTTAAAAGTTGGGAATATTATTTCGAACCAGAAAGCTTTACACTCCACAACAACTGTTAATTCTTTACAAAGCTCAAATTCGACTAACTATGGAATACTGCTCCCATGTTTGGGGCTCCGCTCCCAAACATAAACTGCATTTGTTGGATTCTGTTCAGAGAAGAGCTGTTCGTCTGATTGGAGACCCGGGACTGACCGGCGGACTTGATTCGCTGGAACATCGAAGAACGGTTGGCAACTTAAGCCTATTCTACAAGTATTTTCATGGAAAGTGTTCGAAGGATGTGGCCCGCTTAATTCCTCCCAGAGCGGTGCGTGTTAGAAGTACACATCGTGCTAATACTTCACATCCGTATGAGGTTCAGCTTGTTACTCCCCGTACAACACTTTTCAAGCAGTCTTTTATATGGAGAACATCATCCCTTTGGAATAATTTGCCCAGGACTGTGTTTCCCACCGAGTACAATTTACAGCGATTCAAAAACAACGTGAATCGCTTTTTCCGCACACGTGTTGCTCCTGTAGCGCTTTAGGGACTTCTTCCCTGCAGCAAGTGTGCTAGACCCATAAAAAAAAAAATGTATGTATGTATGTCAAGAAATTTTTGTCTTATTCTGGTTGGTCTGATTAGCCTGCTGAGTCAGCATCTGACTAGACATGTTTGTAATCTGGGCTTTTAATTCTTTTATCCGAAACTATTTGTCATAGAAAGTTGAAATTTGGTAATAATATAGGAATTGATGGCCTCATCAGAGCCGTGTAGTTTTGAAAGTTAAAAAACTACACTACTTAAGGGGTTAGTTTTGGGGGGTGAAACTGAAAGTGAAAAAAAGGTCATCGAGTGTGGTGTTAAATGAAAGCTTGTGAAAACATGAGTAAAAAATATATAAATAATGTAATACTTGGGCACACTTTTCTTTGTATTATTTAAAAAAAAAAAAGTACTGTTGTAACCCAACTATGTTTACTATTATTATTTTGTATTTTTATTAATGTTATTCATATTTTATAACTCATGAGCTCATGGGGAACTTTCCCTTCAAAATATTGGTATGACCTATACCTAAATAAACAAAAAGACCCTTCCAGCAAGACAACTATTTATTGGAGTGTTATTTACATAAAGTTGAGCGGCACCAAATATGACTGAGAAAAGCTTGATTCGCACAACTATAAAGACATAAACAGTAATTGTCGAAGATGGAAAGTTCCGCCATAAAACGACCTTGTTTAGTAGGTAGAATGTAATCTTAGGGCTATTAGATTATAAAATACATTTTAACTGCTTAGGGAAGATTGTAAAAAGTTTACTTTAGGCATTTTAGAAAGAAGCCAACGTACACTACTGAAGAAACTCAACAAGCGATCGGTTGAGACTTAAAAGCAGCAATTACCCTTATTTGAATTTTTTCATCAGTTAAACCTTTTCTAAAATTATTCACTAAAGTTGAGTTGATATTTTCTAATAAAATTTTAGCCTCGTTTGGTTCATAATGTAAATAGCAACTTTCTTTACATTTATTGTATAAATTTTTAATTCTATCCCCATATTCCTTAACATTTTCCCTATATTGTTGTTTACTATTCATTAGAAATGTTAAAAAGTGGGCGGGTGGTGTTTTGTCTGTGAATTGTTCCACAAGAAAATCTTTAATTTCACCCCAATTTTGAAATTCTTTAAACTGGGTTGCTTCCTGAGCTTTTCCCTTAAGTTTAGTTCCAAAAATTAAATCGGCCAATTTATCTTTCTGATCCTCTTTTACTATTTGCATCATTGCGTCGCAATTTTTTATAAAAAATTGAAGAGAATTTCCCTCACCATAACCGTCAAACGAATCTATTTGGTTAAGTAAATCGAAAGCGTCTCTAAGAGCCATTTTTATTTAAGATTTCTAATATACGTATATTTTTCGTTATATATTTATATATATTGTTATTAATTTAATTTATTACCCTTTTTTTTTTTTTAAATAAAAATAAACCTTTTATTTTAAATTTGTTTTTATATTTGAAGAGAAAAAGAAAAACAGTGTCACCAAGAAAAACAAGATAAAAGACTTACATGTGCATTTCACTGTCACCATACGTTGTTCTCCTTTGGAAATCTGCTACGTCTCGGCGTGCCTTCAGATTTTTCCCTTGCTTCCTGTTGATGGTTGTTCCAATTTTCTCTTATAGTTAGTTGTTATTATGTTTCTGCTGCGTCTGGGCGCTCCTTCAGTCACACCACTTAGCTTTTTCGCTAACAACAATGTTATAACTAGAGGTTTTTTTCTTTATTGGTGTACTTGCTGCGTACTCCGCGCTCCTTCAAGTTTCACCTGAATTTTTTTTTTTTTTTTGCTATGGCTACTGTTATGTTTGAGTCACCGCTGCCACCACTGTTGTAATCGTAAGATGCCACCGCTGTTGTGGTAATTTTCCCGCTGCCACAATGTTTTGGTTTCTGCCACAAATGTATAATATTTCCACTATTATCGCTGACTACTTTTTGGTTCCTAATTCAAACACTTCTTTTTAGATTATTTACTAAATATATTTCAAAAATTTACTGTTTAACTAAAATAAAATAACTATAAGGGAAAGCTGCTTTTAAGTCTCAACCGATCGCTTGTTGAGTTTCTTCAGTAGTGTCCGTTGGCTTCTTTCTAAAATGCCTAAAGTAAACTTTTTACAATCTTCCCTAAGCAGTTAAAATGTATTTTATAATCTAATAGCCCTAAGATTACATTCTACCTACTAAACAAGGTCGTTTTATGGCGGAACTTTCCATCTTCGACAATTACTGTTTATGTCTTTATAGTTGTGCGAATCAAGCTTTTCTCAGTCATATTTGGTGCCGCTCAACTTTATGTAAATAACACTCCAATAAATAGTTGTCTTGCTGGAAGGGTCTTTTTGTTTATTTAGGTATAGGTCATACCAATATTTTGAAGGGAAAGTTCCCCATGAGCTCATGAGTTATAAAATATGAATAACATTAATAAAAATACAAAATAATAATAGTAAACATAGTTGGGTTACAACAGTACTGATTAAAAAATTTTGAAAAATTCTGGAATATTCTTCACGGGATGTAGATTGAACAAAAATTATCACGAGTGCATTACTTTTAATAATTTATCTGGTATATAAAAAAGACAAAAATTTCAAGGTCATCAGTTTTCAGTAAAGATTGGAAACAAACTGTGTTGAAAACTCATTTGGGGTGTATTTTGTGAAGTCACTGATCATTTTATACCTCCGTACAAAATTTTTTATTTTAAAAGCAATCAACGTACGGAACACAAATTGCACAAGTTCAACTTGCACTTGACCGGTTATTATTATTTGTGATGTAATTGTGACTCAAGAAACTATCTAAGAATAAATCTGGGCGCTTTTTTTTATAAATGATTCCAATGTATACATGCATGGAACTGTTAAAGCTTTATTTCTGTTATAACAGGTTTACAACTATCTCTAGGATGAAGACCACATACCCGCCTTAGACATCTCTTTTGGATTATTAAACCCCTGCACCTGTACAAATGCATGAAATATCATCAAGGCAGACCCCTCGCTCAGAAGAAAACAAGACCTTTAGAGCATAATTGTGCTTTATTAGAGGTCCACACGATTGTGTGTGGCCTCTCAAATTCAATCTACTGTCTTGTCACACCCAGCAATGATAGGAGGGTTGCTTGCCTGTAATGTTTTGTTACTGAACTCAAAGTGCAACTTATTCATGTCATTTCTCCTGTTAAAATTTATAAATTAAGTTTTATCAATATTTATGAGCAAGTTATTTTTTATAAACCATTGTTCGAGTTCACACATGCTCTCGCTTATTCTTCTTTATAGTCATCCCTAGTTTTTTCACTTATGAATAGGGAGGTGCCGTGAGCAAAGAGTATTATATTTTGATTTATGACATTAGGTAACTACATTACATACAAGATGTACAAAAAGGGACCCAGGATGGAACCCTGTGGAATTCCTTTTTGCACATTCAGTGTATAAGATTTGATGAGTACTCCACATCCATCCTGCTCCACTTCTCATTTTCTATTTTGAAGATAAGATTTTATTGGACTCAGTGACACCCCTACTGTCCCATTCCCATACATGTAAAGCTTGTTACCAACACTTTGGGATCTACTGAATCAAAAGCTTTAGAAAGCCCGAGCACAGGATCACAGTATCTCTTTTCTCATTTAAGAATTTTAAGATTTGTTTTAGCACTTAATAAACTGCATGCTATAATACTTTCAACCTCTCCTAAAACCACTTTGCCTGTCTGTTAAAATTCTGTGTGCTTCCAAGAAACCTACCATACATGATTTTTCTATTATTTTGTTGACATTTGACAGCAGAGTGATTGGCCTGTAACTTTTGATTTTGCCTTTTTTCTCTTTATAGATTGCTCTGATATATCCAATAAAGATTGGATAAATTCCCATAACAAATGCCAAATTAATAATGGGTCAATAAGTTCTAAACAGAAACTGTAATCTCATCTGGTCCCAATGATTTTTTATTTTTTAAATTTTTTATTAGTTTCTTTACCTCACTGGCACTTGTTAGCCCAACGCGAAATACTTCTAAAGCAATAGATTATTTTGCTAAGGTTAATTTCAAATTTATATAATATGTATTAGCACAATCTACTATTAAAAGAAATGGTTTGTTGGGAATTCTACTAAACTTGTTAAAAGGCAATGGTTCATTTATGCAATTAGATTGACTAAAAATATTATGGGCCATAAAAATAAATAAAGTTATTTGAAAGCCCCGTCACAAGTAGTACTAAAAGCAATAATCTCTTCCAACAGTAATGCAATTACTACAGTTAACTCAGTAAACTTGAAAATTGCTGCACAACTAATCACATCTGATATTTCATTGTCAAATAAAGCTTTTCTTTTTGGTATATGCAACTCTTAATATAATCATTTGAGATATACATATGCAATAAAAGACTTAATACCAGTGCCGATAAATTAATTGCGTAAAACTAATTGCAGCAACTAGTTGCTATCCAAAGACTTTTAGCATCAAATAACTGAAATAACTTTACATTTTGTCGAGTATCCCTTTGAAAGTTGACCTCTAACAATGGATATATTTTGCCTTGGCTTCAGCCCATCTTTATTTTTCACAACCAAACTTTTACGAATATTAATATAGTCAATTCGTATTTACAGTATAAGAAAACCTATGCTTTGAAACTAACAATTAAGGAAGGTATCAGAAGAACCAGGTCATATTTATATACACAACTGTTGCTTCACAATTTAATAGTAAAGCACCTGTTATTTAATAAAAGACACTTACTTTCAGAGCTGAAAATTCTAAACGCTGGAGATGAAAACATATTCATTTTCCGGTCGTTTTTATCCACACAATTTAGAGTATTAAACTTTACCGTATAAGAGTACAAGTATGGCAATTGCGAAGTGTAGGAATGTTTTTTATTCTGCTGGTATTCTGTTTTTTTGGCGGCACAAAAACTCGACGGTTAATTTTGGTTTTTGGAAAGTTTTTTGTATATATTTTTAAATTTGACGTATGATCGTCAGATGTTTTTTGACAGCTGGTGGCGCCATTTCATTGGAACTGTGGTTCTTCTTCTTCTTCTTTCTTATTTTGGCTTCTGCTCCCTTGGGGCAATTTGCCAGCCCATTTGATTATGCTTGGGGTGTTGTCTGGTTCGAAGCCATACCCCAAGCACTATTGGTTGCATATACTTTTGTACTATCTTACTCGAGATTTACTGTTAGTGGGAATAACACAACAAAAAGACATACACAGGTTGTTGGATGGATTTTGGTTTGGATGATTGACTGAAAGGAGACATTTGATTTTATCTTTGTTTATTTGAACTTTTAAATTGTTGACATGTTGATGTTTTTTGTTGTTACAGATTAATCCTATTATGATTTAGAAATTTGTTAAGCATCAAAAACGAGTTTGGAGTAATTTTTGAAAGTATTGTTGTCATATTGATAGGTGATGGAAAACCTTTTTCAATGAAATATTGATATAAATCTAAATTTAAGGTTTTATTTATAGGACATTCCAAAAAGATATGATTAATGTTTTCTATTTGACCACACTCACAATGTGGATCCTCTTTTACTCCTATTCTGTGCAAGTGTTGTTTTGTAAGACAATGTCCAGTTCTCATTCTTATTATAGTGGTTATGTGTCGTCTGTCTTTATATTCCAATTCTTTGTACCATATTTTTTTTGGGAAATTTTGTTGTATTTGTTTGTACCAGCTTCCCTTCTCTGAAAGAGATTTTTTCCAGCTCTCCTCATGCTCTTCTCTAATTTTTCTTTTAATTAAAGGCAAAATATGAGATGACTCCAGTGGGAGTTTTTTAGGAACATTTAGTGTTCTGCCTAAGTTAGCTAGTTTGTCTGCATAATCATTTCCTTTCAGGTTAGAATGACCTGGAATCCATGCAAGTTTGATATTGTTTACTACGTTTGCCTCTATAATTAGTCTTTTGGTTTTTAAGCTGATCTCATCGTTATCAGCATTTAGGTATTTTCTGTTTAGTTTTTTTATAGCACTTTCTGAATCTGTTAGTATCAATGCATTTTGTATGTTTTTTTTTAATGCATAGCATACACCCTCATTTATCGCAACTATTTCTGCTGTACATATGTCCAATTCGTCTGGCAGCCTTGATGAATAATTAATATATTTTTTTTCTGGACAATGTATCCCGTACCCTGTCCTTCCGTCTTTTTTAGATCCATCTGTATAAATTTGAGTGTATTGATATTCCAGATTATTAATTTTCTGTAGGAAATTGCCAATAATATTTATGTCGTGTTTTTTTAAATTCAAATTTATTGTAGGAATGCCCTTGAGTTGAACCTCTCTTTCTATTTCAAAACATGCAAGTGTTGCCTTTTTATTCATCTTTTTGTCATATAGTTGTAAATAGCTGTAGGCCTGTACTAAATATGGAGAATCCGTTCCCTTCCAGTAGTTTACATTGTACATTTTATATTCTTTTATTTTTTTTAGTATAGGTATTAATGGATGATTATTAATATTATATGCGTTAGCCAAGAATTTGACTGCTAACCATCTTCTTCTATATTCTAGGTCAATCATTCCTGATTCTGCCTTTAGTGCATTTGTCGGGGTAGATTTCATGCATCCCAGTATAGTTCTAAGTCCCATATAGAAAAACTCTATTAATTTTTTCTTCATTTTTTTTTGTAAGTGGTTTCAAAAGAAATGATCCATAATCCAAATGGGATATTACCAGTCCAGACAGGGCCGTTCTGAGTGTTAGTGGATCTGACCCCCACCACACTCTGCAAAAATATTTGATAATGTTTAAGCCTTTTTTTGCTTTTTGTGTTATGTATTCTATATGTTTATTGAAGTTAAGATGGTTATCCAAGTACATACCCAAGTATTTGACATCATTTTTATATGGTATAATTATATTATTTATTTTTATGGGTTCAATTTCATTTCTTCTTCTTCCTTTAACAAAGTGTACCGCTTCACATTTATCATAGGAAAGTTTTAAGTTGTTTGAATTAAGCCATTCATTGATTGTCGCTAGGGATTGATTTATTTTGTTTACCATCTGATCTGGTGACCTCCCCTTTAGGAAAAGGACCATATCGTCTGCATATGCCATAACTTGAATTTCATTGGATAAAGTTTTGAATATTTCCTGAGTGTAAATATTAAACAAAATTGTGCTGAGTGGAGAGCCCTGCGGTAATCCTGAACAGGTTATTTTTGGTCCTATCAATTGTCCATTTGTGCCTTTTATGTAGAGTTTTCTGTTCTCCAAAAATTTTGTATATCAAGTTACTGATTTCTGCCGATATGTTGAGTCTGATTAATTTTTTATATAACTTGTGTATATTTACATTATCGTAGGCCGATTTTATATCTATGAATACTGCTATTAAGGAGCATCCTTCATTGAAGGCTAGTGCTATATTGGATACAATGTATGCCAGACAGTCATTAACTCCCTTTTTTTTCCTGTATCCCACTTGTAAAACAGAGAAAATTCCTCTGTTTTCTGTTATCCATTCTAGTCTCTATTTTAATTATAATTTCTAATATTTTTAATAAACAGGAAGCTAGAATTATGGGTCTATAGTTTACTGGATTTTCCGGATCCTTGTTAGGTTTGCATATAGCATGAATTAGGTAATTTTTCCAGGGTTCTGGTATATTATTGCCACTTAGTATTCCATTGTATATTTCTATAATACATTTTTTTGCTTTGTAAGGTAAGTTAGCTATCATTGAGTAGGATATCTCATCCATTCCTGGGGCAGAATCTTTTTTATTTTGTATTGCTTCTTGGAACTCTTTCATTGTGAAAGGATAATGTTCATCCGTCTCTTTCAATCTCATTTGTAAATGTGTTTTATGATCCTCCATTTGGTCCAGAATTTTTTTCTCTGATTTCATCTGATATGACTTTTTGTATTTGATCTCCGTATTTACCTGAGAATTTTCTTATCTTACTCCATACTTCCTTTATATTTGAGTTACGATTAATTTTTGAACAAAATACCATGAATTTGTTTTTTTTCTTCTTTTTGAAGAATCGTCTTGTTTTTGCAATAATGTGTTTCATTTCAATAAATTTCTCCATTGATGGATGACTTCTATATTCATTTATTGCTATTTTTCTGTTTTTTAGTTGATCAGTGCATTCCTGATCCCACCAGGGATTTCCAGTTTTTCTATTACTTACTTTTTTTTTAGGTATGTGTAAGTTTGCTGCCTCTTGTATAATATTACATAATTTTTCATGTGACAAATTGACTTCTACAGTATTCATTTGCTGTTCAATGCTGTTATGATACATTTCCCAATCTGCCTTGTTAAAATTTCTTTTTGGAGAAATGTATATTTTGATGTTGTTAAAAATGTCTGTTTTTTTTTTATCGTTTAGTTTAACTACAGTGGGGAAGTGATCACTGTATCCACAATCTGTAACTTTCTCCCAAATTATGCGAGAGGCAATTTCTAAATCAGAGATGGTAACATCTATTGGGCTTGGATTTTCAGTGGGAGAATGAATTCTTGTGCTGGAACCATCATTTAGGATTGTTAATTCATAGTTATTCAGAATTTCCCCAATTTGTTTGCCATTTGTGTTTGTTTGATTACTGCCCCACTCTGTGAGATGAGCATTTAGGTCTCCCATAAATATGATGTTACCTTCCAATTGATTTAGTATATTTTCTATATAGGTTCTTAATTCTGGAGTTTGTTGTGGGACGTATGCAGTGAATATATTTAAATTGTTGATTTTTATTATTTTGTGTTGTAGGTTTCGTATTTGTATATTTCTTATTTGTGGTTCGATGTAAATTATATTATTTTTTATACATATTGCAACTCCTCCATAACCGTCCTCTCTATCTTCTCTTAAAATCCTGTAATCTCGTATGAGGAAGTTTTGGTTTTTCTTTAACCATGTCTCATTAAGTAATATGACATCTGGGTTGTATTCCCATATCAAATTGATTAGGTTTGCTCTGTTGTTAGTGGCACTGTGGATGTTCCACTGTAGTATTGTTAATTTTTGGTTGAATTTTATTTATTTGTTTTGATCATATATCAGAGTCCTCCATTTCGTTGGACTCTATTAACACTGTTTGTATTAACGTCTCTCTAAAGTTATCAGGGCATCTTTTTATATATTCTAATAGAAAATGGCATTGTGTATTGATAATCACTTACATTACATCTGTTCACTGCACTATAAGGCTGATTCATGATATCTTTAATTTTCGAGGTTGTTGGTTGAGTATTTTGGTATGGAATTTTGTAATTTTGAGTTTGATTAGAATTTGTGTGGTATGTTGTTTGGGTGACTTTTTGAGTTCTGCCATTGGGGTAGTATAATTGTTCGTTATGTTCTTTTTTGTTGAAGCCATTGTCTGTAAATCGTTTTTTTTGGGGGTTTTTCTAATGCATGTTGATATGTTCTTTTATTGCTGTTATTTTGTGATATTAAACGTCTGTGGGTTATGTTAATTGATTCATTTTCTTTATTCAATTTATTTGGAAGCATTGGATATTCGCTTGGTATGTATGTGTATTGGTTTTTTTCATCTTTAGAAGTATATGTTTTTATTACATAGCTTTTGAGCATCATAGTATGGTATGTTTTCATAAACCATAAGTCTCTTTATATTTTTTTGTCTGTCAAATTCTGGACATTTTTTTGAAATACTTATATGCTCCTTACTTTTACAATGGTAGCATTTTTTTTCGCATTTTGTTTGTATCACGTCATTTTCATCCGTATAGGTTTCATGAGTAATCTCACCACATTCAAAACATTTTTTTTTTAGCCTTACAATTGTTTTTTGTGTGACCAAATAGTAAACAGGAGTAGCATTGAGTTACTGGGGGAATATATGGGATTACTTGTCTAGGCAACCCGTAAAAAGTCACCTCTCGCGGCATTGTTATGCCATCAAATTCAAGAAGTACAGAGCTGGTTGGAATATATAGATATTTTCTACTATCTGATATGGAAGCATCATATTCTTTATTAATTACTTTTCTGTTTAGTCTAATAACATTTATAATTTTATTAGTGGCTACAAAACCCTTTTTTAGAGAGTCTATATCAAGGTCTGAGTCTATTTGACGTACCACACCTTTGCAGGATGTGTAGTTTCGCGGGATTGTTAATCTTAAACCTTTCTCTATTAGTTTAGGTTCATTTACAAACTCATTGGCTGCTCTGTAATCAATGAATTCAATAGCTATCTTGTTTCTACCTTTACTTTTAGATTTATAAATGTAATTTAAATTTAAGTCAAAAATTTCTTTGGCAATTTTTACATCAGAAAATTTCCCTATATTTTCATAATCAGATTCAACTGTAACAATATACGGTTTTAAATCGTTTTCTCTGTATAGTCTTTGAAATCGTTCTTTTTTGTCAGTATTAGTTTTTATAGAATTATTTTGACCTTCACATTCCATGTTGGTTAATCTAGCATCAACAATATCTTTATTTTGAAATTTGAAACTTATCGGGGGGGAGTTTCCTCCCCCCGTTTTTTTTTTTTTTTTTTGATCTATGTTACTATTAGTATGAATTTGTTTTTCTTACCAAATTGAAAAAATAAAAATTCAACAAAATTTGAAAAGGAAAAGACACTGTAGGTTTTAGGTTAGCGGGACACTCGGTTCTCACTCTGCTGATCATAGAACAGCACTGTTTACCTGGAACTGTGGTTCTTTCCAGCTTTCACAAGGTATATCATTTATAACTTTTTTTTACTAATTCAACCACTGACACGCTTAAAGTAGGAGAAACATTTTGTGCCCTTATTTTTGATTTAACTTGATGCCAAATATGTTCAATTGGATTAAACACACAATAATACGGAGGAAGCCGCAAAACAGTGTGTCCCATTTTCTCAGCCATACTATCACAAACATATTTCTTTTCCAATTTATAGTTATTCAAAACTTCCAAAAGATCACTTCTTTCATTTTCTAACATATATTCCTGTATTTCCGATTTGGTGTTGGCTGCATTAGGAACCTTATTTAGTAGGCGACTAGGGTAACTTGCATTGTCCATAACTGTAACACTTTGTTCGGGACATTTGGCAAAAGGGAATTTTGAAACCAATTTTCAAAAAGTTCTGCGGTCGTGTCTTCATGATAGTCCAAACTAGAATCTTTTATGTATTTTGCAGATAATAGTAGACAGTTTGAAACCCAGCCTGTTTCAGATCCAGCATGCAAAATGGTTATTCGTTTACCTTTATTTGAAGGTACGTTAGTCTGAAATTTTGTACTGCTGTCAACCCACCCTTTTTGCACAGTGTCATGGGTATCGAACCATGTTTCGTCAAGGTAAATTATTGGCTAATTCTCTGATCGATACTTTTTAATTTCTTGTAAATAAGTATGTAGCAAGATTCATAATTTTTATGACTTCATCACTACTTGCCTTTTACTAAGTTGGGAATGTGGAATCTTTGGCACAATGATACTACTCAGTATATATCACCACTACACCAAACACTTTATTTTTGCACTCGACGCGCGTTTCGCTAACCATGTTAGCTTCATCAGGAGCGATGATTGAGTTGAGATTGAGTCAATCGTCGCTCCTGATGAAGCTAACATGGTTAGCGAAACGCGCGTCGAGTGCAAAAATAAAGTGTTTGGTGTAGCGGTGATATATACTGAGTAGTACTTACCTTTTGTTGATTTTTCGAAACGTGAATCTCATTCTTAAGAGAATTCTGTAAAGGGTTGATCGGCCACAATATATATTGGTCCCGTCCTGAACCAGTCTTAATTTTATTTTGTCTAGTGTCGGCACGAACTGCTCTTCATACATAGAATATATTTTTGTCCTGATGACGTCCTTTTCACAATCGTCTACATGATGCGTTTGAGAAACTTTCCGTTTTTTTCCTGTTCCTGAGTGATGGTTTTCCTACAATACCGTTAATCGTAGAAAAATTGGGGTTTTTGTTAGTTCACTGGTTTCTTGCAAAGCACTTTGTTTATTCAAATTTCTTTTTACCAAACTGTCGTAAACATTTTTCACTATTTGTTTAGCGTCAAGTGACAAATGTTTTCTCTTGCGATAGGCACTATTGCAATTTTCCCACGGCGCCACATAATTAAAATAGAACCGTTACGTTGTAAGTAAAACTAAAAATAAAAATAATAAATATCTTTCGAATCCTAATGGAGACCTGTGGTCAGTAGGCCATCAAACACTTAAAGGGCTTCAAACCGGGTTGCCAGGTAGTAAATATATAGGTAAAAATATATCCAATATGATTCCAGGTGCGAGTGAGGGCGGTATACAAAGCAGGTAAAATAAAAATTTATCGTAATACCTGGCAACTATGCACAAAACCGTAATAAGGTCGTTTATTGCCCCATTCAAAAAGCAAAAAGGCGGGATCTTATATCTTGAGATTTACCATACTTGCCTTGCAAACATCCTCCTCCTCAGTCCTAATACTCTAGCAGGAGTTTAGTGGTGTTATGTTTCAATTGCAAGGATCGTGCTCCTACATGAATCACGCTCCTGAGCGGCATGAATGGCTTCGTGCATGGAATGTTTTCCTCAATTCTTATTTCGCTCAGTCCAATTAATATCCCACTTTAATTCTTGAGCTGTTCTTCCAATTCACTAATCTTGTCATTAGATGAAAGGATTCTGGCCTTATACTATACTTTCAATACATATGGTTAGTTAGGTTAGGTTGTATTTGAGACAGATCCAAAGACTATTATTTTTCATTTCCTACCTTACATATATTTATTTTATATTTTGTTATGCTAGGCTAGGTTAGGTTAGATTCAGAGATTATTACTTTTCATTTCCTAATAAATCTTCGAAATGAGAACAGAATTATTTTATATATATATATATATATATATATATATATATATATATATATATATATATATATATATATTTATAATATATATATATAATATATATATATATATATATATATATATATATATATATATATATATATATATAAAATAATTCTGTTCTCATTTCGAAGATTTATTAGGAAATGAAAAGTAATAATCTCTGAATCTAACCTAACCTAGCCTAGCATAACAAAATATAAAATAAATATATGTAAGGTAGGAAATGAAAAATAATAGTCTTTGGATCTGTCTCAAATACAACCTAACCTAACTAACCATATGTATTGAAAGTATAGTATAAGGCCAGAATCCTTTCATCTAATGACAAGATTAGTGAATTGGAAGAACAGCTCAAGAATTAAAGTGGGATATAATTGGACTGAGCGAAATAAGAATTGAGGAAAACATTCCATGCACGAAGCCATTCATGCCGCTCAGGAGCGTGATTCATGTAGGAGCACGATCCTTGCAATTGAAACATAACACCACTAAACTCCTGCTAGAGTATTAGGACTGAGGAGGAGGATGTTTGCAAGGCAAGTATGGTAAATCTCAAGATATAAGATCCCGCCTTTTTGCTTTTTGAATGGGGCAATAAACGACCTTATTACGGTTTTGTGCATAGTTGCCAGGTATTACGATAAATTTTTATTTTACCTGCTTTGTATACCGCCCTCACTCGCACCTGGAATCATATTGGATATATTTTTACCTATATATTTACTACCTGGCAACCCGGTTTGAAGCCCTTTAAGTGTTTGATGGCCTACTGACCACAGGTCTCCATTAGGATTCGAAAGATATTTATTATTTTTATTTTAGTTTTTACTTACAACGTAACGGTTCTATTTTAATTATGTGGCGCCGTGGGGGAAAATTGCAATAGTGCCTATCGCAAGAGAAAACATTTGTCACTTGACGCTAAACAAATAGTGAAAAATGTTTACGACAGTTTGGTAAAAAGAAATTTGAATAAACAAAGTGCTTTGCAAGAAACCAGTGAACTAACAAAAAACCCCAATTTCTACGATTAACGGTATTGTAGGAAAACCATCACTCAGGAACAGGAAAAAAAACGGAAAGTTTCTCAAACGCATCATGTAGACGATTGTGAAAAGGACGTCATCAGGACAAAAATATATTCTATGTATGAAGAGCAGTTCGTGCCGACACTAGACAAAATAAAATTAAGACTGGTTCAGGACGGGACCAATATATATTGTGGCCGATCAACCCTTTACAGAATTCTCTTAAGAATGAGATTCACGTTTCGAAAAATCAACAAAAGGTAAGTACTACTCAGTATATATCACCGCTACACCAAACACTTTATTTTTGCACTCGACGCGCGTTTCGCTAACCATGTTAGCTTCATCAGGAGCGACGATTGACTCAATCTCAACTCAATCATCGCTCCTGATGAAGCTAACATGGTTAGCGAAACGCGCGTCGAGTGCAAAAATAAAGTGTTTGGTGTAGTGGTGATATATACTGAGTAGTATCATTGTGCCAAAGATTCCACATTCCCAACTTAGTAAAAGGCAAGTAGTGATGAAGTCATAAAAATTATGAATCTTGCTACATACTTATTTACAAGAAATTAAAAAGTATCGATCAGAGAATTAGCCAATAATTTACCTTGACGAAACATGGTTCGATACCCATGACACTGTGCAAAAAGGGTGGGTTGACAGCAGTACAAAATTTCAGACTAACGTACCTTCAAATAAAGGTAAACGAATAACCATTTTGCATGCTGGATCTGAAACAGGCTGGGTTTCAAACTGTCTACTATTATCTGCAAAATACATAAAAGATTCTAGTTTGGACTATCATGAAGACACGACCGCAGAACTTTTTGAAAATTGGTTTCAAAATTCCCTTTTGCCAAATGTCCCGAACAAAGTGTTACAGTTATGGACAATGCAAGTTACCCTAGTCGCCTACTAAATAAGGTTCCTAATGCAGCCAACACCAAATCGGAAATACAGGAATATATGTTAGAAAATGAAAGAAGTGATCTTTTGGAAGTTTTGAATAACTATAAATTGGAAAAGAAATATGTTTGTGATAGTATGGCTGAGAAAATGGGACACACTGTTTTGCGGCTTCCTCCGTATTATTGTGTGTTTAATCCAATTGAACATATTTGGCATCAAGTTAAATCAAAAATAAGGGCACAAAATGTTTCTCCTACTTTAAGCGTGTCAGTGGTTGAATTAGTAAAAAAAAGTTATAAATGATATACCTTGTGAAAGCTGGAAGAATTCTATTCAACACGTTGTTAAAGTTGAAGATTCATATATTTATGTAAATAATATAAAACCACTGATAATTACCTCAGCTGATGACAGTGATAGTGAAACCGAATTAGGTTTAAGTTAAAATACATTTTTATTTATACAATATGTCCCCTCTTATAAACCCCATTCAAACTGTATATTTGTACTTCTTATCCATTTGTTTTTACATGCATCTATAAATAAACATCTCCAAAAACACTTATAATTTTATTTATTTGCATTAATGAATAAAATTCTTAAGTCCACTTCTGCAACCTATCATAAACAAAACATCAGAATTTCTATATTGCCCACTTAACACGGCAAAAATAAGGTTCGTATATTTTGGGACAGGCTATACCAGGTAAAAAATCATTTTACCAATTTTTTAAATAAAAATTGTAATGGTTCTCAGAACGTTTTTATTTTGTGCTGAAATAATAATTCACAATAATAAATAAAATAGCAAACTAGAGACAAACACAATAATAAAATTTTAACATAAAACAATTCTTATGTAAAAAAAGTGAAGTGTACATTAAGTAAGGAGATAATTCCTACTTTTAATAATCATATAATAATGTTAAAAAAAATATATATGAGAAGTGAAAAAGCCTAGTATAAATATCGGTTAACAAATTTTCGCAACACATTATTATATTATAAAAAATGCCAATATAATTTTAGCACCCAGTTATAAAATTTGCGAATATAACTTTTTTTGAATATAGGTATATATATACAGAAGAGTGCACAGCAATCACATCAGCACACCTAAGCAATAAAAAAAGCTTAACTTAGGATTATATGTAATTTTTTTTAACATTTTCTTTTTCCAGTAGGACTTTTCAATTTTAAAGCCTGATATATACGGACCTACATGGATGTTTTTTTTTTTCTTTAAATGTTTCCCACGTGATGTTTAACGTCGGAATCGGAAATGATCGGTCCAACAAAGCATCCGTCCTATAAAGTCTAAAATACCAGCAACTCAGAAAACTTAGTTAAAGAAGATAGCAAAATATTCTGCGAACTACATAGTACAAAATATAATAATAAAATGTATATAAAACGTTACAAATTTAAAAGTTATTACTTTATTTTTATTATTCTAAAACACATGGACCATTTAGGCAAGGTCAGTCGAAGACAGGAAAATAACAATTTGACTTGTCATCATATGTCAAAAAGATTTTTGTTCCTTATTTTTGTGTGTACTTTATATGTTAATCCGTTAAAATAGCATGTCTCATATTGCTAAGGCTACACGCAGAACCACCAGCAGGTATTTAAAAAACAGGAACAACAAAAAAAACTTAAACCTCAAATTTTTTTAACAAGTGATGTCAGAATCTCATTTTACCTCTGTTTTGTACTCACCTTGCCATTTAGGGACTTAATACGCCAATAAACTAAAGTGAAAATCTCACCTATTTAACGGTTCATTAATTCCCTAATGTTAAAAATAATTTAAGTACCACCACGTTGATTATTATAATAATTATTGGCTTTTCATTATGATAATTATTATTTTTAAATAGTAAGCTCATTGATAGAAGGGAAATTAATAAAATACTAAAAATTTATAAAACATACCTAAAAATCTACATTAAGATTTTTTTTTGGCATTTTTTTTTAAATTTTTTAAGTGAAGCTAAATAAAAATATTAAAGCAAGGTCATGTTTACTTCGATGTTTGTTTTAGTATGACGAAAAAAAATTATGAGTAATTACGTAAAAATTATTTGTTATCTATTCATCAAATTAAGTAATTTTTACGATATTAATGTTACCAGAAATACATCATTTTTACAATTATTCTGCAAATTTACACCAAATAGTTGGAAAAAAAATATGGAATTAAAAATTTTACATAATTTTTTCTCAGTAAAGACGTCGTGATAAGTTATTCAAAACCAGAAACCTGTGATCCAGTGAACATTTTTTAAGGTCTAGTTAAACTGAAGTTTCTCTTAAGTTTTCTTAAGAAGAAAGTGTAAACGGCCCATTAGAGTAATTATTATAGGTAGCCTATGTATTAATACTCCTAAAAATATTAAGCATAGGTTAATATCTGAGTTAAGAAGTTAATTGTTAAGAAAAATCTAGTATATAAGTTAATTACTAAATACGCATAAAAATACCTTAATATTTCTAAATAAATGCTTTATTTAATATATTATGTAAGCTAGAGCAAATAAAAATCTTACAATTTCATAAAATATTTCTTCTTGTTCCTTTAAAACAGACATTTTATATCTCTCTCGCGACATTACTTTTTAATATTATAACATAAAGTAACATTCCTTTATCAACAAACTTACTATAAACGAACCAAGAAAATTCGGTATCGTGGTGTCACTCCAAACTCACCCGCCATCTTGCTGCCGTCTAACAAACAGACCCCACATTCGTTAATAAGTTAACCTTAACAGTAAAAAAAAAATTTACACATTAGGCGCGTCTCTGCCCAAACACCACTTAACCAAGATTTAATATAACACAGCTCTATAAACACAGTTAAGGGGCATAATAAAGTTATATAAAAAATTTAAAAATAGGATTTCAATATAATAGTTATCTTCCTATATATATATAAATTAAAAAATATGTTAGTTTACTGTAAAAAATGGTTTGATCCTGTTCAGTCTGCCGGATTCACGTCTATCAGAGCGTTAGATTCCGTTATCAGCTTGTTATCCAACGGAGAGTTATCTTTTAGTAGTGCCTCGTTCTCGTTGACTACGTTCTTTATAACGGTGATTTCCTTGATTTCTTCTGTGATGTTAGTTGGAGGGACGCCGTTTTCTTTGGGTTTCTCTATTTTTGTAGTTTTCGTCTTCGTCACGCTTTTGACTTCGCCTGGTTTTTTCGCTACTGTTGTTTTCGTCGTGGTGGTGGTGCTTGTTTTAGTGGCTACTGTTCGGGACAATGGCTAAAAATAAACATTGATGGAGTATTTCCACAAAATGACATCAAAAATACAAAATATCCGCAGACAGCAGCTAAGTCGGTCAATCTAGCAGACTTGGATGCAATTTTTTCTTGGGGTGACAGTCACCAAGTAAAATTTAATGTTGTAAAAACCCAGGCGGCAATTTTTTCTAAAAGTTAACCTTGCGGGCTCCGCAAGGACCGCGGGCGACCCTATTTCTCTAGCACGGTCACTCAGTTTGCTGAGCAGTAACTTGGGAGCAAATATGTCTTGGCATGAACATGTTGCAAGCATAACAAAGAGAGCTTCTCAAAATCTGGGAATATTATTTCAAACTAGAAAGCTTTACACTTCACAACAACTGTTAATTTTGTACGAAGTTGAAATTCGACCAACGATGGAATACTGCTCCCATGCTGGGGGCTCTGCTCCCAAACATACATACACTGCATTTGTTGTATTCTATTCAGAAGAGAGCTATTTGCTTGATTGGAGACCCAGAACTGACCAGCAACCTTGATTCCCTGGAAGATCAAAGAACGGTTTGCGACTTGCGTCTATTCCACAAGAATTTTCATGGAAAGTGTTTAATGGTGTAGCCCGCCTAATTCCTCCTCAAGTGGTGTATGCTAGGAACACACTTCACATCTGTATGACGGTTACCCCCCGTACAACCCTTTTCAAGCAGTCATTTATATGGAGAACCTCATCCCTTTGAAATTATTTGCCCAGGATTGTGTTTCCCACCGAGTACATTTTACAGTGATTCAAGACCAGCGTGAATCATTTCTTCTGCACACGCGTCGCTCCTGTAGCGCCTTAGGGATTTCCCTGCAGCATGTGTACTATGCCCATAAAAAAAAATTGTAATTTTTTGCTATATATTTGAAATTTTCCTTATTTTATATTTACAGCAAATATTTAGGTATATATTTTATAAACTAATGGCTATCAAAACAAAGCAATTACCTCACACAACTAATAGTATATAGTACTAGTATCAGTTAGCTGGAAAGCACCTTGGCTCACCCTATATTAGGATTATCAAAATTTACTTTACGCTGAAAGCTTCTTAGTAGAAATAATTTACTAATGTATCCAAAACTAATTTCAAACCACAGCTGGAATACATGGAATATGACTTAAAGTAAGGCTATCCTTCAGTCTGGTCACCATATTCCACGCAGAGGTGTATAATACTGAAACGTGTACAAAGACAGCACGATATCAAACAATTCAAATATAAAAAAATATATATACAAACTGAGAGGAGAATGGAGCTGAACAGGGGTTTTGCCTGAGTCGGACAAACAGATCAAAATTCCGTGGATAGAAGAAAACAAGGTTCTAGATCTTCTTGTCGTGGGAGAGCCTGAAGGGTAAAGGTAATTGGGTAAGCAAACTCAAGAATTCATAAACAGGTCGTTGATACAACAGCGTTTATAAGGTAAGAATTTCAAATCAAACACCTGACAGTACACAATGCGTTAAATAAACCATCCCGTACTATTAGGAGATAAGATGAAGAATTTAAAAAGATCTAAACAGACTTTTATATCTACCTTGGATTCTGTCTTTTTAACTGTAGTAGTCGCAGTTCTGCTAGTCGCGGTACCGCTGGTAGTTTTAGTAACCGTAGTGGTACGACTGGCCGTCAACTTATTCGCGCTTTCTTTCTTCTCTTTTTCGACGTCGGCGGCGCTCTTCGTAACAGTTTTAGTTAACGGCGCCCGCGGTTTTGGTGCTGCGTTAGTGATGGTTCGTGATTTAGGTGGTGCCGTTGCTGTTTTGGGCGAGAGAGATGTTCGGCTCGTAGTGGTTGTGGTGGTGGTCTGTAAACAAGTCAAAGTGAATTTTAATTTCACACGATTTACTATGTTTCCAGGACTAACATTATTATTAAAGGCCAATCAGCACGTTTTTATTGTATGAAAAGCTTATTTATTACATTCTTACCTTTGTGGTCGTACTTGTCACCGATTTGCTAGCAGCAGTCGTAGTCGTAGCAGTAGCCCTGTGAGACAACGGTACTCGTGGCTTAGCGGCCGCGGTAGTGGTACTAGCGGCAGGTTTAGGAGCGGTTGCGCTAGTTTTAAGCGGTGCGGTTTTAGGAGCCGTAGCTGGCCTGGGTGCAGTCGTTTTCGTTAAGCTCGTCGTTTTCGGTGCTGCGCTCGTGGCTGGCCGTGCGGTCGTCTTGGTTGCTGCGGATTCTGTCGATGGTCGTTTAGCTTGAAAAAAAAAAATAAGGTTTATTGTTGGTTTAGTGTCTATAGTAAATGAGTTTATTGTGTTATTGACAGAGGTGTCTTTAAAAATTTTATGTATCTTCAGTAACTGGGCACTTTATACTATTGGTATAATTTACAAGCCTATAAAAAAAGACCTCGTGTGTAACAGATCAAATTATAGTATTCTTATGTGTTTTGAATGATTAAACCAAAAACTAAAATTGGAATTGCTTCAATAATTCACCGGTACCCTCATAAGCCTTTATGTTTTCTTAAAGTAACGGTTCGGGCCTCGATTGCGCTGTACTTCTTTAACGATGACAGAAGCTGCATAACTGTTCATTCTAAGCGATATGTGTAACCTATTGAGAACTCCTTTCGCTTTTCAATATTTTAATTGTTATAACCAGAAAACCTGATTTTAGCATAAGGCGACATCACACACTTAAAAATATCATTTGATAAATTTTTCCATCGTAAATTAACTTACAAAAGAAGTGACATAAGTTGGCCTCCACGTAGCCCTGATTTGAAGCCAATGAGTGTTTTCCGTAAGGATATTTCAACGCTCGCTTAGAAGAGAACCGAGAACGTAACAATTCATATTTCGCATCATTTTTATACTCTATTTTTTTGAAACTGATAGTAATAAAAATTCCAGGGGACTGACCAGCGGTCCTATAACAGAGATGTGCTATCTATTCTTAGGTGGTTTACAGGTAACAATGCTCTCTTGTAACGAAGTTTTATTGTCGATCAAATCATTTTATTTACATATCTTCCTAGTGTCTCAACTATAAATACATATTTAGAGCAGCATGCCCAAGTGCCAAGTCAGTGTGTTAACAAAATGTCTTCTCCGGCGAAATGCCCAAAGTTCGGGCAGGTAACCCATAATGAAAAGCGTATAGTTAAAAGTGTATTTGACTTACATTAAAAACGATCAAAATTGTGATTTAAGTGTGGACGATTGTGTGACAAAATGTTCCTTAATGACCGGAGTTGGTAAAGCCGCAGTTTACAGAATTTTTAAAAGAAGAATTACAGAAAAGAACTCCAGCTGACAGACAACACAAAACGAGCAGTAAGGCGTATTGTTCATGACTTTTTTGTGGAAAAAAGAATTCCAACTTTGGATAGGTTCCTGCAGGCTGCGACAAGCCACCCAGAAATACCGAAAAGGAGTAGAGTAAAGTTATGTAGTGTTTTAAAAGGTATGAATTTTTATTGGAAAAAGTGGGAAAGAAAATCTTTATTGATAGAGAGTGGAGAAATTGTACGCTGGAGAAGAGACTATTTAAGGAAAGTTAGAAAAGCACATCCTGAAGGAAAAATGATATATAATATAACGTGGATAAATGAAGGGTATACGGCCGAGAATTTTGACAAGATGGGAATATCAAAAATGCTCGCTAAGCGTTAAATGAAGGTCTCTCTACTGGTCCTAAGCCGCCATCTGGTAGGACGCAGGTTAATTATTACGCATATTGGAAGCGAAAGTGGTTTTGTAGACGAAGGTCTTTTGTCTTTTAACATTCGTATCCAAGAAAACAGGAGATTACCACGAAGATATGAATTCCGATATATTTAAAGATAGGTTTTCGCAGATGATAGATTTAATATAAGACGGTTCTGTTATTGTAATGGATAGTGCAAGCTAGCATTCTAAAAAATTAGAACGAGTTCCAACCTTGGGTTGGCTGAAAAAGGCCATCCAATTTTGGATGACCGAGAAAAACATTTCATTTCCAAATGACAGCGTTAAGAGAGAAGTATTCAAACCTGTAAAGCTTGAAGTTCTCAGAAATAAAGACAAGTACACAAGTTTCGTTATCGACGAAATGACAAAAAAACGTAATATTACTGTTTATCACCTGCCTCATATCACTGCGAGATCAACCCAACAGAACTTATATTGGCACAGGTGTAAGTCGCCAGGAACAATACGACCTATAAATTAGAAGACGTACTAAACCTTTTTCAGAATGCCATATTTAATGTTTCCACAGAAAATTGTCAAAAATGCGTTGCGCATGTATTGAGGGTGGAAGATAAAATGTGGCAGTGGATGTCATCGTTGCACCTTTAATCATACATGTAAATTCAAATGAATCGGACAATGTTACTGTTTCAAGCATGTCGGAGATAGAAAATTGGTAATATTGTTTTCATTGTTGTTTGACTTTCTCATTTGTATATTTTCTAATTAATAATGTTTCATTATAAAACTTTATTGTTTTCTAATAAATTTTCAATCATTATAAAACGGTTTCATTCATAATATTCGCAAATAATACGTATAGGTGGAGGCGCACCACCACTGGCCAGAATTATTTTAGACGATTTGGCTCCAAACAACAAAAAAGGGTCGTTTTCCTATTGTATTTAAACATAAGAGACTGCGAATATTAGACCGATGCCAAATGGTATTCCAAAAAAGTTGCATTACAGGTAAAATGTAGATAAAACTCTGGGGCCCTTACTACTGCTTGATGCTAATTTGCATAATTCTAGATGATTTGTTGCTATCATTTTCAAATAAATAGAGTATAAGAAATATTTTCCCAGCGAGTGACGTATGATGATGATACGAAAAATTTAAATAATCGAACTCTTATGCAACACCTTGCATGGGACACACTGAACCCCGTGAAAATAATGTCCCAACCCTGTATATAACCGATTAGTTTTCTAATACTTACCCAGTGTTGTTTTAGGTGACAGTTTTAGGTCACCATTTGTAAGTGGTTTTTTCTCAGCAGATTTTGGAGCTGGGGCAGTCTTTGGTCTTAGCAAAGGTTTAGCGGCAGCGGTGGTGCTCGTCGTCGTAGTTTTAGTTGCAGCAGTTGGTTTAGCAGTTCTGTATTAAAAAAAAAACATAAACCTATGAAGACCACCATTTTTATGAAAATCAAAGGATGTCAACAACGCTGTTTCTGGTATTTGTGTGTCATTATTAAACGTTTGACTTTATTGGAATCATTCAAAACTTACCCAGTTTTTGGTGGAACTTTAGGTGCGACTCCTGTTTTCGGAGAACCGGCCGTCGGCTTCGGAGAAGCCTTAACTGCTGCAGTTTTTGGTGTTGTACTGGATTTACCTGGTGGCACTTTACCTAAAAAGGGATGTAGCAAATAGAAAATGTTATTTTTCATTTCCTCCAGCAACATGTTTAAAATTGCAGCAAGGATATGCAATAAATTAAGCATAACTACATACCAATTGGTTTTTTACTGGACGTCGCTTTCTTTTCCTCCTTTTTAACTTCCTTCGCTTCTTGTGGTGTCGTTACTGATACGATCGGCAATGGTGCAAGATTTGGATGTTCTTTGATTGCTTCTTGTATTGATTCTGTGATTTCCTGTTGTGGTTTGGAATCCTGTACTGGTACCTCAGACTAGAATAAAATAAAAGTTATTATAATTCTCTTTTTTATTCATTTATATTAAATTTTGCACGTTATAAAAACCCAGGAATGTAATAAACTTTTTAAACTTATATTTTGTTGTAAAAAAATCGGCCAAGTGTAAGTCAGACTTGCATAATTGGTACTCCGTATGTTGACTGCTTTTAAAATAAAAATTTTTGTTACGGAGTTATAAAATGATCAATGACTTCACAAAACACACCCCAAATGAGTTTTCAACAAAGTTTTTTTTCCGATTTTTACTGAAAACTGATGATTTTGAAATTTTGTTTTTTTTTATACACAGCCCCCCAAAAAGTTTCATTACCACGAACCAAAATACATGGATCTAGTGTATTTTTCGACGCTGAATTCGTATCCGTAGTTAAAAAAGGTTTATCGTCATTTTTTTTCCAAAAACATCCCTTAAAATGGGCTAAAACTATGGTAATAATGTAATGATTCTTAATGAAGTGTGAAAAATAGTAGATATTTTATAGTCTAGAAAAGAGAATATGCGTTCAAACCACAGCAAGCTATTTCTATCAATTAAACCAAAATCCACCCTTATAGAGGGTGAAAAGTACCTCTAAAACTCAAATAATGTACGTGAGTTTAAATAACATATAAATATCTGAATCTGATGTGACAACCAGACATTACTCTGAAGGTTTTTTTTTTATGGGTCTCGCACACGTGCTGTAGGGAAATGCCTAAAGCGCTACAGGAGCGACATGTGTGCGGAAAACAAAAAAAAAAAAAAAAACGATTCACATTGTTCTAGAATCACTGTAAATTGTACTCGGTGGGAAACACAGTCCGAAGGGATAATGTTCTCCATATAAAAGACTGCTTGAAAAGTGCTGTACGAGAAGTAACAAGCTGAACCTCATACGGATGTGAAGTATTAGCGCACCGCTCTGGGAGGAATTAAGCGGGCTACATTCTTCCAACACTTTCTATGAAAATACTTGTAAAATAGACTCAAGTCGACAACCGTTCCTCGATGTTCCAACGAATCAAGGCCGCCGGTCAGTTCCGGGTCTCCAATCAGACGAACGAATTCTCTGAATAGAATCCAACAAATGCAGTGCATGTTTGGGAGCGGAGCCCCAAACATGGAGGCAGTATTCCCTAGTTGGTCAAATCTGAGCTTTGTAAAAAATTATCAGTTGTTGTGGAGTGTAAAGCTTTCTGGTTCGAAATAATATTTCCAACAATTGAAAAGCTCTCCTTGCTATGCCTGCAACATGTTTATGCCAGGACATATTTGCTCCCAAATTAACGCCCAACAAATCGAGTGACGATGTTAGAGGAATGGAGTACCCCGACATAATTAGGTTGGGTTCAGCAACGTTAACTGTTTTACAAAAAACTGCCGCCTGGATTATTGTAGCGTTAAATTCCACTTGGATACTGTCACTCCAAGATAGAATTTTTCCAGGTCTCTGTTAAGTTGAATGACTTCCTGCTGTCTGCGGATATTCCTCTGAGTAGCCGATGTCCGAGCATTTAAAGTGGATGAAGAGATAAGCATACTGTCATCTGCAAAGCTGTACATTGGATTCCCGGTCTTTTCCAGCGGATCGTTAATGTAAATGAGAAAGAGAGTAGGAGACAGTATGGAGCCTTGAGGCACACCGGCGTTGACAGTGAAGGTATTAGAAAGAAATCCGTCGACTGCCACTTGTAAAGAACGCTCTCTGAGGAAACATGAGAGCCACAATTAGAACTTTTCCGACATACCAGAAGAGCGTAGCTTAGCCAACAATCCATCGTGCCAAACACGGTCGACGGCCTTGGATGTATCAAGAGCAACCGCTCGAGATTCTCCAAAGTGTTCAATTGCGTTGTTCCAAACATGTGTTACATAAGTTAGAAGATCTCCTTCTTCTGTTGATTTATGTTTACGAAAGCCATATTGGTGGTCGCTAATAATATTGAATCCTCCAAGGTATTTTACAAGATGCTGATTGATAGCCTTTTCTATGACTTTCGATATTATTGAAAGCAGTGCGACTGGTCGGTAGTTATTTGGCAAGGTCTTCTCGTCTTTTTTAGGTATCGGATGAACTGTGGCACATTTCCAGCAGGAAGGAAATATTCCCTTTCTGTACGATAGGTTGAAAAGTCTACAGAAAACTGGTGTTAGTTCCCTAGCACAGTTTTTGAGAACTATGGCAGGTATTCCGTCAGCGCCAGAAGCTTTTTTGGTGTCTAGCTTCATTAAAATACGTTCTATGATACACTGTCTGAAGACAATATTGGGCATCCTCGACTGCGCTATGGGAATAATAGGTGGTGTTTTTCCTTGGAAATCAACAGTAGAATGTGAAGCAGAGTTCAGTCAACAAGTGTTATTGCAATAGAATTATCTGGCAGCGTGAGTGGTGGTATGGTGAATTTGGTGAAATTCTGACTAACTGCCTTAGCGACTGACCAAAAGGACCTGGAATTGTTGGGACAAGCGAGAAGTTTGTTTCCAATTTGTTAATTGTGTGCCTCCTTGCTTTCGTCGATAATTTCTTTGCATCTGTTCCGGGACGAGCAAAGGTGTTACGATTTATGGCGTTAGGACTTTCACGCTATTGTATGTAGGCAAGATTTTTAGAAGCAACAGCTTCTTTGCATTTTCGGTCAAACCAAGGCTTGCCGTTGGAAGGGTATTTCTTCGAAAAAGGGATGTAAGCTTTCATACCAGCCAAAATAACATCGGAGCCCTCCTTGGCGCAGTCAGATGGGTCGTCGGGTCGAAAAGAAACGTCTAACCAAGGGAGACGAAAATATTTCATGAGATTTTTTCATTTAGCAGATTCGTAGTGCCAAATCTTACGCGGCTTAGGCGCCTCTCTCTCACTGATTGATAGGATACTCGATGTTGAA
>CM032456.1:112860642-112906922 GCA_019049505.1 Pachyrhynchus sulphureomaculatus | reverse complement strand
TCCAACAGGCAGGCAGCAGAATGACTAGAACCGCATGAAAGCCCACCGAGGCGTCTAAAGTTTTGGCAAATATTTTTGGAGTGCACATGGAATAATAATGAACAACTAGGTTGAGAAGGGACGAACAATCAGCGGAGACTATTACGTTGGTTTATTGGACCGTTTGAATGATGAAATCAAGAAAAATAAAAACCGGTCAAGTGCCAGCTGAACTTGCACAATTAGTGTTCCGTACATTGATTGCTTTTAAAATAAAAAATTTTGTTACGGTGGTATAAAATGATCAGTGATCAGTTCACAAAACACACCCCAAATGAGTTTTCAACAGAGTTTGTTTCTAATTTTTACTTAAAACTGATGAAATTGAAATTTTTGTTTTTTTTTATATACCAGATAAATTATTAAAGGTAATGCACTCGTGATAATTTTCGTTCAATCTACACCCCGTGGAGAATATTCCTGAATTTTTTCAAAATTTTTTGATCAGTACTTTTCGAGATAAGGTGGGGGGCAGCGATTTTTCGCGATTTTTTAAAAATAATACAAAGAAAAGTATGCGCAAGTATTACTTTATATACATATTTTTTACTCGTTATTCACAAGCTTTCATTTGACATCACACTCGATGACCTAGTAAAAAATTTTTTTTTTCACTTCCGATTTCACCACCCAAAACCAACCCCTTAAGTCAAAATTTAACTTTCAAAACTACATGGCTCTGATGAGGCCATCAATTCCTATATTGGTACCAAATTTCAACTTTCTATGTCAAATAGTTTCGGAGAAAATCGGGTGTGACAGAGAGACAGACAGACCGAAGTGATCTTATAAGTGTTCCGTACGGAACACTAAAAAAGCCACATTTAGCGAAGAAAAAGATGTTGTTTCACTAAGATAGTGAGCCAGCTCGCAACTCCATAAAATCGATGGTGAAATTGGACCAATGTTATGAATTGCTTCCTCATCCGCTCTATTCACCAGATCTGCCCCCAGCGATTATTACCTCTTTCCAAATTTTTAAAAGGTGGCTTCAGGGTAAGAAATTTTGGCCAAATGAAAAAGTCGCATGGGAAACTGAGGCTTCTTTTAGACAGCTGGACAAATCGTAGTATATGAGAGGTATTCAAATGTTGGAAGATCGCTGGAATAAGTCTATCGCCCTTGAAGGAAACTATGTTGAAGATAAAATGGATTTTTGGCAAAAACATTGTTTTTTCTTCAAAAGTCTCGGGATTTTTCACCCCAAGTAGTACTCTCATATCTTACTTATGCCAAAATTCAACATCTAAGTCATAAACCGTACCTCCTATGTCCGCCTCCTTCCTTGTAAGCTCTCCCATCATACCGGACCACCAGACTGGTTAATTTTGTAACCCCATGTATCTCTAACCGAAAAATTAAGAGATATATTATTTATTGACGCAAGAACCAATACCAGAACATAGCTCACTTTCGCAATGCTGTCTATATGCTTATCTCTGAAAACAAATGTATTAAGTTACTCAAAACATATAAATAAACAAAAAAAATCGGCGCAGTTATTTACCTAGTACATCTTTCTTGAACATGCACTTACGACTTAATAATTTAAATTTCTACCACCTACACATAACATAATTTTCAGTTTCCTCAATTTCAAGAATCCTGAAAATACATATGACTGACATATTGAAGCACCTGTTGTTAACGCCTTCCCCCACCCTTCATATGTTTGACTATAAATAATAATGTTTCAGATTTCTTCATTATTTTAGGCAAAGACTAAGAAAAATATTTACAGGACTATTGAAACTATAAGAAATGCATCGACTCTCATCCTTTCCAACGTTTTTCCCTAAAGTAATATCGCTCCAGAACTATAACTTCCTTTTCTACTTCAGACTGTACCAAATCCGAAATCGATACCTCACTTCGTTTACGGGGTATCGTGCCAACAAATCGACAGACGTGAAGAAATGAAAATCTAGGGGGTTGAACACAATATTTTCCTGGCGATAATAGTAAAAAAATTAATAATTTCAAAGATTTTTTATGATCTTATATTTTTTTATGGGCATAGCACACGTACTGGAGGGAAATCCCTAAAGCGTTACAGGAGGAACGCGTGTGCGGAAAGAGCAATTCGTGTTTGTCTTGAATCGCTGTGAATTATACTCGGTGGGAAACACAGTCCTGAACAAATCACTCTAAGAGGATGAGGGTCTCCATATAAAAGACTGCTTGGAAAGAGTTGTGACAAGCTGAACTTCATACGTATGTGAAGAATTAGCGCGGCGTGTGAAGTATAAGCTGGCTACATCTATCGAACACTTTCCATGAAAATATTTGTAATATAGACTCAAGTCGCCAACCGTTTTTTCGATGTTTCAAGGAATCAAGGTTGCTGGTCAGTTCGGGATCTCCAATCAGGCAAACAGCTATCTCCTGAATAGAATCCAACAAATGCAGTGTAAACTTGGGAGCAGTATTCCATCGTTGGTCGAATTTGAGCTTTGTTCGGAATTAACAGTTGTTATGGAGAGTAAAGCTTTCTAGATCGAAATAATATTCCCAGCTCTTGAGACACTCTCTTTGTTATGCTTGCAATATATTGATGTCAAAACCTTTTTGCTGCCAAATTAACGCCCAGCAAATTCAGTGACGATGCGAGAGCAATGGAGTGCTCCGACATAACAATGCCGTGTTCAGCTACCTTAACTTTTTTAGAAAAAACTGCCGCCTGAGTTTTTGTAGCGCTAAATTGTACTTGGCTACTGTCACCTAAGACAAAATTTCTTCCAGGTCTTTATCAAATTAAACTCTGTGTGTGATTGTATAGATGGGAAACAAAATATCTTATGACAATTCTAAAACTAATTTAGATTTTGAATAACTATGAGTTTTCGTATGAATATATGCGTAATGTATGGATAATATTTTTGTATTTTAAATATACAGGTACCTTTTATCTGTGAGATGATTTAAAGAGTCGTTATGGGTTATAACAAGACAAGCGTTCAACACAACACCCAAATTTTTCCTTCTTCTAACAACGTTCGATTCAAAATTTTCATGTTTTTTGAAGCCAAAATGTTTATTCCAAATTCCAAAATCTTCAATAAAAAAATCATTTTCTTTAAGGTGTTTTTTACCAATTTTTCTAACAAAAACTGCACCATTAGAGTGTAGTTCAGCTATATTAAAATCACTGTCAACTAGGATGGATAAATTTGAAAACACAGTTGTTTGAAGGTTTTTTTCTTGGTAGTAAACAAGCCAGCGAAAGGGTGCAGCAAATAGTTTTTGTTTATTAGCCTATAAATGGAAAATTATATTAAGGAAGATAGAATAAAAATAATTAAAAAATTCTTTAGACAGACGTTATATAAACTGTGGCGTAGCCAAGAAGGGAGCAGGGTAGGCCTATGCCCTCTCGTCTCCTATGGTTGTAGAAAATACGGCCCTTATAAACATTTTTTTTCTATTATTATTGATGGTCTCTTTTGTGAAAAATCATTTCGTAATCAATTTTTAAACTGAGTGTAAGTTTTTAGGGTTCCATTGTGAATTTTTATTTTACTGGATTGAAAGGGATATAAGGTTTTTGGAATTCTACCGCAAGAGAGTCTTTTTTTCATCAAGGGATTTCACTTCCCGATTGTTATTTAACCCCTATAGAAGTAGCTAGACCTTTAGTGTTTCATTTTTTAGTGTTCCGTATAGAACACTTATAAGATCACTTCGATGTATGTCCATCTGTCTGTCTGCCCGTCTGTCACACCCGATTTTCTCCAAAACTATTTGATACAGAAAGTTGAAATTTTGCACTAATATAGGAATTGGCGGCCTCATCAGAGCTGTTGAGAGTTTTTGAAAGTTAAATTTTGACGCAAGGTGTTAGTTTTGGGGGGTGAAATCGGAAGTCATAAAAAAAAATTTTTACCGAGTGGGGTGTGGAGTGTCAAATGAAACCTGAAACACGAGTTCAAAAATATATATAATGTAATACTTGCGCACACTTTTCTTTATATTATGTTTAAAAAATTGCGTAAAATCGCTGTCTCGCCCCTTACCTCGAAAATTTTGAAAAATAATACTAGTTTACGAGGTTTTTGTTCATGAAATAAAATATATATGTTTTGTTTATTTTAAGTGTCCTCGACGTAGAAAAAATATTTAAAAATATTCAGGTCGTCAAACTTTAAGATATTTAATAAGAAATATTTTAGCTCTTTTTTGGAAAATTACTTGTATCTGGAAATACAAAAAATGAATTTTGAGGGACGTGTCCACACCCATCAGTTCGTAATTCTGCAATAAATTTGCAACGATCTCTTGATAATTGTCATTTTTTCTATTACCTAAAAAATCTCGAACGACAAGTTTGAAGGAATTCCAGCCAGCCTTTTCAACGTCCGTCAAATGGCTCTCAAATGTTTTATCATCCAAAATTTTCCTGATTTGAGGACCTATAAATCTTCCTCCTTTTAGTTTAGTCTCAGAAAGATTCGTAAATACACTGCATAAGTACAGAAACGCTGACCCTGTCTTATTCAAAGCTTTGACAAAATTTTTCATTATGCCTAACTTAATGTAAAGCGGTGGTAATATAATTTTTTTGGGTTAACCAAACATGTATTTTTAATGTTCATTTTACCTAGAACATATTCGGTTCTAATAGGCCAAAATTTCTTTTTATAGTGATCCTTCTTTACCCTCGAATCCCATAAGTACAAGAAGCAACGGTACTTTGTGTAGCCGCCTTGCAAACCCAAAAGCATACCGATGACTTTTAGGTCACCATAGATATACCAATTGTGACATTCATATTTGATCAATTTAATTAATATGGACATTGTTTCATAGGTTTGTTTAGAATTCACTGCATGACCTATTGGGATAGAAGGCTTTTTATTTCCATTGTGCAAAAGAACAGCTTTGAGGCTTGTCTTCGAGGAATCAATAAAAAGGCGCCATTCTTCTAGTTTGTATGGTTGTTTCATTTCTTCGAACAGTCCATTAAAATCATGACAATAACAAAATTCATTTTTTTTTGTAAAAAAAGCAGAATAGGTCTTACTCCTGAAGCGATAAATACTAACTCTTGTGTCAGCAACTTCCACTGCTGCAACCTTGAGGAAAGTAATTCACTTTTAGATTTAGACAACTGCAAATCTCTTATAAGATCGTTGAGTTCAGACTGAGTTATCAAATGTGGACTGTCCTCGGCGCCGACAAAGTTATCCGAGCTGGACTTCTCACTGTCACTTTCCTGATGCAGTGGAATACTGCTCGATGTAGCTGTGACATTTCGGGTTTGGTCACTTCTGCCGGATGGTGTAGGAACTGGCAAATCCTTTGAATCAGGCAGAGGCTTAGACACTGATGGAATATCTGCATATTCTATTTTATCTTTGTTTATCGAGTTGAAACCAAAAGTTTTATTCAAGCAAAAGTAACAGTCGGTTGCGTGGTTAGTTGGCTCTCTCCAGATCATTGGTTTACCAAAGTTCAAAGATCTGTTTTTACCTGAATACCAGTAGTTGAGGACCAGTCTGCAGTTTGCGCAAATCACATGAGGAACCCAGTATTTATCTTGATGTGACACCGGAAATCCAAAATAATGTAAATAGGCACTCTGCAGTGATAGTCTCGATTTAACTGAACAATTTTGCCACAAGCGTAGCAAAAACGGTTTGGATTAATTTTACACGTTCTAGATGACGTTTTAAAACAATCTTTCGTATTTACTTCACTTCGTTGTTTACAGAATCAGACAAAGAAATTATTACAACTACTGCGGGTAGATGAGAAATAGAAACGGTTTTATCTGAGAATTATGATGTGCTAGCGGAAAACAAAAATACTTTATTAACTAGCCTACTTAGCTTATTTAAGAAATATATGTTTCGTTCGATGAACAAAAATAAGTATTTTTTTGTAAACTACTGTAATTTATCTGGTATAAAAAAAAAACAAAAATTTCCAGTTTTCAGTAAAGATCGGGAAAAAATTTTGTTGAAAACTCATTTGAAGTGTGTTTTGTGAATTCACTGATCATTTTATATCTCCAAAACAAAAACTTTTATTTCAAAAGCAATCAACATACGGAACACTAATTGCGCAAGTCCGACATGCACTTGGCCGGTTATTTTTTTTTATCAAGGGATTTCGCTCCCCGATTGTCATCATAAGTAGCTATATATTTAGTGTTCTCTGTTTTTTCCTCAAAGAAATGTCGCTTGTATCCATAAGGTTCTACGCCACAAATTATAAATGAGCCACCGACCTAACTCTTTTATAGTCTATTAAAAAAACAAGTAATACAAAAGCAGTACGTAATAAAATGATTTTTTTTTACTTTCTGTATATACGGGACGTACCTAAAATCCATGGCGGAGCAAAGTTACATTTTAAATGAAAAACCCTGTATATTTTCAGGCTTTTGAATTCTAGGGTCAATTTTAATTGACATTCTATTTAACACAACTAAGCCATAAATCATAAATTATATATCCAAGATACTGACATCTGAAAAATAGGCTTTTTCCATATTTCGACAGGCTATAGCTTTAATATGCTTTATTGTAGAGCCAAAAGGCTTTGTTTTTAATTTTCGATCTAAAAATGTCAATTTTTTGTCTGATCAAAAGTATAATTTGTTTTAGCTGAATTAACTAGAAGTCAAAAAAAGATGTTGCCCCAGTCGAACCAAAGCCTGACAATTTTGGTCAAAGAATAAAGTGCTATGAACAGGAACATGAAAGTCAATTGGCCCTAATACATTGCTTGGATACTATAGGTTGTTATGTGGCATGTTTCATTCTAATGTGGATTTCTTCAGTCTGAATCAAGATATGATGAATTTACCGTCTATACATATACTACAGGAAGTGAAAAGGCCCGAGACTTCCGAGAGATGGCAGCACCAACAAAAAAAACATGATTTTCGGTTAATGTCAACTCTCAGAAGATTCATGAAAAATTTTCATGACATTTCGTCTATTAGTTTGCCAGTTACAGCTGTTTGAGCAACGCTACTTTTGATTTTTGCAAAACGATGAGACAAGAAGAATTTAGTGTGCTAATTAAACATTGGTTTTTCATGGGAAAAACAGCCAGAATCCAAGAATGGCTTAAGAAGTGTTATGGCACATCTGCTCTGTCGAAAGCAGTTATATGTCGATGGTTTAATGAACTTAACACGTAGGCTGAAGAGTTTTTTTGTCTGACAGATAGATGTCGTCCTTTTCAAGAAATCCATATGATTTTTAGGAACGATAGGTATCGAAATTTCATGACATTTCGAAGATTAGTTCACAAGTTACAGTGGTTTTAGGGACGCTACTTTTGATAGAAAGAAATACCGTTCAAGCAAAGCAATGGCTTGATAAGTGTTACGGGGACTCTGCCTCTGGAAAATCACTCATCATTTACTGGTATGCTGAATTTAAACGCGGTCGTACAGATACAAATGATGCTGAGCGCTCTGGACGCCCAAATGAGGTGGTTACACTGGAAAACCTAAAAAAAATCCACAAAGTTGTTTTGGATGACCGTAAAGTAAAATTGCTTGAGATAGCTGACACTCTAAAGATATCAAAAGAACGTGTTGGTCATATTTTACATGAACATTTGGGCACGAGAAAGCTCTGCTCGAAATGGGTACCACGTTTGCTCACAGTGGACCGAAAATAACAACGTGTTGATGATTCTGAGCGGTGTTTGGACCTGTTTAAGAGCAATAAAAAAGACGTTTTCATGCGATATGTGACAACGAATGAAACATGGATCCACCACTACATACCGAAATCAAATCGGCAATTAGCTGAATGAACAGCTGAGTGGATAGCAGCCGGTAAAAACCGCCCGAAACGACTAAAGACACAATAGTCGGCTGTGAAGGTTTAGGTCTCTGTATTTTAGGATACGCATGGAATAATTTTCTTCAACTATGCTGAGAAGGGAAAAAAAATCAATAGCGAATATTATATCAAGTTATTGCTGTGTTTGAAGGCAGAAATTGCAAAGAAACGTCCGCATATCTTGTAACTTCGCGAACTAACTTCCAATTAGGTCCCCGTAGTATTTCATCATCACTAAGAGTAAAGATATTTAAATGCAGAGAGTGATATCCATGAAGAACTTTCTAAGTCTCTATTCGGTCACCACGAAGCCCCCTTTCGATCAATGTCGTAAGTCCAAGAGGTTTTACGCGCTGATCATAAGGGAAGTTTCGTATGACAGGAGATAAACGAGTAATCCATCGTTGACTCTGTTCAAGTGGATCATAAGGATGTTATTTGTATTAATTTTCTAGATGAGCCTTATGTCAAAAGAACACGTAGGTTGAAAAGTTTTTGGTCCGACACATAGATGTCGCCCATTTCAAAAAATGTATATGATTTTTAGGAAGTACCAACCTTCAAACGATACGTGTCAAAATTTCATGACATTTCGACGATTAGTTTACAAGTTACAATGGTTCTAATGACGCTACTTTTCATATTTTCAAAACAATGGAAAAAATCGAATTTCTTATGTTGGTTAAGACCTGTTTTTTGATGGGAAAAAAATACCGTTTAAGCAAAGCAGTGGCTTGATAAGTGTTACGGGGACTCTGCCCCTGGAAAATCACTCATCATTTAATGGTATGCTGAATTTAAACGCGGTCGTACAGACACAAATGATGCTGAACGCTATGGACGCCCAATTAAGGTGGTTACGCCGGAAAACAAAAAATCCACAAAATTGTTTTGGATGACCGTAAAGTGAGAGTGAGATAGCTGACACCCTAAAGATAGTGGGTCATATTTTGCATGAACATTTGAGCATGAGAAAGCTCTGTTCGAAATGAGTACCGCGTTTCCTTACACTGGACCAATAACGACAACGTGTTGATCTGAGCGCTGTTTAAGCACAATAAAAAGGATTTTTTCATGCGATATGTGACAATGGATGAAACATGGATCCACCACTACACACCGGAATCAAATCGGCAATCAGCTGAGTGGACAGCAGCTGTTGAAAGCCGCCCGAAGCGACCAAAGACACAACAGTCGGCTGGGAAGGTTTTGGCCTCTGTATTTTGGAATGCGCATGGAATAATTTTCATCGAATATGCTAAGAAGAGAAAAACCATCAATAGCGAATATTATATAAAGTTATCGGTGCGTTTAAAGGCAGAAATCGCAAAGAAACGACCCAAAATAAACTAGAAAAAAGTGCTCTTTCATCAAGACAATGTACCGTGTCACAAGTCATTGGTTACGATCGCAAAATTGCATGAATTTAAGTTCGAATTGCTTCCTCATCCACCGTATTCTCCAGATTTGGCCCCCAGCGACTATTATCTATTCGCAGACCTCAAGAAAATGCTCGCGAGAAAGAGATTTGACTCCAGTGAAGAAGTTATCGCCGAAACTGAGGCGTATTTTGAAGGCAAAGACAAATCCTTCTAGAGGAAATGTTAGAAAAGCGTTGGACCGATTGTATCGCTCTTGAAGGAAACTATGTTGATGAATAAAGTCGAATATAAAAAAAAATGTGTTTTAAGTAGCTAGATCAAAAATTTTTCAGCCTACCTGTTAAATACGATTGTACAAGAACCGATGATGTTCCACGTTCCGGACGCACTGTGGTCCAGGAATTTAATTTTGCGTTCAAAATTATTTACAGGATACTGACTAAAATGGTAACAATTGTGATGAAAATATATCCAAATAATTGCCGAAAAATGGCTATGTTGATTCACCTTGCGACCTTTAGGTCTTGAAACAAGATTATGTGGATCAAAACACATAAATTGCTTTGGATTGTTCATTCAAGTATTCCAAACTTCGAAAAGATTACTAAAAGTTATCCAAAAACCGTAAAAAAATAATCAAAAATTGGCAATAATTCAAAAATCGGCTTCGAGAGATTTTTTGAAAATTTAATTACGAGCATTTTAAAAAAAGTTATCCAAGTCGGTTGGAAATTAAAACCTGTAGATAATTTTGAACGAAAAATTTAAATTCTAGACACGGGGGGACGTCCAAAGGAGGTCGCCACTCTAAAAACTACAAAAAATCCACCATATTATTCTCAATGACCGCAAAATGAAAGAGAGATGTAGCTGACATCGTGAAAATATCAACAGAATGCGTGAGGCATATTTTGCATGAATATTTGCATATGAAAAACCTGTATCTGATAGGTGCCGCGTACTCTCACGATTGATCAAAAATAGCAACGTGTCGGAGATTCAAAACGCTGTTTGGCACTATTTTGGCGTAATCCAAATGACTTCTCGAGGTGCTTCGTAACAATAAACGAAACGTGGATTATCCACTACACGTCTGAGTCGAACATGCAGTCCGCAAAGTGGCTGGAAGCGCATGAAAGCCGACCGCAGAGTCCCAAAAACACAAACATCCGCTGGAAAGGTTTTGGCAAGTATTTTTTGAGATGCGCATGAAATAATACTAATCGACTATCTTGAAAAGGGGCGAACAATCACCCGA
Source organism: Pachyrhynchus sulphureomaculatus (assembly GCA_019049505.1). NCBI lineage: Eukaryota > Metazoa > Arthropoda > Insecta > Coleoptera > Curculionidae > Pachyrhynchus > Pachyrhynchus sulphureomaculatus. Next base: position 112,896,438 of record CM032456.1, on the reverse strand, counting down.
TTGATCTGTAATACGAATGGTGAAATGAAGAAAAAAAGGTGGCATTTAGCAAAGAAAAAAGTGTTGTTTTACCAAGATAATGCGCCCACTAAAAATTCCCATAATACTATTGAAACTATACCATATTTAATGATCCTTATACCTTTTAACCTCTTCTCCTGTTAACATTGAACATAATGAGAAATAATGTAATTTGCCGACCCGTGGACTCAAAGAACCCTGAAAAATATCTACAACACAATAAATACGAAATCATTCTTCTAACTCTCTTCTCCACTACTTATATCACACAATCTTGCAGAAGTAGCCAAATCATTACTAGTAGACTCCAACGCCACCTGGACAAACTTCATTCCTAGTTTAACCACTGGAGGATCAAGCTGAACCACAACAAGACCCAAGCCATCGTTTTTCGCCAAGGGCAACGGAACTCCCCATGGTCACCTCCAACTACAGGGTTCCCGCATGGCAAACGCCATCAAATACCTGGGAATCTAGTACGACAAACAGTTCGTCTAGAAAGACCAGGTCGGCACTGCCACCAAGAAAGCGAAGCCTGCAGGGCAAATTGTACCCGATTATAAATCGTTCCAGCAAGTCGCCCACCAAAACCAAGCTCATGGTCTACAACACAATTGTGAAGGCAGGCCTTACTTACGCCTGCGCCAGATGGTGCCAGCTTTCAAAGACAAGGAGAGCACAAATCCAGGCAATGCAGAACAAGGCCCTGAGGATGATCACAGGAGCCCCTTGGTTCATGCGAAATAACCAATTACACACAGTCCTCTGCGTGCTAACCATAAAGGCACACATGAGGCAAACTTAAACGAAGTTCTTGGCCAAGGCGTCCCAGCATCACAATCCAATCATCAGGGACGCCTTCCTAATCCTCCCCCATAGCCGCTGCCAATTCCCGAGACCCTCAGACCCTCTCTCGGACGAAGACGATGGCCCTCCCAACCCACCATGATAGAAGAGTATAAAACTAGGTTAAGTTTAGTTTAGGAACACTATTGTAAATACTTAGGTAAAGTTAGAATAAGTATACTTTCTCACCATGTTAGAACAACGTTTATTTAATATAAGTAAAAGGCTGTGCCTTTCTTGTAAATCAATAAAGAAAATGAAAAATGAAACTACTTATATGCTGAATAGTTATTTATAATAAATAAATAATTATGCTTAAAATTAGTTCATTATCGCAACAGAAAACCTGAAAAAAATACCCTAATATTATCAAAACTATGCCATTGAAATTTTTGTTTGCATGATTTTAACGGACATACAGAAAATTACAAATATTTAATAAAATATACTATTGAAAAAATCCTTGTGTGTATATTATTATTACACCTTAAATTTCAATATAAGAATAATCAAAAATATCCACATTGTATGTATTATTTAAAAATTGAGTTTTAAAATATGAAAAGTTGACTGCTCTAGTGCGCCGCCGGCAATTTTACGTTCAAAGCAATATGACATAGTCAAAAAAAGTCGGACAATTTTTATTCATTTTTTTTTAGTTATAGTTAAAAGTATATTTGATATTAAAAAGTCATTAAAACCTTTAAAAAAATTCTCTTTTTTGTAATTTTGCTCTTAAAAAAGTATTCATGATAAACGTATTTTTTGCTTATTATTAATCATATAACTTAAACTTAAAATAAAAAAAAAAAACATATTTAAAGATGGGAAATGAAAGATAAAAGTCTAAGCTTCAAGTATAAAGTATTTATATTTCATTAAAACATCCAGGTACAAAGAAAACAGTTATTGAAAAAACAAAAATTCTAAATTATTCAAAGGAATTCTGTTAATGGCTACAGGAGACGAAACGCGCGCGCTGCGCCACCGGCCCGATCTGTTTTTTGTCATCTGTGAGACGCTCATGTAGTTTCTATACTTGTAAATATATATATATATATATATATATATATATATATATATATATATATATATATATATACAGTGCCGTGTAAAAGTTTCCGGCCAGTGACATTTCGTGCTCCAATTTATTAAAAAAAAAGACTAATGATTTTTAATCATTATTAGATGTGAGTATGAGATATAGGAAACAAAATAATATACTAAAGGAATATTATTTATGTTTGCGAATATATTTATTATTATCATTCTAATATTAATATGTGCAAAAGTTTCCGGCCACTTTGTACTACGAGAATAATTATTAGTTCATATGCTCTATAATAGACTTAAATTATATTTTTATGTTAATATTTTGTAGCCATACCCTTTGTAGCGATAACAGCCGCACAACGATGTGCCATTGACTCAATTAAAAGATTAATACAAGCAGGTGAAATTTTATCCATTCTTTCTTCAATGATTTGAATAATGTGGCTTTATTTGAATATGTATGCTTTCGAACTTGACGATCTAGCACTTTCCCATAAGTGTTCTATTGGGTTCAAGTCCGGTGGTTGAAATGGTCAGCTTAAAACTCTCACATTTGAAGCAGAAAACCACTGTTTTAACAACCTGGATGTATGTTTGGGGTCATTATCCTGCTAAAATATCCAGTTCTGCGGAAATGTTTTTTCAGCATATGATAACAAATTGTTTTCTAAAATGTCCTTATAAATATCAGCGTTCATATTTCCGTTGATCTCGATCAATGGACCTTGTGCAGAGAAAATTCCCCAAACCATCACATTTCCTCCACCATGTTTTACAGTAGGAATTTGGTACCGAACATCATTTCTCGTACCAATAGGACGTCGTACATGTTGTCTACCATCGCTTTCGAAAAGATTAAATTTAGATTCGTCTGAGAGAGCTACTTTTTTTCAATCTTTGATTGTCCAATTTAGGTGATCTTTGGCAAATTGTTATCGGGCCTTCTTATTCTTTTTACTGATCAATGGTTTTTTAATACCTATACGGCCATAAAGTCCCATATCATGTAGTCTTCGTGTCACAGTACTACGTCTAACATTAGCTAGGTTTTCATCCTTTAGCTCGCGTGCAATTTCGGCAGCAGTTTTTTTGACATCCGCAGTTGATTTGCGTTTAATGATACGATCTACTTTTTTAGACGTTTTTCTTGGTCTTCCACTACGCGGACGATCTTTTAAACCATATCCAAACCGGTATTTTACAATAATATCGTTCACGGTTGCCTTACCTATCGATAATAATGAAGCAATCTCACAAGAAGACTTTCCTTCTTTTGAAAATTTTATTACTCTCTCACGGATTTGGATTTGCATATGCCGAGTCATGTTTATGCTCCCACGACCTTTTATGAACTAAATGTGAACATTCAACGCGCTATTATTCGTAAATACGTCTTTGAACGTCCTACTGCGTCAATGTATATTATGTGGCCGGAAACTTTTGCACACATAAATGTAAGAATAATAATAATAAATATATTCACAAACATAAATAATATTCTTTTACTATATTATTTTGTTTCTTATATCTCTTACTCACATCTCATAATGATTAAAAATCATTAGTCTTTTTTTTAATAATGTCACTGGCCGGAAACTTTGCATGGCACTGTATATATATATATATATATATATATATATATATATATATATATATATATATATATATATATACATATATATATATATATATATATATATATATATATATATATATATATATATATACTATACTATACTTGTAAAATACAAATATATTTATTTTTTATATAAATAAACATATTTTCCTTTTTTTTCATATACACCGACTTCCATTTTGGATCACCTATTGAAAAATTAAATGAAATACATACTCTCTGGCCGCCATATTCGATTCACCATTTTGCATTTTTCAAATCTGTCATCGGATTCTTAATCAGCAGTCCGAGAAACTCCTTAATAGCCAATTTCAATCTATCTAGCGGTATACAGAAACGTTAATTTAATCAAAAATGAGTTTGGAAACATGTTTTCCACTACAACTCACCATTTTATTTTAAATAATTTTTCTAAATTACGGTAAAACTAAAAAAAAATGTATATACGATTTATTCTTTGTAATATTTTCCATTCTTTCACGTGGTGCTATTAGTTTTTCGATATCTTTTTTCGAGATATTTGTGACAAACCTAATTTTTTATTTTATTTTCGATTTTGTTGACTTAGCGTACACTTTAAAGCAGCAAACATTTTTTTTTACCGTATTCTACGTCTAGAAAACTACCTGTGTGCCAACATGCAGCGTGTTAACATTTAATGAGAGCGTTTCGTCAAAATTTGCCTCTGAGGACTGAGCTAATTGCAATTTTTGTAGTTTTAAAAACAAAATAGGCGTTAATATATAAATATCTAAACAATTGTTCTAATTTGTTTACTGCCTGGAAAATTCCCGATGTCATTCTGAATAAATAATATCAATTGAAAAAAGTACATACCATCCTGACAAGGACTACTAACTGAGATTAAAATTAACAAAGACTACTAACTGAGATTAAAGTTACATACAATTTACATTAAACCTAGAAAGATCTACCAAGCAAGTTATTGACTAAAATCTTGAAACTTTTTTGTTAATAGTTCTTTGCAATAACCAAAAATATCGTGTTTTTAGTTTAATAATGAATCATTAAGTTTAAAATTCTTTTTATTTACAAATAGCTTATCATTACTTAGGAAAACATCAGGTGTGTGTTTCGTACCACTTTATTAGAAAACAAAATTCGCCCTCTCCAATACTATATATTTGTAATCATGTTCAGAAAACTATATAACAGATGTAACTGACTGAAAGTCTGACATTTCAAAATTTTGCATTTTTAATCAGTATATTAGGAAATAAGATAGAAGATGTTATTCTTTTATCGTTGATTACTGAATTATTTCAATTTACCCGAAACTAAATATAGTGGATTATAGTTCATGGGATAGTATGATAAAGAAAAAACCGGCCATGTGCAAGTCGGACTTGCGCAATTAGTGTTTCGTACGTTGATTGCTTTTGACATAAAAATTTTTGTTACGGAGGTATAAAATGATCAGTGACTTCACAAAACACACCCCAAATGAGTTTTCAACAAAGTTTTTTTCCGATCTTTACTGAAAACTGATGACCTTGAAATTTTTGTTTTTTTATATATACCAGAAAAATTATTAAAGGTAATACACTCGTGATAATTTTCGTTCAATCTACACCCTGTGGAGAATATTCCAGAATTTTTTCAAAATTTTTTAATCAGTACTTTTTGAGATAAAGGAATTTTTTTAAAAATAATACGAAGAAAAGTGTGCACAAGTATTACCTTATACATATTTTTAAACTAGTGTTTTTATAAGCTTTCATTTGATACCCCACTCGATGACCTGGTAAAAAAATTTTCTCGCCTCCGATTTAAAACCCCCCAAAACTAACTCCTTAAGTTAAAATTTAACTTTCAAAACTACAGGGCTCTGATGCGGCCATCAATATATATTAGTGCCAAATTTTAACTTTCTATATCAAATATCTTAGGCGAAAATCGAGTGTGTCAGACGGACAGATACCGAAGTGATCTTAGAAGTGATAAGATAGGAACTGTATACTTTACCTTTTTTAGAAGCATTGAAGAATTATCACATTCCAAATTGATAACAAAAAACTGCCTATCCGGTGGTATTGGATAGGTCAGATCATCAGTATTTACAGATAAAAACTTATTTGAATAGACATTGGACATTAAAATCTTTGACAATAATACAGATTCTAAAATAATACAAAAAAATGATTAAATTATTGATCTGGAAGTTATCTCGAATTTAGACGGTATGAAACTAATCAATATTTCCATTTTTAATAAAACCACCCATCATTATTTACCTATAAACTCTAAAAATGACATACATGATATATTCGAGGATAAAATATGTACAGTATCAGTTTATTTCGTCAATAATCTATAATAAAGATAAAGGCACTGTTTTTTCTGAACTAACCTGAAAAACGTTGAAAATATCAAAAAAGATCGTCTGAATAGGTGAAACAGCTGAATTTTTAAAAATTTTAATAAAACCCCTGCAGTTCTAAAACAGTGAAAGTACTTTAAAAAGAGGTGACTAAAAATTAGAAACCTAATATGGTTCTTCTTTTCGAAAATTTTTAAAAGAGCGGTAATCTAGTAAATTTCCTCGACAAATCATCATCATCATCATCAGCTTATACTGCTGGACGTAAGCCTCCCTCAAATCTTGCCACCTTTTTCTGTTTTGGGCCACTTGTACCCAATTTCCAGCCACTCTCTTCAAATCATCAGTCCACCGACTTGGTGGTCTACCTCTACTTCGATAGGCTTCGGATCTTTAAAATTTTTTTTGTCCATCACCCATTCTTACACCTAGCAACATGTCCAACCCAGTTCCATTTAAGATGCAGAATGAATTTGACTACGTCTTGTACCCCTGTTCTTTTCCTGATAATGTGATTTGGGATGTAATCTCTAAAGGCCCTTTTACACGGTCATATCAGTTCTCAGTTCAGTTTGAGTTTCAGTCGAACTGTCCGTTTTTTCCTATGTGTAAAAAGGAAAAAACTGAAAACAGAACTGAAACGGAGACTGACACCTGACCGGATGGGGTAGACCTATTTGTGCCATTTCAGTTCTTAGAATTCCTATGTGTAAACAAACGCGTCATGCCTCGGTCCGTTCGCTCATGTCAGTTCTTATGAAACTCTGGCACAGTGTACGTATGAATTGCAATTGTCGCTATGTCCAAAAAGGAACACGAGTTTGTTGTAGAATTCATCAAAATTTATAAAATATCTCGGGGTTTGTGGAACAAAAGGGACCCAAACTACCACAGTGTAAACGTTAGGGAGGCTGGCTACACTCTCTTATTGGATTAATATCAAGAATACGATGAAAAGGCACCAAAGGCGATGGTAAAATCCAAAATTATTAGCCTACGCTCAACTTAGAACAAAGAACCTAGAAAAGTTAAATATAGTGAAAGAAGTGGAGTAGGAAATTGAGAAGTATACAAACCATCACTGTGGTATTATGACCTTCTTTCGATCGTCAGCGACCAACAGCCGATTCTAAGAAGTGTCAATACTATGGGGAGTAATAGCCTCCCTCATGTTGGTATTCTATTTTTTGTATAATAGGTGTCACAAGGCGTAATAACACATCCTCATTCATCCGTAAATAGTTCAGTCAATCATATGGTTCTAAGTGAAGTTCTTTCATTAAATTTACATGCGACAGTGAATTCCAGGGTACCACTTTACTCCATCGGCTTCTTTTCTTCCACCGTTTCTTCAACGCCACAGCTAAGGCTACTGCAGTGAGACAGTCTTCATACATGAGCTATTTTACACATGTATACTTTGGGACAGTATGACAACACCTGTTTGAACATGAAACACACATACCACTTTGAAAGTGTAACTCGGACGGAGAATTGAACGGACGGTGTAAAAACAAACCTCCTTCCGAACTGAAATGAAAGGAAAACTGAAACTGAGACGGAACTGAGAACTGATATGTCCATGTAAAAAGGCCATTAGAGTAACGCCTAATATTGACCTCTCCATTTTTACTAAGTTGGGAATGTGGAATCTTTGGCACAATGATACTACTCAGTATATATCACCACTACACCAAACACTTTATTTTTGCACTCGACGCGCGTTTCGCTAACCATGTTAGCTTCATCAGGACCAGTCAATCATCGCTCCTGATGAAGCTAACATGGTTAGCGAAACGCGCGTCGAGTGCAAAAATAAAGTGTTTGGTGTAGTGGTGATATATACTGAGTACTCTCCATTTTTCTTTGCATGACACATATTTTGTTGATATTTTTCTTCGTCAATGTGAGAGTATCAGCTCCGTACGTAAGAATGGGTAGTAAGCATCTGTCATAAACTTTTCTTTTTAAACACCTCGGAAGATTATATTTAAATCAGTTTGTCATATGCCGTCCAGGAGAGACCTATTCTCCTCTGAATTTCATGTGTTTGGTTGTCACGTCCTATGATGACTTCATGTCCTAGGTATTTATATCGGTGTACTTGCTCGAACTTCACGTTATTCTTCTTGAAGCATGTGCAGCATAGTTTGTGCTTCTCGCATATTGTCTGTTATTAAGACAATGTCGTCGGTAAAACAAAGGGATTTAACTTTTCACCGTCAATGTTAAGCCCCATTTTTTCCCAGTTTATTGATTGTAGCATACTTTCTAGAAGTGTTAAGGAAAGCGTGGGAGAGAGCGTATCCCTCTAACGTAGTGCATTTCGATTTGAAATTTGCTGGTGGATTGGTCAGTTTATGTTTTGACATTAGCGGTGGCATGTTCATATATGTATTTAATTACGCTGGAGTATTGATGATCAATACGACATTTATCAAGCGCCTCTAAGAGTCTCTGCTGATTTACAGAATCAAAAGCCTTCTCGAAGTCCACGAATATGGGCATCAGACAATTTATCTGTTATCTTTGTTATTACTTCTTTTTGTAAATTATTATATGTGTATTCTTGTTTCTTTGTAACTATAATTACTGTTTTACTATTTGGAGTTGTTGCTCTGTAAGTATTCATTGTATAAATAAAAATAAAAATAAATAAGCTTTAATAATTTATTGTCCTCCTTGTTTAATTGCCTCCATTACAATATTGTCTTCACCCGGGGCCTTGTTATTTTTCATGTCCTTCATAGCTGATCTGATTTCTTATTCTGTGATTCCGATTTAGAAGTTTTGGTATGTCGATTTCTGTTCTTCTATCGTGTACGGTATATAATTGTCGATAAAATAATACGATCATCTTTAAAATATCTCTCAACTCCTCAACAAATAACAACAGCTTTATACCTCATTACTAGCATGGATTTAGATCTGAAAAATCTAGCGAAACAGCTGGAGTTGAACCGGTACAGAGTTTATTTATCAGCTTCATCTCACCGATAAGAATTTGTTCGGCGGAATAAGCGCACTCCGTCATAATCTGGGGTGGAATATGTGCAGCCGGCAAGACCCCTCTGGTTTTCGTGATACGGAAGGTCAAAATCCCCTGATACTGCACCTTCCGAATAACATGTACTCCGTTCCTTACAAAACTTATTTAATGGATAAAGATTTGATATCGAAGAATCATTAAAAAATGCCCTCCCCAACCTTTTTCAATCAAAATCTGAAGTGTTCTGCACTGTTACTGCAGGAATTAAATACCTACCGCAATCTGGAACAGAAGTAGCTGGAAGTAATAACAATTATCTTATACAGTCTGTCAAGTAAGAACGTGTCCACGATAATTTATTTTTGGTAGATGCGATTCTAGCTATTCAACAAAAAAATCGGTAGAGGGAACCTTTGTTTCTCCATTTCAGTAAAAGTATCAGCCGATTTCGAACTTCGGTTCATGGCAGTCTTTCTTTGTTCCAAGCCAAAGAAGCCTAAAATGACACATACCGCAGCCGCTAAATATAATTATAATAAGTCGGTATCGTTTGTGAAGAAGTGGGTAATTCAATTTAACAAGACGAAAAATGACGACTTACCAAAACGTGGCTCGGTAGGCGCGGGACCTGAAATTGACGTTGCGTCAAGAAGCGGCAAAATTTAAAAAATCAAGTTTGAATGTGCCTCATGAGAAACATCTTCGTGCTCATGATGTCAAATCCCGAAGCACGTTGAAGAAACCTTTACTGAGCCAAAATCACATCGAGAAACGGCTCGTTTAGGCCCACGATAAGATACTAGAGTGGCCCTCAAAATCGCCGGACGCCAACCCTATTAAAAACGTTTGATTCCTTGTAAAGAGAAAGCTCAGAAGAGAGACGCTGAGGACTTTGACTCGCGACATTCGAGAAATTTGGAGATCATTGTAGAAAATATCGTCGACAGTATGCCTCGAAGATGCCAGGTGATTATTGATGCAGGAGGTGATTGGACAACCTACTAAGATAATTGCGCCGTTGTTAGCACACCAAAGAATACTTTGATGGCAAAAAATGTTCTCGAAACACAGTTTTTCAAGGATACGAGCGGTCACGTTCTTATTTGACAGACTGTAGATTAATTTTTATTCTTTTCTAAAATAAATGGTTTCAAGAACATACCAAAAAAAATTAAATTAATTATTACTAGAATTAATAATTTTAAAGGTTCTCTGTCTAATCTTTTAAGGGCATATACCTACATATGATTTATTTAGTGAAACTAAATCGGGTTTTTATTTTATATAACATAATAATTCATAGCTTAAAATTTTAATTTAAAAGAAAAAAATGGCGTGGCTGTACTCATTCCCCACCGACTTCTTTTTTTTAAGGAGCATTGCGGTGTGCACGATTATTGGGAGCTAGATCATCTGAAATCAAAATTTTCAAAGAAATTATTTTCCAGTGTATCAGCCTTGTCTTTGAACGAAGATATTTAGATTTTTTCAAGAACTTTATTTTTAATTAGGCCGCTCCCTGATTTGTTGATGCGGTATCGTTTTCTCGGTGTGCTCGGTACCGATTCGGTACCGAAAACATGCCGAGCGCCTAGATTTCAATGAAACCCACTTGACTTGCGCGGGATACGGTTACCCACGCAAGTCAGGTGGGTTTCATTGAAATATAGGCGTTCGGCTTGTTTTCGATACCCAATCAGTACCTAGCATACCGAGAAAAACGATACCGCACCGACAAATCCAGGAGCGCCCTTAGCCAAAATGTAAAACGCGGTAACATCATTTTTTTCGCTTTTTTATTTAAACCAATGTCATTTGATGAAATTTTTTTAATCCTTCGTTCGAAGATTAATCCACTAGTAAACTAATTTCTTTGGAAATTTTGATTTCAGATGATCCAGCTCCCAGTAATCATGCGCACAGCAATGCTCCTTAAAAAAAGAAGTTGAGGGGGAACGGGTGCAGCGCCGCCATTTTTTTTATTTTTTTTGATTAAAATTCTACAAACTGTATTTTAAGCTATGTATTATTATATAAAATTAAAACCTGATTTATATAATGGATAGTTTCGCTAAAAATTTCTAAAAAATGTTTTTTGTGGCTCCACTAGGTATATGCCCTTAATTACCTATACAACTTTAATATAACATATATTACAGGCCTAGGTATATGCCCTTAATTACCACCAGTAACTCCACTAGGTATATGCCCTTAATTACCTATACAACTTTAATATAATATATATTACAGGCCTATAAGTTTACTGTCAACACTTTATAAAATATTTACAAAAATTTATAACGGCCAGGTTAACAAATAAGTTGGACGGCTACCAGCCAAAAGAGTAGGCAGGGTTTCGAGGAGGCCTTAACACTTTGGACCACCTACAAGCAATAAGAACGCTTATCGAGAAAGCCCGTGAGTACATTACATTGTGGGTAGCATTCATAGGCTACGAGAAGGATTTCGACTCAATCGAAAGATGGGTACTTCTAAATGCATTGAACAATTGCCGAATAGACCACCGATACATAGAATTAATTGGTAACATCTATGAGAACGCCACATTTCAGGTATTGCTGGAAGAAAAAACAAACACAATTAAAACAAAAAAAGGAGTGTGGCAAGGCGATTCAATATCACTTAAGGAGTTATATCACCTTTAGATTTTCAAAAAATCGTTTTTTTTTTTTTTTGGCTAGATAAATTGTTTATACCTTTACGAATATTTTAAACGTTTAACCATTTCAAAATTCAAAACTCAGGTAGCGATTGGACCGGCACGAGCGGTCAAAGCCTTGACAAAGGGTATTGTTCTTTTAGTCAGTCCTTTAAAAGACCGCTGTTTAGAAGGATACACTCAGAATAACAACGAAAGTCTAAACGCTATCATCTGGTCTACGGCTCCAAAAGTACATTACAGCGGCACAAAAATTGTTGAGATTGCATCTTAAATTGCAGCTAGTATATTTAATGATGGCTATACTAGTGTATTATAAATGATGCAATTATTAAACCTTGTAATTGGCCCAAGCGCGCTGTGATTTACCGAGAACTTGGATTCTCAACGAATATCTATAGCCAACATGAGAGCTCACCAGGAGACTAAAGAAGCCACGAAATTGAAAAAAGCTGCTCAAAAGGGATCGGAGGACATCGCGACAATAATGGAAAACCTCATATACGGTCCAGGAATCGCAGATTGAAGGTAATTTAAAAAAAATATATGGTTTTAAGACGCTGGCGCCGTACTATTTTTTTTTTGTGTTTTTTTCGAAACTACTTTTTTCAAACTGGTGTAGAAGATATCTTAAGATTTACTTAACCGATTTTGTTAAAATTTACAACCCATATTCTTTACAATGTTATCTAAAATGTAGAATAGGATTTGCCACGTTCATAAGTAATAAATTTTTTTAAACTCAAAATTTCGATAAAAATCAGTCATTTCTACAAAAAAATTTTCAATTTTTCTAAATAAGAAAAACAATATTTTTTTATTTTTCAGACGATGTCTGACAGAGAAAATAAGAACACCATCAGTAAAGATTTTCAAAAGAGGGTCCTACTTGATGGCTCATATCTGCGTAAGTTTTTTTTTTTTTTATTCGTTATTATTCATAAAACTACTATGTATATGTGTAAAAGAAAATTGTTTTATATATTTAACTACCCGGGCCCGCGGCTCCGCTCGCGTGGATTTGATTCACCACTATCGTCACTGCTTATTCCTTATGTTACCCAACGTAATAAAATATCTCCCATTATTTCCCCTTATCTCTCAATATTCTCCTTATCTCCCATTATCTCTACATAATTTCCATTATCTAGGCTTATCTCGACTTATCTCTCAATATTTCTCCTTATCTCCCATTATTTCTCCTTATCTCCCATTATCTCACCATAACTCCCATTATCTATACTTATTTCTGCTTATCTCTCATTATTTCTCGTTATCTCCCATTATTTATATTTATCTCCCATTATCTTACCTTATCTCCCATTATCGAGCCTTATCTCGACTTATCTCCCATTATTTATCCTTATCTCCCATTACCTCACCTTATCTCCCATTATTTAGGCTTATATCGAATTATATAGAACATATGTATAAATTTATAAAAACACGTAAATCAGATAAGTGGTTCTCAAGTGATAAGCGCACTAACGGACAGACAGACAGACAGAGAGACGTTGCATTTTATATATTCTAGATAGAAGATTATAGATAACCTAGCCAGAGAACAAATGTATGAATTAAAAAAAAAACACGTAAATCGGATAAGGGGTTCTTGAGTGATAAGCGCACGAACGGACAGCCACACAGACAGAGAGACGTTGCATTTTATATATATTATATTCTTTGCTACATGATATTGTTCCATATTTAAAGCTTTAGGCAGTGTATTGCAAGAGAACTCGCTAGCGGTAATCTTTTCTCCGACTTGATTCACTGTTATCGTCACTGCTTATTTCTTATGTCACCTAACGTAATAAAATATATCCTATAACCTGGCCAGAGAACATATGTATGTTTAACAAAAAAGCACGTAAATCGGATAAGTGGTTCTCCAGTGATAAACGCACTAACGGACAGACAGACAGACAGAGAGACGTTGCATTTTATATATATTATAGATATTCTTTGCTACATGATATTATTCCATATTTAATGGTTTAGCATGTTTAAAAAAAAGCATGTAAATCGGATAAGTGGTTCTCCAGTGATAAGCGCACAAACGAACAAACAGACAGAGATACGTTCCATTTTATATATATTATAGATGTAATAAAATATATATCTACAACCTGGTCAGAGAACATATGTGTGAATTTAAAAAATCACGTAAATCGGATAAGTGGACCTCGAGGGATAAGCGCACTAATGGACAGACAGACACACAGAGAGACGTTGCATTTTATATATAATATAGATATAGATTATTATTATTATTATATAACCTGGCCAAAGAATATATTTATGAATTTAAAAAAAAAGACACATAAATCGGATAAGTAGTTTTCGCATGATAAACGCACTAATGGACAGACAGACAGACAGAGAGACATTGCATTTTATATATATTATAAATTATAGATTATAGATATTCCCTGCTATATAATATTGTTCCATATTTAATGGTTTAGGCTGTGTATTGCAATATAACGCGCTAGCGGCAAACTTTTTTTCCGACATCATTCACTATTTTACGTCACTACTCATTCCTTATGCTACCTATCGTAATAAAATATAGCCTATAACCTGGTCAGAGAACATATGTATATTTTTAAAAAAAAAGTACGTAAATCGGATAAGTGGTTCTCCAGTGATAAGCGCACTAACGGACAGACAGACAGACAGAGAGACGTTGCATTTTATATATATTATAGATAACTGCATCAAATTTTTTTTTTTTCAATTTTTATACCTATTTTTCCGCGCGCCAAGGTCATGTAACCCCCTAAACTGTTTACATTGACTTTGTAGGAAATGTTCAAACAACTTGACTGGGAGAATAGGAGAATATCCATAGACGGGGAACAGCTACACCATCTGCGTTTTGCAGATGATATATTGATTAGCGACACCATCGAAGAGCTGCAACAAATGCTGAACGAACTCAACGATAATTCAAAACAAATTGATATGAAGACCATTGTCAAAACCAAATATATGACCAACGATACAAGAAATAATAACACAAATCCCAATTTGAGAATTGAGCAACAAACAATAAAAAAAGTCATATCGTATGTATATCTAGACCAGCAAATTGAAATTGGCAAGAATAATTTAAAAGCAGATTTGAAAAGGATTTCGCTAGCTGGATATAGTTTCGGCAAATTGCAAAAAGGATTTAACTGACATCTACCTAACACCATCAAGGCTAAAGTGTTCAATCAGCAAATACTGCAAGTACTGACATATGGTTCAGAAACGTGGGCAATAAATAACAGCATAAAAGAAAGGTTACAGATTGCACAAAGAGCCATCGAAAGGCGAATGTTGGGATTAAAACTAAGAGATCGCATAAGAAATGAAGAGATAAAAACAAGGTCCAAAGTATCCAGCGGATTTGCCGGTTAAGATGGAACTGGGCAGGACATGTGGCCCGCATGACATACAAGCGGTGGACCACGAGGCTTGTGGAATGAAGACCGGGAAGTCGGAAGACTACAGACTAGTTGGGCAGATGACATTAAGCAGTTGATAGGCAATGATTGGATGACACAAGCTCAGGACAGACAACATTGAAGAAGCCTTGGGGAGGCCTACATCCGACAATGAATGAACGGCTGATGATGAATATAACTCGTCAAAAGGGCCCTGTTTATTCAAAAGTATAGTCTTGCTCTGAGGATGCCTGAGGTTTGTCAAAACGTCTGTTTAACATTTTAGATAAAACTGTCGTAAGAATAGACTATTTAACAACTCCTTAATTACCTTTTTTATTACATTCAAAAACCGTAACTCTAAAATTTTCCCCATAAAAACGAAGAAAATCTATGAAAAATTCAGAAAAAACATTCGCTCGAACCGTAAAAATTATTGTAAAAAGAAGCAAACTTTTCGACAACATTTCACTTGAAAGATTAAAACAAAAATCACAGCAAAATTGTACCGTCAACTACCAGTATATGTTCAATTTTGTATTATTTTTTTCTTAAGGGATAATGATACAGCCAGGTTTACTTAGGGTGAAATTTTGTTTACTAAAGGAATAAGACAAATAACATAAATTGATGGGTAACTTGGACGAAAATTTGTATGTAAATTTGCTCAGATTACGGGTCATTTAAAAAATAGAGTACAATATACTTAAATATTTTATAGTTTTTAGCCATGCTTAAGTACCCAATAGAAAATATTAAATAAAATATAATATTTCATACTAATTATACAGAGGATATGGAATTATGCTCGGTAAATAAAACAATCCAAAGGGTTGGGGTTCTCTTCACACAAAACAATTCTTGAAAAGGATTGTGCGAGGAGTGACAAGCTGAATCTCATACGGATGTGATATGGTAAGACAACACGAATTGTACCAAATGCACATACCTAGTACTCAATCGGAGCCTGACACAGCAGCCACAAGTCGACAGAGTGGTTGACATAACCAACACTAAAGGTTGAGTACTATGTATGCGTATTTGGTACAATTCGTTGAATCTTACCGGTGTGTTCTGCAAGTACCGGAATAAGTACTAGAAATTCTGTTCTCTTCTTTGTCGATCCCAGCCAGACTGATGAGCCGTGATACGGCGAAACGCGTCTCGGATGAATGGACGAATAAGAGAATAGTTGGTAGACTTTGCCTATTTTCAGTTGTTTTACATTAAACCACAGAAGGTCTGAAGTTGATTCCTCGCAAATCGCGCTGCCTACCTTTAGTGTTCGCTGTGCCGACCACTCTGTCGGCTTGTGTCTGCTGTGGCAGCCCGATTGCGTACTAGGTATGCGTATTTGGTACAATTTGTTGTATCTTACCATTGTGTTCTGCAAGTACCGGAATAAGTACTAGAAATTCTGCTCTCTTGTTTGTCGATCCCAGCCCGACTGATGAACCGAGATCCGTCAAAACGCGTCTCGGAATGGATGGACGAATAAGAGAACAGTAGATAGGCTGCTGAAATATGGGTTATGCTTGTTTTCAGTTTTACAATAAACCACGGATGTGATATATTAATAATAGTCCAATGAATTGGTCGGTAGAAAAAGGTCAACCGTGCATTTTAGGATGCGATTTTTTTTACCATCTGAGGGACCAAAGTTGGGTTAAATTTGGGTTCTCGGAGTCGGGCCGCCATATTGAAAATAAAGGTGTGAATGAGTATTTTCATATATCTCGGTAATCGTAAGTTTGTAAAAAATTTTGTGAAGATATTTTTTGTAGATGATATAATAAGCTACAATTTTTCCTAATAATTTTTTTTGTTACTTTAATAATTAGAAGTTATAAACAAAAATATTGAAAATTTAAGGGATGAAAAACTATTATTGGTACTAACTTTTTTCTATTAATTTTATTAAAAAAATGCATCAGAGCTTTTTTATAGAGAATTTTATAACAAAAAATTTTACTTACCTTATGATTTTGCTTATTTTTAATGGCTTTTTACAGCTGCAAAGGGAGAAAGGTCAAAGGTAGGTGAGGTATATAAGAGTAGGTAGAACAAAATTATTGTTCCTTTATTTTTACATACATATTATTTATATTATTATATTTTATGTTTTTTTTTTATTAATATATTTTTAATGTCTCCTACGGAACACTTATGGGATCACTTCGGTATCTGTCCGTCCGTCTGTCATGCCCGATTTTCTCTGAAACTGTTTGACGTAGAAAGTTGAAATTTGGTACAAATATAGGAATTGATTGACCAATCAGAGCCGTGTAGTTTCGGAAACTAAACTTTGGGATTAGTTTTGGGAGGGTGAAATTGGAAATAGAAAAAAAAACATTACCAGGTCAAGTGGGGTGTCAAATGAAAGCTTGTGAAGACACAAGTTTAAAAATATATACGATGTAATACTTGTGTAAGGCCCTGTCCACTCACTCTATCTCGAAAAGTACTCATTAAAGTATTTTGAAAAAATTCTGGAATAGTCCCCATAAAGTGTAAGTTGAGCGAAAAATATCAAGAGTGCATTATGTTTCATAATTTATCTGGTATAAAAATATATATATATATATATATATATATATATATATATATATATATATATACATATATATAAATATATACAGTCGACACTCTATATAGTGAAAGACCAAAATGTTGACCGACATTTCACTATAGAAAGTTTTTCACTATATAAAGAAAAAATCCGTATATATTGCTATGTATGTAGGTCTTTAAAAAATTGCACTATAAAGAGTTTTTCACTATATAGAGTTTCACTATAAACAGTGTCGACTGTATATATATATATATATATATATATATATATATATATATATATATATATATATATATATATATATATATATACATATATATATACATATATATATACATATATATATATATATATATATATATATATATATATATATATATATATATATAAATATAAATATATAAATAAATATATATATATATATATATATATATATATATATATATATATATATATATATATATATATATATATATATATATATATATATATACATATATACATATATATATATATATATATATATATATATATATATATATATATATATATATATATATATATATATACATATACATATATATATATATATATATATATATATATATATATATATATATATATATATATATATGTATATATATATATATATATATATATATATACATATATATATATATATATATTTATATATATGTATATATATATATATATATATATATATATATATATATATATATATATATATATATATATATATATATATATATATATATATATATATATAACATATAATATTGAATTATTAAATATTGTTTTGGATGACCGTAAGTGAAATTGCGTGAGACAGGTGACAGCCTAAAGAAAGATATATATATATATATATATATATATATATATATATATATATATATATATATATATAATATATATACATATATATATATATATATATATATATATATATATATATATATATATATTTATATATATATATATATATATATATATATATATATATCATATATATATATATATAATATTGAATTATTAAATATTAATATATATTATTATTATATATTAATATAAATTATAATAATACAAAATAATAAAAATAAAATATGACAATGATAAAAAAATTATTAATTAATAAAAAATTTAAATATATATTAAATATATATTAAGGTAGTTCACTCGTAAATCCACTTTTCTTAAGAATTTGATGAAATTGAAAGATGATGTTAATCTAAATGTTTTTCATTTAATTAAAAAAAAATGGACCGACTGAGAAACGAGATATTCATAATTAAAGTGCACGTAATTAACATGCAATAGGCCAATGAAGTATAAAAACAGACATAGTTTCGTGTATATCTTAAGAACTTTTATTACAAATTTTTAAAAAAACTAATATTTAAAAAAAAATTAGAAAAATTTTGAAATAATTTTTTTTTATCGATTTGTTAAAAAGTTATAAATATTTAAAGTTGATATTTTTATGAAAGAATAACCGTGTAGTGAGGAGCAGATATCACAATCTGACGCTGTATGTCGTCATATTTTACGCGCCAACATTCAAATAGCATTTAAAATGGTTAACTTTTAAACAGAAATTCTAGGTTAAATAATTTATTGAATAAACACAATATCAGCTTTACCTTTATTCATCAAATAAAAATATTAAATATATTAATTAAAAATTTGAATTTGTATCTTGATATTTATTATTTTTTCTTTAGAATTTAAAAGATTTATATTTAACAAAATATGTTTGTAGGTTCAATAATTTTTCAATATTTTAAGTTAATATTATGTTTATTTATCAACACTGTTACATATCAATTGATAACAATATTAAATATATATCAAAAAAAAACGGTTTAAATAAATAATAATATAAAAATAATAACAAATAAATAATTAATGATACTAATGATAAATAAATAAAGTATTTCAAACTATTTGTAAAGTAATCAATTCCTTTTTTTCTAAATGAAATGAAATGAATTACTTTGTTATTTGTCACTTATTTTTTTATTTATCTGCTACTGCAGTTTCATAGGTTTTCTACAGTGCCAAGCGTAATACTACAAACTAAGGCGATTTATTTATGATTTATAACAAATTTCCAGGTACAATTTTGGAATTACCCATCATTAAATTACAATAAACTTAAATTATTTTATCAGAAAGGGTTAAATGACATTATTGTTTCAAATTTGAAGAAATAGTTTTCAATATTTTCTTAAAACTTTTTATAAAAATTCCTTCTTCAAAGATATATCTAAAAAACTTCTAAAATACGCCAAACAGGGTTGAATTCTGAACATCTGTTTGATTTTTTAATAGGATTGCATCTTTATTTTTGTTGTGCTTGTAGATCTCTATAGCTTCAGATGTTCAGAATTCAACCCTGTTTGGTGTATTTTAGAAGTTTTTTTTAGATATATCTTTGAAGAAGGAATTCTTGTAAAAAGTTTTACGAGAATATTGAAAACTATTTCTTCAAATTTGAAACAATAATGTCATTTAACCCTTTGTGATAAAATAATTTAATTTAAGTTCATTATAATTTAATGATGAGTAATTCCAAATTGTACATGGAAATTTGTTATAAATCATAAATAAACCACCTTAGTTTATAGTATTACGCTTGACAATGTAGAAAACCTACGAGACTGCAGTAGCAGATAAATAAAAAAATAAGTGACAAATAACAAAGTAATTCGTTTAATTTTATTTAGAAATTTAAAATACACTGTCACAAAGTAACGGACACCTCAATTATACAATTAAATAATTACTTTATTTACTACTCGCGTATCTTTGGTTACACGTGGTTTGCCATTGTATTTTTGACTAGATAATAATTACACTATTCCTGTAGAACCCAATCTATCATAAAAACTTTTTAGATCTTCCAAAGTTATGCATTCAGATGCAATTCTTTCAATCATGGGATCGAAAATAACACTTTTTGAAGGCACTAAAGATGGCAATATTAGTTTTTTCATGACGCACTCGTTATACGATACGTAATTTGTAATTAAATCATCTCTATTTGCAATAAATCATGCGCTAACTTTCTGAGCACAAATATTTCTGGACCTTTTCGGTTGGGAAAGCGTTTTTTTTAAAAAGACTTACTGTGTCCGAAAAACCAGCAATATTTTTAAAATCCTCGATCATTGCAAAATTAATTATACCGTTTATTTTTATATAATACTTCATTAATTGATTTTTATTGTTTACAATTTTTCTTCAGTCAATCAAAAATAGATCACAGAGAGAAAAAATAAAAACATTTGTAAAATTAATTTTTGTACAACTCCATAGAGATTAATTATTTAATTAATATCTTTAATTAAATTGGATATACAATTAATTATTTTAATTAAGTATAAAATATTTACAATTGATTAGAAAAACAGATTTATCAACTTTTGCAAAGCCTTGATCAATTAACTGTGGAATTTAAAAAAAAAAACAATATATTTTACAAACATTCTGTAATTTTTGAGGAATATTTAATTTAATTCTGATTTATTTCTTAGTAATACCATTTTCAATGTATATGTCAAAATTTTTATTCTTACAATTTTTCCTTCAATTCATTAATTTTATTACTAATTAATTGATACATTGTTACATTACGCCTACAACTGTCTTTGGCAGCTTCTTCTATTGGTGGACCAATTTCACGTTCATATCTTTTATATAAATTCCATAATATTGGAGGTATATTCATTGAAGCCAGTAGTTTGTTCAAAGCAGTGCGCCCGATACCTGAATGAACAGCACCTTTAAAAGTAACAAATAATTTAGTTTATAAAAATATGAAAAAAATATATACATAATAGTTATTACTTCTAAAAAAAATTAAATAATTCACTAAATATATTTATATAAAAATAAATAAATATTTACCTAGAACAGCTTTGGTGTTGCCATCTGAATATTTAACCTTATTATTTGTAATATTAATTTTACCAGTCGGTACATTCGTTATAACACAACATTCATCACAAGAAATATCTAATATTGAATTAAGACCTAAACGTTTCTCATAAGTTATCTTTTCTAGTGAAAGGACGTTTTTACATAGGCAACACTTTAAATTTTTTTCTAACTCATCTAGCTCAACGATCCGTCAACCACTACACAGGTTAGGCTCTTCATTTGCCCTTTTTT
The DNA here is from genome assembly GCA_019049505.1 of Pachyrhynchus sulphureomaculatus. NCBI lineage: Eukaryota > Metazoa > Arthropoda > Insecta > Coleoptera > Curculionidae > Pachyrhynchus > Pachyrhynchus sulphureomaculatus. The sequence goes on along the minus strand of CM032456.1, from coordinate 112,874,675 downwards.
TCGCGTCATTCATTGCCGAAATTACTTTTACGGTTATTAATGAGCTTTTCCTTTGCAAAATTTGCCTTTGTATCGCAACTGATTATAATCATTTTTTATTTAATTATATTTTTTATTTTAATACAGAAGTAATACGGTCTAAAGAGTAAACATACACAAAGTATAATAAATAACCTAAATACCATATATAAACGTCACTACTATAGAGCATTCGATATACGCATTGGCAGCGTTGCCACATTTATTTTCATTAAACGTGTGTGTCTGCACATGAAAGTTTCCATGTATCGAATACAGTCTCCGACAAAAATAAAATACTCTGCCATTGGGTATTTTAAATTTTTTGTATTTACTATCGAACTATACTTTTGGCTCCGATTGTCATGAGTGAACTACCTTAATTAAAAATAAAATGATATTATTATTAAAAAATATATTAATAAATGAAAACATAAAATATAATATATACATATATATATATATATATATATATATATATATATATATATATATATATATATATATATATATATATATATATGTATATATATATATATATATATATATATATATATATATATATATATATATATATATATATATATATATATTATGAATGTAAAAATAAAGGAACAATATTTTTTCTAGCTATTTACCTCACCTACCTTTGATCTTCCTCCCCTAGCAGCGCTAAATAATCAAAATCATAAAAGTCATTTTTTTTATAAAATTGACGGACAAAAGTTATTAAAAATAGTTTTTCATCTTCTAAATTTTAATTATTTTATGTTTATAACTTCCTAATTATTGAGGTAACACTAAAAAGTTATTAAGAAAAGTTATATATTATTATGGACTCTACAACAAGGCTTTTTACAAAATTTTTGTCAGAATTCAGATTTCCGAGATATATGAAAAATACCATTTACAACCCTATTTTCAATATGGCGGCGAAACGGGTGCAACCCCGATCGATCATTTACAAATTAACTATCCAAATGCCGAAATTGCCATCCTGGGCGACTTTAATGCCTACAACATCAACTGGCTTAAGTATTCAAATACTACCGGCGAACAAGGTCGTGAAGCTAAATCATTCTCAATCAGTTGTGACTTAACTCAGCTTTGACGAACCAACACGGATCCCTAATAGAGACGGAGAGTTCGCCAGTCTTCTTGATCTGTTTTTAACCACCAATCCAGAGATTTACATGGTCACCGTATATCCGCCGTTAGGTTCTTCCGACCATAAACTGCTTTTGACATCAACTAACCTACCAATCAGTGACAGAGACGCGCCTGAACCTCGCAAGATTTGGCACTGCAAATCTGACGAATAGGAAAATCTCATGGAATATTTTCGAACCTTCCCTTGGTTAGACGTTTGTTTTCGATCCGACGACCCATCTGACTGCGCTAAAGAGGTTTCCGATGTTACTTTGGCTGGTATGGAAGCTTACATCCCTTTTTCGAAGAAATGCCTTTCCATCGGCAAGCCTTGGTTTGACTGAAAATGCAAAGAAGCTGTTGCTTCTAAACATCTTGCATACCGACAATGGCGTGAAAATCCTAACGCCATCAATCGTAACACTTTTGTTCGTGCCCGGAACAGATGCAAAGAAATTATTGACGAAACCAATGAGGCACACAATCAACGAATTCGAAACAAACTTCTTGCTTGTCCCAACAATTCCAGGTTCTTTTGGTCAGTCGCTAAGACAGTTAGTCAAAATTTCACCAAGTCCACCATACCACCACTCACACGGCCTGATAATTCTGTTGCAACAACACCTGTTCAGAAAGCGAGCTGAACTCTTTGCTTTACATTCTACTGTCGATTTCCAAGAAAAAACACATATTGTCTCCAGAACCGTATCATAAAACGTATTTTAATGAGGCTAGATCCCAAAAAAGCTTCTAGCGCTGACGGAATACCTGCCATAGTTCTCAAAAACTGTGCGAGGGAACTAACACCAGTTTTCTGTAGACTTTTCAACCTATCCTACAGACAGAGAATATTTCTTTCCTGCTGGAAATGTGCCACAGTTCAGTGGATACCTAAAAATGGCAAGAAGTTGCCAGTAGCACTGCTTTCAATAATGCCAGTAGCACTGCTTTCAATAATATCGAAAGTCATGGAAAAGGCTATCAATCAGCATCTTCTAAAATATTATTAGGGACCACCAATATGGCTTTCGTCAACATAGATCAACAGGAGATCTTCTGACTTATGTAACACACGTTTGGAACAACACAATTGAACACTTTGGAGAATCTCGAGCGGTTGCTCTTGATATATCCAAGGCATTCGACCGTGTTTGGCACGATAGATTGTTGGCTAAGCTAGGCTTTTCTGTCTTAAAAGTTCTGTTTCGTGGCTGTCATGTTTCCTCAGAGAGCGTTCTTTGTGAGTGGCAGTGGACGGATTTCTTTCTAACACCATCACTATCAACGCCGATGTGCCCCAAGGCTTCATACTGTCTCCTACTCTCTTTCTCATTTACATTAACGATCTGCTGGAAAAGACCGGGAATCCAATCTACAGCTTTGCAAATGACAGTACGCTTATCTCTTCGTTCATTTTGAACGCTCGGACATCGGCTACTCAGACGAATATCTGCAGACAGCAGGAAGTCATTCAACTTAACGAAGACCTGGAAGAAATTCTATCTTGGGGTGAGAGTAACCAAGTGGAATTTAACGCTACAAATACCCAGGCGGCAGTTTTTTTCTAAAAAAGTTAACGTTGGTGAACCCGATATAGTTATGTCGGGACACTCCATTCCTCTAACATCGTCACTCAATTAGTTGGGCGTTAATTTGGGAGCAAATATGTCCTAGCAAGAACATGTTGCAAGCATAGCAAAGAGAGCTTCTCAAAAATTGGGAATATTATTTCGAACCAGAAAGCTTTACACTCCACAACAATTGTTAATTCTTTACAAAGCTCAAGTTCGACCAACTATAGAATACTGCTCTCATGTTGGGGGCTCTGCTCCCAAATATACGCTGCATTTGTTGGATTCTATTTAGAGAAGAGCTGACCGGCAGCCTTGATTCGTTGGAACATCGAAGAACGGTTGGCGACTTGAGTCTATTCTACAAGTCTTTTTATGTTCGAAGGATGTGGCAAGCTTAATTCCTTCTAGAGCGGTGCATGTTAGAAATACACGTCGCGCTAATACTTCATATCCGTATAAGGTTCAGCTGGTCACTCCTCCTACAACACTTTTCAAGCAGTCTTTTATATGGAGAACATCATGCCTTTGGAATAATTAGCCCAGGACTGTGAATTTTCTGCACACATGTTGCTCCTGTAGCACGTGTGCTAGACCCATAAAAAAAACCGACCCCGAAAGTTCAAATTTAACCTTACGTTGGACCTCTAACATGATAAAAAAAAGAAAATTGCATTCTACCGAAAATGCACGGTTAAAGGCCCAATTCATTGGACTACAAAATACAAGTTCTAAGGAATCATGATTGCTGGTGATTTGGGGATCTTCAATCAGGCGAATAGCTCTTTTCCGAATAGAATTCAATAAATACAACATAATTTCATCGTTGATCGAATGTGAGTTTTATAGAGGATTAAAAGTTATCGTGGACCATAAAGCTTTCTAATACGAAATAATAATCTCAGCTTTTAAGATGTTCTCTTTGCTATGCAACATATTCGTGCCAAGATATATTTGCTCCCAAGTTAACGCCCAGCAAGTTATAGTAAGTGATGATGCTAGAGGAATGGAGTGTTCCGGCGTACCCACGTCGGGTTCTGTAACGTGAGCTTTTTTAGAAAAAAATTCAAATAAATGCCTTTATTACTATTATCATTCATATTATTATTAAGTACGTACTCGCATCAACAATTAAAAATTGGCGGCTCTAGCACCAGCGATATTTTAAGAGCCTGTAAAAAAGAAAGGTATCGATAAGTTAACTTATATTTATTGTTTGGTGCATATACAGATCAATTAAAAATATATTTTCTATTCTATTCTTGTTATTATCTATCTACAAAAAATGGTACTGTTATCACACGTTTTTTGAAAAATAAATGGAAAATCCTTAGTAAGCACAGAACTTCATCATAAACCTTTTTTTAGTTCACAAATATTTCTTATGAATGCCTTTTCTTTTTCCTAAAAACTTGAAAAACTTGCCCAATTTTAGTATCTTTCAAATCTTTAGTTTCATAATGTGGGTGGTCCAAATGTTGCTGCCATTGTCATTTGAACCATTTTATCCTAAAAATTAAACTATTTTAAATAATAGAGAATAAGTTTAAAAACCTTAACTGGTTTATGTAGTAGCATGGGCGAGAATCGCTAAAGCATTATCCGAGAGGGAACGTCCAGCCGGCGGGACCGATGTTAACACGTTGGCTGAAAAGTTTTTAGTCTGACACATAGATGTTGCCTTTCTCAAAAAATCCATATGATTTTTAAAAAGTACGATAAGTGTGAACATTTCATGACATTTCGATGATTAGTTTACAAGTCGCAGTAGTTTTAGTGACGCTACTTTTGATTTTCAAAACAATGGAAAATACCGAATTCCGTGTATTGCTTAAACACTGTTTATTGATGGGAAAAATACCGTTCAAGCAAAGCAATGGCTTGATAAGTATTACGGGGACTCTGTTCCTGGTAAATCACTCATCATTTACTGGTATGCTGAATTTAAACGCCGTTGTATGGACACAAATGATGCCGAACGCTCTGGACGCCCAAATAAGGTTACACCGGAAAACATAAAAAAAAAACATCCACAAAATTGTTTTGGATGACCGTAAAGTGAAATTGCGTGAGACAGCTGACAGCCTAAAGATATCAAAAGAACGCGTTGGTCATATTTTGCATGAGTAGTTGGGCATGAGGAAGCTCTGTTCGAAATGGGTACCGCGTTTGCTCACAGTGGACCAAAAACAACATGTTGATGATACTGGGAGTTGTTCGGACTTATTTAAGAGCAATAAAAAGGATTTTTTCATGCGATATGTGACAATGGATGAAACATGGATCCACCACTACACACCGGAATCAAATCGGCAGTTAGCTGAGTGAACAGCAGCCGGTGAAATCTGCCCGAAGCCACCAAAGACACAACAGTCGGCTGGAAAAGTTTTGGCATTGGTGCGTTTGAAGAAAAAAATCGCAAAGAAACGACCCCAAATGAACAAGAAGAAAGTGCTCTTTCATCAAGACATGCACCGTGTCACAAGTCAATGGGAGTTTGGCTCCAAGGAAGAAGTTATCGCAGAAACCGAGGCCTGTTTTGAAGGCAAAGACAAATCCTTCTACAAGAAAGGTATAGAGATGTTAGAAATGCGTTGGACTGACTGCATCGCTTTTGAAGAAGACTATATTGATGAATAAAGTCGAATTTTGCAAAAAAAATGTATTTTAAGTAGCTAGACCAAAAACTTTTCAGCCTAAATTAAAAACTGGGAGGAAATTAGGAGTTGAAAGGTTAACAATTTAATGATGCTGAGACCATCTAAAGAATGTAACCGTGGTGTTCAGTCGAATTTCTAAATAGAAATTTAGATAAACTATCTAATGATTCGATGAACTGGTGACAATTGTGTAAAATTAATTAATATGTTAAGTCCCTTTTTGTTGAAGAAATCATTGGCCGTTTAAAACTGAAAACATGAGATTGTGACACAATAATTTTTAGTTAAGATTTTATTTAATTATTACCTGTTCTGTAAATATACTTCCACAATAAAAACAATTAAGGATGCTGCTATACCTCCCGCCAAAATGGACGCTATAGGGTAACAATCTACTATACCCACACTGAAGAAAGTAGAACTCTTCGATGTACAAATTGGTTTTTTGGTGTAAATTAGATTATTTTCCCTTTGTTGAATACCGGTTTCATGAATAAAGACGTAACCTATAACATTTGCAACGAAAAAACATAGAGTTATAAACAACATAAAAGTCTCGAGACTTCGAGAGATGGCAACACAAACAAAAACAATATGATTTTAGGTTAGTGTTAACTCTCAGAAGATTCGTGTAAAATTTTGTCTCTTAGTTATAGCTGTCTGAGTGATGCACTTTTGATTTTTGCAAAACGATGAAACAAAAATAATCTCGTGTGTTGATTAAACATTGCTTTTTGATGAGCAAAATACAGCCCCAACCCAAGAATGGCTGAAAAATTTTGATATCGTGAAGATATCAATAGAATGCGTGAGGCATATTTTGCATGAATATTTGCATATGAAGAAGTTATATGTTCAATGGGTGTCGCGCATGCTCACGAGTGATCAAAAACATATCGTAGATTGAAAACGCCGTTCGGCCCTGTGTCGGCGTAATCCAAAGGAGCTTTTTTGCGTCGACTGGTAACAATGGATAAAACATCTATCCACCACCACGAAACCGAACAGTAACTACTTCAGATTTTATGGCGTTAATTTGGCAACTTTTGTATCACATCGCATATAATAACTACGAAAATTTCAAGAACGACTTTGCAGCGTATATTTAACGAAGAAGATAGCGGTTCTTTTTTACAAATATTATTATATATATATATATATATATATATATATATATATATATATATATATATATATATATATATATATATATATACATATATATATATACAAGGCTGGTTTGAAAAGTCCGTGAAAAATAAAAACTACTTATGTGTTTGGGGTAAACCTTTTTTATTTTCAACATAGTCTCCTTTTAGGCTTATACACTTCGTCCAACGATGTTCTAGTTTGTTGATCCCTTCCGAATAATAGGATTTGTCCAAGTCTACAAAATATCCATTAGTGTCTGCAATCACCTAATCGTTTGAATAAAATCTTTGTCCCGCCAGCCATTTCTTCAAATTGGGGAACAAATAGTAGTCCGAGGGAGCCAAGGCTGGAGAATAGGGGGGATGTCAAACGAGTTGGAATCCTATTTCCATTAATTTTGCGACCACAACTGCTGAGGTGTGTGCTGGTGCGTTGTCGTGATGATGATGGAAAAGGACTTTCTTGTGGGCCAATCGCGGGCGTTTTTCCAGCAGCTCGGTTTTCAAACGGTCCAATAACGATGAATAATATTCACCTGTAATAGTTTTAACCCTTTTCCAGATAGTCGATGAGGATTATCCCTTGCGAATCCCAAAAGACGGTCGCCATAACCTTTCCGGCCGAAGGAACGGTCTTCGCCTTTTTTGGTGCAGATTCCCCCTTGGTAACCCATTGTTTAGATTGTTGTTTGGTCTCAGGAGTATAGTAATGTATCCATGTTTCATCCACAGTGACGAAACGACGCTTAAAGTCCTCCGGATTCTTCTGGAACAGCTGCAAACCATCCTTGCAACACTTCACACGATTCCGTTTTTGGTCAAGCGTGAGCAATCGCGGCACCCATCTTGCGGATAGCTTTCTCATGTCCAAATGTTTATGCAAAATATTATGTACCCGTTCAGTCGAGATGCCCACAGCACTAGCAATCGCACGCACCTTAACTCTTCTGTCATCCAGCACCATATCATGGATTTGATCAAGTTTTCTGGAGTCGTAACCTCCACAGGCCGTTCAGAACGTTCAGCGTCACTTGTGCCCATATGGTCAGTCCGAAAATTTTGAAACCACTTATAAACTGTTCTAATCGAAGGCGCAGAGTCACCATAATGTTTATCAAGGTTCTCTTTAGTCTCCTGAGGCGTTTTGCCTTTCATAAAGTAATGTTTAATCCCCACACGAAATTCTTTTTCGTCCATTTCTTGAAAATCACTCGACTTCCTTGATTCACACGAATGCCAAACACAAAGAAATAGACCAATATGGCTGAAACTTGGTGTGCGTTCATTCCAGAGATGCTACTAACTAAACATGACCTCGATACGCGCCGGTGGTGCCATCTCTCGGACTTTGCACGGACTTTTCAAACCAGCCTCGTATATATATATATATATATATATATATATATATATATATATATATATATATATATGTATATATATATATATATATACGAGCATTTGCATAAATTTTTGGTATGTTAGCGGTTCAGAAAAGAGAGATTTTTTTTAAAGTGACGCTATTTAGACTTGAACCTCCAGAATCAAGTATTCACAATTGAAAAGAACCTTTTTTACAACTCAATATGCAAATTTTTTGCGGAAAAAATGGAAAAACTCGCTAAATTACTGTAAAAAGCGTCAGAAATCAATATATAATGTACCGTATTAAAATTATTGAAATTATTCATCTTGAATCCTGATAACGTTTTTTTTTATATAATGGCCATTTTTGCCCATTTATATTTTTTTAATCAAATTAAGGTCCAGGTACACTTGTCTTATATTCTTTGACCTGCTGACTTCGAATTTTTATGTACCTTGGTATGAGGATATCGTCTCTAAGTTATGGTCACATTTTAGCCACTTCTTGACCAAAAACGGCCATATTTAAAAATCACTGAGAACTATACAGGGTGAGTCAACGATAGAGTAAAGTTCATTATCTCATTTGTTTCGGGAATGACGAAAAAAATGTTAAATACAATAGTTTTTAGGGAATATTAAGATGCACAGTTTCAAATTATTTTTAAGTATACAGGATACTTCAAAAAAAGTGTGGTCGATATAACATGTTTTTTTTTTTAAATGGAACATCCTATTTCTAATTTATTTTTAAATACTGCGTAAAATTTTATAACTTTTTTTTATTAATAATGTAGTTTTTCTAATATTTCATTTTTTTTAAAAAAAATACTAGTTTTCAGTTTTGTAAAAAAATGCCAGTAGCGCCATTGTTTCTGACGATGGAATACTCATAATTGGTACGAGCGTTATATAGAGATGAAAAAAAAAAAGATATATGTAAAGAAATTTGAGTTAGATGCTCCAGGATGTTCAAAATAAATTTATGCATTTCGACTATTTTAAATTGAAAAATCTCAAATTTTTTAAATGGGCACTCTGTATATTATTATTTTTTTCTGTTAGATTTTACAAAACCCTCCAACTTTTATTAAGTATGTCAAATACCTATTTCTAATAGTTTTCGATTTATTTTGAATTTTTCAATTTTTACCTTTGTTTTTAATACTCTTACGCTATAACATCATAGTTACCAAGACAAAACAAAAATGTAGGCATTGTCAAATTTTGACATGTCTATTAAGCAAGCAAAAATAGTTTATTCTGTTGTAGTAAACGACGTATAACGCTAATAGTTATGAATTTTTCTAAAAATGAATTAATTGATATGGTTTATATACTGGGCGAGGCGGGAAAAAATTATCTTTTGGCAGTAAGGCTTTACGGCCGAAGTACCCTAATAGACGTATACCATCTAGAAAATCTTTTCAGTGCTTAATGGAACGGTTTGATAGTAGTGGTAGCGTTGAGTATACGAAACGGAAAGAAGTAAACCAGAATGCTACCAATGAGGAAAAAGAAATGGAGATTTTACTTCATGTTGAAGATAATCCCCAGGTCAGCAGCTGTCAACTAGCTGACTTATCTGATACATCACAATCTACAGCTAATCGCACCACGAGAAATACAAGTATCATCCCTTTCAAATGGAACTACACCAAGAACTGCAAGACCGTGATTTTGAACGACGAGTAAACTTTTGTACCACCATGAATGGAGCAATAGAGGTCGATCCAAATTTTTTATCCACAATAATGTTTTCTGATGAAGCTACTTTTCGCATTCATGGAGCAGTTAACAGCCATAACATGCATTATTATTCAACAGTTAATCCATTTTGGGCCGGGAAGTTCAAAATAAAACCATTGGTCGCTTAATGTATGATGTGAAATATTAAATTTTCGAATTATTGGTCCATATTTTTTCCGCTAACCTCTTAACGAGCCTAAATATCTAAATTTTTTGCAAAACGAATTACCCCAGCTCCTTGAAGAAGTTGATGACTTTGAAAGGAACAAATGTGGATTCAACAAGACGGAGCTCCTGCTCATTACCACCGGGAAGTTCGGGAATTTTTAAACGATCGTTACCCACAAAAATGGATCGGTAGGGATGGATTCATTAAGTAGCTCCTTCGATCATGTGACTTAACACCTTTAGACTTCTTTTTGTAGGGCACATTAAAGATCGTGTTTATGTAAATCCCCCTACAACACCAGTAGATATGGAAAATAGGATATGGGATGCGTGCAGGACAATAACGCCATTTATGCTAAGGAAAGTTTTTTGTTTTTGTTTTGTTTGTTTCTGTTGGGCAGGGCGCATCCGCTAACCATTGCAAACATCTCCATCCCCTCAGCAGACCAACTAAAAATCCTAGGCCTAATATTCGATTATAGACTCACCTGGAAACCTCACATACAATCCCTTAAAACCAAATCTTTCTCTGACATCAATCTCATTCGAATGCTCTCTGACGCGACCTGGGACGCAGACTTTCATTCTCTCTCTCATCTATACAAGTCTCTTATCCTTTCCAGAATCAACTACGGCAACTTCATCCGCAAGCCCTCATGTCAAGAAACCTCTTGAAACTATACAAAATTGCTGTCTCCGACTGGCCACAGGCGCATTCCGAACCACTCCAATCACTAGCTTACAGTGCATCGCATCCACTCAGTCACTCCAACTATCTCGCCAACTCTCACTGTTAAAATTTTACTCAACTTCCCTACATCGACCTCATACCAGATCCTCACTCAACCTGGTCAATGTCCACAGACCAAACATTACATTCCCCACTGATTCTATTCTCCACAGAATCAACAAATTACTCATCCAGCACAATATCTCCTCCCCTCATTACAACTACCCCCTCCAAACCACCTTTCCTCCCTGGCTCTCCCCTCTCCCCAACATTGACCTGACTTGGCAATAAAGGAGGCTATCAGATATTCCCTCCAAGCAAACATCCAACAACCAACCCTCATAATTTCTGATTCCCTAAGCGCTCTCAAAGACAATAATTCTAGAAATCTCAATTTCAACTATATCAGGCAAATTCTGGATCTGATGTACACGACCACCTTGAAAAAACGTACCATATCCTTGCTATGGTTGCCCAGTCACATAGGCAACCCTCATAACGACAGAGCGGATTATCTTGCTAAACTTGCCATAGAAAGGGGCAGTATGAACATGGGAGAGAATCACTACTCTGATTTTAACATCTTCATAAAACACCTACACAGCTCTCTCTTCCAACTCAAATGGGACTTGGAAGATCCCAACAACAAATTATGGTCCATCAAAACCAATGTATTTCCTCCCCTTAACTCCACAGAATTGAACCGAAGACATAATGTAATAATGAGAAGACTGGCTTGGGACACACCTACTCCACGCATGTACATCTATTAAAGAGAGATCCCCTCCACTCTGTCCTAAATGTGACTCCCCCTTATCAGTGTTACATCTAATCGAATCCATTCAACATCAAAACTTGAGTGACACCCACGGCATCCCATCCAACATCACCATCCTCATAAAATCTTTTGTCCCACTTAAAGAAAACATAACCAATTACTTAAAAGAATTCAACTTCATAGTCTAATCTATTTATACCAAACTAACTCTAGTGGGCGCTAAATGATCTTAGCTAAGGAAAGGGAAGGAAAATATAGTAAAACGACTAAACATGTGTATTCAAGTAGACGGGCATATTTTTGAACATTTATTACGTCATAATAATTAATCATTAGATAAGTTAAACTATATTAAAATTATTATTAACTATTTATTTATATTTTCACAATAGCGTAAGTGTATTAAAAACAAGGGTAAAAATTGAAAAATTCAAAATAAATCGAAAATTATTAGAAATAGGTATATGACATACTTAATAAAAGTTGAAGGGTTTTGTAAAATCTATCAGAAAAAATAATAATATACAGGCTGTGCCATTTAAAAAATTTGAGATTTTTCAATTTAAAATAATCGAATTGCATAAATTTATTTTGAACACCCTGTAGCATCTAACTCAAATTTCTTTAAATATATATTTTTTTCATCTCTATAGAAAGCAGAATTTAAAAATAAATTAGAAACTAGGATGTTCCATTTAAAAAGACATATGTTATATCGGCCACACTTTTTTGGAGTACTCTGTATATTAAAAAATAATTTTAAACTGTGCACCTTAACATTTCCTAAAACTATTGTATTTAACATTTTTTCGTCATTCCCGAAACAAATGAGATAATGAACTTTACTCTATCGTTGTACCTTGTACACACTGAAAAATTAAACTTGTCTATTATAATAGGTGTTTCGGTTAATAATGTCGATTTTTTCGTAACATTTAAGCGTTTATTTCCATCACAAAATGAGTTACCTTAATAATCAAAGTATTGGCCATCGTTAACTATGACTTTTTCCCATCTTTCTGTCAAAGAATGGATTCCGCACCAGAAGAACTTTTCATCTTTTGAGGCCAACCATTCATCAAGCCAAATTTTCACTTCTTCGTAAGAATGTAAGTGTTGTTCAGAAAGTCACCGCTGCATCGATCGAAATAAGTGGTGGTCTAAAGGGGCTAAGTCCGGTGAATACGGCGGGTGGGATAGAACGTCCCATTTGATGTTTCCCAAATAGTTTTTAACACATTTTGCAACATGAGGCCGAGCATCATGTTGAAAAATGACTTTAAAGTGTCTTTGGGCGTATTCTGGTCGTTTTTCCTTCAATGCTCGGTTCAACTTTATCAATTGTTGTTGGTATCGATCGCCAGAAATCGTTTCACCAGGTTTCAGCAGTTCATAATACACAGCTCCTCTACTATCCCACCAAATACACAGCAAAGCTTTTTTTCCCTGTATATTGCGCACTGGTTGTGATGTTGAAGTCTGGCCTGGGTCTACCCAAGTTTTTTGGGTTGGAGCATGTTTACCATAAGCTTCAACCAACAATCGATAGCTTTCAGCAGCCGTTTTCTTCAAATGAAAGAAGGTTATTAAACTTCCCCGCAAAACGTCTTTTTCTGGTACGAAACACGACGTATTCAAGGCTATGAAGAACTATTTCCCAATGACAATTAATAACGAACTGGCTTTTGGTGGCGTATGTTTACCTTCCAAAACGCCATAGATGTCACTAGTCTATACCAACAAGTGTATTAGTAACGCCATCTCTCATCGACATTATTAAACGAAACACCTATTAAGTAAAATAAAACATGTATTATTTTATAATTTTTAAAATAATAAAGAGTTATATTTTAAATAATGTTATAAATTACATTATTTTATTTTTAGCAGAGAACAATATGAAATAATAAATTTTTATAAGTATAATGAACTTATTTAATTAATTGTCAATGTCGTTGTCTTCATTGAAATAATAAACAGCTTTACCAATTTTATTCTCGACTTTGGGACAATCAATTCTTCTGACACTACGATTTCTTGCATATTGCATCATTTTTAATTTACGTTCATTTCTGACTAAAAAGTGGGTAAAATCTGACCATAACTTGGAAATGATATCGTAATATCAACGAGGTACATAAAAATTCGAAGTCAGCAGATCAAAGAACATAAGAAAAGTGTACCTGAACGTTAATTTGACTAAAAGACATAAAATGGGCAAAAATGACCATTATATAAAAGAGGAAAACATTATCAGGGTTCACAATGAATAATTTCTATAAATCTCACCGATAAACTTATAATACGGTACTGCCGCTGCAGCATCAGCAAGATCACAATATCGAGTACCAGCGGTAGAAAGAGAACTTGAAAATGCCAAATGAGATTTTGGCGAAACGTCGTGCAAATTCATTGTTAGACGGACGGATTGAAACCCGGAATTTTAATGTATTAAATATACATATACAGTACCATCAGAAAGTATTTACCCACCTAGGAATTTCCAAGTAACTGCCAAAATTTAATACCTAATTAAACCCTTTTATTATATTAGGTAAATTTAATTGTTCTTAACAAGTGTCCATCATAAAATTGTTTAGATAAGCCTTTTTGGTGAAATCACAAATTAAAAACCAATTAGAACAAATTTCCAAGTTTTGCATGATAATTGTTTTGAGACGATTTCTGAGAATTCCA
>CM032456.1:112625642-112855642 GCA_019049505.1 Pachyrhynchus sulphureomaculatus | reverse complement strand
TGACGCACAATAATAATTATAATATTAATAATGGTAGGGTGTTACGGAGGCGGACCCCTGTCGTACAAACAGCTACAGCACCACCACATCAACAACAACCACAGACGAGCCAAACAACCGCCTCAGCCAAAAGTATCCCCGATAGTTTTACCAGATCCTACATTGTAGGTGATGGAAATTGCCTTTTCCGGGCAGTTAACTTAGACTTATATGGCCACCAAAACCACCATGAGAAACTCCGAGAGGTTGCTCTAAGATATATACAACAAAACTGGTCGGAACTTCACACATTTTTATTAATTGAAGAAGACAATTTGAAAGACTTCAATAACTACTATAATTATATAAATAAAAATAACACCTATGGATCGAGCGTAGAGATACATGCCCTCTCGGAAACCCAAAATAGCAACTTTCATATCTTCTCAAAACAACGAAGAACAAGAGATACAAAAATAACTTTTAGGGACAGACCAACAATAATAAGCACAGGAAAACACACCGAAACTATTTACCTTCTACTAACAGGCAACCCAATGTCGGGACACTTTGAGCTTCTGACACCACAAAACACTAAACCATCCCAAACAACAGTAGACCAATAAAAGAAGCATCGGGCGAGCGACGTAACGGTCGAGGACGTCGTGGGAAAGGGCAGCTCGACCAAAATCCACCTAAAAATACAAACCGAACGCATCCAAACAGAAGAGCTGTACATCAGACGGGGTCATATTTCAGGGAGACTCGCTCAGCGCTCTTTGGTTTTTGCCTCTGTCTCAATCCACTCTCAAATACACTAAACAGAACAGACCATGGCTTTAACATCAGACACCAAAAAGTGAACCAACATAAAATAAATCACCTCCTATATATGGATGAAATGAAACTCTACGCTGCCACAAAAAGACAGCTGAAAGAACTCCTCAAAATCACAGAAATATTCACCTTAGATATCAATATGGAATTTGGTATAAGTAAATGCAAATTGCTCCACATCAACAAAGGCCAATAGAAACGCCACCATGAGACAGAAACCATCAACAACGAAACACTCGATAACATGCCCGACAAAGAAACATACAAATATCTAGGCTTCTAATAAAGCACCAAACTCAACCACACTCACATCGAAACAGAGCTCAGAACGACTTCAAAAATAGACTCACGAAACTTTTACAAACAAAACTCAACTCAAAGAATCTCACTAAAGCCACGTTCGCTATACCTGTACTCACATATTCATTTGGTATCATCAAATAGTCACACACAGACATAGAAAACATTCACAGCCTTATACGTTCTCAATTCACCAAATACAGGAAATTATACCCCAACACATGCAAAGAAAGACTTACCATCGAGAGGAAGGCAGGAGGAAGAGGAATCATAGACATCAGATTACTACATAAAAACAAATACAAGCATTTAGGAACTTCTTTCATACCAAGCAAACCAGCCTCCACACAGCAAACAGAGAAAGCAGACAAAAACTACACACCTCTCGACGTATGCCGGGCAGACCACCCAGCAGACACATACAGTCACACCCAATTACAACAGGAAAAGATGAAAACGTAGTAAGACAAGACCACGTAAATAAAAAACAATCATACACCTGGTTACAGGATGGGCAGCTATTCCCTGAAACAGAAGGCTTCTTACTTACCATCCAGGATAAAGTCATATTAACCAGAAACTACCAAAAGCATATCATCAAAGACCCAAATATTACAGAAGACAGATGCAGGAAATGCCCACAGCAAAAAGAAACGATCTAGCACATAACAAGCGGATGTAAAATATTAGCCGGAACGGAATACACAGCCCGACATGACTCAGCGGCAAAAGTAGTTCACCAAGGACTAGCCACAATATACAAACTCATAGAAAACCCAGATCCCTACTACAAATACACATCAATAACTGGAAAATAAAGCTTACAAGCTTTACTGGGACAGTATCCATACAGATAAAACAGTCTCCGCCAATAGACCCGACGTTACTTTTCGGTGCAAAAAAAAGAAAAGTCACCTATCTAATTGACGTAGCTGTCCCGAACGACACAAACATCCAAACGAAATACACAGAGAAAATCTCCTTGCAACAGAAAGAAAAAGTCATCATTCTCCCCCTCGTTATATCAACCACAGGCCTTACACCAACAACATTCACACCACACTTAGTACAATTAGGACTCAACACAAACATAGACAGAAATATTCAGAAGTCAGTGATTTTGAAAACATGTAACACTGTCAGGTCATTTCTTAATTCACAATGGTAATAGCATTTCTGCTGACTTGGCTTGGGCCCATCAGCCAAACATGGAACCACATTGACCAAATGTGAGAAAGAAGAACCAAATGATGTTGATGATAAACGACTTTATTTTATACTCGGCGAAATACAGCCCTCAGGGACTAGGGAATCGGCATTGATGATCCCGAGGTACCTGAGTCATGTGCTGTCTTATGTTGTCCAGATTATTTGAGAGGAAAAACGGCACCTACGGAACGAGCCTAGAGATACTCGCCCTCTCGGAAACCCAAAATAGCAACTTTCATATCTTCTCAAAACAACGAAGAACAAGAGATATAAAAATAACTTTTAGGGACAGACCAACAATAATAAGCACAGAAAAACACACCAAAACTATTTAGCTTCTACTAACAAGCAACCCAATGTAGGGATACTTTGGGCTTCTGATACCACAGAACACTAAAAACACCCTAAAAACAGTAAAGAAGCATCGGGTGAGCGACGTACCGGTCGAGGACGTCGCGGGAAATGGCAGCTCGACCAAAACGATGAAGACCGGGCAAAAGAAAATGGACCTGCCAAAAGTGTTAAACCGGCGAGTAAACCGACACTCACCAAGGCGGAAAAATCAAAGCAACGCATGAGTTGCACCACAGAAATCAACGAACACGTCCTACGTTAGTATAATAAAATCACAAAACCTGACAAAGAAATCACTAAGAAAAGAATTACTCGCCTACTGGACACACCGAAATCAATCCCAAACACAACCGACACAGATGCGGGACAAACACAACCACCAAAGCCAAACCAAGCCATGTATGTTTTGCAAGGACAACATGCAACTACCAAGGCTGGCAAACCAAGACAGCGGTTAAAGTGGACAGATGAAATGAACAGAACAGTGATACGCTGTTACTACACCGCCACCAATTGTTTCCCTCGTCATATCAGCCACAGGCCTTACACCACATTCACACCACACTTAGTACAATTAGGACTCAACACAGACATACACAAAAACATTCAAAAATCAGTGATTTTGAAAACATGTAACATTGTCAGGTCATTCCTTAATACACAATGGTAATAACTTTTGTGCTGACTTGGCTTAGGTCCGTCAGCTAAACATGGAACCACATTGACCAAATGTGAGAAAGAAGAACAAAAATAAACGTCTTTATTTTATACTCGGCGAAATGCGGCAGTGCTGTTGTTACCGAGTTCCCAAAAATACATAAAAGAAATAAAAAAAAATAAAATACAAATACAAACTCAAATACAATTTAAGAAGTATTCATTAGTACTTAAACTCTACTCACTCTAAACTAAAAAAGAACAACATTGTAATTTTACATGAATTGATATTGATACCCATATACGAACCATGATCCCCATTTTACCTTATAAAAGAGACATAATAATAACAGTCAATAAGTCTGAAGTAAAATGTCCTTTAGCTACCTTCTGAAAGATAGTTCAGACAGAGCAAGCAAATCTTAAGTAATTTCGTTCAGAAGTTTAACAGATGTATAGCCGTAAGACTGTTTAAACACACTTGTACGATACATAGGTATTTGAAAGCGGTCATTGGGCATAGTATTACGCTGATGTACCGAACTTCGGATAATGCAGCCTTCCACACAGATACTGTGGCACTCCGGTCCTCAACCGTCTATGCAGAAAGCATATAGCCTTTCTCTATACTTAATATGCAACCATTTCAGCTCCTTCAACCTGCACTTACATGATCCCTCCCCCTGCATAAGGTCCAGGCACGGACCGTAAACACAATTACAATTATCATAATTAAAGTGAGAAAAGACAAATGTCTCGCACAAATATTTTTTTAAGTCCAAATTGAGAATATGCCGATTCTTACACAAATTACGCATTAAACAATACGCCCTTTGAGCTTCCAAAGAAGCTTGCTCTTTAAACCTGAGCTTACTATAAAATAATATTCCCAAATTTTTATATTCAGCAACAAACGTAATTCTCTCCTGGGCCATATTTAAATTGAGATTTGCCGAAGCCCATTCACTGTTTATTCCAAAATACAGTACTGCCGACTTTTTCGGATTTATAGATCGAATTCAAATAGTAATTAATTTTCTGTTCCGCCCGTAATGCGTTAAGCCTATTAAAGCTCCTTAAAATTTGACTATCAATTGCATATTGTATTAGGCTACAATGTATATCCATTGTATAAATGACAAACAACAATGGTCCCACAATCGACCCCCGAGGGACGCCTCTATCTAAAGCCAAACTTTGTGATACTCGGCGATTAATTAGCGCACGCTGTGATTTATCCGCCAAGTAGTCCTTTAATAAATTTATTGTTCATTTTTTAAAACCATAATAACGAAGTTTGGCACACAAGAAGCGGGGATCCAGCGTGTCAAATGCCTTGCTGTAATCGAGAAGAATCAAGGCAGTTTGTCTCTCCTCTATACGCCGCCCTGAGGATATCATCCAAAATGCTTAGCAAGGCTGTTGCAGTGCCAAAACCCCTGCGAAGCCCCGACTGACCTTCAAAGAATAAGTTATTATTATTAAAATAGTTAACAATCTGTTTAAAAATTATTTTCTCCAAAATCTTAGAATACTCAAAAGACTAATCGGACGCAGGTCAAAGTAAGCCTTAGGGCTTGATACCTTGGTCAAAGGCAATACTAAGGCCAACTTCCAATCGGACGGAAACTTACTCTCTAATATATATCCGGATTAACAATGATTCTGGTCAAGCACTCCCATCTCTACAATTTCTTCATCCAGGATCTGGACTCGGCGGTCAATAAATTGACCGCTGGTATCCAGACAGCCCTCTCCCAGGCCACTACCTCAAGAACCCAGCCAATTTCTTCTCTAGGATACATTACCCCCAGCCATCAAAGAGCAGATTAGGAATAAAAACCGGCTGCTCAGAAGAGCTCACAGAACGGTAGAGCCCCATCTCAAAAGGCTCGCAAACCAAGCAACCCATTTAGTTAAAGAATCATTTTCTCAATACCCCGTCAGCAGATAGGAGTCTAAAATAGAATCCCACTCGACCCAGAATTGCTCTCTTTGAAGAATGGCGAAAGCCCTTTCCAAGGAAGAGCTTTCCCTCATCCATGCCGGCACTACCGCCTCCTCAACCCAAGAGAAAGCTGACCTTCCGGCAGACCTGCTAGAGGATCAGTTTTCGCCCAACCCTCCTGTCCATCCTGATCCTGCCTGTAATCTTAGGGGCGCTACCACCATACGAGCCTTCAATCTTACCCAACTTCCTCGCAATATATACTCTACTACCCCTTCCGCTGTTAATGAGATAATTCACAGTTCCTACATCCGCAAAGCCCCAAGACATGATAAAATCACAAAAAAAGCTGTCAAGAAACTTCCCAAAAAACAGATCTCAGAAACCACCAACATCATTAATAGCATGCTGAGACTCAGCTACTTCCTATCTTACTGGAAGAAAGCTGAGGTCACTATGATCAAGAAGCCAGGCTCTCCCTCCCATGGGGCAAGCAGCTATCGTCCAATCAGCCTACTTCCCGGTCTAAGCAAGATAGCTGAAAAAGTCATCCTCGAAATTATCAGAGCAAAGTCCACAGCCCTCCGTGTTATCCCTGTTTGGCTTCCAACAGCTTCATGGCACTACTCACGACACCACTAAACTACAAACCATTTCAAGCCTCAACAGACACCATAAAGTTGGAGCTGTTTTCGTGATGTCTCCAAGGACTTTGACCGAGTCTGGCACGAAGGTCTCATCCTAAAACTGATTCGACGCGGCTACCTCCATTTCATGACTAAACTCGTACAGTCTCTGACAGGATCTTTCAGGTCAGAGTAGAAACGACTATTTCCGAAGTCAAGCCCATCAGAGCCGGAGTCCCCCAGGGCTCTGTCCTTTTTCCCCACCTCCTCAATATTTTCACTGCTGACATTCCCAAGTCGGATCTAATCTCCTTTTTTATGTTGATGACACCGCTATTATCACACAGTTTTTATAGAAGTAGCCGAATCATTACTAGCAGACTCCTACGCCACCTAGACAAACTTGATTCCTGTTTTTAACCACTGCAGGATCAAGCTGAACACCAACAAGACCCAGGCCATCGTTTTCGCGAAGGGCAACAGAACTCCTCATGGCCACCTTCAACTACAGGGCTCCCGCATCCAATGGGCAAACACCATTAAATATCTGAGAACCCAGTACCCGTCTGGAAAGACCAGGTCTGCACTGCCACCAAGAAAGCTATACAACTGCTGGGCAAATTATACCCAATTATAAATCGCTCCAGCAAGTTGCCCTTTAAAACCAAGCTCATGGTCTACAACACAATTGCGCCTGCCCCACATGGTACCAGCTCTCAAAGACAAGGAGAGCACAACTCCAGGCGGTGCAAAACAAGGCCCTGAGGATGATCACAGGAGCCCCTTAGTTCATGCGAAATAACCAATACACAGAGACCTCGGTGTGACAATCATAAAGGTACACATGAACTCAAATGAAGTTCCTGGTCAAGGCGTCCCAGCATCACAATCCAATCATCGGGGACGCCTTCCATGGCCGCCGCCAATTCCCGAGAGCCTCAGACCCTCTCTCGGATGAAGACGACGGCCCTCCCAACCCACCAAGAATGTAAAACTAGATTAAGTTAGCATAGGCCCTAAATTAAGTTAGGTTATGTCATAATCATGTTAAAAAACACATTTCTTAGGTTAAGTTTAGTTTAGGAACACTATTGTAAACACTTAGGTTAAGTTAGAATAAGTATACTTTCTCACCATGTTAGAACAACGTTAATTTAATAGAAGTAAGAAGGCTATGCCTTTCTTGTAAGTCAATAAAGAAAATGAAAATGAATCATTTTAGAAATTCAAATGTTTCGTCCACTTTTGTACACACGTAAACAACGCACTTTTATCTCTCTATATCTTTCTTAAAATGGCTTCTTGAGTTAAGTAAGTTCTACTTATTCATTGTGACCATATAGTACGAGTATAAGTTGGACAAAGAGAGAATATTAATACCTACAACAAATTGAACAATATCCCCATTTCTGCAATTATCATTTTAGATTTTCATCTGCCGCATTCTGAAAGCTAGAATAATTTATCTGCGGACAGTTCTTTTGTGAATGGTGTGACTTTATTTTTGTGTACTGTGTTTTTAGTCGGTAGGACCGTTTTTTTTTATTTTCCATAGTTAAATGGTTTATTGAAACATCAGTTCTAATAAAGAGAGAAATTACCTCAAATTTTTACGGTGAATTTTGTGCAAAAGCATAACGACAACCTTATTTTTAAAAAGTCCCTGTTTGTTGCGATATATTTACATTATATTAATTGGTAAGTGAAGTGGTGTTATTTTTACAATAATAACAGCTTTTACCCTCAGCAAATAAGCACATAAAAAAACTGGATTTATTTTAAGTGAAAATATTCTGGTTTTCTAAGCTTATCTTTGAAAAAGTTCTAGTTTACTACACTCGTTTAGGGAATGCATTATTCCTGACATTATTTGGGACAGAGAATATTGTTGTCGAGAGGAATTTAATTAGTAAAAAGCATATTCACCATTCTTAAGAAGGATTGGAAAGATACATTGGCAACATGGAACCCCAATACGCAGATATTCGAGCAGACAGCCAATAGGCTGAACCGAAAAAACAGTATGGTTTAAAAAATTCGAAAAATGAGGATTATAAGGGACAAATTAGTTTTACATCGGACAAAATATCGGAGTCTATTAAATATTCCTGTTCTAAACGAAATGGATTAAATCTTTTAGTGGAAGGAAAATGATTCTTGTCTATAGAATCTTTAGTTTCAACGTTCACTTAGAAGAATATCGGGAATATATAATTATGAATTAGTAGCAAGTGCATGCTAGTAAAAAATATACTTACTGTAAAAAAAAAATGGTTGTAAACAGTATCATCTACACCAATAGCGATGCGAGAGTTCAAAAGATCCTCGAGAGTTTTAATACTATTTGAAGAGATTTGTAGTAAGGCTACTATATTTGCAGAATAAGATACGTAGATAAACATCAACGGTATCAATAGGAAAATCGTGGCTATTCTACCAGGCGTACTAAAACAAGAAAAAATGGCGTTTGCCTGGTTTTTCCGAATCTAAGTATCATACTATTAAAATGCTATGAATGTGTAAATATAACACGCAGGCTGAAAAGTTTTTGGTCTAGCTACTTAAAACACAATTTTTTTGCAAAATTCGACTTTATTTATCAATATAGTCTCCTTCAAGAGCGATACAATCAGTCCAACACTTTTCTAACATTTCTATACCTTTCTTGTAGAAGGATTTGTCTTTGCTTTCAAACCAGGGCTCAGTTTCGGCGATAATTTCTTTATCGGAGCCAAATCTCTACCCCGCGACCATTTTTGTGAGGTCTGCAAATAGATAAGAGTCGCTGGGGGCCAAATCTGGAGAATACGGTGGATGAAGAAGCAATATGAACTTCAATTCATGCAATTTTGCCATCGGAACCATTGTCTTGTTGACGTTCCCAGCCGACTGTTGTGTCTTTGGTCGTTTCGCGCGGCTTTCACCGACTGCTATCCACTCAGCTGATTGCCGATTTAATTCTGGTGTATAGTAGTGGATCCATGTTTCATCCATTGTCGCATATCGCATGAAAAAATCCTTTTTATTGCGCTTAAAAACAGGTCCAAACAGCGCTTAGAATCATTAAAACGTTGTTGTTTTTGTCCCACTCTGAGCAAACGCGGTACCCATTTCGAACAGAACTTTCTCATGCCCAAATGTTCATGCAAATTATTTATGTGGATTTTTTTCAATGTTTCCTGGTGTAATCACCTCATTTGGGAGTTCAGAGAGTTCAACATCATTTGAGTCTGTACGACCTCGTTTAAATTCAGCATACCCGTAAATGATGAGTGACCAAAAACTTTTTAGCCTACGTGTTACAACAGCAGCTAAAGGCCTGGGATTGGAGTAAAAAAAATCTAAGTTTTTGTCACATCAATTCTAATTTTTTATTTAAATTCAATTTCTCTAGATATTTAGTCGTTTCTAAGATAATTAGATGCTCAATCTTATTTCGGACATTTTGGACTATATTTACCTACCTATGAGGTAATACTGGAGCTCCTTGTTGGCATACTGCCCCAAATGTTACTAAAGCGACCTCTGGGAGTGATACTTTGAGTTCTGCAATACCTGAGGTATCCTAAAACAATAAAAGTGCACAAACAATGTGAACTTAGCTTTTTCAAGCTGTAGAACTTTTACAAATATTATCGCTATTCTCTTACCGACATCGATCTAATCAAATTGTTACAGCGTACAGAACGTCATAAACATAAACACTACTCAGTATATATCACCACTGCACTAAACACTTTATTTTTGCACTCGACACGCGTTTCGCTAACAATGTTAGCTTCATCAGGAGCGATCATTGACTAAAACTAAACTACATATCTACCCTATTTATATTTAGCCTAACACCTGAATTACTTAGGCAGAACTAATGGTATAGGCGATCAGTTTCCGTCACGTAACCAGTAGAGGTAACTATAAGGAATAGGCCCTCTGTCTTTAAACTACTTTTACATTTTAAAATTTCCACACTTTCGTATGCGTTCAACAATCTCCTATCAGATACATTTTTAATTATTCTTAGATTATCTAATGTTACAGTATAATTAGCTTCAAGGACATGTCCGGCAATTCTAGACTTTTCTGTTCTGCTATATTTTAAATCGGCTAAATGTTCTTTAAATCGTGTTGACCTTTTAGTTTGCCCAACATACTTTTTGTCGCAATCTTACAACTAATTTCATAATTTTCACGTTTCTGACAATTAAAAATCTTGTCATTGAAATTTCCTAAGATATTCCTCAAATTGTTTGATGATTTATAGACTAAGGTGAGGCCTACCTTACTAAATACCTTATTGAGTCCCCTGCTATATTTCGGATTATATGATATGGAGACATATTTTATCTTATTTGCTTCGCGTGTAAAAAAGATGGAATTCTGAATATTTAACTTGAAATTATGTTTATTTATTAACTTGTTTATTAAGTTATCGTCATAACCATTAACTCTAGTTATATTTCTAATACGATTCCTTTCATTTTTGAAGTTTATTCTATCCAGAAGAAAAGTGACCAAACGATGAACTAAAAAATGTATTGGGGCTAATTTATGTTGTTTGCAATGAAATGAATCATTAGGAATATATCTATCTGTTACTATGTCTCTTCTATAGATATCAAATTCTAACCTATTATTATTTTTAATAATTAAAATATCTAGAAATGGCAGTTGTCCTTTGTTCTCAATTTCGTAACTAAATTTAATGGAATCATATCGGCTATTTAATTTGAAAACAAAACCATCTATATTTGCTGTCTTTGTTTCAAAAATCGCGAAAATATCATCCATACCATATATGAAAGGTGCTAAGCAATTATCCATAGTTGTTCCTTCTTTCTGAAAATAAAATAATTTTGTGCCATACAAAGTTTAAATAAAGTTAAGTATTCATGAATAATTTCGTCCTCAAAGTCATTCATCCTAAGTAATTCTTGGAGATATTGTAAAGTTTGTGGTATTGGCACTCGTGGAAACAAAGAACTGACATCAAAAGAAATTAAGATTTCACCTTCATTGAGAACTAAAACTTTTGTTTTGTTAATGAATTCTAAAGAATTCTTCACTGCGAAAGTATTTAATGGTAAATTCTCAAGTTCTTTTGATAACCATTTGGATATGAAATATGTAGCTGATACTACCATGAAACAATGGGTCGCATTGCTTTTCCAGTTTTGTGAATTTTGGGCAAGCAATACAACCTTAGTATAGGCATATTCTTCTTCTTCTTCAAGTGCCCTCTCCTCAACGGAGGTTAGCAGCCATCAACTGGAATTCGTCTCTATCTTGAGCAAAATAGATAATTGTGCTAGCCTCTTTATTATCAAACCACTAGCACAGATTCCGCATCCATGAGAACTTTTTACGTCCGATGCCTCGTCTTCCTTTAATCTTCCCCTATATAATCAGCAGCAGAAAACCATATTTAGCGTTTCTGATAATATGGCCAAAGTAAGCTGCTTTCCTCTTTTTTACTGTAGTTAAAAGTTCCTGGTCCTTATTTATCCATTCCAGGACTCCAACACTGGTTACTCGCTCGGTCCACGACATTCTCAACATTCGTGGGTACAGCCACATTTTAAATGAATCCAGAGGTGACATGGTTCGTGCTTTTAATATCCACCCCTCTACCCCATATAATAATATAGACAGTACATAGCATTTAGTGGTTCGCCATCGAGTAGTCAGGTTTAAATCCCGGTTTCATAGAAGTGGTTTTATCGTTGAACCAGTATCCCAAGTACTTAAATCTCTGTACTCTTTCTATGTCTTACCTTCCTACTCGCAGTTTAACACTGTCGACCTTTGTCTTACTAATGACCATGAATTTTGTCTTAATATTAATTCTGAGTCCATATCTTTGGCTGATGGTTTAGGCGGATTACTCACAGGTAATTTCAATTTTAGCGAATCGGAGATAAGGTTCTTACATTTCTTTAAAGAATTTTTAACTTCTATTATCATTCTCGGTAATGGATTTCTTATTACCTTTTCATAAGGGCCCGATTCAACAAGATTATCTACACGTTCAAAGTATTCTTTCTTATCCATTATAACAACCTTATCCGCTTTTAAATAGAAGACATCTTCCTTTCTTAATCCTTTCACTACTTTGATGTTTTTTTGTGAATTAGAATTTGTATTGGTAACCATTAATATTCAGGTCAGTCAAAACACAATTTAAAGAACATTTAGCATATTTAAAATACAGTAGAACAGAAAAGTCTAGCATTGCCGAATAGGCTCTTGAAACTCATCATACTGTAACATTAGATAATCTAAGATTAATTAAAAATGTATCTGATAGGAGATTGTTGAACGCATAAGAAAGTATAGAAATTATAAAATGTAAAATAGGTTTAAATAAAAACAGAGTCTATTCCATATAGTCCCCTCAACTGGTTACCTGACCGGAACTGATAACCTCGCCTGTTCCGCCCGAGTAATTCAGGTGTTAGGTGAGTATAAATAGGGTAGATTTGTAGTTTGGTTTTAAAGAATCATCGCTCCTGAAAAAGCGAACATGGTTAGCGAAACGCACGTCGAGTGCAAAAATAAAGTACAGTAGAACCTCCGTTATCCGGGATAAAGACCAGGGGGGGGGGGGTCCACGAATAATCGAAAACCCCGGATAAACGAATCACAATTCTTTATGGATTATATGTGTTAGGTGGGAATGTTAATTAAGAAAAACTGGGTAGAAGATATATTTTTTTTGATAAAAAACAAACGTTTTACATTATTATTAATTATCAATATGTATACAAATGTTCATAATACGAGGCTGGTATGAAAAGTCCGTGCAAAAATAAAAACTACTTATGTGTTTGGGGTAAACCTTTTTTATTTTTCGACATAGTCTCCTTTTAGGCTTATGCACTTCGTCCAACGATTTTCTAGTTTGTTGATCCCTTCCGAATAATAGGATATGTCCAAGTCTGCAAAATACCCATTAGTGTCTGCAATCACCTCCTCGTTTGAATAAAATCTTTGTCCCGCCAGCCATTTCTTCAAATTGGGGAACAAATAGTAGTCCGAGGGAGCCAAGTCTGGAGAATAGGGGGGATGTGAAACGAGTTGGAATCCTATTTCCATTAATTTTGCGACCACAACTGCTGAGGTGTGTGCGTGATGGAAAAGGACTTTCTTGTGGGCCAATCGCGGGCGTTTTTCTTGCAGCTCGGTTTTCAAACGGTCCAATAACGATGAATAATATTCACCTGTAATAGTTTTTACCCTTTTCCAGATAGTCGATTAGGATTATCCCTTGCGAATCCCAAAAGACAGTCGTCATAACCTTTCCGGCCGAAGGAACGGTCTTCGCCTTTTTTGGTGCAGATTCCCCCTTGGTAACCCATTGTTTAGATTGTTGTTTGGTCTCAGGAGTATAGTAATGTATCCATGTTTCATCCACAGTGACGAAACGACGCTTAAAGTCCTCCGGATTCTTCTGGAACAGCTGCAAACCATCCTTGCAACACTTCACGCGATTCCGTTTTTGATCAAGCGTGAGCAATCGCGGCACCCATCTTGCGGATAGCTTTCTAATGTCCAAATGTTTATGCAAAATATTATGTACCCGTTCAGTCGAGATGCCCACAGCACTAGCAATCTCGCGCACCTTAACTCTTCTGTCATCCATCACCATATCATTCATTTGATCAATGATTTCTGGAGTCGTAACCTCCACAGGCCGTCCAGAACGTTCAGCGTCACTTGTGCCCATATGGCCAGTCCGAAAATTTTGAAACCACTTATAAACTGTTCTAATCGAAGGTGCAGAGTCACCATAATGTTTATCAAGCTTCTCTTTAGTCTCCTGAGGCGTTTTGCCTTTTATAAAGTAATGTTTAATCACCACACGAAATTCTTTTTCGTCCATTTCTTGAAAATCACTCGACTTCCTTGATTCACACGAATGCCAAACACAAAGAAATAGACCAATATGGCTGAAACTTGGGGTGCGTTCATTCAAGAGATGCTACTAACTAAACATGACCTCGATACGCGCCGGTGGTGCCATCTCTCGGACTTTGCACGGACTTTTCAAACCAGCCTCTTACATATGCATGAAATTTTCATTGAGAGAAAAACTCGGTAATTTTGTTTTGTTTTTTATTAAAGATTTCTTTTCTAATATCTGTTCTCATGGTCCGTAACGCGATGATTCTGCTATACTCGGCGTTCTCCTGTTCAAAATAATTTCCGGCGCCTCTAACGCTTGGTTGAGTTTAATTTTCTTCGTTTCCAAAACAATAAACGAATCTTTGTTGTCATAACTCTCGTTTCCATGGTCAATCTGCGAAGAGGTCGATGACCCATCTTTTCTGTGGAGATCTGCTATTTCGGTTTCTGTTATTTTTTCGAACCCTCTTCGTTCATGTTACTTTCCAGCCAATTTATCATATCATCCCTGTCAACATGGATGAAATCCAGGAGAGCTTTAGCGATGTCGAGATATGAGTCAGTTTCAATATCTTCTGAGGTTTGCTGGATCAAATCTTCTTGTTCTAATATTTTCGCCCATGAAAGTTTTAATGTTTAGGAGGTAAATTTACCCAGGCATCAGACACAGCAAAAATAGCGTCTTTTATTGTCCATTTCTTTAGGATATCTTTTGTGGACTCGGTGGTACTATTTTCGTCGAGTAAAAATCGAAGGAATATTTTTTTGTATCTTCGTTTTAAACTTGATATTAACTCTTGATCCATCGGCTGGATTAGTGACGTTACGTTCGCTGGAAGATAATGAACGAAAATTTGTCCATCTTCGGTGGCCAAGATTGATTCAGATGGATGGGACGCAGCATTATCGAGCAATACAACAGCTCTAAGGGGTAGATCTTTCTCTTTTAAGTGTTGACGTACTGAAGGTACAAATTTGTCTTTAAACCACGACGTAAAAATTGCTTGATTCATCCAAGCTTTTAGATGATTATAATAATCGCAAGAAGGACTTCTAATTTCGGTTCCTTCAAACGATCGAGGTTTTTTTGCGTTCCCTATAACAATTAATTTTAACTTGTTGTGTTCGCCTGAAGCACTAGAACAAGTCATAATTGTGAGTCTTTCTTTGCTGGATTTGGGACCAGGAGCAGATTTTTCGGACTGAGCTGCTGAGGTTTTTGAAGGAAGCATTTTTCAAAACAATCCTGATTCATTCGCATTGTAAATCTGATCGGGTGTTAAATTAAATTTTGTAACCAAAAAACTTTCAATAAATAATGTGGCTGTAACATAATAACCGCTATGACTCTCACCTTGAATGTCCAACTGCCTAATACCGTGTCTTTTTTTAGACTTGTTAAGCCATCCATGGGAAGCTTAGAATGGTAAATAAATTAAATTAAAAAAAAAAAATAAAAAATTAAATAAATAAAATAAAATAAAATAATTAAAATAAATTAAAAATTAAATTAAAAATAAATTAAAAATAAATTAAATTATTAATTAAATATTAAATTTTAATAATAAATAAATAAATTAAATTTTTAAAATAAATAAGTTAAATAAATAAAAAATTAAATAAAAATTAAAAATTAAATAAAAAATAAATAAATAAATTAAATAAATAAGTTAAATAAATTAAATAAATTAAATAAATAATTAAATTAAATTAAATTAAATTAAATAAATAAATAAATTAAATAAAAAAATTTAATTAAAATAAATAATTAATTAAATAAAATTAAATTAAAAATAAATAAAAAAGTTAAATAAAATTAAAAATTAAAATAAATAATTAAAAATAAATTAAATTAAAATAAAATAAATAAGTTAAATAAATTAAATTATTAAAATAAATAAGTTAAATAAATTAAATTAAAATAAATAAGTTAAATAAATTAAATTTAAATTAAAATAAATAAGTTAAATAAATTAAATTAAATAAAATAAATAAAGTTAAAATAAATTAAATTTAAAAAATAAATAAGTTAAATAAATTAAATTAAATAAATTAAATTAAAATAAATAAGTTAAATAAATAAATTAAATTAAAATAAATAAGTTAAAAATAAATTAAATTTATTAAAATAAATAAGTTAAATAAATTTAATTTATTTAAATTAAAAGTTAAATAAATAAATAAATAAATTAAAAAAATTAAAAAGTTAAAAATTTAAAATAAATAAATTAATTAAAAATTAAATTTAAATAAATAAATAAGTTAAAAATTAAAAAAAAATTAAAAATAAAAATTAAAATTAAATAAATTAAATTAAATAAATAAAATAAATTAAGTTAAATAAATTAAATTAATTAAAATAAATAAGTTAAATAAATTAAATTTAATTAAAAAATAAATAAGTTAAATAAATTAAAAATTAAAATAAATAAGTTAAATAAATTAAATTAAATTAAAATAAAATAAGTTAAATAAATTAAATTTAATTAAAATAAATAAATTAAATAAATTAAATTTATTAAAATAAATAAGTTAAATAAATTAAATAAATTAAAATAAATAAGTTAAATAAATTAAATTAATTAAAATAAATAAGTTAAATAAATTAAATTAAATTAAAATAAATAAGTTAAATAAATTAAATAAAATTAAAATAAATAAGTTAAATAAATTAAATAAATAAAAAAATAAAATAAATTAAATTTAAAAATAAATTAAAATTAAAATAAATAAATAAGTTAAATAAATTAAATTAAATTTAAATTAAATAATAAATAAATTAAATTAATTATAAATAAATAAGTTAAATAAATAAATTAATTAAAATTAAATAATTAAATAAATTTATTAAATTAAAATAAATAAGTTAAATAAATTAAATTAAATTAAAATAAATAAATTAAATAAATTAAATTTAAATTAAAATAAATAAGTTAAAATAAATTAAATTAAATAAATAAATAAGTTAAATAAATTAAATAAATTAAAAAATAAATAAGTTAAATAAATTAAATAAATTAAAATAAATAAGTTAAATAAATTAAATTTATTAAAATAAATAAGTTAAATAAATTAAATAAATTAAAATAAATAAGTTAAATAAATTAAATTAATTAAAAATAAATAAGTTAAATAAATTAAATTTAAATTAAAATAAATAAGTTAAATAAATTAAAAATTAAAATAAATAAGTTAAATAAATTAAATAAATAATTAAAATAAATAAGTTAAATAAATTAAATTTATTAAAATAAATAAGTTAAATAAATTAAATTTATTAAAATAAATAAGTTAAAAAATTAAATTTATTAAAATAAATAAGTTAAATAATCAACAACAATGCCTCGAATAGCTTCGTTCAACTTTGGTAATGAATCACCATCAGAAAAGATTGTTTACAGTTGGTTTGCACAATTTCGTCATGGCCGTGCTTCCGTCAGCGATGAATTTAGTGAAGGTCGATTGGTTGTTATTCCAAAAAACATCGATGCTGTGCGCAACATGATTGAAGAGGATCGACTTGTGACTTACCGTAAGATAGAGGCATCCTTAGGCCTTCAATTTTGCGTGAACACTTAGCTGTGAAAAAGATCTGTTTTCGGTGGATTTCGCATAATTTGACCGAAACTCAAAAATAGGCATGTGTCAACAGGCATGTGTCAGTTGATGTAAGAAAATGCTCCAAAAATTCGACCGAGGACATACAAAATCCGTATACAACATCGTAACAGAAGATCAAACTTGGATATATTCGTACTAACCGGAAACTAAGCAACAATCAACTGTTTGGTTGTTCCAAGATGAACCGAATCCAACAAAAGTGGTTCATTCGCGAAGCACTTCCAAGAAAATGATTATACTGGATATGTTGCAATCATTGCTTTAGAGGATCGAAGAAGAGTTAATGCTGAAAGGTATATAACAATTTGTTTGCCAAAAGTCATCGATGAAATCAGGAAACATAACCGAAAACGTCGCATCATTCTTCATCATGACAATGCCAGCCCCCACACAGCACGTTAAACAATTGATTATTTGACGGAGAAAAACATCGAATTAATTTCTCATTGTCCGTATTCACCTGATTTATCGCCTAACGACTTCTTTTTGTTCCCGAATGTCAATAAAAATACGTGGACAGCGATTTTCATCACCTCAAGAAGCTGTTAAATTATGTAATAAATAAATAAAACCATGTTTTTGAGGTACTATCTTCAGGGTGGAAAAAATGTTTCGATAATTGGTTTGAACGCATTCAAAAGTGTATAAATCTTAAAGACGAATATTTTAAGAAACAATAAAACGATTTGTAGCGAAAAAAAAAACTTTTCTCCCATTGTTTTTGTAAAAACACAAATTTGTGAAAAAATCATTCGCCAAGGTTTTTCATTTCTTTTTATGTTCAGGAGTCCTAGATCACGAGAAACATAGTTTCCAGTTAGTTTATCTATATGTCGGTGCATATATGTATATCTCTGGTCATAATAATTCTCAAACTAAATGAAATATCGATATTAACCAGCCAAAGGGGGCGGCGAAAGGGTGACTGAGTTTCTATGAATATATCGTATTATAGTATTAGAAAATTATGTTTTTTTTTTATCAAGAGATTATAAAAAAATATTAAGCATTAACTATTATAGTCTAGCATACGTGCTGCAGGAAATCCCTAAAACGCTACAGGAGCGACATGTGTGCGGAAAAAGCGATTCACGTTGTTCCTGAATCGCTGTATATTGTACTTGGTGGGAGACACAGTCCTGGGCAAATTATTCCGAAAGGATGATGTTCTCCATATAAAAGATTGCTTGAAAAGTGCAGTACGAGAGTAACAAGCTGAACCTCATACGGATGTGAAGTATTAGCGCGACGTGAATTTCTAACATGCACCGCTCTGGGAGGAATTAGGCTATATCCTTCGATCATTTTCCATGAAAATACTTGTAGAATAGACTCAAATCGTCAACCGCTTTTCGACATTCCAACGAATCAAGGCCGCCGGTCAGTTCCGGGTCTCTAATCAGACGAACAGCTCTTCTCTGAATAGAATTCAACAAATGCAGTGTATGTTTGGGAACGGAACCCCAAACATGGGAGCAGTATTCCATAATTTGAGCTTTGTAAAGAATTAACAGTTGTTGTGGAGTGTAAAGCTTTCTAGTTCTAAATAATATTCCAAACTTTTGAGAAGCTCTCCTTGCTATACCTGCAATATATTCATGCCAGGACATATTTGCTCCCAAATTAACACCCAACAAATTTAATGACGATGCTAGAGGAATGGAGTGCCCCGACATAACTATGTTGGATTCAGCAACGTTAACTTTTTTAGAAAATACTGCCGCCTGAGTAATTCCACTTGGTTATTGTCACCCCAAGATAGAATTTCCTCCAGGTCTTTGTTAAGTTGAATGACTTCCTGCTGTCTGCGGATATTCATCTGAGTAGCAGATGTTCGAGCGTTCAAAATGTATGAAAAGATAAGCGTACTATCATCTGCAAAGCTGTAGATTGGATTTCCGATCTTTTTCAGCAGATCGTTAATGTAAATGAGAAAGAGAGTAGGAGACAGTATGGAGCCTTGGGGCACACCGGCGTTGATAGTGAAGGTGTTAGAAAGAAATCCGTCTACTGTCACTCGTAAAGAACGCTCTCTGAGGAAACATGAGAGCCACAAACAGAACTTTTCAGACATACCAGAAGAGCGTAGTTTAGCCAACAATACATCGTGCCAAACACGGTCGAATGCCTTGGATATATCAAGAGCAACCGCTCGAGACGATATTATAGCTCAAAATCAGGTGAAGCTTCAGCGCTTGATTGACAAAATATTCGCACTTGTGTTGTAATAGTGGTTGGTAGAACACCAAACATGTAACTGAACATGACTTTAAACGGTAAACGCATTTAACAGGTCTCTAAGTTCCGTTAGATGACCTAAAACCAGATATACGCAGTAGAATAGTACAAACTAGGATATATTTTATAAATATAAGCACATCACTAAATAATGCTTTTTAGCATCAATATTACACCGATACTTACATGTGTTTTCATAGCCCGTTCCCAGTTCATAAGACCGTACAAAGCGAACATCATAATCACAATCATAAATATCGCCGAATACCATACTTTTTTATGAAATGGCAACGTATAAACGTTGGTTATATAAGACAATTTCGGCTGGCGGAATACGAATCTTATTCTTGTAGGTGTGATCATTGCTATGTAGTCGATTAGATCAATTCGTTCTTTGATGAAAAATAAGGAAGTACCTGCAAAAATAAAACGCAAGTTCTGAAATTAGTTTTAGGCAATTTTCCTTCATATACTCTCAAATCTACACTTTCGTCAAAATTCAAGCATCTAAGTCATAAATCATACCTCCTATGTCTGCCTCTTTCCTTGCAAGCTCACCCATCATCCCGGACCACCCAGACTGGTTAATTTTGTAACCCCATGTGTCGCTAACCGAAAAATTAAGCGATATATTATTAATTGACGCAAGAACCAATATCAGAACATAGCTCACTTTCGCAATGCTGTCTATGTGTTTATCTCTGAAAACAAATGTATTGATTTACTAAAAACATATAAATAAACAAAAAGAAAATCGGCGTAGTGATTTACCTAGTACACCTTTCGTAAACATGCACACAAAAACCCAATTTGACTTTCTCGCATTAAAGAATAATCTAATCAATCCAATTACCACTTAATAATTTAATTGTTTAGTGCCTATACCTATAATATATATATAAAATGCAACGTCTCTCTGTCTGTCTGTCTGTCCGTTAGTGCGCTTATCACTGGAGAACCACTTATCCGATTTACGTACTTTTTTTTTTAAACATACATATGTTCTCTGGCCAGGTTATAGGCTATATTTTATTACGATAGATAGCATAAGGAATGAGCAGTGACGATAATAGTGAATGAAGTCGGAAAAAAGTTTGCCGCTAGCGCGTTCCTTTGCAATACACAGCCTTAACCATTAAATATGGAACAACATTATGTAGCAGAGAATATCTATAATCTATAATATATATAAAATGCAATGTCTCTCTGTCTGTCTGTCTCTCTGTCCATTAGTGCGTTTATCACGCGAGAATCACTTATCCGAATTACGTGTCTTTTTTTAAATTCATACATATATTCTTTGGCCAGGTTATATAATAATAATAATAATAATAATCTATATCTATAATATATATAAAATGCAACGTCTCTCTGTCTGTCTATCTGTCCGTTAGTGAGCTTATCCCTCGAGAACCACTTATCCGATTTACGTGATTTTTTAATTTCATTCATATGTTCTCTGACTAGGTTATAGATATATATTTTATTACATCTATAATATACATAAAATGCAACGTATCTCTGTCTGTTTGTCTGTCTGTCCGTTAGTGCGCTTATCACTGGAGAACCACTTATCCGATTTACGTACTTTTTTTTAAAAACATATATATGTTCTCTGGCCAGGTTATAGGCTATATTTTATTACGATAGGCAGCATAAGGAATGAGCAGTGGCGATAATAGTGAATGAAGTCGGAAAAAAATTTATACATATGTTCTATATAATTCGATATAAGCTTAGATAATGGGAGATAAGGTGAGATAATCAGCAGATAAGCAGTCTTTTATGGAGAACATCATCCCTTTGAAATGGCTTAACCAGGACTGTGTTTCCCACCGAGTACAATTTACAGCGATTCACGAACAACGTGAATCGCTTTTTCCGCACACGTGTCGCTCCTGTAGCGCTTTAGGGGCTTTCCTGCAGAACGTGTGCTAGACTCATAAAAAAAAAATGGAGATAAGGAGAAATAATGGGATATAAACAGAGATAAGTCTAGATAATGGGAGTTATGGTGAAATAATGGGAGATAAGGGGAAATATTGCGAGATAAGTCGAGATAAGCCTAGATAATGGGAGATAAGGTGAGATAATGGAAGATAAGGGGAAATAATGGAAGATAAGGAGAAATAATGGGAGATGAGCAGAGATAAGCCTAGATAATGGAAATTATGTAGAGATAATGGGAGATAAGGAGAAATAATGGGAGATAAGGGGGAATAATGACAGATATTTTATTACGTTAGGTAACATAAGGAATAAGCAGTGACGATAGTAGTGAATCAAGGCCACGCGAGCGGAGCCGCGGGCACTGCTAGTATCATATAATTTTCTGTTTACTCAATTTCAAGAATCCTGAAAATGCTTATAACACTACATCTTCGAAGTAACTTTTCTTAAAGCTGCCACCTGAGTTTTTGTAGCGTTAAATTTTACTTGGTTACTGTCACCCCAAGATAGACTTTCCTCCAGGTCTTTGTTAAGTTGAATTTTTAGATTTTATAGACGGGAGATAAAACGTCTGATGACAGTCTTAAACTCCTTTAGTTTTTGATAACTATTTCGAATGAATATAAGCGTAATGTGTGGATAATATTTTTGGTTTTAAGGATACACGTACCTTTTATCTGTGAGATGATTTAAAGAGTCGTTATGAGTGATAACAAGACAAGCATTCAACACAACACCCAAATTTTTCCTTCTTCTCACAACGTTCGATTCAAAATTCCATATTTTTTGAAACCAAAATGTTTATTCCAAATTCCAAAATCTTCAATAAAAAAATTTTCTTTAAGGTGTTTTTTACCAATTTTTCTAACAGAAACCGCACCATTTGAGCGTAGTTCAGCTATATTAAAATCACTATCAACTAGAATGGATAAATTTGAAAACACAGTTGTCAGAAGATTTTGAAGGCTTTTTTCTTGGTAGTAAACAAGCCAGCGAAGGGGTGCAGCAAATAGTTTTTGCATGTTGGCCTATAAATAAAAAATTATGTAAAAGAAGGCAGAATAAAAATAACCAAAAAATTCTTTACACAAATGTCGTAATATAAACTGTGGCGTAGCCAAGAAAAGAGACCATGGTGAGCATATAAAACACGAGTATGCTGACTATAAAACGTGAATAAAAGCAAAACGAATACAATACTTTTCTTTAGCAAGGAAAGTAAAAATACAGCTTTTTTAGGCATTCTGTAAACTTATTTGGAAAAGAAACTCATTTTATTAGCATAACCTTTGCAATTATTGTCGTTTTAATAAAAAAAAATAGTTAAAGGATAATTGTTTCATAATAAATAACCGGTCAAGTGCAAGTTGAACTTGCGCAATTAGTGTTCCGTACGTTGATTGCTTTTAAAATAAAAAATGTTGTAACGGAAGTATAAAATGATCAGTGACTTCACAAAACACACCCTAAATGAGTTTTCAACAAAGTTTGTTTCCAATCTTTACTGAAAATTTATGACCTTGAAATTTCTATTTTTAGTGTTCTGTACGGAACACTTATAAGATCACTTCGGTGTCTGTCTGTCTGTCTGTCTGTCACACCCGATTTTCTCCGAAACTATTTGACATAGAAAGGTGAAATTTGGTAATAATATAGGAATTGATGGCCTCATCAAAGCCATGTAGTTTTGAGAATTAAATTTTGACTTAAGAGGTTAGTTTTGGGGGGTGAAGTCGGAAGTGAAAAAAAAAAATTTTTTTACTAGGTCATCGAGTGTGGTGTCAAATGAAAGCTTGTGAAAAACGCGAGTAAAAAATATATATATAATATTATACTTGCGCGCACTTTTCTTTGTATTATTCTTAAAAATTCGCGAAAAATCGCTGTCCCGGGCCTTATCTCGAAAAGTACTTATCAAAAAATTTCGAAAAAATTCTGGAATATTCTCCACGGGGTGTAGATTGAACGAAAATTATCACGAGTGCATTACCTTTAATAATTTATATGGTATATAAAAAAAACAAAAATTTCAAGGTCATCAGATTTCAGTAAAGATTGGAAACAAACTTTGTTGAAAACTCATTTGGGGTGTATTTTGTGAAGTAACTGATCATTTTATACCTCTGTAACAAATTTTTTTTATTTTAAAAGCAATCAACGTACGGAACACTAATTACGCAAGTTCAACTTGCACTTGACCGGTTATTTTTTTATATACCAGATAAATTATTAAAGGTAATGCACTCGTGATAATTTTCGTTCAATCTACACCCCGTGGAGAATATTCCAGAATTTTTGAATATTTTTTGAAAAGTGTGCGCAAGTATTACATTATATATAAATTTTTGTGTTTTCACAAGCTTTCATCTGACACCACACTCGATTACCTAGTAAAAAAAAAATTTTTTCACTTCCGATTTCACCCCCCCCAAAACTAACCCTTAAGTCAAAGTTTAACTTTCAAAACTACATGGCTCTGATGAGGCCATCAATTCCTATATTATTACCAAATTTCAACTTTCTATGACAAATACTTTAGGAGAAAATCGGGTGTGACAGACGGACAGACAGGCACCGAAGTCATCTTATAAGTGTACGGAACACTAAAAATCATCTATATAGGAAAAGTTGTAAGTGACAAAGATAACAACTGTATACCTTACCTTTTCTAAAAGCATTGAAGAATTATCACATTCCAAATTGATAACAAAAAACTGTCGATACGGTGGCACTGGATAGGTCAGATCTTCAGTATTTACAGATAAAAACTTATTTGAATAGACATTGGATATTAAAATCTTTGATAGTGATACAGATTCTTAAACAATACAAAAAAAAATTATTAAATTATTTATCCAGACGAGTTATCGAAATTAGACGGTACGAAATTAAACAATATTTCCATTTTTAATAATATCTTCCCACCATTATTTACTATCTACCTAATTAAACATTAAAAACCCTAAAAATGTCATACACGATATATTCGATGATAAAGTATGCCAAATAGGCGCTGTACTTTCTTCAGTAAAAGCCACAGTAGCTTAGTAGCTGGCTTAGTAACTGGAACGTCGCCAGTTCGATTCCGGCCAGCGGCTGTGTATTGTATGTGTGTATAGGTGGTAGTTATTATAGAAATATAATAACGCTGGGTGTAGCACAACCGTGTTGTCGTAAACGTGCCGTCAAATATCAATATGTTTCGGCTAACCTGAGAAATGTTAACGAATATCAAAAAAGATCGTCTCAATAGGAAAAACAGCTGAATAAATTTCAACAAAATTTCTTCAGTTCT
This sequence comes from Pachyrhynchus sulphureomaculatus, assembly GCA_019049505.1. Lineage (NCBI taxonomy): Eukaryota > Metazoa > Arthropoda > Insecta > Coleoptera > Curculionidae > Pachyrhynchus > Pachyrhynchus sulphureomaculatus. The sequence continues at coordinate 112,830,726 of CM032456.1, read as the reverse complement.
AAAACATTTAAAGTACTTCTAATATTTAAAAGGGGTGACCGAAAATTAAGAACCTGATCTGGTTCTTCGCAAAGATTTTTAAAAGGGCGGCAGTTTAGTAAATTTCCTCAACAAATAGGACTAGCATAGATTTAGACCTGGTAAATCCAGCGGAACAGCTGCAGTTGAACTGGCACAATTTATTTATCAGCATTATCTCACGGATGAGAAGATGGCAGAATAAGTGCAGAATCGCCAAAATGGCTGCCAGTCTACCATTTGTCAAAGCCATAATTTACACTCCGCCATAGTATGAGGTGGGATATGAGCGGCCGGCAAAATCCCTCTCGTTTTCGCGAAACCGGAGGTCAAAATCCCCTGATACTCATTCTTCCAACTAACGTGTATTTCGTTGCTTACAGAACTTATTATTATTAATATATTATTATCCAAAAACACCACCGATGAACCTTTCTAACACTACTCCGGACCAAATCGCCCATCGACTGCCACTTAACGGAAATACCTCAAACAGAGCCATAAGAGCAACAATTACTAGAGATACAGGAACTGAAAACACTCGCCTTGAAATCTCCTGTACCGAACATGAGCCTGAACAAGCTATACGCCAGATGAAGAACAAAGACCACATACCCACAGAACAAATAAAACACTTTGGAACAGTTAAAATGAATTGGATACTCTCTCTAGACAACAAATGCATACAGGAATTTACAATCCCTCGAATGTGGCCGAGAAGGTTTACCCCAATGTAGGAATTGCAACCCCCAAAATAAGGTAGCAAAAAAAAGGAAAACAAAACATGCGACACCCCATGTATGGACAAGCCTCAGAAAAAACCAGATTAAAATTTAAGAAAACTTTCCTTGCACGATCCACCAAGCTTTACTACCCCCAAGTAATGTCCGACTGAATAGGCGGCAAAACCCAGCACCACCAAAGTTCGTAGAGTCTACAGAAAAAATAAGGGCTGGGCATGACCCTATCCTGTATTCTTTCTTCTTAAAGTGGCTATTTGGTTCGAATGTTGGCAATCATGCGGGCTATTATTACTTTATCCACTGCAGCTCTGAAAAGACCGGTAGTATTTGTTGAGAACCAATTTCACAGATTGCTTGGTCAGGAGATGCATCTGCGTCCTGGTCCCCTTTTTCCAAATACCTTTCCTGGGAGGATTTGCTGTAGTAATCCATATCTGTGGGAATTTCTTATTATGTGTCCTAAATATTCCAATTTTGCCACTTTAACAGTTTCCATAATTTCCAGTCTCTTGTTCATGCGACGTAAGACATCCTCGTCAGTATAAGAAATTTTCAAAATTCTGCCATATAGTCATAATTCATATGCTTCAAGTTTCTTAGAAGTGGCTTCAGTCAGCATCCACGATTCCACACCGTAAAGAAGGACACTGAAGACATAACTTTCCTGCAAGTGATCTCACTGTTCGTTTATCATGGTACCTAGATATGAATATTGTAGGGGAAAGGTTTGTAAGTTGCCGCACTTTTTTTCTAAGGCCGATAACTCGGAGTAGAATAAGAAAACAGGTAGAGTCAGGTATACCGTTGAAAGAGGGCAGTCTCAACTACGATTTTGCTGAAGATACCAAGTCGATTGGACTCATAAGAAAAAAGTTATAGCTCATTTACTGAAATGTCCCAAAATGGCCATTTTCAAATTTTGGTTTGTAAGTTGCCGCACCACGAAAAAGCACTGAAATAGTGAAAAATCGCAATGAAAAACGCCAAATTCGTTGAATTTACTCAAGTTTATTGAATTTTAAGGACACCCAGGGGCTTTTGACATTTATTTGATTTAAAAAAATAGTTAAAAAGAAATAAAATCGCTCTCATCACCGGAATCGCAATTTGGGCAAAAATAGAATGTGTTTGTTTTCTCAATGCAAGTGGCGTGGACGAATTGTCGACAGCTGCGGCATCGCTCTGAGTTCTTGGCTGTCATTTTGGGTGGCATTTGTTCACAGCAAACAAGGCAAAACTCATCACTGCCCTCACTTGATGATTGCCGCTTCTTCTTTCGTTTTTGTGGCGGCGCTTTTGCTTTTGCTGGTGATTTGCGTTTGCTTGCAGATGCACGTTGTTGGCACCTTTCTGCGCTTTTGCAGCATCTCGCTTCTCTTGTTGTTGTCGGAGAGCTGCTAGATTTTCTGGGGACGTTATAATGGAAGTGATTTGATTTTTCTTGCGGTGGTGCTTCTTTGAGATGACCAATGTTTGATATGACGGAAGCGTAGCTACTGGCTCGCGAAATGTCGAATGTTGACGGTTCTGAGTCCAGGTGGTCAGATGTGGAAACCGTTTCATTGCTAGCAACCGGTAATTCATCAGAAAGAACTACGAACCGACGCTGTTCTTCTTCGTCAAACTCTCTCTCAACGGCACTGGCTTCTGCATTCATTTCATCTACGCCAAGCGAAATGTAGTCCGAGTCTTTAAACACTCCAGGGTTAAATGGGCTGATACCAGTGGCTTTGAAGCCATTCACGATGTTCTCGCGCCCCTGCGCGACCTGCATTTTCTCTCATCCACGCATTGTGTTGTTGAATGTATGCACCTTTCACGGGTCCATACACTGCAACATCAAGCGGCTGCAGTCGATGGCTAAAATGCGGTAGAAAGGTGAGCATTGTCACACCATTGTCAACAGCCAAATCAATCGCCTCCACTGAAAGGTGAGATGCGTGGTAGTCCAGTAAAAGAAGCGTTGATGTGCTTTTCGATGAGTGCGTATATTTGATGAAATGCTTATTGAACTAAACAAATTCAGCCTGTTGCATCGATCGATCCGCTTCCGTTCGCGTACCCCACCGTTTCTTTCGACGAATGCTCAAGATACGCTTCTTTCTGGGGAATAAATAAAAAGGTGGAAGCGTATTCCCCGCTGCATTGACCGCAAGCGCCAACGAAATCATGGCCCCACGTTCGCCCGAAGTGATGTGATCAATGCGCTTTTGACCTTTCACCGAAATTACTTTCCCAATTCGGTTTGGTACAGTCGAGAACCCTGTCTCGTTCATATACCATATTGAACTTAGTCCATACGGGGTCTCAGCAAACACGCGCTCTAAATTCGAAAAAATGTGGTCAACATTCTCTTTGCAAAACGCCTTTGTACGACTCATGCTTGTTTGTTCCGGACTTCTCAATGACAAATTTTTATAACTTAACATGAATCCATAATACCACTGCTTTCCAGCCATTTCTTTTTCATCCCAACTCAGTGGATACCGTAATTCAAATTTTCGGGCGAATTGATATGCCAATTGCTTCACTTCTGTGATACTCAAGCCGTAATAAAGTAGCGAACAACCAATTAAATAATCAACCAACGATGCTTCTTGCTCATAATCAAATATCTGTAAAAAATCCATAAAATATTACCACAATTATGAGAAAATATCGTCAATTACTAATCATATGCACTAAGCCAGTGTTCGCGTACGATGCAATGCATGGAAGCAATGCATTGAGCCTTCTCATCATCAATAGCCTCGATATCTGGAACCTTCATATCGAATTTCTTGATGTATCGGCCCAAACTCCGATCATCCATTCCAAATTTGGTGGCCGTTTGACAAATCGATTTCTTTTCCACCTTCACTTCTTTAATTGCTTCCAACAATTTCTCATAATCTTGCACACCGTGATCAGGTTTTCATGGTCTACGGGCAGCCATGCTAGATACAGTAACGAAAAGTTAAATAAACAAACACAAAAAAACCAAGAAACACAAAAAAATTGAAAAAAACATTCAAAGTCAATATAATTTTCGTCAAAGTGCATTTAAAATGACTAATAGCGATTCCACACAATAATCGGCGCGAAGAAACACAAGAAAAAGGAAAAAATGGTGCGGCAACTTACAAACCCATGAATGCGGCAACTTACAAATTCGCCGCTATTCCTTGTCGCATCCAAAAAGTTGTATTGAATCGCGATTTTTGCTCAATCGACATTAAATTGTTAAAATTTAATTAAAAGCGAAGAAATGCATGCACTTACCTTCAAATTTTTTCAAAAATTTCGCCAATTTTCACGACCAAATAAACAATTCACTTTTAATTTTTCACTTCTTATGAATACCACGCGTCTGAACGACTATGATGCGTCATGTTTTTCTGTCAAATGACTTTATAAAAATTAAAGTCAACTTTTTTCTTGACGTTTTGTGTCGGTGGCACAGTGCTGAAACCGGTGGAACATAATGAAACCACGCTGCGGCAACTTACAAACCTTTCCCCTGCAATTCTTTGTATTTGTTGATTGTTATCCATCAAGAAGATAGCAAGCACCGTAGACTTGCTGATTACCATATCGATTACTGACTTCGTTTATTTTTGTCATAAGATGTTATCAGCCATAACCGCCGTATCGTCAGCGTAATGAATATTATTTATTTGCTCCCCATTAGGCAGTATTCCTTTACCAGCCTCTTCCAAAGCCTCTCTGAAGATTTGCTCAGAGTATATATTAAACAATAGTGGAGACAAGACACAACCCTGCCTTAATCCACGCTCATCCGATATTGCTTTTGAACGCTCTCGTCTGTCTTAATAAATGCCATCTGGTTCCAATAGAAGTTGCTCATAATCCGTAGATTCTTTCTATTTAGCCCAAGGTAGTCGATCAGGCACAGATATATGTCACAAGTGACGTCCCTACATCGCTGAATCAAAACCTGCATAGAAAATAGGACCTCTCTGATTCCCATGGCATCACGAAAGCCGAATTGTGTAGCTGACATGTTTTCTTCACACAAATTGTATATTCTTCTGTGAATGATTTTTAGAAATGTTTTTAAAAGATGGCTTATAAGGCTAATTGTTCGATATTCTCCGCATTTTTTAGCGCCTGCATTTTTTGGGATCGTTATAAACTCAGACTTTAACCAGCTTTCACGTCCTGTATGGAGGACCCTAAACAGGCTTCGGACAGGTGTAAATGGATGCAAGGAAACCCTCAAAAAATGGAGATACATCAACGAGGAAACAAGGTGTGAGGACCAACACCATCTACTCCATTGCCCAAACATCAGAACAACTTGCTCATCGGAGGATCATTTCCTGGCCAATAAGAATGCTATTTGTATAGCCGAATCCTGGAGAGGGAAAATCTAATGGTGATAATGAAGAATCATTAGAAAATGCCCTCCCCAATTTTTCAGTCAAAACCAGAAGAGTTCTGTACTACAAGAATTAAAAACCTACCACAATGTGGAACAGAAATAGCGGAAAGTAATGACAATTATATTATAGATTAATTTTTATTCATCTCTGAAATAAATGGTTGCAAAAATATACCAAAAGAAACCAAATCAATTATTACTAGGCCTAATAATTTTATAAGGTTCTAATTCCCAAATTTTAGAACTTTAATATAACTCGTTAAAAATACCATATATAGTAAAAGTATAGTCTTGCTCTGATAGGTTTGTCAAAACATCTGTTTAACATTCTAGATAAACCTGTCGTAAAAATAGACTAGTTAAAAGCCCATATTAAAATTACCTTTTTTATTGCATTCGAAAATGGTGATTTTAAAATTTTCCCCATAATAACGAAGAAAATCTAGGAAAAATTCGGAAAAACCATTTGCTTGAACTGCAAAAATTATTGTAAAAAGAAGTAAACTCTTCCACAACATTTTACTTGACAGATTAAAACAAAAATCAGGAAAATTGTACCTTCAACTACCAGTATATGATCAATTTTGTGTCATTTTTTCTCTTAATGGATAATGATACAGCTAGGTTTACTCAGGGTGAAATTTTGTTTACTAAAGGAATAAGACAAACAATAAATAAATGGGCAAGGAGAATTTCTATGTAATTTTGTTCAGATTACGGGTCATTTAAGAAATAGAGTAGAATATACTTGTGATTAAATAATTTATAGTTTTTAGTCATACTTGAATTATCCAATAGTAGATAATAAATAAAATATATTATTCTATACTAATTATACGTAGAGAAAGCTTACACGGCTTTGCTGAGATGTGCAATTACGGCTCTCGGACTACGATAAGACTTTTTTTTATAGAACACATACTGCGGAGAAATCTTAAAGCGCTACAGGAACGACGAGTGTGCGGAGAAAAAAAAATCGATTCACATTGGTCTTGAATCGCTGCAAACTGTACAGGGTGATCCAAATTGGACACTTTTAAAAGTAAACCCCTTTATCTAAAGGAGATAGACGAAAACTGATGTCGGTGTCAGGCTCAATTTTTATGATAAACTCAAGGGTGAAAGCTGCATATCTAGTACCGTTTCAGATATACAGGGTGTTTTTCAAAAATCTGCATTTTGGAAAAATGTAATTCTTTTCCTATTGAAAAATTTTTGATTTCTATAAAAACATTCTCAAAGTACTTTTTTACGTGGATTTCAACAGTATAAGTTGCATTTTTTAATAACTAATATTTTAATATTTATCAAAGCAAACTTTTGTTTTTAAAATGGGATACCCTATATATTTTTCCTTATTCGAATAGAGCTTTAAGTTACCATTCTAAAAATATAGCACACTTTATATTTTGCTTAAATCTACTTCAAAATATAAAGGTTTTCAGTTTTTACGCGAGTTTTAAATGCACACTTTGTGAAGTAGGCTTTGGACGGAGCGGCAATATCAATTGTTTTTCGATAGCAGTCAAATCATAAAAAAAATCCCAGAAGTAACTCTAAGAGTCATAACTACAATGAAATTTACTAAATGCTATAATACTTTAAGCTATGTAGAAAATAAAACAAAACAACAATAAAACAATTTATTCCGAGTAGAGCAAACTAAAACAAAACAATTTTCTATAAGAGATGTTCGAAATGTCCACCAGTTCCATTTACACATAGGCTGCACCTTTTCTGAACACTTCTTACCGAGTTGATTAGTTCAAGAGGGGTGAGAGCTGCAAAACTTTGTATCACTGCGACTTCTAACTCTTGCCTGGTGTTTGTCGGCAATTTAAAAATTAGGTCTTTCAATCTTCCCCAGAGATAGAGTGTTAAATTCGGTGACCTTGCCGGCCAACGGTTCGGACCTTGGTTGGCTATCCAGTTATTGTCGAAATTGGTCGATAAAAAATTACTGATAACTGCAGCGTTATGAGGGAGTGCCCCGTGCGTCGTGTTGGAAAAATATATTTCTAAGGTCTATTAACGGCAGTTCATCAACAAGAGGTTCTATTTGCTGCCTTAAAATTTCTAAATATTTCTGAGAGGTGAGTGTTCCTTCATAAATAAATCGACCTATAACCCTACCTCTAAAGATTCCTGCCCACACATTAAATCCAAATCTACCTTGATTTCTTTGCTCCACAACTAAATTAGGATTTTCTTGTGTCCACGTATAAGAATTGTAACGGTTAAAAAATACCTGCATTGCTTACATAAGCTTCGTCTGTCCAAATGCAATTTAATGAAAAATTCGGAACATGATTACAATTCTCCAGAAACCATTGGCAAAAATCCAAACGCCGTTGAAAAATCTCAGTCTCTAGGGTGATGATCTTTTCTTGTCCTATATGGCCTGAATATGTGCTTCTTCAAAGTACGACTTACGTTAGTTCTTGGTAGTCCAGTGGATTCTTTTAACAGTCGGGTTGAAGTGTTGGGATTATTTCCGATAGTTCCTAAAACTACTATTTCTTCTAACTCCTTATCCCTACTACTCAGTATATATCACCACTACACCAAACACTTTATTTTTGCACTCGACGCGCGTTTCGCTAACCATGTTAGCTTCATCAGGAGCGATGATTGACTAAAGATAAACTACAAATCTACCCTATTTATACTTAGCCTAACCCTAGAATTACTCAAGCGGAACTAATGACATAGGCAAGGCCATCAGTTCCGGTCAAGTAACCAATAGAGGGGACTATAAGGAATAGGCCCTCTGTCTTTATTTAAACTACTTTTACATTTTATGATTTCCATACTTTCGTATGCGTTCAACAATCTCCTATCAGATACATTTTTTATTAATCTTAGATTATCTAATGTTACAGTATGATCAGCTTCAAGGGCATGTTCGGCAATGCTAGACTTTTCTGTTCTATTGTATCTTAAGTGTGCTAAATGTTCTTTAAATCGTGTTTTAATTGACCTTTTAGTTTGCTCAACATACTTTTTGTCACAATCATTACAACTAATTTCATAAATTCCACTTTTCTCACAATTGGGAATCTTATCTTTGGGATTTCCTAAGATATTCCTCAGATTGTCTGATGACTTATAGACTAAGGTGAGGCCTACCTTATTAAATACCTTATTGAGTCCCTTGCTATATTTCGGATTATATGGTATGGACACATACTTGGTGTTATTTTCTTCGCGTGTAAAAAAAGGTGGAATTCTGAATATTAAACCTAAATTTATGTCTATTTATTAGCTTATTTACTAAGTCATCGTCATAACCATTAACTCTAGTTATATTTCTAATACGATTCCTTTCTTTATTAAAGTTTACTCTATTCAGAGGGAAAGTGACCAAACGATGAACTAAAAAATGTAATGAGGCTAATTTATGTTGTTTGCAATGAAATGAATCATTAGGAATATATCTATCTGTTACTGTGTCCTTCCTATAGATATCAAATTCTAATCTATTATTATTTTTAATAATTAAAATATCTAGAAAAGGCAATTGTCCTTTGTTCTCAATTTCGTACGTGAATTTAATTGAATCATACCGGCTATTTAATTTAGAAACAAAATCATCAATATTTGCTTTCTTTGTATCAAAAATCGCGAAAATATCATCCACATACCTATACCATATCCTTGGGAAATATTCGAATTCTTGACTGGCTTCGATTTCAAACTTACTCATGAATAAATTGGCTATGAAAGGTGACAAGCAATTACCCATAGCTGTTCCTTCTTTCTGAACATAAAATTGATTGTTATATTGGAAATAATTTTGTTCCATGCAAAGTTTAGATAATGTTAAGTATTCACGAATAATTTCGTCTTCAAAGTCATTCATTCTAAGTAATTCTTCGAGATATTGTAAAGTTTGTGGAATTGGCACACTTGGGAATAAAGAACTAACATCAAAAGAAATTAAGACTTCGCCTTCATTAAGAACTAGATTTTTTGTTTTATTAATGAATTCTAACGAATTCTTCAGTGCGAAAGTATTTAATGGTAACTTCTCAAGTTCTTTTGATAACCATTTGGATATTAAATATGTGGGTGATCCGACCGATGAAACAATGGGTCGCATTGCTTTTCCAGGTTTGTGAATTTTGGGTAAGCAATACTCCCTGTTTGATGCATAATTTTTGGGTCGTTTCTTTTCAAACTGGCCACTATTAACTAGGTTATGTCGCAATCGAGCGAATATATCCTTGAAGGGTTGACGCCTCTCGGGATATGGTTCGTGGTACAAATTACTTGCCGCTTCGGAATTTTCTCCGGTTTGTATGAAACACACTATCATATCCCATTTTTCGTAATTTTCAAGCTTCATTGCGATTTATTTGACAATTCGATAACTGATCCTGAAGTAAAATTTGACAAACTACGAGTAAATTATTTAATAAAACCAGATGGCCGGTGCATTTAAAACCTGCGTAAAAACTGAAAACCTTTATATTTTGAAGTAGATTTAAGCAAAATATAAAGTGTGCTATATTTTTAGAATGGTAATTTAAAGCTCTATTCGGATAAGGAAAAACATACGGGGTATTCCCTTTAAAAAATATATTTTTGCGTTAATGACCATTAAAATATTAGTTGTAAATAAATGTAACTTACACTATTAAAATCTACGTGAAAAAGTGCTTCGAGAATGTTTTTACGGAAATCAAAAATTTTCAATAGGAAAAGAATTACAAACATTTTTCCAAAATGTAGATTTTTGAAAAACACCCTGTATATCTGAAACGATACTAGATATCGATACGCGGTTATCACCATTGAGTTTATCACAAAAATTGAGCCTCAGACACCGACATCAGTTTTCGTCTATCTCCTTTAGATAAAGAGGTTTACTTTTGAAAGTGTCCAATTTGGACCACCCTGTACACGGTGAGTAAATATAGTCCTCCACACATCATTCCAAAGGCATGGCAGGTTCTCTTCATATAAACGAATTCTTGAAAAGGACAGTCCGAGAAGTGATAAGCCATAAGGATGTAATGCATTAACTTCACGTGTATTCCAAGTATGCGCCACTTTAGGATCAATTAAGCGGGGTAACACTATCGAACACTTTTCATGGAAGTATTTGTAGAATAGACTTAAGTCATCAACCGTTCTGCGATGTTCTAAGGAATCATGGTTGATGGCTCCAATCAGTTTCTGAATAGAATCCAACAAAGGCACCGTATGTTTGGGCGCAGACCCCCAAACATGGAAGCAGTATTCCATCATTGGTTGAATCTGAGCTTTGTATAGGATTAAAAGTTGGTGTGCAGCGAAATTAATAGAAATATTCGAAAGGATATACGAGGATTTAATACAAAACTCATAAGGAATACCATAGAAGAAAATAAAAACATGAAGATCTTACGATCCAAATTTTCAAGAGGTAGAACAAAGGTTACCAAAATAAAGAATGAACAGGGTATCAGCATCAGTAGCTGCAATGAAACCATTGCGACCGTGCAGGAGTTCTATAAAACACTGTACAGTTCTGGATCCAACAGAGATCAGCACCGTAAAAGAACATCTCAAAACACAGGGTCAGAAGAAATACCTGAAATAAACCTAGAACAACTGAATTCTGCGCTGCAATAAATGAGGAACGGTAGATGCCCGAGCGAAGATCGGATCTTATGACATGTTAAAGATAGGAGGTGAATCGCTGTTTGTAAGTGTACGAATTTTACTTGATAAGTGTCTAATGCAAACAAGAATCCTAGATAGCTGGCAAAAGGCAGAAGTTATCTTATTGTACAAACAAGGAGATCGAGATAAACATACAAAACTACTGACACATCAGTTTGCTCTGCCACTTATATAAGCTACTGTCTAAAATAATAACAAACAGACTATCAAACAGGTTAGATCAATATCAACCCTTCGAACAAGCGGGATTCAGGAAGGGTTACAGTGCCGTCGACCATCTTCAGACATTTCGTACTCTCATCGAGAAGTGTACAGAATACAATATATCTCTATTCGTAGCCGTCGTTGACTACCGTAATGCTTTTGATTTGATAGAAACATGGGCAATTTTGAAAGCTATGGATAATGCAAGAATAGACTCTAGATAGTCAAATCTAATTAAATATGTATCCGATTATGCATCGTTGCAAATAACCATTGACGAGAACACAGGGACCGATAATATCGGTACCGAAAGGGGAGTACGTCAATGGGACACAATTTCACCCAAACCGTTCACCTTAGCGCTGGAAGATGTATTTAAAAATCTGAACTGGCATGACCAAAGAATTAATATAGGTGGCGTATGATTTAACCACTTAAGGTTCGCAGATGACATTGTCATTATTAGCGAGACAGTAGAGAAACTTCGAATCATGTTGCAAGAATTCCATGAGGCTTCCTTAAAGGTTGGATTAGAAATTAACGCAAATAAAACCAAAATAATGCGTCCCCGAGACATAGATATGGCTGTTGCCAACCAATTGCTCCAAAACGTGCCCGCGTACATATATTTACGACACAAGCTGGGAAAAGAGAACCAAGATGCGGAAACTTCCAAACGAACAAGTCTTGGATGGGCAGCATTCGGTAAATATAACGAAGTCGCCAGTTATCCTAATAAATCTTAAACAGAAAGTCTTTAATTGTTGTATGCCTGTTTTCACTTATGGTTTAGAAACTACGGCACTAACTCGCAAGTCGGCTAACAAGCTCCAAATCCCTCAAAGAGCAATGGAAAGAATGGAAAGAGCCATGCTTAGAATAAGTCTTAGAGACCGAGTCAGAAAATATCCGAGAAAGAACAAAAGTACCGGTTGTATTGGAAAAAATAGCACGGCTAAAGTGGCAATGGACGAGCCACATTGCGAGACATAGATGGACTAATAAATTGTTTACATGAAGACCAAGGGAGACCAAAAGAAGTGTGGAAAGACCACAAAAGCGATGGCGAGACGACATCCAGAGGATTGCAGGAACGAACTGGACACAAGTTTCAGTGCATAGAAGGGCGTGGAAGGTTTTGGAAGAGGCCTACATTTAGGATTGGATGAACACAGGGTGAGAAAGAAGAAGAAGAAGTGCAGTGTAAAGCTTTCTAGTATGAAAAATAATCTCAGTTCTTGAGACACTCTCTTTACTATGCAACATATTCATGCCAAGATATATTTGTTCCCAAGTTAACGCCTAACAAGTTAAGTGATGATGCTAGAAGAATGGAGTGTTCCGGCAGAACTATGTAAGGTTCCATAACGATATTTTTTTTGGAAAAACTTTCCAATAGATCATTTACATTAATGATCTATTGGAAAATTTTTCTAAAAAATGAGAAAAGGATTCCGGGACAGTATTGGGCCTTAAGGCACGCTGGCGTTGATAGTAAAGGAAAGAAACCCGTCAATCTCTACCATATCATATTATATACATATCATAAAAGAATAGCTTAGCCAACAACGGGCAACTAATACGAGCTGCTTCGATTCTTCATTTTATCTCTATATCGGGATCAATGTTGTCTGTAATCACAGTATTTAAATCGATGAATTCGTCCTAGAGGTGCATTATTTAGTGTCAATTTCGCATTCTCGTATTGATCTCGACTGAATACCATGAACTTGGTTTTGCTGACATTAATGCTAAGATCTAAATCTTGCCCAGCCTCATTAATTCTGTTCACTAGATGTTGCAGACCATCCAGATTATCGCACATAATAAGGGTATCGTCTGGATATCTTACTGTGTTTAATACAGCCATATTAACTTTAATACCTAGCTCACTATTTTCTAAGGCCTCTTTGAAAAATTTTGTCCGAATATAAATTGAATAAAACTAGAGAGAGGATGTAACCCTGTCGGACACAGAGTTCGATGTTGATGTTTTTTGTTTTCAGATCTTCTATAAGACCCGGGTGAAGATTGCATTACTACAGAAATGTTAAAAATAGGGGACAAGTCCCTATTATTGGGTAAAATATCGAAAAAATCGGAAAATGCTGAGGTTGTTATTATATGGAAAAAAGACGATAAAGACAAAATAGAAAATTATCCTAAAATTAGTGTACTGTCCAATTTATATAAGTTATATAATATACCCTTACACTTGGCTTTAGTAAATTATCAGAAAGCCTTTGACTCTATAGAAATGTGGGTAGTTTTAAGGGCCCTAGATAACGCTAGAATAGATACCAGATACTCGACTCTTATTAACTATATCTATGATAATGCGTCCGTCCAAATACTAATAAATGAAGATATCAAGACCCAAAAATACTGATAGAAAGAGGAGTGACGTTAAGGAGATACGATCTCGCCAAAACTGTTCACACTGGTACTTGATGACGTTTTTAAGACCTTAGACTGGCAAAATAAGGGAATTAACATAGACGGAAGACGACTGAATCATCTACAATTTGCGGACGATATCGTTCTAATCGGTACTACACCCAACGAATTAACAACTATGCATTGTCACGAGTCGGACTGGTAATGAATCTGAGCAAGGCAAAGATAATGAGCCCAGAGCAAATAACGATTACCGTCGAAAATCGCCCATTAGAGGACATATCCGTATATATATATATATATATATATATATATATATATATATATATATATATATATATATATATATATATATATGTATACCTCGGACAAAAAAAATAGTACTAGGAAAAGAGAACTAAACAGTAGAAATTTCTCGAAGAGTGGGTCTTGGTTGGGCAGCTTTTAGTAAACTCGGTTTATTTTCAGATCACAAGATATCCCTGTAAACCTCAAAAGGAAAACATACGAGTCGTATGTACTGCCAGTTCTCACGTACGGTCTTGAAACGATATCGCTAACACATATGTCGATGAACAGACTTCGAATGACGCAGCATGCAATGGAGAGGGCTTTACTTGTAGTGAGTTTGAGAGAGAAGGAGATCCCGAGAAGGACACGGCTGACAGATGCTCTAGAAAGAGCGGCTCAACTAAAGTGGAGATTGGCTGGCCACGTAGCGAGAGAGAATAACGACAGATGGGCCTACAAGGTTACAGTATAGCATCTAAGGGAGAGTAAGAGGAGTGTGAGAAGTCCTCAAAGAAGGTGGCGACATGACATCCAGAATATCGCAGGAAAAAATTGGAATAGAATGGCCCTGGATAGAGAAAAATTTGGAAGAGGCCTACATCCAGGTGTGGATGAGAGCACGCTGAAAAGAAGAAGAAAAAGATACGACCCTCAGCTGTTTGTCCCCAGTACAACCTTTCGATTATTCAAATGTCATTGTCGTCCAGCTGCCGTTGTTGAAGCATTGCTATTAGTTTATCGTGTTTAACTCTGTCAAAGGATTTCTCATAATCGACAAAGCAGACGAAAACATCTTTGCGCTGGTTTCGATATTTCTGTAGAAGAACATTGATACCAATCAACGCGTCACATGTTCTAATACCTCCTTATCGAAGTCAGATGGGTCGTTAGATCTAAAAGAAAGTTCGAAAATATACAATATGTTTATGAGAACGTCCTCGTAAATCAGTTTTATTGGAACACTTTGTAGATATATTTAAAGGTAGGCCCTAAATTTTATAATTTAACAAAGTGAATGTATGTCATCGGAATAAAAAAAAAAGGAATTAACAATATAATAGGTATAGTTTATTATCAAAAACTACAAACATAACATTTTTGTAGTTTTTAAATTTCTTTTTAAATAATTTAATAACTGCTTTTACAGAATAAATGTATTCGTATTGACAAACAGGGTCACCTCAAACCTATTAAAACACATTTAACAAACCTATAAGTGTCCCAAAAAAAGCATGTATAAAAATATTTGATTATATACTGTAGACTAAAATACAAAAAAAAAAGTGCTCTGAACCAGTCGGCTACTGGAAATTGACCAGGCTAATGGAGTGATAACATAACCCCAAAATGAAGCTTCATAGGAAAAAAATTACATTGCTCCAGTCTCACGTTCTCCTCTGCCCACGCGAATCGTTTCTCTTTGTATTTTTCGCAGAGCAGTGGGGGGCATTTTACGATGTTGATCAGTAACTTCAATGCCAAGACTGGAAGCAGAGAGGACGAAGAGGAAACTGCAATAAGTCATCATGGGCTAGAAGATCGAAACGAAAGAGAGAGGACACTAATAGACTTTCTACATCAAAATAGTTTATATGTAAAGAACACCATCTTCAAAAAAAAACAAAAAATGCATTAGTCTTCATAATCAACAACAGGAAAGACATTATCCAAGACGTAAGTGTTCTAAATAGATGTTCAGTTGGGAGTGACCATCACATTGTGAAAGCAAAAGTGTTTATTAACATTAAACAGAAAAGAAACGACATAATTCTCAAAAGAAACCATAAGAAATGGATAACCTCCTTGGAACACAATGAAGATATAGTAGTTGATGACATAGTTGAAAATATAAAAATAGTATAGAAAATACCATTGACAAAACTTGCCCAAAACAACAAAAAGAACAGAAATTAAATCAAAGAGTAAAACAGTTTATGACGCAAAGGAGAGAAATGGTAGAAAAGGCTATAGATGAAAACAGAACTATAAATATGCAGAGAAAATTAAAAACGTTGTAAAACAGAATAAAAGCTTAAAAATTTTGGGAAGGAAGAACATAATGGGAAGAAAAGACATATGCAAGATAAAAGACATGTCTGGTAATGTAATAACAAAAAAAGGCGATATTTTACAGATCATCTAATTATTTTATCAACAAATTATATATCTTACAAGATAAAAGAACAGAAATCAACATACTAAAAGTCCTAGATCAGGTGTCGGAGGATATCCCAGGCATCACAGAAGAAAAAATCACATCAGCCTTGAAGGACATGAAAAATAACAAAGCTCTGGGTGAAGACAATATTCTAATAGAGACAATTAAACAAGGAGGAAAACAAATTATCAAATCTCTTGAAATGTTATTCAATAAATGCTTCGTGGAAGCAATAACTCCATCACAATGGAATAATGCAACTATCGTCATCAGGCATAAAAAAGGAGATACTTCATACCTTACAAACTATCAACCTATTAGCCTCCTGAGCCATGTATACAAGTTATTCATGAAAATACTTACCAAACGTTTAGCAAATAAATTGGAATTTGTCCTTTCAAAAAAACAGGCAGGTTTCCGCTCGGGGTATGGAACAAACGACCATCTGCTTACAGTTAAAATCCTCATTGAAAAATGTATAGAATATAATAAGCCTCTTGTGCTCATATTTGTGGATTTCGAAAAGGCTTTTGATTCTGTAAATCAGCAGAGACTTTTGGAAGCGCTTGCTGAGCGTCGTATTGATCATCGATATTCTAATGTAATTAAATACATATATAAAAATGCCACCGCTCATGTTAAAATACAAACTAACCAATCCATTCGCAAATTTCGAATCGAAAAGGAGTACGGCAGGGTGATACACTCTCTCCCAAGCTTTTCGTAACACTCCTAGAAAGTACTCTAAAATCAATAAACTGGGAAGGAATGGGACTTAACATTGACGGTGAAAAGTTAAATCACCTCTGTTTCGCCGATGACATTGTCTTAATAACAGACAAAATACAAGAAGCACAAACTATGCTACACATGTTTCAGGAAGCTTCAGAAAAGGTTGATCTAAAAATCAATCTATCCAAGACCCAGTTTATGACAAATGTTGTATTAAGCGACACTATAAAACTGAATAACGTCAAGATCGAGCAAGTGCATCAATATAAATAGCTGGGATATAAAATTAGCATAGGACGAGATAAACAAACACATGAAATTCAGCAGAGAATAGGTCTCTCCTGGGCTGCATATAGCAAACTGGCCTATGTATTCAAATCTAAGCTTCCTATGTATTTAAAAAGAACAGTATTTGACAGATGCATACTCCCCATTCTTATGTACGGAGCCGATACTCTCACAATGGCGAAGAAAAATACCAATAAAATATGTGTCACGCAACGAAAAATGGAGAGGTCAATGTTAGGCGTTACTCTTAGAGATCACAACCCAAAAGACATTATCAGGAAGCGAACAGGGGTACAGGACGCAGTGAAATTCATTCTACATCTTAAATGGAACTGGGCTGGGCATGTTTGCTAGGTTTAAGGATGGACGATGGACAAAGAGAATTATAGAATGGCGACCAAGACCCAAAGCCTGTCGGAGTAAAGGTAGACCACCAAGTCGATGGATTGATGATTTGAAAAGAGTGGCTGGAAACTGGGTACAAGCGGCCCAGAACAGAAAAAGGTGGCAGGATTTGAGGGAGGCTTTCGTCCAGCAGTGGACAGTATAAGTTGCTGATGATGAATGGTTTCTTGATTGTACTCCGCCACTTCAAATCGTTGGCCCCGAATGCGCAGATTTTCATACAAAATATCTAAACCTTTCTGCTTTAGTTTTTGCACCTCTTGTCGCAAAGTTAATTGAGCATTTCGAGAAAACATGTTAATAATTATTTTGTCATCCCTGTCCCACACTTTTCCTCTCCAACCATCTTCTGGTAGAGCATCAACATTTTTTAACTGGGAGTGTCGTTTCACCCGCTTGCTAACGAATGCCCTCGACTTGCCTATACACTTAAAGTTTGTCAAATGAGAACGTGACCGCTCGTATTCTTGAAAAACATGTGTTTCGAGAACATGTATTCTTTGATGTGTTAGTAAGTTGTCCAATCGCCTCCTGCATCAATAATCGCCTGGCATCTTCGAGGCATGCTGTCGACGAGATTTTCTGCATACTCGGCAAATTTTTCGAATCTCGAGAGATAACCGAGTCAAAGACCTCAGAGTTTTTCCTCTGATCTTTCTCTTTACAAGGGATCAAAAGTTTTTAATAGGGTTGGCGCCCGGCGATTGTGAGGGCCCCTCTAGATCGTGGGCCTAAACGAGCCGTTTCACGACGTAATTGTCGCCCACCGAAATTTTTTTCAACATGCTTCGGAATTTGATATCATGAGCACGAAGATGTAGTCAACATGGGACACATTCAAACCCAATTATCTTAATTTTGCCACTCCTTGACGCAGCGTCAAGGGTCCCGTGAAAACAAAGACACTATTCGTTTTTCGACTTTCTGAGTGACTTTGCCTACCGAGTCACATTTTGGCGAGTAGTTAATATTTTTCGTCTCGTTAAAAGGATTCTTATTCACAAACGATACCGACTTCTTAATATATTTAGCAGCCGCGGAATGTGTCATTTTAGGCCCCTTTGGATGGGAAAAAAAAAGACTGCCTCGAACCGACGCAAACAAGGGACTCATTTTGGATTATACGCGATTTCGACTATAGTTCGGAATCGACTGATACTTTTACTAAAATGCGCCGTAGACAAAGGTTCTCTCTACCGACTTTTTGTTAAATAGCTAGAATCGCATCTACCAATTATCGCGGACAGGTTTTTACTTGACAGACTTTTTGGATGATTACATAGGAACACAGCCTTGAGGACCCCACGAAGCTTATGCATCACTAATGTTAGATAATGTACTACCTCTATTTAACCATAAATAAGATTAGAAATGAATCTCTTTCCACAAAGCACTATTTACCGGAGTGTTAATAACCTAAAAAAAAGGAATTTCTTTTGCCGACTACAAGTTATAAGCGACACGCTCTCACTTGACCGACTGTATGTAGGCACCAACAGTTAAAAATTGGTGGTTCTGGCACTAGCGGAATTTTAAAAGGCATGGTATTGGTAAAAAAGACAGGACAGGTGGAAACTTATATTTATTATTTTGTGCATAGGTTGTACATATACAGATCAATAAGAAATATATTTTAAAAATATTTCAAATCCATTCATGTTAATATCTGCTAAAAAATGCTACTGTTAGGCAATTTTTGAAAAATAAATGGAAAACCCTTAATAAGTACGGTTCTTAATCATAAAACTTTTTTAGTTCACAAATATTTCTTCTGGGTGCCTTTTCATTTTTCTACAAACTTGAAAAACTTGCCCAACTTTATTCTCTTTCAAATCTTTAGTTTCATAATGCGGGTGGTCAAGATGTTGCCGCGATTGTCTCTTGAAAAATTTTATCCTACAAATTAAACTGTTTTAAATAATAGAGAATAAATTTTACTGGTCTATGTAGTAGTATGTCTATGAGTCACTAGAGGATTATCCGAGAGGGGATGACCACCTACACAGGAGGCGGGACCAGATTAGCCGGCTCGTCACATTATACGATTTTACCGCTAAAAACTGAGAGGAAATTAGCAGGAATCACCTCTACAAAAATGAGTTACTGTGACCAAACTACCCACGTATTTAGCAAATTTATCTGTTCCCAGAATTCAAAGCCGTGTTAAAAGATTAACAACTTGACGATGTCGAGACCATCCAAAAAAATGTAACCGCGGTGCTCAATCCAATTTCTGTATAGAAATTTGGATAAGCCATCTAACGATTCTACCAACAGGTGACGATTTTTTTTTTTATTTATTTATTTTTTTTATCGCTCATCTCTCCGCGTCAGTAAGGATTTTACCCTTTTTCCATATCCCAAGGATATCGGCGAGGATGTCATAATACCCGACAACGCCAGTGCCAAAACATGCATTTTTGTATTTCACAGCACCTTTTAAACAACGCAGTAGTGCTGCCACGGACGTTTTTTGCATTTCTGCAAACAACTACTACCTATGTACGTGGCCAGGCCAAATATACTTAAATAAATTAATAAATAAGTATACCGACCTGCGGGATTGAACCCTCGACCTTCTGTACAGTACTAAAGTACTTTGCCACCGAGCCACGGCCAGCCACAATTGTATAAAATTAATTAATAATAAGTCCCTTTTTGTTGAAGAAATCGTTGGTAGTTTAAAGCTGAAAACTAGAGATTTTGACATGATAATTTTGAATTAATATTACCTATTGTGTAAATATATTTCCAAAATAAAAACAATTAAGGATGTTGCTATACCTCCCACCAAAATTGACGCTGCAGGGTAACAATCTACTATACCCACACTGAAGAAAGTAGAACTCTTCGATGTACAAATTGGTTTTCTGGTGTAAATTAGATTATTTTCTCTTTGTTGAATACCGCTTTCATGTATAAGACGTAACCTGTAACATATAACGAAACAACACAAAGTTATAAACAATATAAAAATGCGTTGATAAGAATATATGTATATATGTAAAATACCTTTTAGGAGTATTTATTTGAGTCACGATCCTTCGACTGGTACTAATGTTCGAGTAAGTATGGTATTTGGCTGACCACTGAATCTATAATACATACTTACCAAATTTAAACTCAGATAGTTTTTTACTATTACTAAGTTATTCGATATAAAAGTTGGCTTACACTCTAGTTACGGCTAATACAATCGTTATTAAACATATTCATCAGCTGTTTGCCTTGCGGCTGGCTGGTGTTCTGCCTTTTGGTAGACCATTCCTCATATATATAAAAATATCAATTAGTCATTCTCGAATGATGTTCTTTAATGATTTTTATAATTTGATCGTTTGGGAAAGGGTTTTTTTCGTTCTTAACATTTATATGGATTTATTTGGGTCTGCTGGAAAAATTGTTTCAAAAAACTCAGCTGGATATTGTTAAGTACATGGTATTATTTACGTTAGACTTAATTGTTAATCTCATTTAGTCTTTCTCATTCATACATCTTGTTCTTGCATAGATTTCGCTTATATCTATGTACATCCATTAACGCCATTTACATATACTTACTATGTGTCTCCAGTATTGGTAAAACTACTGTGTTTATCTGAGAACCTCGCGCCGATAGGTGGCGATAAATATGCACGTTTGCGTGAAGGTCTAATTATGTCTGCGATTTTTACAATAGATACTAAAAAAGAGCAGCGTGTTTAAATCAAATTTTGTTTCAAACTCAGAAAAGTGTTATTGTAACGTTTCAAATGATTTGGGGATAAGCCCTGTGCAGTACGGAAATTTTCGAGTAATTTTCGCAACTGAAGGCCGACCTAATTTCGATGAAAGACAACGAGCATTCAGAAGACCTTCAAGTCCAAACACGCCTGGAATCATCGCGTAAGTTGAACAAATCATTCGTAAAGACCGTCATCAGGGAATTCTGAGCATCTCTGATAAAATTTCTATCGGTTAGAGAACGGCCGACGAGCTAAGAGTTTCCTTCTGCATGCATAATAATACACCGGCCCATAGTTCGTTCTGTATTCAACAGTTTCTGGTGAAGAATTCTATGACTATCATGCCCCACTCTCCTTATTTGCCTGATTTCACACCCTTTGACTTCGGGCTGTCTCTCCATATGAAGAAGAAAGTGCAGGGTGACGGGAGTCACGAAACCTATTAGTAACTACTTCAAATTTTATAGCGTTGGTGTGGGAATTTTGGATCGCATCGCGTATAATAGCTATGGAAGTTCAAATAACTTCTTTGCACCGTCTTTAAGTTTTTTTTGTTTTAAAAGAGCAGGCAGGTTTCCGCACAGAGTATGGGACAAATGACCATCTGCTTACAATTAAAGTCCTCATCGAAAGAGGAATAGAATATAATAAGCCTCTGATGCTCATATTCGTGGACTTCGAAAAGGCTTTTACTTCTGTAAACCAGCAAAGAGTCTTGGAAGTGCTTGCTAAATGTCGTATTAATCATCGATACTCCAGTGTAATTAAATACATATATGAAAATGCCACCGCTAATGTCAAAACACAAACTACCCAATCCAATAGCAAATTTCAAATTTAAAGAGGTGTGGGCCAAGGTGATACGCTCTCTCCCAAGCTTTTTGTAATACTTCTAGAAAGTATGCTACAATCAAAAAACTGGGAAAAAATGGGGCTTAACATTGACGGTGAAAAGTTAAATCACCTTTGTTTTGCCGACGACATTGTCAGACAATGTGCAAGAAGCACAAACTATGCTACACATGCTTAAGAAGCTTCAGGAAGGGTTGGTTTAAAAATCAATCTATCCAAGACTTAAACGACACTATAAAACTGAATAACGTGGAGATCGAGTAACTACACAGATCTAAATACCTAGGACATGAAGTCAGCATAGGACGAGACCACCAAACACATGAAATTCAGCGGAGAATAGATCTCTCCTGGACGGCATATGGCAAACTGGGCTATATATTTAAATCTATTAAATCTAATCTGATGTGTTTAAAACGAAAAGTTTTTGACAGATGCGTACTACCTGTTCTTACGTACGGAGCCGATACTTTCACATTGACGAAGAAAAATATCAACAAAATTGGAGAGGTCAATGTTAGGCATTACTCTTAAAGATTACATCCCAAATCAAATTATCAGGAAACGGAACGGGGGTACAAGACGCAGTCAAATTCATTCTACATCTTAAATGGAATGGATAAAAAAATTATAGAGTGGCGACCAAGATCCCAAGCCTATCGAAGTAGAGGTAGACCACCAAGACGGTGGACTGATGATTTGAAGAGAATGGCTGGAATTTGGATACAAGTGACCCAGAGCAGAAAAAGGTGGCAAGACTTGACGGAGATTTTCATCCCGCAGTGGGCAGTATAAGCTGATGGTGATATGTTATATATATATATATATATATATATATATATATATATATATATATATATATATATATATAATGGAAAGAGAAGTAGCAGAACAACTACCATTCCTAAATGTATTACTTCAAAGAAAATTAGATGGTTCTTTGTCTCACTCAGTATATAGAAAACCAACACATACAAACAGATACTTAAATGCCAGCTCACATCTTTACCCAGCCCAACTCTTCTCCGTTGCCAAATCCTTAGCTCACCGATCAGAAACCCTAACAGACAAGGAACATTTGCAACAAGAAACCAAGCTTCTTCGAAACGTTTTACTTACAAATGGATACAGCCAAAACACGATCCGGGCGCCCTAAATAACACATATACTACAAAAGCATTTCTCCCATATATAAAAGGCATCACAGACAAAATAGAAAGGCTTCTAGGAAAAACACCACATTGGGATCATTTACACAACGAATCAAAAAATTAAAGATATTCTACCTACACCAAAATACATTATAACCTTAGAAGACCAAGGTGTCAGGACTGCGATCTTTCATACATATAGGCCAAACAAACAGGAAAATTAGCGCCAGAAGAGACAAGCACAAAAACGTCGTAAAACAAAAATCCACCACCTCTTCTCTAGCACAGTATGCACACAATACCGGCCATAAAATCGATTTTGACAAAACCAGAACCCTACAAAAAAATGATAACCTATCCACTAGGGTAATCAAAGAAGCCATAGAAATAGAAAAAAGTCCCAACAACTTAAATAATCGGGATGATAGCCAACGTTTACCGAACTCTCCCAGTACCAACCAAGAGAAACAATAATTCAGCCATATATTACTTCACCAACACAAACATTGCAAGGAACCACAGGACCGACAACGTGCAGCCAAAGCCGAGCCTCTATTGGCCAGATCCGTCCGACCAATAGAGTCACGCCCGAGCACATAAAACCGGCGCCCTCGGAGCCAGTCTCGACATTCAACGCCAAGACACCGACCAGTGATCAACGCTTTGAAAAAGATGGATAAAATTCCATCGAAACGTCAGCGAAACCGTCCATCAAGGGACTTTAAGCTAACACGGGATACCCGAAAAACCACTACTACATTTCACACCCGTGAGAACATCCGTCAAAACATATATATATATATATATATATATATATATATATATATATATATATATATATATATATATATATACAAAATTTAAAGTGTTTATAAGATAATAATAATAAACGTTTATCTACCCAGTTTTAAGGATTTCTTTATAGGAAGAGTTTTTTTGGATGGCAAACCATGGATCAACTACTTGCAGATACGGTATTTCTTCAAGGCCACATTTTTCGTCTTCTCTGAACGTTTCACCTAATAAAAAAAAACTGTAATAAGTGAATTTAGGAAAAGATTTTTAGATTATATGTACCACATATACAAAATACCATTGATAACGAAGCTCCCGTTCGCCAAATGCATCTATTACTTACCAAAAAAGCGTTTGCACATTCGTTTCAAGAATTGCTTGAAGATTACAAAATTTTGTTTTTTCCTTTATTTTTTTTTTTTTTGATCTTAGCTTTCTCTACCCCTTTCGGTTGCGACTTATGTAAAACTCCTTTGGTTTAAGTGGAAGCGCGAAGGGTAACATTAAACTTAGGGGGTTCAAGCCAGAAGTAATTTGAATCTGAACTCGTTTTTCCTCTATCTTTTTCCATTCTAGAGTTATAATTAAACACTTACTGACAAGTTTATAGCCTGAGCCAGTCTCCATATGAAAAGCGAACAGACCTTCTCTCATTTTCTTCACTCCTTCCTCAATCGGCATATAGCTAGGAGGTCTGCCAGGGGGTGCTACTCTCTTTTCGTAAATTGCTCTTCGTATTGGTTCCTTGACAGTCTAAAATTATTACAGTATCTACTAAAAATTCTGCGCAAGAGAAATTTTATTACTGTTGATTGCAAAAAACCTTTGGTAGTATAAATTTCTGCATGAGTTAAACCTAAATTGTTACATATTATATAGGGTGTTTTTAAAAGTAGCGAAATGTGATTTGAAAAAACTAAAAATTTTTTTTTTCTCGAGCATGCCGAATAATGTGAACATTTGTGCAAATTTTTAAAATCGATTAAAAAGTCATATAATTTGTTTGATTTGTACAGGGTGAGTCAACGATAGAGTAAAGTTCATTATCTCATTTGTTTCGGGAATGACGAAAAAATGTTAAATACAATAGTTTTAGGGAATGTTAAGGTGCACAGTTTAAAATTATTTTTGAGTATACAGGGTACTTCAAAAAAGTGTGGCCGATATAACATTTGCTTTTTTAAATGGAACATCCTATTTTTATTTATTTTTAAATTCTGAGTAAAATTTTATAACTTTTTTATTAATAATGTTATATACCTAAACATAGTAGGTTTTCTAATATTTCAATTTTTCTAAAAAAAATACTAGTTTTCAGTTTTGTAAAAAATTGCCAGTAGCGCCATTGTTTCTGAAGGTGGAATACTCATAATTGGTCCGGGCGTTCTATAGAGATGAAAAAAAATCCATATGTAAAGAAATTTGAGTTAGATGCTACAGGGTGTTCAAAATAAATGTATGCATTTCGACTATTTTAAAATGAAAAATCTCAAATTTTTTAAACGGCACACCTTGTATATTATTATTTTTTCTGGTAGATTTTATAAAACCCTCCAACTTTTGTTAAGTATGACATATACCTATTTCTAATAGTTTTCGATTTATTTTGAATTTTTCATTTTTAATACACTTACGCTATAACATCATAGTTGCTAAGACAAAACAAAAATTGCCAAATTTTGACATGTCTATTAAGCAAGTAAAAATAGTTTAACTTGTAGTAGTAAGTGACGTATAAAGGTAATAGTTATGGATTTTCCTAAAAATGAATTAATTGATATGGTTCATATACTGGGCGAGGTGGGAAAAATTGTCTTTTGGCAGTAAGGCTTTACGGAGCGAAGTACCCTAATAGACGTATAACATCTGGAAAATCTTTTCAGTGCTTAATGGAACGGTTTGATGGTAGTGGTAGCGTTGAGTATACGAAACGGAAAGTAGTAAACTAGAATGCTACCAATGCGGAAAAAGAAATGGAGATTTTACTTCATGTTGAAGATAATCCCCAGGTCAGCAGCCGTCAACTAGCTGACTTATCTGACACAACCCAATCTACGGCCAATCGCACCATGAGAAAATACAAGTATCATCCCTTTCATATGGAGCGACGAGTAAACTTTTGTACCACCATAAATGGAGCAATAGAGGCCGATCCAAATTTTTTAGCCAAAATAATGTTTTCTAACGAAGCTACTTTTCGCAGTAATGGAGCAGTTGACAGCCATAACATGCATTATTATTCAACAGTCAATCCATTTTGGGTCCGGGTAGAAGAAAACCATTGGTCGCTTAATGTATGGTGTGGAATATTAAATTTTCGAATTATTGGTCCACCGGGTAGTTCGGGAATTTTTAAACGATCGTTACCCACAAGAATGGATCGATAGGGATGGATTCATTCAGTGGCCCCCTCAATCATGTGACCTTTAGACTTCTTTTTGTGGGGCTACATTAAAGATCGTGTTTATGTGAATCCCCCTATAACACCAGCTGATATGGAAAATAGGATACGGGATGCGTGCAGGACAATAACGCCCTTTATGCTAAGGAAAGTGAAGGAAAATATAGTAAAACGACTAAACATGTGTAGTCAAATAGACGGGCATATTTTTGAACATTTATTACGTCATAATAATTAATCATTAGATAAGTTAAACTATATTAAAAGTATTATTAACTATTTGTTTTGTTTTCACAATAGCGTAAGTGTATTAAAAACTAGGGAATAAAAATTGAAAAATTCAAGATAAATCGAAAACTATTAGAAATAGATATATGACATAATTAATAAAAGTTGGAGAGGTGTTTGTAAAATCTATCAGAAAAAATAGTAATATACAGGGTGTGCCATTTAAAAAATGTTTAGATTTTTCAATTTAAAATAGTCGAAATGTATAAAATTTTTTTTGAACACCATGTACCGTCTAACTCAAATTTCTTTACATATATCTTTTTTTCATCTCTATAGAGCGCTCGTACCAATTATGAGTATTCCACCTTCAGAAACAATGATGCTACTGGCAATTTTTTACAAAACTGAAAACTAGTATTTTTAAAAAAAAATTGACATATTAGAAAAACTACTAGGTTTAGGTATATAACATTATTAATAAAAAAATTATAAAATTTTACGCAAAATTTAAAAATAAATTAGAAAATAGGATGTTCCATTTAAAAAAACATATGTTATATCGGCCACACTTTTTTGAAGTACCCTGTATACTCAAAAATAATTTTTAAACTGTGCCCCTTAACATCCCCTAAAACTATTGTATTTAACATTTTTTCATCATTTCCGAAACAAATGAGATAATGAACTTTACTCTATCGTTGACTCTCCCTGTACAGAAGCAGGCACAGTCACACTAAAAATAAACGATTCCTACAGTGTTGCGAAACGTAAGTTTTTTTCAAGAATTATAGATATTTTATTGAAATTATGGTTTGATGATGAATTTAAGTTTACTTTATTGTTTTTGTAGTTATTATGTTCATATTTAAATGTCACTTTATCGCACATAAAGATAATTTAGCACAAAAAAAATATAGATTTAAGGTTTAAAAAATTGATTAACGTAAACAGTTTTACCGTCGGGTACTAAAATTTGTCAGTAGTTTTAGTTTGTCGCTAAATTCAACCTTTGACGTGGTGGCTAATTGTTTCAATCACTGACAAGTGTTAAAACAGAAACAACACTTTTTCATTCATAATGAATAATGTTCGTTTTAGATGTTCAATTGTTTCGCCCACTTCTTTAGACACATAAACAACGCACTTTTATATCTCTATATCTTTCTTATAAACGCTTCCTGAGTTAAGTAATTTGTCCTTTTTCATTGCGACAAGAGACAATATTAATACCTACGATTAAATGAATAATACCCACACGTCTGCAATTATGACTTTAGGTTTTCATCTGCCGCATTCTAAGAGCTAGAATAATTTATCTGTCGACATTTCTTTTATAAGTGATGTATAACTTTGATTTTTGGGTGCTTGTGTTTTTAGTCGGTAGTGGCCGTTTTTTTTTTTCAATAAATTAAATATAGTAAAGTGGCTATTAAAACATCAGTACTGCTAAAGAGAGAATTAGCTCAAATCAACGGGATTACTACGACGAATTTTGTGTAAAAGCACGACGACGACCTTATTTTCAAATAACCGGTCAAGTACAAGTTGGACTTGCGCAATTAGTGGTCCGGACGTTGATTGCTTTTAAAATAAAAAAATTTTGTTGTGGAGGTATAAAATAATCAACAAAACACACCCAAAATATGTTTTCAACAAAGTTTATTCCGATCTTTACTGAAAAAGGTGATGACCTTGATTTTTTGTTTTTTTATATACCAGATAAATTATTAAAGGTAATGCACTCGTGATAATTTTCGTTCAATCTCCACCCCGTGGAGAATATTCCAGAATTTTTTCAACATTTTTGACCCGTATTTTTCGAGATAAGGAAAGGGACAGCGATTTTCTAAAAATAATACAAAGAAAAGTGTATTACCTTATATATTTTTGAACTATATTTTTACAAGCTTTCATTTAACCTGGTAAAAAAAAAATTTCACTTCCGATTTCATCCCCCAAAACTAACCCCTTGAGTTAAAATTTCACTTTCAAAACTACACGGCTCTAATGAGGCGATTAATTTTTATAACATATTAGTACCAACTTTCAATTTGTAAAATAGTTTCGGAGAAAATCGGGTATGACAGGAACAGACGGACAGACGGACAGACACCAAAGTGCTCTTATAAGTGTTCTGTACGGAACACTAAAAAAGCCCCTGTTGCGATATATTTACATTATATTAATTATTAAGGGATTACATACACCTGGGCGCTTCAAAAAGTATGTATATTTTAAAAAAAAATAAAGGTTATTAACTGAATAATACAAAAGAATGGCGACTATATATTTTTGATCTACTTTAAATTATAAGATTTTTTTTTAAAATATGTTTCAAATGTTAACATTATTTTTTTATCGGGTTAAGGTAGTTCACTCGTGACAATCGGAGCTAAAAAAAGTATAGTTCGATAATAAATACTCAATGTCAGAGTATTTTATTTTTGTCGGAGACTGTATTCGATACATGGAAACTGTCATATACAGACACACACTTTTAATGAAAATAAATGTAGCAACGCTGCCAATGCTTATAACGAATGCTCTATAGAATGAGGTTTATATAGGTTATTTATTATCTAAATTATTCTATTTAAAATAAAAAAAAATATAATTAAAGTTGCGACATAAAGGTAAACTGACAAAGGAAAAGTTCATCAATAAACGCAAAAAAAGTTTCACTAGAAAAGATAACTCATGAGAAACGTTTAGGTCGTAGTTACAAATTACGTATCGTATAAAGAGTGCGTCATGAAAAACTAATATTGCCATCTTTAATGCCTTTAAAAAGTGTTATTTCAGATTTTATGATTAAAAGAATTGCATCTGAATGCATAACTTTGGAAGATCTAAAAAGTTCTTATGATAAATGGAGTTCTACAGGAATAGTGTAATTATTATCTAGTCAAAAAGACAATGGCAAACCACGTGTAACCAAATATACGCGAATATTAAATAAAATAATTAATACTTTACAAATAATTTGTAATACTTTATTTACCATTATATCATTAATTATGTATTTGGTTTTACGGAGAAGATTTATAAAACCGTTTTTAATATTTATTTAATATTGTTATCAATTGATATGTAACAGTGTTGATAAATAAACATACTATTAACTTAAAATATTGAAAAATTATTGAACCTACAAACATATTTTTGTTAAATATAAATCTTTTAAATATTAAAGAAAAAAATAATAAATATTAAGACACAAATTCAAATTTTTAATGAATATATTTAATATTTTTATTTGATGATTATAGATAAAGCTCATAAATATATTGTGTTTATTCAATAAATTATTTAACCTACAAATGAAGTTCTGTTTAAAATTTAACCACCTTAAATGCTGTTTGATGTTGGCGCCCTAAAATATGAGGACATACAGCCTTGTCAAATTGTGATATTTGTCCCTCACTACACGGTTATTCTTTTAAACAAATATCAATTTTAAATATTTATATCTTTTTAATAAATCGATAAAAAAAATTATTCATATTTCAAAATTTTTCTAATTTTTTTTTTTACTAAATATTAGTTTTTTAAAAAATTGGTAAGAAAAGTTCTTAAAATATACACGAAACTATAGCTTTTTTTATATATATATTGGCCTATTGCATGTTAATTATGTGCACTTTAATTCTGAATATCTGTAAAAGAATGGAATTTTTAATTTTTTTTTTCAATAATTCTTAGAAGTATAGAGACAAAACACCGTAAAAAAATCCGAATTTTTGAAAATTCGAGATGTACGTAACCTCTTAAATGGAGTAGTGTGTGTAGTATTTTTACAATAGTAACAGTTTACACCATCAACAAGTAATCACACAAAAAAACTGGATTAAAATTTTAAGCGTATGTGAAAATATTCGTGTTTTCTAAGCTTACCTTTGAATAAATATTATTTTACTATATTCATTTAGGGAATACATTTTTGTTAACTTATTTGGGACAGAAAATACTGTTGTCAAGATGAATTTAATTACTAGAAAGCTCATTCACCACTATTAAGAAAGATGCGTTGGAAAGACCCAATACGCAGAGATTCGAGCAGACAACCGTTGGACTGAACCGAAAAAGCAGAAGGGACAAATTAGTTTTGCATCGAACAAAATATCCGAGTATATTAAATAATCCTGGCCTAAAATAAATAGATTTAAATCTTTTGGAAAGGAGGTGATTCTATCATCTTTTAATTCATAACAAACGTTTGCTCAGAAGAGTGTCGGGAACATATAATTGTGAATTAGTAGCAGGTATATACTAGTAAAAAATATACTTACTGAAAAAAAAAAACGGTTATAAACAGTATCATCTACACCAATAGCCATGCGCGACTTCAAAAGATCCTCGAGAGTTTTAATACTCTTTGAAGAGGTTTGTAGTAAGGCTACTATATTTGCAGCATAAGATACGTAGATAAACATCAACGATACCAATAGGAAAACCGTGGCTATTCTACCAGGAATACTAAAATAAAACAAAAATGGCGTTTATCCGGTTTTTCTGAATCTAAGTACCATACTATTAAAATTATAATTAAAATTATATATAATAAAGATATACAACAGCGGCTAAAGGACTGCTGTTGGGGTTAAAAAATATCAGTTTTTCGTCGCACCAATTCTTTCTATACTTAAGTATTTAGTTGTTTCTAAGATAATAAGATTCTCAATCTTATTTCGGACATTTTGGACTATATTTGCCTACCTACAAGGTAATGCTGGTGCTCCTTGTTGACATACAGCCCCAAACGTCACTAAAGCGACCTCTGGAAGTGAGTCTTTGAGTTCTGCAATACCTGACGTATTCTAAAATAATAAAAGTGTACAAACAATGTGAATCTAGCTTTTTCAAGCTGTAGAACTTTTACAAATATTTTCTTACCGACATCTGTCTAATTAAATTGTTACAATGTATACAATGTCATGGACCTAAACGATGATAAAAAGATAAATAAGAAAATATTTTTTAGACATGCCAATATTAGAGAGATTTTGCAACACTTATTTTTCACGTGGCTTTATGTTTATCGTTACCTCAAACATGCGCAGTATTAACGCGAAGGAATTGCAAGGTTAGTTTGGTATTCATCTTCTATAAACTTAAGAGATTTTTCTATTCATTGCATGGTTAAGGACACCGGTTAGTAGTATTTTACGGGTCAACACAAGTTTCTAAATTGAAGTTGCCTAGCAAGTTTCTATCACTTCCTTCAATATTTCCAAGGTAATACGAATGTGCGATAAGTAAAATTTTATTCGAAATTAGCACTACACACACTGTAATGCCACTATGCCAAAAATTGCAAAATCCCAAAATAATCTGAACACACACTGATTAATTGTTGTCAGTGTTGTTTGTAATAAAAGATTATCATTTCAATTTTACCGAATTTTCTTAGTGATTTGTATACCTAAGTAGGAAAAAGAAGAGGCCCTACCATAATAGCGATAAGAATAACGAACTTCAAATAACCTCTCTTGTAAGTTCCTAAATAAGAGTTATCCCTAATAAAGGTTTCTCTTATTTTGGTTCAATACTGCGCAAGCTCCAAATGGTGGGCGCATGCTTTAAATAACGATAAAGACAGTAGTCTACCAAAATAAGCGTTGCAAAATCTTTCTATTATCGTTATTATTTTTTAAAATCTTTCACATAAC
Source organism: Pachyrhynchus sulphureomaculatus (assembly GCA_019049505.1). Taxonomy (NCBI): domain Eukaryota; kingdom Metazoa; phylum Arthropoda; class Insecta; order Coleoptera; family Curculionidae; genus Pachyrhynchus; species Pachyrhynchus sulphureomaculatus. The sequence continues at coordinate 112,798,612 of CM032456.1, read as the reverse complement.
CAGTCCTTATTTTTAATTTCTTCCCTTTAACACTGCGCAAGCTCCAAACGGTGGGCACATGCTTCAAATAAAGATAAAGACAGTGATCTACCAAAATAAGCGTTGCAAAATCTTTCTATTATCGTTATTATTTTTTAAAATCTTTCACATAACCAGAAAACCTGTTTTGCATAAAGTTATTATAATTGACAATTTTAGTTGAGAAGAAAATGAAACGAAAAATATTTTGTGCTTCCTGTATCTGTAGTTTCTATAAAAATAATGGGTTTATTAATGTTACGTACCCTGTATATGAGTCGTATGGGAATAGTCTTAGTATCATTGCTAAGCTATATCACTAATAAACGATCCATAAATGGTTATTTAGCCTCTGTATACACTGAATAATACTAAAGAAAAATACGTACCCAGAACCTACACTTCCATTTACTCCCATTGTGCCAATTTAAGTGGTCCCCACGACAATAGGTGACGTCACATTTTTGACCAATCAAAATGCATAATTTAAGTGAATCTTAAAAGAGTCAACCTCTGTTAAAGCACGCTTCAAGCGAAAAACCAAATAGCGACTTGTAAAATTAATTTTTATGTCATATTGTTGTTAAAATTGCTTCTAACTAACTTTAACTAACCTATTAAATATCTTTACTTATAAAAAAATTATAGATTAGGGCTCTGAAAAGTGTTTAGGTTCCACATTAGAGTGACCGGATCTCATAGAGGGGGAAAAAAATGTCGGAATCTTGTTCGTCTGGACCCCACAAAACGATTCCCCTTTCCAGATATTGAGATAACCGAAATTTGAGCTCGATTAAACGACGTTAACCCGTGCCGCTCGTCGCTCAAAGTTTGAAAAAATCCAAATTTTTGGCCAAAACGCTGACATATGGAGCCATAACTCCAAACGGTAAATAATAGAAACACGCTTAATATCTCAAAAGAAAGCTAATGTTGTTCTTCAAAATTTATATTCTATACATAATTGTTGTTATTTTAAAAACCGAGTTACAACAGCCTTTAGCCCCAAAAACGTGACCTGGTACCACTAGGAGCATACTTCGTATATTTTGTTATTAAGTGATAAATTTTGCTTTTTTTTGGTATATTTTTGAGTTTAGAGTAGAAATATAATAAAAAAACAAGTAATACTGATAAGTCTAATGACATTTTTTATTTTAAAATATAAAAATTAGGTATATAATACATACAAAACAGACACAGAAAAGATACAGACGTAGTACCTACATGAGTTGATAATTTTACATAGTTATCTAATCTATTCTAGAGCTTTTGTTAAAGTAGTTTTTGAAACGTCAGGATATAATGCTCGGCATTTACTTACAACTTGCAGGACATATTGCTTTTGGTCTTCATCTTTTGTCAGAAGGTCGTTAAAGTCGGTTATTAATTAAACACCACGCTCAGCCATATCATTAACTACTTTTAATGTTTTGACAATTTTCAATCCTTCTTGGAAGTCATTATTTTGAGGCCAGGTGTTTGGATGTTGTCTTAGGAAATCTGTTTTTATATTAAATTGGTCAAGGAATGTAAACGTTTCTTTGGTAAGTAAATTTACCAATCCTCCATCAACTACCTCTTTTAAGTTTTCTTTCCTAACTTTTGGATTTACAACCCTAACGTGCTGTGATGGTTCATCTGTGCTACTGAGCAATTTATTAGCCATTAACAACTTTTCATCGTCTGTAATGGTGGGATCAAAAAACGATAATCTCACCAACTTTGCATTCAAATACCACAAATGGTTCGAAAATTTGGTCAGGGCTATTTCTGCAATGTCGTTGTCACATTCTTTATAGTCTAACAGACTATGCAAAATACCTAAATCTTGCTTTGGTGCAAGATGAGCTTTTGGAGCATTGAACCAAGCTTTACAATAAATTTTAACTAGCAAAACAGAAATGGCACGCACAGAACTTTCTTCTTCTTTAGACATCTTAAATTGACGATGAAAAATGAACATTTTTAAGCAGTAAATAGCCTTTGCCATCCACCTAGCGTGATGAATGGCTCCTGGAGTTCTAAAACCCACAACATTGCCGTCTAGTGATCCAACAGATACGAGAACCAACTGCAATAGCTCCTTGGGGGGCTCTCAGTTAATTTGGTCTCGAATTCAGCAGTAACATTTGCAATTACTTCTGGAGTTAGCTGCTTTTGTATTAGATTGTCACTGATACCTGTGTCGTATTTTCCTTTGTCTATCTTGGGCCACGCAGTGAGGAATCTCTTGAAAATGTCTGGATGAGGTCCAGTGGTTGATCCCATTTTTGTGTCGAATACGCCTCTTAACAGAATTTCCAAGATATGGTGACGGCGAGCTAGGTATAACAATTCTCTTCCTAACATTTGCTCCAATATGACGCATGCTCCTTTGAGTCTTCCCGTGTTGGATGCTGTAGTGTCGAAGCACATCGCCTTGACGGTGTTGAGAAGACCCCATTCATGTAGGCATTCATATACGGCTACGGCTTGCTCCTCTCCAGAGCTGTTTGCTGTTACAGGAACTCCCAGCAGCTGTTCCTTTTCGCCATATGAAATAGCTATAGCTATTCGCTCACATTGTTCATTTTTTAAAACACCCGGTAAAAGTTTACCGTCCCAATGGACAACCACGGGCTCTTTTTCAGGAATGTTTACTTTATCAAAATTTTTTTTATTATATTGTTCTCTGAACATTTGCCTTCTATCATGTAATAAAGTTTTCGAGACTTTGTACTCAAGAGGGTCAAGGTTTAGTGCTTCTAGAGTAGTTATTAAAATTCTCGTGGCATTTCTGTCGGATACCTTACATCGATCTAATAAAATGGACAATTTCATGTTTAAAATCTCTTTAACGCTGCTCTCAGATGGTCCTGGATCTTCTGCAGCTTCTTCAGGGATGTCCATTTCCTCCAAGCTCTCAAGTTCCTGGTAGATGCTGTCCTCTTCAGTGTCTTCTTCTCCTTCTTCGAACTTGTCTTCATCATCCGTCTCTAAGAAGCAACAAAAGAAAGAGAAAAAAAAAGACTATAAAAACTTGTCATTTTAGCAGAATAGTAATAATACATAGGTATTAAATTACCTACTTCTAATTATCAAAAGGTATTATTTAAAAAATATAAAGTCAATCATAAAGATGCCAAATCATGTTCTCATGTACAATTTTCTTTCAATTATAATAAAACTATTTACTTATTTGTTTATCTATTTTTTAGAATACTAATAATAAAAAAAAAACTCACCAATATCAAAAGTTGCTTCTTGGATTTGTCGGTTCATTTTTGCAAGTTCCTTTTGCACCTTGATTTCTTCAGCTCGAGACAACTTGAGATCCACTCCAGTCATGGAACCTGGGCGGTCCTTCTGCCTCTGTTTCACGAGAAACGCCTTATCTTCTTCCGATTTCATCAGAGCCAAGGCATCTTGTTGAGCAATATCAAAGAGATTATCCAACTTTTCAATAAACTGTTTAAAATTGTTCTTGGCCGTTTTCCATGTTTTCTTCCGGCCTTTTTGAAGAGTTCTCCACTAGGCGTGAAGTTTTTCCAGCTTAGTAATTGCATCTTGCTCATGTTTAGTCGGGATTCGAGCTTTCTCCCAAAAAATGAACACTTCTCGTATTGTAAGTTTTGCTGATTCTCTTACAGTTAATTTCACAGTACGTAAATTATAAAATAAAGCACACAAAACTTGACGACTTGGGGGTAGTTTACAACCGGTGATCTGGTGAATGGGATAGCCCACAAGAAATATTTTATCCTTGGTCCGACTTTGTACACCTGATGTGGATGCCATTTCAGAGGCCAATAGGTAAATAACAGTTAACTTGGAAAATGAAACCAAAATATATTGCAAACTTTAATTTCAATAAAATGTTTTCAAATGTCTTTTAAAATAATACTATAATAGTTATAAAAACAATAACACACACTTGGAAAATTAAAAAAAAAAAACGTTAAAATATCTTCACTAGATAATTGTTCGATCTAACCAGCTCAAAGGCACTTTAGAAACTAAACTGAATAAATAAAAGGTCGGTTGTACGCTGAAGTAAAATCACCATCCCTAAAATAGAAATTAGATTCACCCTCCTTTTTACCTGTCAAACGGGTCTTTCTTTGGTAAACTAGTCAGGTAATCCCCATATAATAAAAGATTAAATTTGAACAAAAGGCTCTTTATGTTTGAAAATTGAGTTCCAAAATACTTTTTAACAAAAAAATGTTAATTCCGAGACACATTATGTAAAAACCCGTAAAATTCTTAGAATACTCCCAAACTGGCTCCTACTGGTACCAGGTCACGTTTTTGGGCTAAAGGCTGACTTAAAATAACAACAATTATGTATAGAATATAAATTTTGAAGAACAACATTAGCTTTCTTTTGAGATATTAAGCGTGTTTCTATTATTTACCGTTCTAGAGTTATGGCTCCATATGTCAGCGTTTTGGCCAAAAATTTGGATTTTTTTCAAACTCTGAGCGACGAGCGGCACGAGTTAACGTCGTTTAATCGAGCTCAAATTTCGGCTATCTCAATATCTGGAAAGGGGAATCGTTTTGTGGGGTCCAGACGAACAAAATTCCGACATCGATTTTTTGCGGTCACCCTATTCCACATAATAGATGACGTGACATGAAAACCACGCACTGTTTTTAACCAATTGAACAACCACGATATACTTCAATCTGATAATACATCTAAAAAAAATTGTCTTGAAAAAATAGTTATTGTACAGATACAATTTCTATTTTTATTTTATTTTTTTGAAAAATGTCCATTACTAAACATGAAAAACGTCTTTTGAAGTTGCTCAATATTTTACATAGTTAAAACGAAGAGTGTTTTTTTATTAAGCTCAGAGAGAGAGATCTGAAATATATATTTCTATTTGATATTACTCAGTATATATCACCACTACACCAAACACTTTATTTTTGCACCCGACGCACGTTTCGCTGACCATGTTAGCTTCATCAGGAGCGATGATTGACTAAAGCTAAACTATAAATCTACCCTATTTATACTCAGCCTAACACCTGAATTACTTAGGCAGAACTAATGACATAGGCAAGGCCATCAGTTCCGGTTAAGTAACCAATAGAAGGAACTATAAGGAATAGGCCCTCTGTATTTATTTAAACTACTTTTACATTTTATAATTTCCATACTTTCGTATGCGTTCAACAATCTCCTATCAGATACATTTTTAATTAATTTAGATTATCTATGTTACAGTATGATCAGCTTCAAGGGCATGTTCGGTAATACTAGACTTTTCTGTTCTACTATATTTTAAATGTGCTAAATGTTCTTTAAATCGTGTTTTAATTGACCTTTTAGTTTGCTCAACATACGTTTTGTCGCAATCCTTACAACAAATTTCATAAATTGCACATTTCTCACAATTAAGAATCTTATCTTTGGGATTTCCTAAGATATTTCTCAGATTGTCTGATGACTTATATACTAAGGTGAGGCCTACCTTATTACTTACGAAATTGAGAACAAAGGACAACTGCCTTTTCTAGTTATTTTAATTATTGAAAATAGTAATAGGTTAGAATTTGATATCTATAGAAAAGACACAGTAACAAATAGATATATTTCTAATGTTTCATTTCATTGCAAACAACACAAATTAGCCGCATTACATTTTTTAGTTCGTCGTTTAGTCACTTTTCCTCTGAATAGAGTAAACTTTAATAATGAAAGGAATCTTATTAGAAATATAACTAGAGTTAATGGTTATGACGATGACTTAGTAAACCAGTTAATAAACAGACATAAGTTTAGGTTAAATATTCAGAATTCCACCTTTTTTACACGCGAAGAAAATAAGACCAAGTAGGTCTCCATACCATATAATTCGAAATATAGCAGGGGACTCAATAAGGTATTTAATAAGGTAGGCCTCACCTTAGTAAATAAGTCATCAGACAATCTAAGGAATATCTTAGCAAATCCCAAAGATAAGATTCCTAATTGTGAGAAAAGTGGAATTTATCAAATATCTTAGGAAATCTCAAAGATAAGATTAATAATTGTGAGAATTGTGATATTACTTGTAAGGATTGATGGACAAACTAAAACGTCAATTAAAACACAATTTAAAAAACATTTAGCACATCTAAAATACAGTAGAACAGAAAAGTCTAGCTTGCCGAACATGCCCTTGAAGCTGATCATACTGTACATTAGATAATTTAACATTAATTAAAAATGAATCTGATAGGAGATTGCTGAACGCCCAAAGTATGGGAATTATAAAATGTAAAAGTAGTTTAAATAAAGACAGAGGGCCTATTGCTTTTAGTCCCCTCTACTGGTTACTTGACTTTAACTGTCTATGCCAGTAGTTCCGCCTGAGTAATTCAGGAGTTAGCCTAGGTATAAATATTGTAGAATTGTAGTTTAGCTTTAGTCAATTATCGCTCCTGATGAAGCTAACATGGTTAGCGAAACGCGCGTCGAGTGCAAAAATAAAGTGTTTGGTGTAGTGGTGATATATACTGAGTAGTGTCATTGTGCCAAAGATTCCACATTCTCAACATAGTCTCGATTTGATGTCGCAAAAAATCAACTCCAACTCCACTAAAGCTGTCACTTTTCGCATCAATATTAAACCGATACTTACATGTGATTTGTAAATTTTTTTCACAGCCCATTCCCATTTCATAAGACCGTACAAAGCGAAGATCATAATCAAAACCATAAATATCGTCGAATACCATACTTTCTTGTCAAATGGTAACGTATAAGCGTTGGTTATGTAAGACAATTTCGGCTCGCGGAATACGAATTTTGCTCTTGTAGGTGTGATCATTGCTATGTAGTCGATTAGATCAATTCGTTCTTTTATTACAAATAAAGGAGTACCTGAAATGTTCGATTGAAGTAGCCATTGCTTAATGGAAATTCATAATAATTCAAATAAACACTTATGTTAGTTCCAAATCCAACACCCTCCCCCCCTCCCCAGGTACATTTTGTATCTTATGACAATTGCTTCGGTACGCAGTATCTTCGTCAGATATTCTGTACCGTCAACCGAGGGCACTTTGCCTACCTTTGAAACTTTTTAAAGAAGAGTTTATCTCCTCTATTGTCGGTACATCTTTCACAACCAGGCTCGAAGCTAGAGCTGCTAGAGACGAGAAAACAGTGTTCCGGAAGGTTCTTCTTGATCCTGGCCGAATGTTTATGAAGACTTGAAGTTAAGTGAATTACATGGTCTTTCAACTTTCCTTCGCTCAACCAAACAAAAAAATAAGTAAGTGCCATTGTTTATATTTATTGGTTACTAATGGAATGAAGATGTAGAAGACGCTTTGCTTTCATTTTTCACGTTTATTGGATCAGTGTTATTTCGCTGGACAATATCACCCCTCAATCTTTGGTGTTAACGTAACGGATACAACTTTCGTTCTTTTCAGAATAGGCCAAAAAATACAAACCAAAAGTGGGCCACCGTCCATATATAGTTTACAGTGAAGAGAAGATGAGTGCAGCAATCTTGGATGTTCTTGAGAATGGTATATCCATAAGGCAATCGGCGGAGAAACACAATATTCCCAGGAAAACCCTAGGAGATAAAATAAAAAGGATAAGATATTAAATCTGTTGGTGGGCAAACTGCTCGTAAAGTTCAAGAGGAAAGTGCAATCATTCAGCAGCTTCTGGTGTGTGCTGACTATGGGATGCCGTTATGTTCAATCGATATCAGGTTGATTGTGTAGAATTACTTGCAGAAGTGTGGTCGAACTGTCAGCGAGTTTAAAAATAATTGACAAAGTATACTACTAGTCTAATAGCATAATTATCTCTATGTAATTTAACCGATGAGTATAGTTTTCGAGGTTGTGGATTCATGATAAACAAATTACGTTTTTCGAATTTTGTCACAGCTCCTACAATTGGACTTTATAATAAACTAGAGTTTTAGAAAAATATTGCAATTTCAAAGCAGTTTTTAGTATTAAAAATTTTTACGAACTAATTAACAAAATAAATTGTCAAAAAGTGAGTGCCAAGTTAATATCATTCGACGCACAATATCTTTTTCCGTCGATTCCACCTAACGAAGTAATCGAACTAGTAGAAAATATGGTAAATAAAAAACATCATAATTATATACAGTCTGTCAAGTAAGAACGTGTCAGCGATAATTCATTTTTGGTAGATGCGATTCTAGTAATTCAACAAAAAATCAGTAGAGGGAACCTTTGTCTACGGCGCATTTTAGTAAAAGTATCAGTCGATTCCAAACTTTCGTCGAAATCACGTAAAATCTAAAATGAGTCATTTGTTTACGCGTCGGTTCGAGGCAGTCTTTCATGTTTCCCATCCATAGATTCATTTCTAATCTTATTTATGGTTAAATAGAGGTAGTATATTATCTTACATTAGTGATGCATAAGCTTTGTGGGATCATCAAGGCTGTGTTCCTATGTAATCATCCAAAAGGTCTGAAAATGACGCCTATAGCGGCTGCTACAGTCTGTCAAGTAAGAACGTGTCCGCGATAATTGGCAGATCCGTTTCTAGCTCTTTAACAAAAAATCGGTAGAGAGAACCTTTGCCTACGGCACATTTTAGTAAAAGTATCAGTCGATTACGAACTTTAGTCGAAATCGCGTATAATCCAAAATGAGTCCTTTGTTTGCGCGTCGGTTCGAGATAGTTTGTTCCCATCCAAAGAGGCCTAAAATGACACATTCCCCGGCTGCTAAATATATTAAAAAGTCGGTATCGTTTGTGAAGAAGAATCGTTTTAACGAGACGAAAAATATTGACTACTTTGCCGGTAGGCAAAGTCACTTCGAAAGTCGAAAAACGAATTGTGTCTTTGTTTTCACGGGAAACGAAATTAACGCTGTGTCAAGGAGCGGCAAAATTAAGAAAATCGGGTTTGAATGAGCAGTGGTCTCGAACCTACCGATTTTTCGGTATTTCTACCGATATGGGGTCTGTCCGATTTTTTTACCGATTTTACATTTCCAAGTTGGCAACCCGTTTCGTTTATGTTTTTACGGGGAATCCCTCGATTGTATGATAACTAGTTATTGCAGAATGTTCCCGATATCTTTTTGGAGAATACCTTTGTGTCCTACAACCCGTAACTCGACGTTTTAGGGGTCCCCCCAGCTAATTCGGTTGACTATATATATATATATATATATATATATATATATATATATATATATATATATATATATATATATATATATATATATATATATATATATATATATATATATATATATATATATATATATATATAAGAATTCGGATAATTTTCATTATTTAGAAGAGTTACTAATAGTGTCTAATAGTAGTATCTACCTAAAACTATTATTATAATATGTTCCCGATATCTTTCGGAGAATACCTTTGTGTCCTACAACCCGTAACTCGACGTTTTAGGGGTCCCCCTAGCTAATTCGGTTGACTATATATATATATATATATATTATATATATATATATATATATATATATATATATATGTATATATATATATATATATATATATATATATATATATATAAGAATTCGGATAATTTTCATTATTTAGAAGAGTTACTAATAGTGTCTACTAGTAGTATCTACCAAATCTATTATTATAATACCAATTCAAAATGCCGTCAGAGGAAGAACCGAGTACAAGCGCGAGTGCAAAAAGCAAAAAAATACCTACAATTTTATAGAAAAGAATGGAAAGAAGAATTTTCAGGCTGGCTGCAAGAAAGTTGTAAAAGCGCAAACTATGCCTATTCTAAAAGTTATAATAGGGATATTAACATTACATCAGGAAAAGACGCTCTTAAGAAACACAATTCCTCACAAGCACACTCGGTATCATGAAAGAATATAAAATCACAACCAAAGATATCATCATTTACTGTGACAAAAACTCAAAAACCTGATATACAAGTTAAATAAGGTAAAAATATTTCATTACTTTTTACTAAGTACCATTACATTGTTATATTATGTATATGTATTCTACCAGTGTATAGTAGATACGTCTTTTTTAATTCCTTTTTATATTTTCAGGTGAAGTAAGATTAGCCTCGTTTGTTGCTGAACATAATCTACCATTCACCAGTATGGAGCACCTACCGAAACTGAACAGTCCGCTTGTCATGATTCAAAAATTGTAGAAAAACTAAAATGTTCAACGACGAAAACCCCATAATTGATGATATTATAGGTAAAGAAAGTTTTGATAATTTATGTGAAGATCTGCGGCAAACTAAGTTTTTATTTATTATTGACGAGTCCACTGATTTTAGTACAACCAAACATTTGTGCTTAGTCGTGCGATATGCGAAAGAACATCGCTCTTATTCAGTATCCTTATTTGAACATATTGTAAACTTTTTTACAAGCGCTGATATTCTATATAAAAATAATCAAATAAGTTTTGCATCTGATGGGCAAACGTAATGATGGAGCGTAATAATTCTGTTGTAACATTGCTGAAAAATGAAATTCTCAATATTTATATACTTACGTGCACATGCCATTCGTTTCATCTTTGCGCGTATTATGCTTGTACCAAACTGCCACGTTCTATGGAGGATCTTATAAGGGACATTTACAATTACTTTTCTAGTCCAAAAAGAGTTACAGAGTTTAAAGACTTTCAATTTTTTTATGGCACTTGAAGGTACATAAAATACTTCACCCCTCTCAGACATGCTTGTTATCAGTACATGCAGTAGTAAAAAAAGTGTTGAACAATTTTCTGCTCTAAAACTATTTTTCATAGACCAAGTATCTAATAATGATCATCTTTTAGCTGCAGAAAATATATTAAAGAAGCTTCAAGATCCCACTGCATTGCTATTTTTGGAATTTTTAGATTTTGTGTTACCATTATTTAACGATTTAAACAAGGAAATGCAGATAGAACACCCGAAAATTAATACTTTATATGAAAAAATAAGTCAAACATTAAGAACTATTTTGATTGCTTTTCAATAAGAGAATATTTGACAAGTAATCCAATCGAAAATGTCGATTTTAAAAATCCTAGACATTTTATGGATATCGATGCCGTATACTATGGCGCTGGGGCGTCTAATACACTACTTAGTAATTCCGATTTAAGCCCAGATCAGGTAAAGTTGTTTTAAACGCAGATCCCTAGATTTTGATATCGACGCTTGCAAGCAAATAACTGCGCGGTTTCCACTGAAAAATAATTCAATAAAAGGTTTAGACATAATTGAACCAACGAACGTTAAAAGTGGCAAAACTGCTTCGATAATTCCTGTTAGTAGACTCTTTCCCAATATTGTTCAGAACAAAGATTTCCAACAAATTGATACAGAGTGGCATATTTTAAGAAATTGTGAACAAATCAAAACATTTCCTGATAACAGAGCTATTTTGGAATAATGTCAGTTTACTAAAGTATGGCGAGGACACTCAAATGTTTCGTTTGTTGTCTACTTTCATCTTTACTATTTTATGACTATTAATGACGCTAATAGTTATGACTTCGAAATTAGTTCAAAGATGACTGCGGCTATGGCCAAAGAATATTGGTATGATCCTAAAAATCGTAAAAATTAATTAGATTTAAGTTTGTATCCTATTTGATGTTAGATATCTTTAGTAATAAATGATTTACAAATTACTTAGTCTGTTATGTTTTTGTTATTTCGATTTAATTATGTTTTACTAGTATTCACTCACATATGAAATACTGTTAAAAAAATAATTACTATTATTAGTTTTAATTGTATACTTAGTATATTCTATAAGTTCCTATTATTTTACAAAGGTAAAGAAGTTTAAAATAAACAAATTTGAATTTTTTTTTTCTTTTCATATATCTATTTTGGGTACAAATATACCGATATGAGAGGGCAACTCTCCGATTTCGCCTTTTGACGTTCAAGGCCACTGACGATAAGATACTAGAATGGACCTCATAATCGCCGGACGCCAACCCTATTAAAAACGTTTGGTCCTTTGTAAAGAGAAAGCTCAGCGAAAAGACTCTGAGGACTTTGTCTCAATTGTCTTACGAGATTCGAAAAATTTGCACAGTACGCAGAAAATCTCGTCGACAGTATACCTCGAAGATATTAGGCGATTATTGATGCAGAAGGCGACTGAAAACTTACTAAGGTAATTGCGCCGTTGTTAGCACACCAAAGAATACATTAATGGCAAAAAAAAGTTCACGAAACACATTTTTTCACGAATAAGAGCTGTCACTTGACAGACTGTATATATTTTAGACTCATTGTTTGTCAGTTTGTTTAGATTAGAATTATTTTGAATTCAACAACTCTTTCTATATTTCTAAGGTAGAATTGATAATGGCAAACTCTTTAAGTCCCCTAACAGTTGAAATCTTTGTGAACAATTAAGAAGTGTCAATTCAGCAACATTCTAGATCAAAAAATTTCTTGTATTGGTATGTGGACGACATTTTAGCATGTTTTCTCGGAACAGACAGACAACTACATCAATTTCTCAATTTTATCAATAATTTACCTAAAAATATCAACTTCACTATAGAAATTTAACAAAACAAGTCAATTAATTTTCTTCATTTGACTATAACAAATATACTTTGCAATCTATCATAAACCAGCACATATAGATGCAGTTATTCACAATAGTTCAAACCATTCTTTTGCACACAAGATATCTGCTTTTAACTCCTTTGTTTACAGACTTGTTCATATACCTGTGTCTACAGAAAATTATCAAAAAGAATTAAACATTATTAAACAAATAGCTTTTAATAATGTTTAATCATTGACAAAATTATTAACAAAAAATTTTTATAAAAACGCCTATAATTTAACATACTCAGTTATAAAGGTAAGAATCAACACAAATTCAAATCTCTAACATATACAGGTAATATCACCAAAAAAAATTGTCAAAAAATTGTCGAGTAAAGGTTTAAAAATATCCTTGAAAACTAATATGTTAAGTAAACTAATTAAGAATAACAAAAGTAAAACTAATAAAAATCAAAACCATACTTACATGCGGCTCATGTCCAAAAATTTATATTGGCCAAACCGGCAGAAATTTCGAGAAACGTATTAAGGGCGTTTCTCAGTGTGACAGCTTCAAAAAATCGATTTTTTTCTTACATATTTCTAAAGTAAAATATATTGAGAGTATATTGTAAAAATTTGAGGCCGAAATTCGAAATATTTACAATGTTATAGCATATAAAAGAGAGCGCGTCGTAGTAGCCTGCTACTCAACCCACGACAGCTGCAACGATCTGACTTGCTCTATTGTTCTTTCAGTACCCTTCTACCTGCGCTAAAAATGAAACCTTGGAAGAAATGGAAGGTACACTGTATGCAGCAGGCATAGCTGATTAGTGTAAATATAAATTTTCTATAAAAAATCAGTTATAACAACCGTAAACTCGTTTTTCTCGAAACCACTTGTTTTCGGTTCGTGGGAAGCAGGCAAAATTCTATCTATCCGATCGGGCTAAAATTTTTACACATCATTTTTACATATAATTAGTTATCAGATCACGTAGAACTATTTATTTTTATTTCTTAATTTATTTCTTGATTTTCAACGAAAATAAACACGATGTCTAATCCTACGTAACCCGATAGAGATATGTTTATTGAATAATAATTAGTTTGAATATTTCGTTACAGATCATTACAAATGGAGATGTGCTTCCCACCACCCACCCACCTTTTTTTTTGAGGAGATCACTTTGACTGCAAGCAACATGAAGAAAATATTATTAAATAAACTAAAAAAAAAATTATATACTTTAAGATGTCAATAATAATATATAAAAAAATTGAAAACATTGTATTTTATTTTGAAATAAGCTTAAAATTTCAGCCGTCACACCGAGAAACTCCCTTAAAAAAACATAAAAGCTGTTACTTTAAAGACAAATTCGATTCGAATTATGCTTCTCATATTTTAAATGAAAAGCATAAATTAAATCTTTTGGAAACAATGGAAATTAACAACCATAAAAATAGTTTCCCGTTGTTAAACTTAATTTATGGTATCAATTATAATAATCCGTTTAGGCACCACAGTGGTATTTTAGGTATAAAGTAGGGTTTAATTATGTAATGCTTAAGGTATATATATGACTTCTTTATACTTTTGATTTGTTAATTGCCGATTATTTGACGAAGGTACTGTGTACCGAAATATAAGATACAAAATATAGTGGAAATTTAGAACTAACATAAGTGTTTATTCCTATTAAGTAACTGAGAAAATAAAACGCAAGTTTTAGACAATTTTCCTTTGTTTATACTTTCAGACCTGCACTTCTGCCAAAATTCAAGCATCTAAGTCATAAACCATACCTCCTATGTCCGCCTCCTTGCTGATAAGCTCTCCCATCATACCCAACCACCCAGACTCGTTAATTTTGTAACCCCATGTGTCTCTAACCGAAAAATTAAGAGATATATTATGGATTGACGCAAGGACCAATAGCAAAACATAGCTCACTTTCGCAAGACTGTCTATATGCTTATCTCTGAAAACAAATGTATTAATTTACTTAAAACTTGTAAATAAACAAAAAAAATAACCGGTCAAGTGCAAGTTGAACTTGCGCAATTAGTGTTCCGTACGTTGATTGCTTTTAAAATAAAAAAGTTTGTTACGGAGGTATAAAATGATCAATGACTTTACAAAACATACCCCAAATAAGTTTTCAACAAAGTTTGTTTCCAGTCTTTAATGAAAACTGATGACCTTGAAATTTTTGTTTTTTTTTTATATACCAGATAAATTATTAAAGGTAATGCACTCGTGATAATTTTCATTCAATCTACACCCCGTGGAGAATATTCCAGAATTTTCGAGATGGCGGGGGGTACAGCGATTTTTCGCGATTTTTTAAAAATAATACAAAGAAAAGTGCGCGCAAGTATTACATTATATATATATTTTTTACTCGTGTTTTCACAGGCTTTCATTTGACACCACACTCGATGACCTAGTAAATTTTTTTTTTCACTTCCTTAAGTCAAAATTTAACTTTCAAAACTACACGGCTCTGATGAGGCCATCAATTCCTATATTGTTACCAAATTTCAACTTTCTATGTCAAATAGTTTCGGAGAAAATTGGGTGTGACAGACAGACAGACAGACACCGGAGTGATCTTATAAGTGTTCCGTACGGAACACTAAAAATCGGCTTAGTGATTTACCTAGTACATGCACGTACACAAAAACTTAATATGACTTTTTCACACCAAAGAATAACCTAATCAATCCAATTACGACTAAATAATTTCAATGTTTGGTACCTCCTTATAACATAATTTTCAGTTTCCTCCTTTCAAGAATCCTGAAAATCCGGATAACACGACATGTGCGAAGCAACTGTTCTTAACGCCCTCCCCCTCCCTTATAAACATTTACATGTTTGACTGTAAATAATTAGTTTCAGATTTCTTTATTATCTCAGGCAAAAACTAAGAAAAATATTTATATTACTGTTGAAACTATACAATATGCATCGACTCTCATCCCTGTCAACGTCTTTCCCTAAAGTAATATCGCTATAAGTTGCCTTTCTTCGTTCGCGAGTTATCGTGCCAACAAGCAGACAAACGTGAAGAAATGAAAGGCGTAGTAAAAAAAATTAATAAAGATTTTTTTATGGACATAGCACACCTGCTGCGGAGAAATCTCTGAAGAGCTACAGGAGCGACGCGTGTGAGGAAAAAGCGATTCACGCTGGTCTTGAATCGTTGTAAATTGTACTTGGTGGCAAACACAGTCCTGGAGTAACAAGCTGAACTTCATATGAATGTGAAGTATTAGCGCGACATTTTCTTTGGGAGAAATTAAACGTCCATCAAACACTTTCCATGAAAATACTTGTAGAATAGACTTAAGTCGCCAACCGTTCTTCGACGTTCCAAGGAATCAAGGTTGCTGGTCAGTTCTGAGTCACAAATCACGCGAACAGTTTTCTTCTGAATAGAATTCAATAAATGCAGTGTATGTTCCCGTGTAGGGGTGCTAGTCCTCCATCGGGTGCCTCCCTAGGTGGCGGATAGGGGAACGCCTCCCAGATATGGGTGGTACCGGAGAAATTCGGGGCGGACCAAAACTAGCACTGCAGCGTCTGTCTGCAGAGAAACGGCTGTAAACAGCGTCGGTTTCCCAGGTTAGGGACGGCTGTTAGTAACATCTTCCAACCCGTCTAGCCAGCGTGGAAGATTATGGCTATTGAACCCTCAAATGGCGACTTTTAAAACTTGTGGAAATTTTATATCCCAGGTGGGTAGCGAACATGTTTCGAAATCCCACACTTCTACGGTCTGCCTCATGGATTCTGGGGGAGGTAAATATTTGCGTACTTTTCCCAAAAACAGAAAATACAAACTTTACATAGGAACGATTGGAAGAACTCGAAGAAGAATTGTCCCACATAAAATGGGATATTATAGGTCTCGGTGAAACAAGACGAAAAACAACAAACAACCATCACACTGAAATCGGAACATATTCTTTATCAGAATAATACTGAAACAGATAGACATCTAGGTGGAACAGCTATCCTAATAAATAGACGAATTAAAGATCGGATCATTAAACTAAACGCCATGTAAGACAGAGTTATATATAGTCATAAAAATCTCTAAGAGATATAACCTACATGTCCTCCAGATATACGCTCCTACTACTTCTTCAGAAGATACAGATGTCGAACAGTTATATGAAGATATCACACTAGCAAGGAAAGCGAAAAAGTCATTGTATAGGTGATTTTAATACCAAAGTGGACAAGGACAAGAACATCGATAATATTAAGAATAGGGAATATTTTGGATTGGGTATAGCCAATGAAAGAGGTGAAACCCTGATAAACTATTTGCCAAATGAGAACCTTTATTGCATGAATACCTTTTACAAGAAACCCAAAAGTCGTAGGTGGACATGAAGAAGTCCTGACCTAACATTAAAAACGAAATTAATTACATTATTAATAACAAAAATTAAATCAGATATAAGATTACTTAACAGATTTGACGTAGGGAGCGACCACAGATTGTTAAGAGCAACAGTAACCATCAATACCAGAAAAGAAAGGGACAAACTAATACAACAACAATATTTTCCAACCTCCGAAGAAATAAAACAAAATAAAAATAAATACGAGGAGAATATTTAAACAACTGGATTGGGAGGAGAGAGGAATAAATGTTGATTGAAGCTACTTGAGCCACTTCCGTTTCGCCGACGATGTAGTTTTGATCGGCAACGACTTACAAGAGTTACAGGAGATGGTCCAAGATGTGAAGGCAGCTTCAGAAAAAGTCGGGGTGACTATGAATTCAACAAAAACTAAAATCCTGACTCCAGACGAAACACCAGTCTATGTTGGAGGCAGTAAAATAAAAAAAGTAAAAGAATATGTTTACCTAGGTCATGAAATAAAACTTGATACAGAGATCCAAGAAGCCCAATTGAGTAGGAGAATTAGAATGACATGGGCAGCCACTGGAAAACTGGGTCACGTCTTAAAGTCCTGATATCCCGATCAATCTGCAAAACCAAAGTTTTTAACATGTGCATTCTCCCTGTACCGTACATTAACGGTGAAAACAGCTAATCACCTTCGAACTACCCAGAGAGCTATACAACGAATTATGCTGAGAGTAACGCTTAGAGACCACTTGCGTAACGAGGAAATACGTCTACGAACTAAGGTCGAGGATGTCGTAAAGCATGTGGCAACTCTAAAATGAACTTGGGTAGGACACCTCGCAAGACAGGTGGCGGATAAGAAGTTGAAACACTTAATACAGTGGAGATCTAGAAGAGACAGGAGAAGTGTGAGAAGACCACCAAAAAGACGGCTCGATGACGTGAAACAACAGGTCGGCAGGAACTGGCACCATATAGCCAAGAATAGAGTCGATTGGGAGAGACAGCAACTTTAAAAAAAACTGCTACCTGGGTTTTTGTAGCATGAAATTTTACTTGATCCCTGTCACCCCAAGATAGAATTTCCTTGTTAAGTTGAACTTTGTGTGTTATTTTATAGACGGGAGACAAAATCTCCTATGACAATCCTAAACTCATTTAGTTTTTGATAACTATGAGTTTGCTTATGAATATAGGCGTAATGTTTGGATAATATTTTTGTGTTTCACAGAGACACGTACCTTTTATCTGTGAGATGATTTAAAGAGTCGTTATGGGTGACAACAAGACAAGCGTTCAACACAACACCCAAATTTTTCCTCCTTCTCACAACGTTCGATTCAAAATTTTCATATTTTTTGAAACCAAAATGTTTATTCCAAATTCCAAAATCTTCAATAAAAAAATCATTTTCTTTAAGGTGCTTTTTACCAATTTTTCTAACAGAAACCGCACCATTTGAGTGTAGTTCAGCTATATTAAAATCACTATCAACTAGAATGGATAAATTTGAAAACACATTTGTCAGAAGGTTTTGAAGGTTTTTTTCTTGGTAGTAAACAAGCCAGTGAAAAGGTGCAGCAAATAATTTTTGCTTATTGGCCTATAAATGAAAAATCATGTTAAAGAAGGCAAAAATAAAAAAAAAGTTCTTTAGATAGATAGATAGATAGAAGATAGATAGTGGGCATATGAAATTTGCTAACTATAAAATGTGAAGAAAAGAAAAAATTTCGAAGTGTGATTTTTTCACGAATACAATAGCTTTTCTCTAACAAGGAAAGTAGAAATGCAGCTTTGCTCTATTAGCTCTACTTTTTTAGGCATCCTGTAAACTTATTTAGAAAAGAAACTCATTTTATTAGCATAACCTTTGCAATTATTGTAGTTTTAATAAAAGAATAGTTAAAGGATAATAGTTTCATAATAAAAAATCATCTATATAGGAAAAGTTGTAAGTGACAAAGATAACAACTGTATACCTTACCTTTTCTAAAAGCATTGAAGAATTATCACATTCCAAATTGATAACAAAAAACTGCCGATACGGTGGTACTGGATAGGTCAGATCTTCAGTATTTACAGATAAAAACTTATTGGAATAGACATCGGATATTAAAATCTTTGACAGTAATACCGACTCTTAAATTATACAAAAAAAAAACATTTATTCGGAAGTTATCTCGAAATTAGACGTTATGAAATTAAACAATATTTTCATTTTTAATAATACTATATATATAACACGTCGGCTGAAAAGTGTTTGATCTAGCTATTTAAAACACATTTTTTTTCAAAATTCGACTTTATTCATCAATACAGTCTCCTTCAAGAGCTTTTCTAACATTTCTATACCTTTCCTGTAGAGCGATTTGTCTTTGCCTCAGTTTCGGCTATAACTTCTTCACTGGACCCAAATCTCTTTCCCGCGAGCACTTTTTGAAGTCTGCAAAAAGATAATAGTCACTGGGTGCCAAATCTGGAGAATATGCTGGATGAGGACGTAATTCGAACTTCAATTCATGCAATTTTGCCATCGTAACCATTGACTTGTGACACACGGTGCAATGTTTTAATGAAAAAGCACTTTTTTCTTGTTCATTTGGGGCCGTTTCTTTGCGATTTCTGTCTTCAAACGCACCAATAACTTTATATTCGCTACTGATGGTTTTTTCCTTCTCAGCATAATCGATGAAAATTATTCCATGCGCATCGCAAAATACAGAGGCCAAAACCTTCCCAGCCGACTATTGTGTCTTTGGTCACTTCAGGCGGCTTTCACCGGCCGCTATCCACTCAGCTGACTGCCGATTTGATTCCGGTGTGTAGTGGTGGATCCATGTTTCGTCCATTGCTACATATAGCATGAATAAATCCTTTTTATTGCGCTTAAAACGGTCCAAACAGCGCTCAGAATCATCAATACGTTGTTGTTTTTGGTCCACTGTGAGTAAACGGGCTACCCATTTCGAACAGAACTTTCTCATGTCCAAATGTTCATGCAAAAAATGATCAACACATTCTTTTAATATCTTTAGGGTGTCAGCTATCTCAGGCAATTTCACTTTACGGTCAACTAAAAAAATTTGTGGATTTTTTTGATGTTTTCCGGTGTAACCACCTCATTTGGGCATCCAGGGCGTTCAGCATTTGTATCTGAACGACCGTGTTTGAATTCGGCATACCAGTAAATGATGAGTGATTTTCCAGAGGCAAAGTCCCCATAATACTTTTCAAGCCATTGCCTTGCTTGGACGGTATTTTTTCCCATAAAAAACAGTGTTTAATCAACACACGAAATTCGATTTTTCCATTGTTTGAAAATATCAAAAGTAACGTCACTAAAACCACTGTAACTTGTAAACTAATCGTCGAAATGTCATGAAATTTTAACATGTATCGTACTTCCTAAAAATCATATGGATTTTTTGAAAAGGGCAACAACTATGTGTCAGACCAAAAACTTTTCAGCCTACCTGTATGTATGTATGTATGTATGTATGTATGTATGTATGTATGTATATATATATATATATATATATATATATATATATATATATATATATATATATATATATATATAACCATATATATATATATATATATATATATATATATATATATATATATATATATATATATATATAACCATATATATATATATATATATATATATATATATATATATATATATATATATATAACCATCTACCTAATTAATCATTAAAACTCTAAAAATGGCATATATGTTTACACGATATATTCGATGATAAAGTATGCCCAATATATCTTTATTTTATCAATAATCTATAACAAAGAAACAGATGCCGTTCTTTCTTCAACAAAGCCGCTAGTGGCTTAGTAACTGGAAGGTCGCCTGTTCGTTTCCGGGCAAGGGCTGTGTCTTATGTGTGTATAGGTGGTAGTTATTGTAGCAATATAATAAGACTGGGCGAAGTACTACTGTGTTGTCGTAAAAGGGTCGTCAAATACCAATGTATGTTTGGGCTAACCTGAACTAGCCTGAGAAACGTTGACAAATATATAATAATTAAACTCAATAGGTGAAACAGCTGTACTTTTACAAATTTCAATAAAATTCCTTCCAAAACGGTGAAACTACTTTTAGTGTTTAAACGCGGTAACTGAAAATAATAAACGTGATATGGTTCTTCTTCCCCTCGAAGATTTTTGAAAAAAAGCGGTAGTTTAGTAAATTTACTCAACAAATAACAAGCCCTTTGTGAAAACTAGTATGGATTTAGACCTGAGAAGTCTAACGAAACAGCTGCAGTTGAAATGGTACAATTTATTTATCAGCATCATCTCACAGACAAGAAATTGTTCATGGCGGAATAAGCGCACAAAATTTCCACTGTCATAGTCTGAGGTGGAATACGTACAGTGGAAAGCCCCTTCTAGTTTACGTGAAATGGGAGGTCCTTCCGACTAACATGTCTTCCGTTCCTTACAGAACAGAATCCTTTAATGGATAAAGATTTGATAATGAAGAATTATTAAAAAATGCCCTACCCAACCTTTTTCAGTCAAATCTGATGAGTGTTCCACCACAGGAATTAAAAACCTATCCCAATGTGCAACAAAAGTAGCTGAAAGTAATGACAATTATAGATTATTTTTTATTCATAGCTGAAAAAAATGGTTTTAGATAAAACTGTCGTAAGAATAGGCTGGTGAAAACCCCATATTACAATTACCTTTTTTATTACATTTAAAAATCGTGACTTTAAAATTTTCTCCATAATAACGAAGAAAATCTAGGAAAAAATCGGAAAAACCATTTACTCGAACCGTAAAAATTACTGTAAAAAGAAGTAAACTTTTCCACATTTCACTTGAAAGATTAAAACAAGTCACAGGAAAATTGTACAGTCAACTACCAGTGTGTGTTCAATTTTGTGTCATTTTTTGTCTTAATGGATAATGATACAGCTAAGTTTACTCAGTCTGAAATTTTGTTTACCAAAGGAATAAGACAAACATAATAAATTATTGGGTAACTTGAAGGAAAATTTGTATGTAATTTTGTTCAGATTACGGGTCATTTAAAAAAAACAGTAGAATTTACTTGTGATTAAATATTTTATATTTTTTAGTCATACATAAAGTACACCATAGTAAATAATAAATGAAATATAATATTCTATACTAATTATACGTAGAGGAAGCTTACACAGCTTTGCTGAGATGTAAAATTACGGCTCTCGAATTACTATAAGACCTTTTTTTTATAGCACACATGCTGCGGAGAAGTCTTTAAAGTGCCACAGGAGCAACGCATGTGCGGAAAAAGTGATTCACATTGGTCTTGAATCTCTGTAAATTGTAATCGGGGAGTAACACAGTCCTGCACAAATCATTCTAAAGGGATGGGGTTCTCTTCATATATAAGAATTCTTAAAAAAGATGGTGCGAGGAGTGACAAGCTGAACCTTATACGGATGTGATGTATTAGTGCGACGTATATTCCAAGCATGCACCACTTTAGGGTCAATTAAGCGGGATAAATCTATCCACGAAAATACTGTACTTGTAGAATAGACTCAAGTCGCCAGCAGTTCTTGGATCTTCTAGGGAATCCTGGTTGATGGTGATTTCTGGGTTTCCAAATAGGCTAGTAGCTCTCTTCTGAATAGAATCCAACAAATACAAAGTATGTTTGGGAACAGAGCCCCAAACATGGGAGCAGTATTCCATTGTTGGCCGAATGTGAACTTTGTAGAGGGTTAAAAGTTGTGGAGTATAAAGCGTTCTAGTACGAAATAATAATCTCAACCTGTGAGACGCTCTCTGCAATATACTCATGCCAAGACATATTTGCTCTCAAGTTAACGCCAAACAAGCTAAGTCCTGATGCTAGAGGAATGGAGTGTTCTAGTATAACTATGATTGGCTTCGTAGTGTTAACTTTTTTAGAAAAAACTTTCCAGCGGATCGTTAATATAAGAGTAGGAGACAGTACTGAGCTTTGAGGCACACCGGCGTTGATAGTGCACAGCTTGTAACTCACAACTAATAGACAAAATGTCATGAAAATTTTACAGGAATCTTCTTAGAGTTGACACTACCTGAAAATCATATGTTTTTTTGTATGTGCTGCCATCTCTCCGAAAGTCTCGGGACTTTTCACCCCATGTAGTAAGTTTCCACGGTAGCCAAAAGGACATCGGAAACCTCCTTAGTGAAGTCAGATGGATGCACGGATCTGAACTAAACGTCTAACGAAGGGAGAGTTCGAAAATATTCCCTACGTTTATGGAAACAATCATCGTAAATCAGTTTTTTTTAAACATTTTGTTGATATATTTAAAGGTAGATACTAAAATTTAAAATTCAACAAGGAAGTGAATGTAAGCCAACGGAATGAAAAAAAGGTGTCAACAATATAACAGGTATAGTTTATTATCAAAAAGTACAAACATAACATCTTTCTAGTTTTTAAATTTCTTTTTAAATAATTTAATAACTGTTTTTACAGAACAAATATATTCGTATTGACAAACTAGGTCATTTCAACCCTATTAAAACATATCTAACAAAGCAATAAATGTTTCAAAAAAAGAATATATAAAAATGTTTGAATATATACTGTAGACTCAAATAAAAAAAAAATAAATAAAAAAATATTAAACAAAATACTTCTTTAGATACAAAGTTAGTTTGAAAACAACACAAATAGGCAATCTTATTTTAGAAGATATTTTAGTCTGACGAACTTTTATGTGCGGTCAAAATTATAGTTCCACAATCTAAGCGCAAAACCCCATTAGTTTAAGAGATAGCGACCCAAAAAAATTGGTAAAATGATTTACGTAGTATTTTCCTTGCAAATATGTGGTTTTAAAATAAATATTCTCAAGTAAAGAGACAGAAAAGGACCCCGCACAAAAGCATAGGAAAAAAGCGTTCGGTCAAAATTTTTGAAATTTTGGGTATGCTGAACAAAAATTCTAATGGGTACAATGCTCAAAATTTAATAGTTTGGCCGCCAGTGGCCTTTGAAACCTAAAAATATAGAGCAATTAGATCCTTTTATTCGCTATTTTTTTTTAAATTTTCTTCACTTTTGAAGAAAATGTTTCAGACAAAAGATTCCCGAGTATTACGGGGGAACACCCCCTCCCGTGGGAGAACGGTGCCCCACTTCCTTTGTCTGAAATATTTTCTTCAAAAGTGAAAATAATTAAAAAAAATAGAGAATAAAAGAATCTAATTGGTCTATACTTTTAGACTTCAAAGGCCACTGGCGGCAGTACCATTGATTTTGAGTATTGTGCCCATGAGAACTTTTGTTCAGTATAACTTGGAGAACTTTTTCCCAAAATTTCAAAAATTTTGACCGAAATACTTTTTCCTGTACTTTTGTGCGGGGTGCTTTCCATAATATGAATAAAATCATACAATATATCGACATCCCTCCCTTTTACCTTCTTTCCTAGAACCGATATCGCTCAAAAACTATAGATTTCATCCACATGATGTATCACTTCGTTCGAGTATTATGATGTCAACAGACCGACTGCCTAACGGTCGGATAAACAGACCGATGCAAATGGGGATATATATGTTTCGCGATCTAAGAACACTAAAACGTGAAGAAAAGCAAAAATTGCGGGGGGTAATTCTTTCCCTTTAGCAAGGGGCGCTATAAGTTGCCTTTTGATTCAAGATTAAGATTTCACCTGCACGTAAGCCACATACTACAAAAGCCTTTCATAACAACGCAAAATTTATATGCGCTTATAACACCTAACGCACACATGGATCCAAGAAATAAATTGATGATATACAGAGAAATAATAAAATCGGTACTAATGTATACGGCACCAATATGGTGCGGCATATCCGATACACAAACTGAATAATTACATCCACTGGACGATACATAAGAATCAACGAACTACACCAAATGACTAACATGCAAACCATAAGACAATTTATAGAAGATATATCTAATAAATTCTACAAATATAAACCACAAATATGTATTCTAACAAGTAACATTACACAAACTAAATAACTAAATGAACCAAAACATACACCATTATGCTCCAGATTACCAATTTATTTCCAGAATCCATAATCCCAATAAAATTTGACCAATTTACTTAAAATCATAAAAAAAATACTGTAAAATAAACATAAATAGTAAAACAAAAGTAGCCCGGCTGATTGGCGCAGTGGGTTAAGGCGTTAGACTTGCCCACTGTTGTCCGAGAGGTCCGCGGTTCGATTCCGTGTCTGGGCTGGGTGTTGTGTGTGTCTTTAGGTTTAGTTTAGGTTTAAGTAAAATGTATATATATCTGAAATAAAGAGAGATGTTGGCTATTTGGCTCAGTTCCAGTGCCATAAAAGGGGTTCGCCCCTTTTTTTTGAAAAAAAAAAAAAAAAAAACAAAAGTATTAGCGGGGGGAAGCGGGTAACATTAGATTGAACAAATTATTAAGATATAACTAGATTTAAATGTAAATATTGAAATTTAAACTCATTAAGTGTTTAAAATAAAATAATAGCGAAGTGTACAGTGAATTTAATATAAATAATGAGTGGTAAATTTAAGATAAACATTGTAAAATATCATAAGTAAGTAATCAACAGAGTGACTGATTGTACATAAGAATGAAAGAGAAAGAGAGTAAAAGAGATGAATATATACGGACAAGAACGAAAGTCAAGTTATCTTGATAAAACTCTGTACTTGATAAAATCAAGCTGAGTTTTTTTTCTTTTCATAATTTTTCCCAGTAAAAACAAAAAAATAAACACATCAAATACAAACAAAAACAACAAAATCCTTCCAACTAAACAAAGGTCAAAAGTCACTAAAGATGTAAATCGGAAGTGACTGGGAATAATTAAAAAATCATTGAGCAAAGCTACTCAAAAAAGGCCAAACAAGCCTGCCGAACGATATTTTAAACAAATGAATGTGCATGTATTACATATCGTATTTGTTAGACTTAGAACTAGTAAGTAAGGTCAAATTGTATAAGTGATTAATAATAAAGAAATTTTTGACTTTGACATAATTTATTCCCTTAGTCAGAGGTAAGTTTCGGCAAATTTAACTATTTGTATTTCTAAAACTTTTTCTATAATCAACTTAACATTTTTTAGGCAATTCTGTAACCGGATCTCAATGCCATTTCTATTAATATTGGAAATAATAAAAAAGCAAGAACACTGAAATAAAAATGTATTATGATATATGCGTAACCACCCTTCTAACTCATTCCTTTCACCTTATATATCTTTTACACAAAATACTAGGACACCCTGTATATGGTAAATAAATAATTATGCTTAAAATTTCTTCATTATCGCAACTAAAAATCTGAACAAATAACTTAATTTTTAGATTCCTCGACCCCACAAACTACGAAAAAGACCTAAAACACCATATATATGAGTAGAAAGCAAGTTCATTAACCTCCTACCCCACCCTTTACTATAAATAATATCCATAAAATTTGGTGAGTAGCTCAACAAAAAAAAAACTGGGAAGATCTCAAAATGCTATTGAAATTATATTATACACTATTAAAATACCCGCGCCCCCTTCAGGTCCTGACTGGCTTAAACTTGAAAGCAATAAAACAAAACCCTAATTTTTGGATCCCTAGACTTCAAAAGCACCTCTAATCTCCTCCTCTTTTAATTGTCGAAAACAAATAGTCTTAGCTGCCACACTTTGCTCGTGGTAGTTATAAAAGATTTCAGCAAAGTTACTTTTGAAAATCATGTAGGTTCAAACGTTGCGTTTATATTGCAAACTATTAATAATGCGCTTAGACGGTGACCGTGCCATATGAATTTTTTAACCACGGAGAGTAAATGCTTATCAATATGACACAAAATGAAATTTTACCGTTGAACAGGTCGCAGAACAAGAATAAGGTCTCTTTCAGACCATACGACTGTTTGCCGCCATTCTGATGGACGGTGCAAAATCGAATAATCTGAAATAAGGTAGATGCGTAATTTAGTATTACAAAAATACACTTCTAATGTGGAAAAAGCCATTCAGAACGGGCATTCAACTGTAGAGCCCCTTTATCTCTAGAACACTTAAAGAAGCACCAACGACAGGCAAAGGCGAGAAGGTCGCCTACGTCCGTATCGGATATGGCACTTCAAGAAGAAGTATGGAGAAGATGAAACAGTTTTGCCTTTATATTAAAAATTGTATTTTATTTTTACCGTATAATTTCTAGCAACTCTTTTTTTTTTCTCTTAGATATTTGAATTCTGACAGCTTATTTAGTGTATTCGGAAAAACTACAGTAATATTTCTACAGTGCTAGCTCTTTATTTTGGTCCACAGTTTTTGTTTGTTAAGAATAATAAAGTATACGTCATCACGTGACCAATAAAAAGCAATGTTTTTGAAATTGGGTTGGAAAATATTTTGTTTTCAATTTTGTACAATGTGTCCCAACCATAAGGATTACCAATGAGATATTAAAAAACGAAATCGATCAAATTACTCTTTGACGACTTTGATGTAAACATTATTGGACTAAATAACATTGGAAAAAACAGCACTTGACTATACAGGGTCAGCCAATAATATCATTAAAAAAACGTTTGAACAAAATAATCTAACCCAGTATAATAGTATATTATCCTACAGCAGAGAATATGAAAACAAAAGAAATATTTATATCTAGAAGCACAGAAAATATACCTATCGTTACAGCAAGACAAACACGTGTCGCCGTAAAACGAAGCCGGCTTGCTACCACGGATACGTGAAAACGTGTCTCGTGGAGTTTTTTAGAGATGCCGCGCAAGTAAAAGTTGTTTATGTAACAATAATAAGGAATAATATGCTCAACGAGGCGTATTTCAACGATCCAGGGGCAGCCAGCCGGCATCGTTTTGCGGTGACGTTTTGTTCCACGTGTTTGTCTTTCTATAGCAATAGCTATATTTTCTTTGCTAGAACTTAAATATCCATTTACTCCCAATATACGAATTTACGTGGTGACTAAAGCCCATGATAATAGGTAGAGTCACTTTTTCGACCAATCAAGGTGCATAATTTAAATTACTCTTAAGGGGGTAATTCCCGTGTAAACACGGTTTACGCGAAAAAATAAGTAACCAAAAGTTCAACGATCTATGTTGTAATTAAAATTACGTTGAAACCAAGTTTTTAAACTATGTGTTTAACTTATTTAAAAATATATATTATAGATCAAGGCTCTTAAATGTTCAAGTTTTACATAATAGATGGCGTCACATGAACACGAGACATGGTTTTAAGCAGCTGACGAGCCAAACTATAATTGAATCTACGTTATAGCTATAAATAATAAAAGAACAACAAAATAACTCTAGGTTTTGACTAACTTAGGTTGTTTTACATGTGTGTCTAACTACTCCTGATTAGTTCGGGTTAGTTAAAGCTAATTCAGGATAGCCTAGGTATGTTTTGATGTTAAGGTATTAAAAACTAAACCACAAGAATTTAAAATGACCTAAATGAACACAATTTAAACGGCTCTTAATAAATGATGTATATATTCACTATTTAGACACTCACCTCTTAATCAAGCCCTTTAATGTGACAGGGCCGTTAGATATTTTAATACACCTCTGCAGTAATACCTGCTATTTTATCACAGTGCTGTGTAGTTACGCTATTTTGTCACGGTGCTGTTTTGCTGCAGTACCTTCTAGTAACACACTGTATGTTATAGCTCATTGGTTTTATCACAGTAGTATTTTAGTTGGGCCTTCTATTAGCCAAAGACTGATGTTTAACCGTCACATGTAATTTTATTTACCAGCTAAGTGATCCTTGTCCTGGGCTGTTTTTTACTAGTGTCTTATTAAGTACCTTATTTAACGATTTTTTTTAAGATGTACAAGAAAACATTGCAATAGCAGGATCCTCTGTTTCGTAAGTTACAACTACATCTCGAAACTTATCTAGAAGTTGCAACAATTGACTCCTTCTCAAGTTTTCCAGGTACATTATTTCTTCCACGTGGTGATTGCCTTGAAAATAACCTTTCCTGCATAATTTTGCGAAGAGTTTTAGGTCCTCTGGAGTATTGGTCGCTGGTATCTAAAATAGTGTTGTTTTTTATACACGGTATTACAATAGCTTAACATATTGAAATGGGTGAGTCCTCGAGTCAATTGGAGACTCAGCTAATACTTAGTTGAGAGCCACTTTATTATACAGAGAATGACAGAGAGAGCAAGTTCTTCAGGAGAGTTGATGAGAAATGGCACAACACCAACTATCAAACTCGTAATGTAACAAGTGTCCCAAGTTGATGTTACCGAAATTTAGTGGCCATTAGTTTTCATTTCATTCCTCATCATTTTTAATTAAACAAAAGTAGTGATATTTTTATGTTGTATGTTATAGCTAATTTTTAATCTGTATCCGATGTGTTAATGCATTTCCTAATGTTCAATTTATGTTCTCTCTTTTATTCTTATCGAAGGCAATAAAAAGTCAAAACGATCAACAGGAAAATTAAGGATTTTGAAGAAAATTAGTTTGTTCTTAAAATTGCAGAATTTTATATGTTATAAATATATGATTTCTTTATTAATAAGTTATCTATATCCAACGCTCATATCGAAATTGGAGCATTAGATGATGTTCAACAAATACTTCTTACCTTGAAAATTTCCTTCCTTTCTTCATCAGGAAAGTCTAATAACAGTTCTTCTTGATAGTCCTGTTTTTCATCTTCTGTTGAAGCAAAACTTATATTTTCTAAACTAAAAAAAAATACAAAACATATATATATATATATATATATATATATATATATATATATATATATATATATATATATATATATATATATATATATATATATATATATATATATATATATATATATATATATTCTCAAATTTATTATATATACATATACATACATACATATATATATATATATATATATATATATATATATATATATATATATATATATATATATATATATATAGAGTTCATCCGATGTTGATGTGCTTTTCTGATTTAAAAAACTTCTTCTCTTTGGATTTTTGCACGTGAAGTCCTTGCGTCGTGGTAAAAATTTAGACTAGTATACTTTTTCTTCTTCGCGGGCACCCGTACCATATCACGCTGTTACGCAGCAGATGTTGGCACATTCTCAAAGCCGACATTGCTATAATATAATATATTGGCAGAAGGCCGCCCGATGCCGAAAAGATTAATGATGAAGACAGTCTCCTTTGCGTTCCGCTCTCAGATGGAGAGAGTGATAATTAGAAGGCGTTCAATAAGATCGTAGATTAGTGGGCTGAAAGTATCATCTGTCGATCATGTGGTCTGCGTACCACGTTAAAATGAAGATCCCGTCTTGCTAACATTGCCACGTAGGGCCCTCTGGTCTATTTGTTTGGCTATTAGTCTTCCTCAACCATACCGTACCATCTTTGTTTAGATTATGGTCGTTAGAATAAATAAACTGATTAAACTGTTGTATTTCGAATAATTTTTGTTTTACTTACTCACTCTAAAATTATACTTAATCCAGTCCCAATAAAGGCTAAAAATATTGCTTCTGATTATAAGCAAATAAACTCAAAACAAAATATTATCAAAATAAGAAATATAAACAAAACTTAAGAGCACCGAAATTTGAGTGTACACAACACACTCAAAACGTACAGTTATAAAATTTAAAATCTACAAAAACTCTTTTCATCGTTATTTACCTTTTGTACATAAAATACTTGGTAAACTGATTTATTTTAGTGAGTATTGTAACCTGTTAAAAAAATAGTCAACTTAAAGAACAACCTGTATATAAATGAGAGTTAAATTTTAGAAAGTGTGATAAGAATGGACAGATACCTATATAATGCAATGTTTTTGTAAGAGTGATCTGCGATTACGTTATAAGCTAATCTACGTTGATCCGAGAGAAATACTTGAAAAGGCAGGTCTAGTTATTTAAGTAACTGACAACAAAAGAAGCAGCTGTAACGATTTTTCACACTGACAGGTTCTATCATACGTTTTAGTATGAGATATGACTAACATTGAATACACAGAGAACTTCGTGAAAAAATACTATAAGAAATAGAGACAATTAGGTTAGGAAAAAATACTTACTTCAAGTTTTTTAGAAAATCAGGAGCCTCTGATAAAGTGGAAGCACCACTTTCTGATTCAGTCCGTGTGGGCTCTGGAAACGAAGTTGACAGCACTGAGCTGGTTCGAGGTGAAGGTGTTTTCACATATTTCTTAAAGCTACAAAGAATTACAATATATATACTACATGGGGTGAAAAATCCCGAGGCTTTAAAGAAAAAATAATGTTTTTGCCAAAAATCGATTTTAGTCTTCAACAGAGTTTCCTTTAAGAGCGAGACACTTTTTCCAGCGTTCTTCCAACAGTTGGATACCTTTTATATAGTACGATTTGTCGAGCTCTCTAAAATTAGCCTCAGTTTCCCATTCGACTCCTTCATCTGAGCCAAATTTCTTTCCTTGGAGCCACCTTTTCAAATTTGGAAAGAGATAATAATCGCTGGGGGGCAGATCTGGTGAATACGGCGGATGAGGAAGTAATTCATAGCCCAATTGCTCCAATTTCCCCATCGATTTTATGGACTTGTGAACTGGTGCATTATCTTAGTGAAACAACACTTATTTCTTCGCGAAACGCGGCTTTCTTTTCTTAATTTCTCCATTCAAACGGTCCAATAAACCAACGTAATAATCTCCGGTGATTGTTTGGCCCTTCTAAAGATAGTCCGTTAGTATTATTCCATGCGAAAAATACTTGCCAAAACCTTTCCAGCTGATGTTCGTGTTTTTGGATGCTTCGGTCGGCTTTCATGCGGTTCCAACCACTCTGCGGACTGACGGTTGGACTCAAGCGTGTAGTGGTGGATCCATGTTTCATCCATTGTGACGAATCGACGTAAAAATTCCTATCGATTACGCTGAAACACTGCCAAACAGCGTTCTGAATCTTCGACACGTTGCGATTTTTGATCAACCGTGAGAAATATGCCTCGTGCGTTCTGTTGATAACTTCACGATGTCAGCTATCTCTCTCACTTTCACTTTGGGGCCACTCAAAACAATATGGCGGATTTCTTTGTATTTTTGGAGTGTCATTTGGACGTCCGGAACGAGGTGCATCATCGGTGTTTATACGACTACTGTTAGGTTCATTTCAAAAGCAATGTTTAATCAACACACGAAATTCTTTTTGTTCTATCGTTTTGCAAAAATAAAAAGTAGCGTCACTCAAACAGCTCTAACTCGCAAACTAATAGACAAAATGTCATGAAAATTTTACACGAATCTTCGGAGCGTTGACACTCTAAACATCATATGGTTTTTTTCTTTGTGTTGCCGTCTCTCGGAAAGTCTCGGAACTTTTCACCCGATTGTAGTATATTTGACCAGAAAAGTGATTGAAATGTAAAAACTGTTTTTCTTCGACACAATAAGGGCTACTTAACTTAAATCGCTGCAGACTGTACTTGGTGGGAAACATTGTCATGGGCAGTTCGTTCCAAAGGGATGAGGCTCTCCATATAAAAGAGTTTTGAAAAGGGTGGTAAGAAGAGTCTCATATGGCTGTAATATATTATCCCGACGTGAATTCCGAGTATGCTCTAGAAGGAATCGAGCGGGTTACATATATTAAATATTTCGCGTCAGAGTATTTATAAAACAGACTCAAATTAGCAATTCTTCTTCAGTGTTCTAAGGAATCAAGATTCCTATTGAGTTCAAGGTCCTCAATCAGGTGAGCACTTCTATAAAATATCTTGTTGAGTTGTCTGAGAAAAATCATTAACCTTTTCTTTTAATTAATTTATCAGTATGTCCTGACTGATATTGAATTTGTTAGCTTAGGCGTAAAAAAATTAAGAGTTTTAAATAAACTTACTTTTTTAAACTTGGCGCCCCATTTTCTGTAGGCATATACTGAATATAAGTGTGCAGTTGTAGTAATAGATGGTGCTGTAACATCCATATTATACTCTGTACAAGGGTAGACTGTTGAGACGGGTGACACAGAGGGTTGATTTTTTGGCCCAGGGAAGTTGTTAGAGAAAATTCATGTATTGTGCTAAAATTTATATAGAAAAATTTGAATAGATTAACATTTATATTCTTTATATATTATTTCCCTTTATTTCAGTTAGATACAACAATTTGCATCTTTACCTCTCTGTTGGGGGCTGTTTAAGGCTAGAGACCGACAAAAGAATAAAAAAAATCAGTATAAACTACTAGAAATGAATAAAGTCCATATTTCAGCAGTGACCCACTATTCTGCTATTTATCACTCCATCGGGACACGTTTCGTCTTATCACCATCTTCAACCGAGTTAGGATCGACAAACAAGACAACGAAAATCACTAAATGGTGAAAGTCCGAAATTTAAAAGCATACCTAGAAGTAATTGTTGCCAGCTTAGCTGGACAATCCTCTGTAGGTCTGTGGACTTAAAAGCACCCGACGAAGGGCAGGTACGTTTTTAAATTTTAGATGCAATTTGTTGTATCTTACCTCGATGTTACGCTAGTACTACAATGGGTATTCTGAGTTTTGTTCTCTTCTTTGTTAGATCAACTCATCAGGGAATTAATGGCCGAAGTCAAGGCACTCAGAATTCAGTTAGAAATAAATACGGAAGAATTTAGAAGCTTCCGCAATGAGATGAAACAAAAAAGTCCTGTTCATGAAAAAAAGGTAAGAGATCTAGTTGATGAAAAGGTATTTATGCGAAATGCAAGAAGATCCTATACTCCTGAATTGGAAAAAATTCCTAATCCTGGAAATAGTCCCGAATATGAAAATATGTCGGGATATGAAAGCAATCTTGAAGACCCCTTGGAGAAGGGTCAGGAAATATACGATGATGTTGAGTCTGGATCTGCCAAATTCAGCGACGATGAGCGGATGATGGAGGATTTCCAGGAAGTCCGCAGCAGGAAAAATAAGAGAAAGAAGAAGATGGCCTCCTCGTCGGATGATGAAGAGTACAGGAAGTTGAAAAGGTCAATTTCACAACAACAAATAGTTAGGACAGGTAAGCATAAACAAGTATTAAATAAACAAGTGACTAGACATGTATCCCTGGACGAGTTTCCGCCTCTTTCAAATATTGGTTCAGATCCAATTACTTCTGTAACTATTCCGGTTAGGTCGGTTGTCAAGCCGAAAGCTGATCCAAGGCCGATAAAGCCAAAGGCAATTCCCTCAATCGTAATTTCAAATGCTGGCAATTTTGTCAGCATTTCAAATCTCTTTAGGTCGAATAATATTGGATATTCTTCAGCCATAGTAATTAGAAATGGCATAAAAGTCTTCCCCTGTTCTGTTGAGGATCATAAAAGAGCTATTCAGCTCCTTGATTAAAAGAAGGAGCCCTTTTTCACCTTCCGGTTCCCGGAAGAAAAGTTAAACCACGTTGTCCTGCGTGGTGTTCCTGTTCATTTAACAACCGATGAAATCTTGACGGATCTTCAGCGTCAAGGGTTGAATCCATCCAAAGTTATTCGTTGGGCTCATGCCAATCGAAGGCCAATGCCCTTGGTTCTTGTCCTTCTTCCCAAGTCTGAGAAAGACATCTTTAAAGTTCGTGTTGTTTGCACGTTCGAAGTGCGTGCTGAAGCACAACAATCCAAGTCACGCAGCATTCAGTGCTATAATTGCCAAGATTATGGACACGCAGCTCCCAGTTGTCACATCCCCCCAAAGTGTGTAAAGTGTGGTAAAGGTCACCGCACGTCTCAATGTCCTAAATCGAAGGAAGAACCGCCAAAGTGCGCAAATTGCGCAGGTGATCACCCTGCTTCATTTAGTGGGTGTCCTCGTCACCCCTCTCAAGTTATGGTTCAAAAACAGTCCTCCTTCCGAGGTTGGGGAACGCAAGACAATTCCCGTCTTGCTCCCAAAAAGCCCATTCAGTCCCAAAATCAGGCTCCTAAACCTGATTCTTCCAGCGAGTCTCTTCTCTCCCAAGCGCAACTTGCGCAGATTGCTAAGATGTTTGCTGAGTACATGAAAGAATTCATGGCTCAGACATTCAAACAACGCACGGACTCGAACTGACTCAGACAGGACTAATCAACTATTTAGGGTAGGTTAGTTGAGCCACTCCTTCTGATTAAAGTGTAACACTTCACACCTCTAACTAAATGTAACTTCAACACCCCCAGCAATGGGGATTAGGATTAGGTTAGGTTAAGATAGTTTTAGGGTAGTCTAATTGATATAAATTAGCCTTGTGTTAAACATCATCAAACAGTCTAGATATTAACAAGCTCAGATATGTAAAAGGAGTAGAGGGTTTTCCCGGCTCACAAGGAGTTTTAGTGGGTATGGCAACCCTTCCGGTTGGAGCACTCTGGGGCACCCTTATGGTGACGCAAACTGCTCCAGAATCCATAAGGTGGATTTCTCCTTGACAAAAAAAAAATTAAAAAAAAAAATCTCTTCTTTGTCGATCCAAGCTCGGCTAATGAGTCGTGAAACGATGAAACGCCTCCGGAGACAGATTTACAGATGTGAGAATAGTAAATAGTTGCTGAAACATGGACGTTGTTTAATTTCAGTAGTTGATATTGATTCCTTCATTTTCAAATTTTCTGGGCTTTGGTATAACAAGAACACCACTTGCAAAAATTATGAATGTCAAGAAAAAGCTGTTACCTAATGATTTATATTTAAAATCAACTTACTAAGGTCTCGAAATATTTTTTCGGGGTTTTGATGGAAAAATGCGGTTAAGTTTAAAATACTAGGGCACTCTTTGTAAATGCGTGAGACAGATGGCAGCATCGTGCAGCCCGTAGAGTTCCTATAGCTACCGCTACAATGAGCAGCGTTTTCAATATTTAAAACGGCGGCGTTCAGTGCCAAAAAAATGATAGAGGCTATCTTCTGGGGCAGGGAAGGGTAATCTTCGCCCATTCTGTTCTAAAAGGCACTACGATAACAGCTGCGACTACAAACATGTGTTGAGTACAAAGCTCTTACCAGCACTGTATCAAGACAATGGGCAATCTTAAGTTGTGAAGGTTTTCAAAGCCACGCGGACCTCGATGTGTGGAATGCAAGCAACCATAGGATTAAAAGTAAGTTATGTTGTCAGAAGATTTCTTCGGAATAATAACTTTGAAGCGGTATTTTATGCTCTCTACTCATCTGACGTCACTCCTAGCGATTTTTAGCTTCTTTCCACGATGAAGGATACTCTCCGAAGTTGCTCGTTTTCCAGTAGAGCGGCTCATGCATCAGCGATTTTCCAATAGACAAAAGGAACCCCAACAGAATCGTTCTCGGCGGCCAATAAATCAAGAAGTGGAAAATGTTGAGAAGTAACAGAGGTATCAACTTTTTAGTGCAGTTAGATTGTCAAAAAATTAGGAGACCACAGACCTTGAACGCACTTTGTATTATTCATTTGTATACAATGTGTCTCATGTATTGCTATCTTATATTTATTTATTTACGGGTAACCCAGTATAATAAAAATTTGACAAATAAAAAATCAACAACAAAAAAATTACCCATACTAACTAACTTAACTAAGGTAATAAAAACAAAACAAAATTAAACAAAGAGTAAAGAAATAAAACTTATGCACACACATCCACAAGTGTCATAGCAGCGACAAAGAGTCATCTCACAATATTCGCCTGAGATACATTAAAAAAATCAACATCAGCCATATAAGACATAGTTGAATCTATGAACAGACTGTGAAATGGTGCAATGACTCTGAACAAAAAAATCAATTTGAGCCAAGAGATTAGGACAGTCTAGCTGAGAATTAACAGTCTTATATAGAAACAACAGTTCCGCGTTAGACCTTCTCACAAATAGCCTAGGGAGCCGGGTCACTGACCTCATGGCTGCTGCAGAAAAATTTGAACGGTGGATATTAAGCTTCCTAAAAACAAAACGTAAGAACCTATTCTGTACCAATTCAATTAATTCCAATAATGATCTCACCAAGGATTGATATAATAGGCTCAATGTGTCAATGCTAGAGAAATCCCTGCCAGCTCTGCAGATAAAGCTGAGCATTCTAAAAACTCTATTGACCATGTAATCATAATGCAAGTGATAACTTAATTTTGGGTCAAGGATTACACCCGTCCATCGATGCTACAGGGAAACCTAACAGCAGCACCGGCTCTACAAATAGAAATCACCTGACACTTCTCAACATTGAGTTCCAGGCCATTGGACTTACACCACACAGTGAAGGAGTCAAGATCATCCTGCAAAAGGCGACGAGAGCTCACAATTTTATAAATCTTGCAGTCATCTGCAAAAAGTAAGAAAGGACACTGGAAGTAAGTACCCACATCATTAATAAAAATGTTAAACAAAAGAGAACCTAAATGACTGCCCTGAGGCACGCCCGAAGTCACAGCAAAATCTTCAGAGACTGCACCCACTATAAGAACAGACTGAAACCTTCCAGACAGATAACACTGGAGCCATCTCAACGAACGACCCCCAATACCAAAAGAGCTTAACTTAGCGCATAGAATACCAATGTCGACCGTATGGAAAGCCTTGGAGTAGTCTGTATAAATTGCGTCCACCTGTAAGCGATTTTCAGGAGCGCTCGTCACAAAATGAGTGAAACACATTAAATTGGAGTTTGTTGATCTAGCACTGCAGAAACCGTGCTGATGCTGGGTCAAACCAGAAGTGACCCATACCTTTATTTCATTAGTTATAATATTTTCGAATAATTTGGGTATAGTACTTAAAATACTTATAGGTATGTAATTCAGTGTGTTCGATCTACTACCCTTTTTGTAAATAGGTGTTATGAAACTCTTCTTCCATCAATTGGGAAATATTCCACACTTTAATGAAACGGTGAAAAGTTTCAGTAACGGCCTGGCAAGGGAACATCTACAAGTATAAAGGAGAAGGAGCAGAATTGGAAATTGTAATATCGGAAATTATAAAAGATACAGAACAGTTTAAATGGAGTAATTATAGACTTTTGGACGCTTATAAAAACTGAATTTAATGAAATACTGAAAAATCATTTTTATAAGAAGAATTTCCATAAAAAACAAAATTTGTCTCTAAACTATACATTTACTTACCGAATAAGATTACAACCTGGAAATGCTTCACTAAACTCTTCAACCAACTTAGAATTCAAGTGTAATGGAGCATTTGGTGATACTACATATTTATTTGTTGAACAGACTGGAAAAATTACTGTCGCTTTGGCCCAATAGACTAAATGAGCTGTCAATTCAAACACCTTGAAAAAAAAACCAATCCAGTCATGGATGTAACGACAGTAAAAGTGATTGTGACCAATTATCTCAAAGCAAATATAAAAACTCCATACTAACGTGGGATAATGTCAAATCTGAATCTGCTGCCAAGGTCTGCAAATTTTTCAAAGGTGAATATTGACTTAGCATTCTTACTAAAGACGGTGAACTGTCCAATGAGGTGAATTCTACTATATGTTGAACTGGATAGAGTAAAAGTAGGCTGTGATACGGCCTTAAAGCTTCTAAACACCTAAAAATGAAATTTACATAAGGTGTTCGATTTTAAAAGAACCTAAAGTGCATTTGTTTGGAGTTGATAGCAGAATTTTCTCATTGTAGATGCAAATACATGTTGAAGTGCGCCCAAAAAAAAAAGAGATTTCTCAGGCATTTTACTGGATTTTGCTACAGGTTTTAAATTATTTTTAAGGGTTCGCCCTATTTTAGGGAGAAAACTTCTAGTATAAAATAGAGTCATAAAATGTAAATGAGGGTTCATAGGTAGCATAGCCGTCCGAGCGTAACCTGTTTTTAGTGTTTCTTAAATCAAATTATCTTAAAAATAAAATTATAGAAATATAAGATTTACACCAAAAATTTTTAAAACTATAGATCTATGTATACATACAAATTCACAATTCACGATATATAAGTATTTTAATTACAATCAAAACGATGATCATTTTCAAAATCTAAAGACTTGAGTTCTCTTAAATTGATAATTAATGGTTCTATTTCCACAGTTTCTTCGATGTATTCGTCAAGTTTCCACATTTTATTTTCTTCTTCTATATGGCATTTTTGCAATTATCCTCTTTGACCTCTCTATTCTGGCGAGTAATAATTGCCTTACATCTTGAAGTTTGAACGTGGTGTTTTCCCTTGCAATGAAACCTTTCATTTGAGCCCAAATTAGCTCTATGGGATTCAATTTGAAATAATATGGAGGTAATCTAAGCACTGTGATATATCTTTCCTTTGCCGCCTCATCGACTGCGTATTTCTTGAATTGTGCCTTATTTTGTTTCGCAATTTTGAGAAGTTCCGTTTTTAACATACCGTCTTTATGTTTGAGATTTTCGTCTCTTATCCATTTCTTCCATGAATTTGTCGGGAGTCGTTCTAATAATCGAGGATGGTATGGGGCATTGTCTAATACTATAACTGATTCTGCTGGTATACATTCAATCATTTGTTGGAAGTACTCCTCAAAACATCGGCCCTCATCTCCTCATGGTAATCTTTAGTTGACTTTGATTCGAATTCCAACAAGCCACTGTCAAGAACCCGTTTTCACTACCAATATGTGCTATAATTAGCCTGTGATCTTTTCCTGAAGGGAGTTGTGATCCAGTTGACCAACCTTGTTTGGCACTCTTAATGTTTTTGTCAATCCAAAATTTTTTCACTGTGTCCCTCATTAACCCAAGTCTCATCTAAATAAAAAATATTCATTTCTTCGGCTCGAAATTTTTTAATTGCTTGTAGATATTCCCTCCTACAACAAATTATTTCTGTTTTATCAATAAGAACAGATTTTCTATTGTGTTTTTCCCAATGAAAGTTCAGGTTATGAAGAATTTTTCGTAATTTCCATTTTTAAAATCTGGTAAGTCCTGGTCTTCTCTGATTTCTTGCAAAAGTTTATGTAGTGTTGGTATTTCTTTCCTAATAAAAAAATGTTGTACTTTTCTTCTTATTATGTTTTTAAAATCTTCATCGACCTCTAAGGGCTCCTTTCCTTCGTGATTCTGAGGTTCGTTGCAAGACCGCGTTCTCTTTCTTTAGGAAATCTATAAATAGTTACTGATCCAACTCCCGTCATGTTCGCACAGGTTTTTACAATTTCACAGACTTGGCTTGTTGGCTGTTGATGCACTAGAGCATCATGGACGTTAAATATCATTGTTTTTTCTCACAGGGAAAATGCAGATTTACAGACTCCAAGAAGTTTGACCAGGGCAAAACTGAAAATTGAATAACGGGATTGTTTTGGCCGATACTTGGTGGAGCTCCATTAAGCTTAAGTTAAGTGAAGTAAAACAACAATTTTTTTCGTTTATTTTAATATATCAACAAACATGTTTCGCTATCACTGTAGCTTTATCAAGAATCAATGAACAAAATGGAAAATTTATTATATACAGTGGCGTGTAAGTTTCCGGCCAGTGACATTTCGTACTCTAATTTAATAAAAAAAAAGACTAATGATTTTTAATCATTATGAGATGTGAGTATGAGATATAGGAAACAAAATAATATAGTAAAAGAATATTATTTATGTTTGTGAATATATTTATTAATATTATTCTTATATTTATATGTGCAAAAGTTTCCGGCCACTTTGTACTACGAGAAAAATTATTAGTCTATATGCTCTATAATAGAGTTAAATTATATTTTTATGTTAATATTTTGTAGCCATACCCTTTGCAGCAATAACAGCCGCACAACGATGTGGCATTGACTCGACTAATCGATTAATACAAGCGGGTGAAATTTTATCCCATTCTTCCTTCAATAATTTGAATAATGCGGCTTTATTTGAATATGTATGCTTTCGAACTTGACGATCTAGCGTTTCCGATAAGTGTTCTATTGGGTTCAAGTCTGGTGATTGAGATGGCCAGCTTAAAACTCTCACATTTGAAGCAGAAAACCACTGTTTTAACAACTTGGATGTATGTTTAGGGTCATTATCCTGCTGAAATATCCAATTCTGCGGCAATGTTTCTTCAGCATATGATAACAAACTGTTTTCTAAAATGTCCTTGTAAATATCAGTGTTCATATTTCCGTTGATCTCGATCAATGGACCGACTTCTTGTGTAGAGAAGATTCCCCAAACCATCACACTTTATCCACCATGTTTTACAGTAGGAATTTTTTACCGAACATCATTTCTCGTACCAATAGGACGTCGTACATGTTGTCTACCATCGCTTCCAAAAAGATTAAATTTAGATTCGTCTGAGAAAGCTACCTTTTTCCAATCTTTGATTGTCCAATTTAGGTGATCTTTGGCAAATTGTAATCGGGCCTTCTTATTCTTTTTACTGATTAATAGTTTTTTAATACCTATACGGCCAAAAAGTCCCACACCATATAGTCTTCGTGTCACAGTACTACGACTAACATTAGCTAGGTTTTCATCCTTTAGCTCGCGTGCAATTTTGGCAGCAGTTTTCTTGACATCCACAGTTGATTTGCGTTTAATGATATAATCTACTTTTTTAGATGTTTTTCTTGGTCTTCCACTACGCGAACCATCTTTTAAACCATATCCACAACGATACTTTACAATAATATCGTTCACGGTTGATTTACCTATCGATAATAATGAAAATTTTATTACTCTATCACAAATTTGGATTTGCATATGCCAAGCCATGTTTATGTGAATGTGACCATTCAACGCGCTATTATTCATAAATACGTCTTTGAACGTCCTACTGCGTCAATGTAGATTATGTGGCCGGAAACTTTTGTACATATAAATATAAGAATAATAATAATAAATATATTCACAAATATAAATAATATTGTTTTACTATATTATTTTGTTTCCTATATCTCATACTCACATCTCATAATGATTAAAAATCATTAGTCTTTTTTTTTAAATAAATTAGAGTACGAAATGTCACTGGCCAGAAACTTTTGCACGCCACTGTATATAAGATCCCTACAGGTAAAATGCAATAATACTGGAAATCCCTAATTATACTGTCATAAAGACTTTATATTATAGGTAACAAATTAATTAAGAATGGTATTATTGAAATATATTTAAAAGAGGTGAATTATTTAATTCTAATTGGTTATTTAAGAAATAATTACTATTTTTAAGTTTATTAATTTCCAGAGATTCAAGCAAATTTAATTTATACCCTTTATTTTCAACATGTAAAATTTCAAAGTTTTTATTAAACTGATGTTCTGATTCTATTAATTAGCGTAATTTGAGTCTGATTTACTAGTTATAAAAGATGTAAAAAAAAAATACATCAAAAACAGACAAAGAGCAAAAATCAGGTGTTTATAAACTTATTTGTGAAAATTGCGATTGTACTTATACTGGTCAAACAGGAAGAAATTTTAAAAAAGAATAAAAGAACAATTTACATCTTTTATAACTAGTAAATCAGACTCAAATTATGCTAACAATTTAATAGAATCAGAACATCAGTTTAGTAAAAAAAAAAAAAACTTTGAAATTTTACATGTTGAAAATAAACGGTATAAATTAAATTTGCTTGAATCTCTGGAAATCAATAAACTTAAAAATACTAATTATTTGTTAAATGACCAATTAGAATTAAATAATTCACCTCAGGACAGCTGTGAAATATCAATCCGTACACGTTTAGAATTTAGTGCAATCAGTAATATACTCAGATACTTTTCAGTACATTACTGCTTTAAGCATTTGGCTAATCACTGATAAAATAAATTTCCATGATGACTGATGACCAATGAATAAGTACCAAGACAAAATAATTTTATTTTATGTGCTTATAATTCAACAGATATTTAGTTAGTAATTATTTGTTTTAAACTTTTACTACAAAGATGTCTTGCTTTTTATATATTCTTGATAATTCTTATATTGATGAATGTGTGACTGAATTTCATAGAATACTTCAGTAATCATGGTACTGAACACTAATTGAAAAAGTCTGACTTGCACTGGCAGGTTTTTGATATCTGATGGCAAAGTGATTTCATCTGATGCTATTCTTTAGAGCTTCTTCCATTGCTGCCATCATTGTGTGATAACTTGTGTACGCTGGTGTCTTACATTTTAAAATATTGATG
The DNA here is from genome assembly GCA_019049505.1 of Pachyrhynchus sulphureomaculatus. Lineage (NCBI taxonomy): Eukaryota > Metazoa > Arthropoda > Insecta > Coleoptera > Curculionidae > Pachyrhynchus > Pachyrhynchus sulphureomaculatus. Next base: position 112,755,535 of record CM032456.1, on the reverse strand, counting down.
TTTGGTATCATAGCTGCAGAATGCATCTTAGATTAATACTTGTGTCTGTTAGTACTTTTTATGTAGTTGAAAAGGTTACTAGTCTAACACTAAGTGTCTTTTGTTTTTATTAATTTAAAGCATCAAACACTTTTCTTGCAAAAGTTGAACATCAAAATTGTTTATTCTACTTACATATAACTTTTACTATACATTTTTGGAAATTGAATCTACTCATTACCTGTCAATATCTTCAGGTTCGACAATTTTTCCTCTTAAGTGCCACTGATGCACTTTCTGCGGAAGACAAAAAGTTAGTGGTATCCATTTATTCAGTCTTATATTTACTAAACCTAAAAAAAGTGCAGAGTTAAATGGCCGAGTTTACAAAATAATGAATTTAGTATCTAATAGAAGTAACAAAACAAAAAACTAAGATCTATAAACAATTTTCACTAAGCTCTAATGTTAACGAAAAAATAAAATTTTGGACAACTTACTTTCTTAAAAAATTGTCCTTTTTTATACTTAGTTTATAAAGTTACATTAGAATGTTCTGTTCTGTTAATAAATAATTGGTAAATTATTTGAAAAAAATTTAAAAAATATTACCAGTACTACAGAGATCATCATGTAACTTCTTAATATTAACAGCCAAAGTGCACTTTTCTAAAATAACTCGGAATGCAGCCCCATGATTTGTTGTATATCCATCATCATGTGCTGTCATCATAGTCTGAATTTGCTCAGAAACATAACCACATCTTTTTTCTTCATGCCTTAAAATTATTCCTATTCGTTGGCTCAAGTCGTGATAACATTTTACTGTAAAAAAAATGTTTATTTTAAGAAAAAAATGTAGCATAACACAACAAACATGTGTATAGTAACAAGATAAAAGTTTATATTATAAAGTTTTTACTTTTTTTTTTTTTTTTTTATATGTTTCATCGGAGTTTTATATTCTTACCAACACTATATATTGCCTAGAAACAAAAAAAAAATGTTCAAAATTAAACTCGGAAAATCAAAGGCGATTAAGTCACTCTTACAAAAATAGTCTTAATTATTTTTAGTTAATTAAATGACGAAAAAAAAAAAACCAACTCTTACCAACAGAATGGCTTGCTAAAGCTGACAGAGCAAACACAATATTTAATAGCATTATGCCAGAATCATCTTTTTCCGACTGTTTATTCCTTAATTGCAATAATGTTGGGTGACTCACAAATCTTACATCATTTACCTAAGAAAATATTTTAATTATGTTAGCAATAAGTAACTGTTTACTTATCAAGGTATTTAGTTCTAAAATAAAACTTACTTGCAGTAAAACAGAATGAGGGTCATATAAAACATTTCTAGAATTTGTTTATGTCTTTTTTTAATACCTCTACATTACTGTAAATATAAGATATATAACAGTTAATCAGATTATGAATTAGCAGAGGAATATTTATTGTATACATACCTTAAGTTCAAATTTCTTGTTACACAAATCTGTCTTAACTGCAAACAAAGATGATAAAACTTCATCACTGAATCCAGTCAATACCCCTTTACTAATATTTGAAAATGCGACCGTAGGGCTTTGCAAAAGATCTTCTACTACTGGTAAAGTATAAGGATTTTTTCTGGCTTTGCTTGAAGTCTCTTTGTTTTCGTCTATTTGAAATGGGTATCGAAAGAGTAATCTATCACCTTTACTATCTGATTTAACCAAAATAACACTAAGCGGATCCACTTCCATGTTGGATGCTTTAATAAATATTAGGAAAAGCCATTGCTTAAATTGCTATTACTACAATTAAAATAATTATATTTTAAATTGTTTATCTTCCCTTTGACACTGAACATTCTAACCACAATCTTTTTAGATGTCAGTGTACTGTCAAAAACAGCTGTCAATCAAAAACTTCATCCTGTTTTCAACAGTGGGTGAGTGTGGGTGGCAATATGAAACGAAGGTATTCTTCTTTTAAAGCTGCCAAAAACTAGCTCTTAGCCGGTCCAATGACAAACTTGGAAATTGTCCATGTGATCAAATTATAATAGTTTTCTCTCAATCCGATCAGCTATGGTGGTTATTTTTAATAAACCGAGCACGGTTTAAACACAAAAAATTAAAATATCCCTAAATTGTCTGTCAATATCCTGTCAAATCCTTCCAAAATCCCGTTTCATTCCCAAATTTTTTTACCCAACTTTATATTTCCCGTCGCCATAATTGCGGCGAGATCGTGCTAGTGTTTCCGGCAAATTTTCGTCGGTCCCGACGGTAGGGGAGTTTCCTGCTCCCGCGCGAATTTCCTCCGTTTTTTTAACCACCTTTTAAATTTACCTAAAAATCGGAAAATAGTATATATTTGACGATTTTTTTCTTGTGATTAGTAAACATGGCTTTTTAAGATGTCTACTTTGAAATACTGCGTTGCTGCCACTCCTTTTGGAGGAGCATCAAGCTTCCAAAACACCTTAGTTTTTAAGTCTGGACGAGATGGAGAAGAAAGGGAATCGCAATGTTCAAAATTCTTCCAGGGGGTCCTCGGGGACTGATTTGAAGAAAAGCCAAGGTAATTTTTTTTGTTACGCTTTCTTTCATAAGTAGATCGAAGTTTAAGTGCGCATATTCGCAGTTATTATGACGTTTTTTTTTTTAAGTATTCATTCTTTGAACGTTACCCAAGGTTAGATAATTTTATTGTCAGGTTTGCTCTGTAGTGATTATCAAATTAGATAATTCCTATAAAAGTCCTTAGAATGAATACTACAAGTAGATATAAAATTATTCGTAATTCTTGAAGCAAGGTGTTGTATTAAAATTTTCTCATCAATTTTTTGCTTAAAACCAGAAGACCTCTGCTCTGAAGGACTAGAAGGTTTTAGAACTTTGGGTCCAGTTTAGAACAAATTTAACTTATATAGTCCAAAGGCTTTTGTAAACTAGAGTTACCACAGCTCTGCAAATTGATATAAGTTTTAAGAGGACCTTACTGTTACCAAAATCCAAATCTCTTATGTTCCCTAAGGGGACTAACATAGAAGGAGACTAGCATAATGAAATTAACCTGATTTAACATAGAAGGAGACTAACATAATGAAATTTCTTCATTATTTTTTTTGCATAAAGATCTCCTCTTTAAAGGAAAGAGACGGTGGGTCTTGGACTTTTATATTTAACATAGTAAGACTAATTGAAGAAACTTGCAGTTTTTCATATATATAGTTTGATAACTATAACAGACTAGTAGAACAAGAAGAATAGTGCTATCTCACACAAAGCAACCAGATGTGATTGCCAAATCATAAACAATTACATAAAATTGGCAGTGTTGGCAAAAAATGTAATGTAAAATGTAAAAGAATGAACTTAATGTAATATTTTGTCTCTAGCTCTCGTACTATATATATATATATATATATATATATATATATATATATATATATATATATATATATATATATATATATATATATATATATATATATATATATATATATATATATATATATATATATATATATATATATATATATATATATATATATATATATATATATATATATATATATATATATATATATATATATATATATATATATATATATATATATATATATATATATATATATATATATATATATATATATATATATATATATATATATATATATATATATATATATATATATATATATATATATATATATATATATATATATATATATATATATATATATATATATATATATATATATATATATATATATGTATATATATATATGTATATATATATGTATATATATATATATATATGTATATATATGTATATATATATATATATGTATATATATGTATATATATATATATATGTATATATATATATATATATATATATATATATATATATATATATATATATATATATATATATATGTATATATATGTATATATATGTATATATATGTATATATATGTATATATATATATATATATATATATATATATATATATATATATATATATATATATATATAAAGGGTGTTTTTTATAGAGGTATAGAACTTTGAAATGGAATAAAACAAAGATGAATTTTTTAAATTGACATGAAATTTACTTTATTCGAAAGATAATCTTCTGGCATTATAATTTAAATATGACTTCTGGCATATGACCGCCACGGCTGGCTCGGACGTAGTCTAATCTGGAGGTCCAATTTTCGATGACTTTTTCCAACATTTGTGGCCGTATATCGGCAATAACGCGGCGAATGTTGTCCTCCAAGTGGTCAATCGTTTCGGGCTTATTGGCGTAGACTAGCGACTTCACATATCCCCACAGAAAATAGTCTAGCGGCGTTAAATTGCACGATCTTGGAGGCCAATTGACGGGTCCGCAACGTGAAACTATGCGGTTACCAAACGTTTCCTTCAATAAATCAATTGTGGCACGAGCTGTGTGACATGTTGCGCCGTCTTGTTGAAACCACAGCTCCTGCACATCATGGTTGTTCAATTGATGAAGGAAAAAGTCAGTAATCATGGTTCTATAGCGGTCACCATTGACTGTAACGTTCTGACCAGCATCGTTTTTAAAGAAGTACGGACCACACCTACGAAGCACACCAAACAGTCAGTTTTTCTGGATGTAACGGTGTCTCAACATACACTTGAGGATTATCATCACTCCAAATACGGCAGTTTTATTTATTGACGTATCCATTCAAACAAAAGTGAGCTTCATCGCTAAACAAAATTCGCTTATGAAAATCGGGATCAACGGCAATCTTGTTTTGGGCCCATTCACCGAATCTACGCCTTGCTAGGTGATCGTGTGGCTTCAATTGTTGCACGAGTTGGATTTTGTAAGCACGCAAACCAAGATCTTTCCGTCAAATCTTCCATAGTGGATGGACATATATCCAATTCCTGTGCATGATGGCGGATAGACTGATTCGGGTCTTCCTCTACGCTACGCTCTACAGCAGCAATGACTTCTTCTGTACGCACTGTACGACGTCTCTGTGGATGCGTATTATCATTTAGAGTAAACGTGGTGCGAAAACGTTCCATAGTTAATCGAATTAATTGCTCTGATGGACGATTATGTTGACCGTAAAATGGACGTAGTGCGCGATACGTATTTCGAACAGAACCATGATTTTCAAAATAAATTTGCACAATTTGGAAGCGTTGTTCAGGCGTCAGTCTATTCATGTTGAAATGCCAAACCAAACTAAACATAAATCACTTGACAGCTGACAAAATGGCCGCCAGTTAAAAAAGTGTTGCCAACTTAAAGTTTTTTATACCTCTATAAAAAACACCCTTTATATATATATATATATATATATATATATATATATATATATATATATATATATATATATATATATATATGTATATATATGTATATATGTATATATGTATATATGTATATGTATATATGTACATATGTACGAGGCTGGTTTGAAAAGTCCGTGCAAAAATAAAAACTACTTATGTGTTTGGGGTAAACCTTTTTTATTTTTCGACATAGTCTCCTTTTAGGCTTATACACTTCGTCCAACGATGTTCTAGTTTGTTGATCCCTTCCGAATAATAGGATTTGTCCAAGTCTGCAAAATATCCATTAGTGTCTGCAATCACCTCCTCGTTTCAATAAAATCTTTGTCCCGCCAGCCATTTCTTCAAATTGGGGAACAAATAGTAGTCCGAGGGAGCCAAGTCTGGAGAATAGGGGGGATGTGAAATGAGTTGGAATCCTATTTCCACTAATTTTGCGACCACAACTGCTGAGGTGTGTGCTGGTGCGTTGTCGTGATGGAAAAGAACTTTCTTGTGGGCCAATCGCGGGCGTTTTTCTTGCAGCTCGGTTTTCAAACGGTCCAATAACGATGAATAATATTCACCTGTAATAGTTTTACCCTTTTCCAGATAGTCGATGAGGATTATCCCTTGCGAATCCCAAAAGACAGTCGCCATAACCTTTCCGGCCGAAGGAACGGTCTTCGCCTTTTTTGGTGCAGATTCCCCCTTGGTAACCCATTGTTTAGATTGTTGTTTGGTCTCAGGAGTATAGTAATGTATCCATGTTTCATCCTCAGTGACGAAACGACGCTTAAAGTCCTCCGGATTCTTCTGGAACAGCTGCAAACCATCCTTGCAACACTTCACACGATTCCGTTTTTGGTCAAGCGTGAGCAATCGCGGCACCCATCTTACGGATAGCTTTCTCATGTCCAAATGTTTATGCAAAATATTATGTACCCGTTCAGTCGAGATGCCCACAGCACTAGCAATCTCACACACCTTAACTCTTCTGTCATCCATCACCATATCATGGATTTGATCAATGATTTCTGGAGTCGTAACCTCCACAGGCCGTCCAGAACGTTCAGCGTCACTTGTGCCCATATGGCCAGTCTGAAAATTTTGAAACCACTTATAAACTGTTCTAATCGAAGGTGCAGAGTCACCATAATGTTTATTAAGCTTCTCTTTAGTCTCCTGAGGCGTTTTGCCTTTCATAAAGTAATGTTTAATCACCACACGAAATTCTTTTTCGTCCATTTCTTGAAAATCACTCGACTTCCTTGATTCACACGAATGCCAAACACAAAGAAATAGACCAATATGGCTGAAACTTGGTGTGCGTTCATTCAAGAGATGCTACTAACTAAACATGACCTCGATACGCGCCGGTGGTGCCATCTCTCGGACTTTGCACGGACTTTTCAAACCAGCCTCGTGTATATATATATATATATATATATATATATATATATATATATATATATATATATAAATAAAATATATACAGTAAAACCCTGGTTATCGGAGGTAACGTGGGGGCACCCTCCTCGGATAACTGAAAACTCAGATAATCCAGATTTGTTTTTTATTCATTCAAAAAATAAACACCAATACTTTAAACCGATGTATTAACGTTTTTAACATATAAATAGGTACGTACATTATAAAACAATGAAATAGGTATCCATGCGCTTCCGTTTCATATTGCATCTTCTTTTTCTCGCTGCAATGTTTCTCCATCTATTAAGAAGAAGCAAATCCGCTGGGGTTGCCTCTGGTTGTTGTTATACCTCAAAGCTTTTTCCAAAGAAGCAAAACCTTCTTGATGAGAGATCTTAGTGGGAGAGTGTTCATCCACCGTCGCTTCATCGTCATCTGATTTTTTGGTTTCCTGAAAGGCATTCGTTATTTCTACAATACTCATTTCTTCTTCTAAATCATCTGCTGTAATCCATTCAACAACATCTTCTCTTGTCACATTTTCGCAACCTTTTAATTTTTACATTAATTTAAATAAACGTTTTTCTTTTTCTTCAATCTCGCTGTCAAAATTTAACCAGGACATTTCTCCATGGCTTCTCAATTTCAAAGCTAATTCATTTAATGGAGTATCATCTTCACTGTCATAGTCCTCAAAATCAATAACTTTTGACCAAGATTTTTGAATAGTGGTAGTATGCACAGAATCCCAAGCTTGACTTACCCAATAAATAACATTTTTCAGTGTAACCTTTCTCATCCCATTGATAATATCCTCCTTTTCTGGTATGTATTCTAACAGATGTTCAAGATATAAACGCCTATAATTTTTTTTTAATGTTTTCAAGGATGCCTTGTTTTTTATTCATTGGTTGCATTATGCTGGTTGCAATTGGAGGAAAAAATTTTACAACAACTTCGCCCACATGAAGTCCTTCTCCAGGGTGAGAGGGGGCATTATCCATGAACAAAATTGCTTTAATAGGAAGCCGGTTTCTGTTCAAAAATTTGGTCACAGATGGCACAAACTCTTCTTCAAACCTGTTAGTAAATAAGGTTGCATCCATCCATGCACTCTTCTGACTTTTGTAATAGACTGGTAGGGCTTTGGGTGTGATGTCTTTTAAAGCTCTTGGACATGCAGACTTGCCAATCACTATCAGTGGGATTTTGTGCTTGCCAGATGCATTAGAACATACCATTATAGTTAATCTTTCCTTACTTCATTTGTGCCCAGGAGCTGATTTTTTTTGTCGAGATGTCAATGTTTTTGATGGAAGCATTTTATAATTCAGACCAGTTTTGTCACAGTTGTAAATTTGATCACATGTGTATCCACAATCTTCGATTTGCTTTTTAAAGTTCTGCTTAAACTTCTCAATTGATAACACATCAGCAGAAAGTTTTTCACATCATACAGTCAATTGTCATACACTGTACCGTTTTTTCCAGCGGTCAAGCCATCCAGAACTGGTGGTAAACTGATCTATCTCTGGGAATTGCCTACTAATCATTATTGCTTTCTGTTGAAAAATTGGACCTGACAGAGGCACACCTTTTGATCTCTGTTGTTTAAACCACATGAATAAAGCTTCGTTAACCTTTTCATATTCGCCGGTTTTCATTAATTTTCTTCCTGAGGACGAGGAGGCTTGATTTATACACCACTCTTCTATTTTTATGTGGTTTCTTTTCCAATCCCCAACTGTTACCTCACCTACTCCATAATCTCGTGCAACAACTTTAATTGTCTCTCCTGCTTCAATTCTTCTGGTGGCTTTTAATTTTTCTTCATTAGGAACGACGATTCTTTTACGCTTGTTTTGCTCCATTTTAATACGACAAACAAAAATTCAAACAAAGCAGTTCGTATAAATTACACTTAACTACCAGAACTCCAACCAAATAAATTATGTACGAGTACGAGTATACGTACTTCTCCGTAGTAAACGCTATAACGCACTGCATTCACGCAAATTTACATGCTGAAAGAGTCCAAAAACATAAATAGGGGAACCCCTCACATGGGCCAGGGAGATTCCCCGAAGGCCCCTACGATTTTAAATGGAAATATGTACATACATATTTTAGAAGCTCAGTTAATACGCAGCATTGACGCGCGTACCTTGGATAATCAGGTTCTTAGATTGGCTCGGTTAATCCGGAGCTCGGATAATCGCGATTCGGTTAATCGGGGTTCTACTGTATATATATATATATATATATATATATATATATATATATATATATATATATATATATACCTACATATATATACCTACATATATTTCACAAACATTAAACTTAACATGAACAATTTTAACTTTTAAAAACTATTTACAATAACGGTGACTAAAATATCACAATAATTTTATTAATGAAGAAGCAGTTATTTTGCAGTCTACACTTCAAGACAGTTTTTTAAAAAATAATATCACAAATTAATGACACCTAGGTGCCAGGGCACCTGTATGTGTCTAGGTAGTTTACTAATAACTTTCTTTCTGGATCAGATTTTTTTTATTTTTTATTTTTATTTTTTTTCCCTCGTTTTGTGTCAAATACCAATACAGATACAAAGCATACATATATATATATATATATATATATATATATATATATATATATATATATATATATATATATATATATATCAGCACAGACCATCCTAAGTAATAAGTTAAGGTTTAGAGAACAGGGAACGACCATTGGTCCTGATCAAACTTTATGGCAAAGGCATCAGTTCAAGGAGTTGAGGTCTCAGTTACAGCAACGCATTCATAATGGTGAAACTAAACTGGGCATAAAATATTTAGGCGGTGTGTCTAAGATTGTGCATGTGGATGAACCGCAATAGGATTCTATACCGCAGAGAAAAAACTTAATAGGGGCAGGCCGAACTTAACACTTTATTACCAAAACATCAGAGGTATTAAAACCAAAATGAAAGACTTAACACTCAGTATATCAGATTGTGATTTTGACGTGGTGGTATTCTCAGAGACTTGGCTTAGTGATGATATCTGTGATGCTGAGATTGGTATGTCTGATTATGTATTGTATCGAAAAGATCGGTCAAACCTGACTAGTGACAAAAAAAGTGGAGGTGGGTGCTTATTGCAGTACGAAACTGTTATCAGTCTTGTATAGTGCCAAACAACTACCATAGTGTGGAACACTTGTTTGTGTTAATTCGATGTGGTACAGAGAAACTTGTGGTGGGTGCTGTGTACTTGCCGCCACCCATTAAAGTGGATGCTGTTCAGGCTCACTGCTGTGCGATAGAGGAGATCATTCAAGGGTATACCAGTGATAATGTATGTGTCCTAGGTGACTATAACTTGCCTCATGTAGAATGGATTAGTGACAGTTTTGGAAGTTCAGCCATTGGCCATGGTGGGGACGTTGTGAGGCTACTTAGTGACTGTTTCTCTTATAATCAGTTATTCCAAGTGAACGAAATTAGTAATGCGAATGGTGTGAAATTAGATCTGGTGGTAACACGAGACAGTAGAACATCTGTTCGGGTGGCACTGGAGAGTCTGCTGCCCTGCGACCGGCACCATCCTTCCCTTGTGGTTGATGTGCTGCTTAATGACTATCCTGAGCGTTTGCACTATGATTTCAGTTTCTACGACTTTAAGCGTGCGGACTATAATATGTTAAATAATTATTATCACTCAGTGGACTGGGAAACGTTTAAAAGAAAAACTGTTGACAGTCCACTGAGTTTTTGAAATGATGATTACTGGTGTTGTTATTGTATTGTATTGTTATAAGTTTACTATATTATTGAAATTTTTCTGTAAATACTATGTATAAAATGGGTCTGCCCATAGATAAATAAATAATAATAAATAAATAAATATATATATATTATATATATATATAATATATAATATATATATATATATATATATATATATACATATATATATACATATTTATAATATATATATATATATATATATATATATATATATATATATATATATATATATATATATATATATATATATATATATATATATATATATATATATACATATACATATATACATATATACATATATACATATATACATATATACATATATACATATATACATATATACATATATACATATATACATATATACATATATACATATATATATATATATATATATATATATATATATATATATATATATATATATATATATATATATATATACATAGTTATTGCACTAAAAATGGCATAATATCTTAACATTTTTAAATTATTCATTTTAATTGAAACAGTTATTAAAAAAGCCAAATCACAATTCCCCATAATGGTGTTTTTGGGCAGAACAGAGAAGGATAATGTTAGTAAAATCAGAGTTGAAAATATCAGTTAAAAATTGCCCTCTTTTGGGTTCATATTTGTTTTCCCCAATGCAATTAAACTGACTCTTGGAATACCCCTAAATCTTAGTTTTTAGTACATAGGCTGTGCTAATAAATATTTTTTTTACATTTCAGATGTTGTCACGGGTAAACAGTGGCCACGCGGCGTCTCTAGGCGTCGCGAGCCTCCTTGTGGCTTTTCTAAATCAAATGAGCCCTCCCGTAAACCCCAACCGCAACGTAACGCTAAGGCCTCTGATAAACGCCCAAAACCAAGAGGAAATTATTACACAGGTAGTTGAAATGTTTTCTTGTGTTTTTGTTTATTTAGATTTTTTATTTATTTAAGTATGTACCAAAAAATGGCAACAAAATTTGAATTTGTAGGTGCTATATCTCGAAATGAGGAGACCTGCCTAGAAGAAGACATTGAGCCAGAGTTGGGTTCAGTTTTTTCACCAGGTACATTAGTAATTAAGTTCTAAAAATTATTTGCACAATATATGCCCTTAATTAGCTGTGTTTCAAATCTTGAAATTTTTGATTTTTACTCATAGGCAGCAAAAAACAAAGCCTGAATCATTTGTTGAATTTTTCATTTGCTCCAAGGGAAAGTTACCAAGGAAGTTACCAACCAGAAAGGAATGGACCTGATAAGCAAGGAGGAAAGTGGTTGGTTACCAAGAAGCATAAGTATAATAAGGAGCATTTCTTACAAGCTAAGTAAGTACATCTGACGTTTTCATATCTAAAATTAGGTGCTAAAGGAAGTTTTTTGTGGCTGTCAATTTTAAACCTTTATTGTTTTGTTAGCTGATATTTTTAAAGATATAATATCTGGTATATCAGTACTGTTGTAGTAACATGACCTCTTTGCTATATCTAACCAGCAGCTTCAAGCCACAAGATCTTATTACGAAATAACTTAATCACACTTGGATTAAATTTTGTTTTGTCCTTAAGTCAGAAATAGTTTTATATTTAAATTTATATTTTAGTTGTCAATTTATTGTTAATGAAAAGGGAGATTACAAACAATATATCAATAATCCAGATGCCTTGGTTGACTGGAATTTAATTGAGCAAGTGGTAAGTGTTTTTGTTATAACAAACATGTTTTATTGGTTTTATTTTGATATTTTACCATTTTTAGTGTTCTGTACGGTACACTTATAAGATCACTTCGGTGTCTGTCTGTCACACCCGATTATTTTTAAAAATTCGCGAAAAATCGCTGTCCCCCGCCTTATCTCGAAAAGTACTTATCAAAAAATTTCGAAAAATTTCTGGAATATTCTCCACGAGGTGTAGATTGAACGAAAATTATCACGAGTGCATTACCTTTAATAATTTATCAGGTATATAAAAAAAACAAAAATTTCAAGGTCATCAGATTTCAGTAAAGATTGGAAAGAAACTTTGTTGGAAACTCATTTGGGGTGTATTTTGTGAAGTCACTGATCATTTTATACCTCTGTAATAAATTTTTTTATTTTAAAAGCAATCAACGTACGGAACACTAATTGCGCAAGTTCAACTTGCACTTGACCGGTTATTTTTTATAAGGACAAGAAATATATTCCTTTAATCTAGTAGTGTTTTCGGGAGTTGTATATGTAGTGAAAGGTCTCTTTTAAATAAGTATTTCTGAATATTTTAACTTTAAGAGCATATTTTGTGAATGGAAACTTCGATACACCATAATATTGTTAGTTCCTCAAGGGCATTCGGTTCTTCATTTTGTCAGTAGATATCATTTTTAGTTTCTTTAAACTTTTTTGAAACTCTGACGTGGATGTCAAGAAGGCTAGTTGTGCAATTCCTAGCGAAGGTGCATGTCTGGGGATGCTTCTCTAAACAGAAGTTTCGAATTTTGTAACTACACAGAAATTGACTAAAAAAACAATCAAAATATGGAGTAGAGGTATGAAAAATGGAGTTCTTACAATTCAATCTAAAATATGTCAATAACTATGAAGACCAAGCTGAGGGGAAAGTGTGTTTTTAAATTAATGCAGCAGAAACAAAAAATATGACAGAATTAACCATTTTTTCTTGAAACAATTGCTAAAAACCTCATTGGCAGCATGTTTTTAGGGTGCCAGGCAATAATTAATGATAAAGGGGGACTCAACAACATATTAAGTAAAATCATTCTTGTTTATTGAATGTACTAAAAAATCAATATAAAATTTTTTATAATTTTCCTTTTTTCAAGAAAAATAATTCGAATGCTCTTGGGAAATTTACTGTATCTTCAGAAGAAACTTTTTTCTTTCTGATTTTTTATATTTTGGGTTACACGATAACTGTTTGAATGTTCTGGTTGATGCTGTTAATTCATCCTTTGGCAACAGTTTATGTTCCGAGTGCTTAAAAACAGCCATTGTCTGAACAATTCACAATCTAATCTCGACGACTCAGGAAATGTTTGCATCAACAAAGATTTTTTTTTTTTTCTTCTGATCTTTAGTGAAAACTGATGACCTTGAAATTTTTGTTTTTTTTATATACCAGTTAAATTATTAAAGGTAATATACTCATGATAATTTTTGTTCAATCTACAACCTGTAGAGAATATTTTTTAAAAATAATAGAAAGAAAAGTGTGTGCAAGTATTACATTTATATATTTCTGAACTTGTGTCTTTACAAGCTTTCATTTGACACCCCACTCGATGTCCTAGTAAAAAAGTTTTTTTCACTTCCGATTTCACCCCCCAAAACTAACCCCTTAAGTCAAAATTCAATTTTTAAAACTACACGGCTGTGATGAGGCTATCAATGACTATTCAACTTTCTATATCAAATAGTTTCAGAGAAAATCGGGCGTGACAGACAGACAGACGGACACTGAAGTGATCTTATAAATGTTCCATACAGAACATAAAAAAATACAACTGAAGCTGCGTTTTAATTCTTGGCGCGCTTATATCTTGGGCTGGGAAAACTATCTTTATATGGCTTTAGGGGGGTTGCTCTGGAATGGTTTTCATCCTACCTGCTTGCTTATACTGGAAACCGCACACTTGTTCACAAGCAGTTCAGGGGCATTAGAATGGTTCATCAGTATAAAACAAGTAACTCTAATAATATACCTTTACCTGTTCCACAGCTAACACTTACACATTCTTTTTTAAGGGCTTCAACCTGTATAATCACCTTCCCCCATGAATAAAACATATAGCAAATACAAAAATATTTAGGAATTCTTTAAAAAAAAATTGAGTGAAAAATGCTTTTTATTACTGCGACCTGTGTTTGTCCAAATAATTGTAATTTATTGACTATTTAATGTAATTTTACTGATTTTCCCAGTTTTTTTTTAGACTGAATATGATTTTATTGTTTTTTCCTGACTTAACCATTTTTGACATTTCAGCCTGTGTAGGCTTATCTTTAGGTATAGAAGATTTTTTTAATTGTAAAATTATTTTAAAGATCAGGAAGCTTGTTTATCAGAGTTTACCCTTTACAAGAAATAAATCGCAAAACATGAAACATGGGAGAACAAGAAAACCAGAATACAGTGTAAAATTTACATATAAATTTAACTTCTATGCACTTGCAGCTCTCTTCAATAATAAGTTTTTTAAGTCTGTCAGTGTAATATTAAAAAAAAATTAAAGTCTCTCTCTATATATACATATATATATATATATATATATATATATATATATATATGTGTGTATATATATACATATATATATATATATATATATATATATATATATATATATATATATATATATATATATATGTGTGTATATATATACTATATATATATATATATATATATATATATATATATATATATATATATATATATATATATATATATATATATATATATATATATATGTGTGTGTATATATATATATATATATATATATATATATATATATATATATATATATATGTGTGTGTGTATATATATATATATATATATATATATATATATATATATGTGTGTGTATATATATATATATATATATATATATATATATATATATATATATATATATATATATATATATATATATATATATATATATATATATATATATGTATATATATATATATATATGTATATATATATATATATATATGTATATATATATATATATATATATATATATATATATATATATATATATATATATATATATATATATATATATATATATATATATATATATATATATATATATATATATATATATATATATATATATATATATATATATATATATGTATATATATATATATATATATATATATATATATATATATATGTATATATATATAATATATATATATATATATATATATATATATATATATATATATATATATATATATATATATGTGTATATATGTATATATATATATATATATATATATATATATATATATATACCTCTTTTGAAATAAAGATATAATCCTTAAAAATTACTAGCAAGATATTTATATTTAAAAACATTCACATGTGGGTCCAGTGTTTATTATCAAATATTTTTGCAAAATTTTCAAAAACATTCAAGTAAAAAATGTTTTTGTTCCAAGTCTGTATATTTAGGGTTTAAAAATCATATAAATATTTGCTCCAAAGAGTTGAGTACACATTGACTGTCTATCAGCTTTGTGAAATTTAATCTTTGGAATAGCAAAATGGATTTTAATATAATTTTTATAGTCATTCTATGACTTAAAAAAAAATAAAATCTTTACAACTTTGTTGCCACTAGGCATGATCTTTGGGCTGATCTTCCAAACAATTTGATTACAACTTTCGTTATTATTTTAAGTAAATCCGCCGAGACATCGCTCTAATAATTCTTCTTTACTCAAGTCCTCATAAATTGGTTTTATAGCTTCAAGAACAACAGGTGGCGTGGGAAAAATCGATATTATTTTTATCTTCCGAATGTGCATACACGCGTTGCCACTGTCATCACGCTTCTTCTCATTTAGGACAGTACTGGTGTTGTGGATGTTCATCAGTCGAGCTGTAATGATAATAAGTTGACCAAATAGCCTCCTTCATAGCTTCTACCGAGTCATGACAGTGTGACTAGACTCCCAGTTTTGAATATAGAACCTTAGAATAGCAGATGTGAATGCCCTGTCCTTTCTAAGAAGGTCAATTGAAGAATCTCTTTGTATTATATTATAAAAGGAAAAATTTAAAATGCATTAAAATCGAATTAAGGTTGGCGAAGGCTAATCTGGAGCTGCTCGCAACCTGCTCCGAAAAATACGCGTTGGCAGTTCTTTTAAACCGCTATACCTTCGTCAATTTTTAACCGATTGTTATGAAACTACCATAAAATATTCTTACGATATCATACTAAAAGAAAATGTGAAAATCCAAAAATCGAATTTTTTGACCCAGATAACTAGATATATGCCCTTAAAAGCTCTTGAACAATTAATTTCTATTTTTTGAAATTTTTGCGGTAGTTCTAAATCTAATCTGATGGATTTTTGTTTGCTAATTATGGATCTGACTATGCAGTTGTTCCCTTACATTACATATTTCAAAATGTATTTCCGCCTGTGAAATTTCCTGAAGATACTTTGCCTATATCACCAAACATGAAAACGTTGAAATTCATCATATTAAAAGAACAATAGCGATTGTTGACAACGTCTTAGTTTTTTTCTTAACAAAAATTCTTGAAAAAAATAAAAGTTTTGTGATTTTTGTAAAAACAGAGTGGATTTTGTGACTTAATCGAAAAATTGGACAAACATTTACGAGATAAATGAAAAGAAGAAGGGAGCATATATGGGCTTTCAAAAATTGTAAATTTCAATGTGGCACAAGATAACTTTTTTATGAGCATACCACATGCTGTCGGGAAATCCCTAAAGCACTACAAGAGATTCATGCTGCTCTTGAATCTAAAATTCTAAAGAATGAGGTTCTCCATATAAATAACTGCTTAAAAAGGGTTGTATGAGGAGTGATTAACTGAATTTCGTGCGGATGTAAAGTTTTAACGCGACGTGTATTCCTAGCCTACACCACTTTGGAAGGAATTAAGCAACCTGTATCCATGGAATACTTGTCGAATAGACTCAAGTCGCCAACCGTTCCTCGATGGCCAAGGCGTCGAGGTTTCTGATCAGTTCTGGGTCTCCAGTCAGGCGAACAGCTCTCTTTTGAAGATAATCCAACAAATACAGGAGGAGCAGAACCCCAAACATGGAAGCAATATTCCATTGTTGGTTGAATTTGAGCTTTGTACAAAATTAATAGTTGTTGTGGAGTGTAAAGCTTTCTAGTTCGAAATAATATTTCCAACTTTTGAGAAGCTCACTTTGCTATGCTTGCAACATGTTCATGCCAAGACATATTTATTCCAAAATTACCGCCCAGCAAATTGAGTGACGACGCTAGAGGAATTCAATTCAATTTCAGTAAGTCTTTATTCATTCAAAATTTGTGCAATATACATGGAATTTACAACCTTTTGTAAGTGATATAAACGTAATATGCTATAATGGAATATTCATTCATATGGTAACCTTTTGGTTTGCTGATGTATCGTGTGGTATACCAATGTATTGCTTTGTTTGATTCTTCATTTTCAAACTTTTGATTTTTTCACGAAGATATTAATTTATCATATGCAAAATAAAGTGTTTTGTTGTTTTTATCTGTACTTGTTTTTTGTTTTTGTTGAGAAAAATTAAATCAAAAAACTCAACTTGATTTTACCAGGTACATGTATATGCCGGTGGTGGTGCTATAATGTTTATATTACCATTTTTACTCGCTCATACATCCACTCATTCATACCTCTCATTCTTTCTTTTTGTTATTATATTTATAAATTTATTTTTATTTGCACTTCACTATTTACACCACACTATATGGTTTTATGTGTTTTAATTTTATGAACTAAACCTAGTTGCTATTTACATATTTTAAGATTAATTTTTGTTTACATTTATTTTGATGAACTGCTCTGTTTAGTGCCTTCATTGCCCCTATATGCATCTCTACCAGTCCAAAATACTACGGAATGCAGCGTCGCGTCACCTATCAAGCGCCAGCAGTAATCGACGGCCGGCACGCGACCGACGACGGTGCATCGCATTCCGATTCACTTGTATATTGTCGTTATTTTTCTAGAGGAATCGAGTGCCCCGGCATAACTATGTGGATTCAGCAACGTTAGCTTTTTTAAGAAAAAACGGCTACCTGGGTTTCTGTAGCGTTATATTCTAGTCGGTCATTGTCATCCTAAGATAGAATTTGTTCCAGGCCTTTGTTAAGTTGAGCGTTCAAAATGAATGAAGAAATAAGCGTTACTATCTATAAAATTAGCTTTTTTTGTTGTTTAGTAAAGCAGATTTTAAGAAATCTTATAATATTTTTTTATTATTCTAGAATGTGCAAGTTAATGACCAACCATCCTGTCCCATCTGTTTGTACCCTCCCGTTGCGGCGAAAATGACCAAATGTGGTCACGTTTATTGTTGGTCGTGCATCCTACATTATTTAGCACTGTCCGATAAACTGTGGCGCAAGTGTCCTATTTGTTTTGATGCTGTTAAAAAAGAGGAACTTAAAAGGTAGGTCTATCTAGTGTAAAAAGTTGTTGGTTAGGCACTAATAGCTACATAAGCGTTAAAGTTGCTACATGGGGTAAAAAGTTCCGAGAGATGGC
Organism: Pachyrhynchus sulphureomaculatus; assembly: GCA_019049505.1. NCBI lineage: Eukaryota > Metazoa > Arthropoda > Insecta > Coleoptera > Curculionidae > Pachyrhynchus > Pachyrhynchus sulphureomaculatus. The sequence goes on along the minus strand of CM032456.1, from coordinate 112,736,709 downwards.
ACAAACAAAAAGGCCATATGATTTTTAGTTAGTGTCCACTCCCAGAAGTTTCATGTAAAAATTTTTATGACATTTCGTCTATTAATTTGTGAGTTACAGCTGTTTGAGTGACGCTACTTTTGATTTTTGTAAACCAAGGAACAAAAAGAATTTCGTGTGTTGATTAAACATTCCTTTTTAATGGAAAAAAAATAGAGCCTGAACCGAAGAAGGGCTTGAAAAGTGTTATGGCACATCTGCTCCGTCAAAAGTCACTATATGTCGATGGTTTAGTGAACTTACATGCGGTCGTACAAGCACCGATGATGTACCACTTTTCAGACGTCTTAGTGAGGCAGTCGCTCCAAAAAACAGAAACCATAGTGTTCTAAATAACCGCAAGTGAAAGTGAGAGAGATAGCCGACATCGTCAAGATATTAACAGAACGCGTGAGGCATATTTGCATATGAAAAAGCTATATGCCTGATGGGTGCCATGTACTCTCACTATTGATCAAAAACACCAACGTGTCGAAGATTTAGAACGCTGTTTGGCATTGTTTCGGCATAATCCAAAGGAGTTTTTACGTCGATACGTAACACTGGACTAAACATGGATCCACCACTGCCCGCCTGGGCCCAATAGGCAGTTCGCAAAGTGATAGAAAGGTTTTAGCAAGTATTTTTTTGGACGCGCGTGGCATAATACTGATCGACTATCTTGAGAAGGGGCGAACAATCGCCGGAGACTATTACGGTGGTTTATTGGACCGTTCGAATGGGGAAATTAAGAAAAAAAGGTCGCATTTAGGGAAGAAAAAAGTGTCGTTTTAGCAAGATAATGCACCAGCTCACAATTCCATAAAATTGATGGTGAAATTGGACTAATTGGATTATGAATTGCTTCTTCGATCGCCGTATTCACCAAATCTCGCCCTCAGCGATTACCTCTTTCCAAATTTGGAAAGGTGGCTCCAGGGAAAGAGATTTGGCTCAAATGAAGAAGTCAAATCGGAAACTATATGAAAGGTATCCAAATGTTGTAAGATCGCTGAAATAAGGGTATCGCTCTTGAAGGAAACTATAATGAAGAATAAATTCGATTTTTTTCTCCAAAAATCTCGGGACTTTTCACCTCATATAATAAGGAACTAACATAATGTGCGTTAAAGATATTCTTAATAGAAATTATTACAGCTTTTTTTGTTTTTATAGTGTAATTGCGATTCCCCATAAAACTTTCAACGTAAATGACACTATAACCTTCAAATTAATGAAAAGACAACGTGGTAGCCTTACTGCTTACCCTGCCGATTCCGAAATACCACCAGAAGAGAAACTTTTTACCATGTTCGATAAAAGCAAACCAAATATTTATTCTAAGTTATTATTAGCCAATAAGGAAAATATTTTAGAAATTCTTGATAGAGAAAACACAGAATTGGAAGTACAAATGGCGGAAGATGAGAACTGTCCGGAAAGATGTTTTATGGAAGAGGCTAAGAGATACTTAAACGAGAGGCGAGATGCTATTTTGAAAAATTTTTCGAATATCAAAATTTCTGGTAAAAACTTGAATGAATCTTTGACTAATGTTGAATCTGTTCAGGATTTAGAGTCTTTGAGTGATAAAACAGACACTACTTCAACGTCTGAGTCAACTACCGATGATGATTTTAAAAATGGTAATGTTGAACGAGAATTTAGTTCAGCTGATGCAGAAAGTGGTGCTCAAGTTCCCAAATTTCATTATTTTTACCAAGGTATATAATAATTTTACTTAAAAAATTAGTAATTTAGTTATTTAAGACGCCTTTATATGTAAAAAAAAATTCTATTCTCTTTTAGTTTATAATGTTAGTATTGGCAGCAAAGGTACGTGTTTAAAAACAATCGCCCTATTTAAATACTACATGGGATGAAAAATCCAGAGACTTTCCGAGAGATGGCAGCACAAACAAAAAACCATGATTTTCAGTTAGTGTTAACTCTCGGATGATTCGTGTAAAATTTTTATAACATTTTGGCTATTAGTTTGCTAGTTACAGCTGTGTGAGTGACGCTACTTTTGGTTTTTGCAAAACAATGAAGCAATACACAATAGAAACATTGCTTTTTGATGGGAAAAGATAATGCGATGTTTCGTTTCCTTGACTTAAAGAACTCTGAATAATACCAGCACAATAAATACAAAATTACCCTTCTAACTTCCTTCCTCACCTCATATATGTTGCATAATTGGAGATTTGAAAAAAAAATATATTTTGTCATAATTGGAAAGATCATATATTACTTTATATCAAATTGAAAATAAATTTTTAAACTTATTACCGATGACGCTCCGAAAACACCCGAGCGCGCTTGTGACCGCACAATGTTTATTTTCCCCCAACATCACCGACAGCTGATACTACTACGAATGTTTTAATTTGCAATCCATAGACATAGAGAATGGACTGAGCGTTCTGCGGCCAGTAGCTGTCTCTAGAATTCTGATTGGCCCACGTTACAGGCTTGCCGGAGCGTAAAAATAATAATTGTTTTCATTATTATTAATTCTAATCGCCTAGATTATATTTATAATTAAAAAAATAATTAACAAAAAAAAAACCTACGAGACTCAACCAAGTCAGCAAGATTTGGATTTGAGAATTTTGCCGCTGAACTACAGCGCTCTTAAAAATACTATTTCTAAGAGTTCTATTTGAACTAAAATTGGGTAGGGGCTTTTTTGCCTTGATTTCCTTCTCGGACTACTACGCCTTGATTATTACAGGCCTACAGAAAAGAGACAGGTATTAACCGCACAGTCGCCTTGAATAATGACGTCACAAACATAGCGGTCATTCGTGGCGCTTTTTTAAATTTTATAAATTTTAAATTATTTCTAATTAACTGTAAAAATTGTTTAAAAAGTTTTTCGCATTCATTATCAATATTATTTATGATAAAGTTTTAAAATAAAGTAAAAAATCGAAATTATTTTTTATTCAAAAACCCAATTATATGTAGTGAATAAATAATTATGCTTAAAATTTGTTTATTATCGCAACCAAAAACCTGGAAAATTCCCATAACACTATTGAAACCATACAATATTTGACCACTCCACGTCTCACCTTTTCACCCATTAACATTTAAAGGTGTTGAAAAATAACCTAATTTTCACATTTCGCGACTTCAAAAACCCCTAAAAAGACCGATAACATCATATATAGGAAGCAACCCCATTAACTCCCAACCCCACTTTTTAATCTTTACTATAAATAATATATAAAAATTTGTCCAGGACATCAACCAAAAAACATATCTCAAAATTCAGCCGGTTTCTGCATTAAACTTGAAAGCAGTAAAAGATTAACCTAATTTTTGGATTCCTAGACACTCAGACTCAGAAAAGGATATATAACACGATATATAGGAAGCAACCCCCCTCTAATCTGTTCCCCTACCCTTCTCGTCCTTTGTATGTTTTACTGTAAATATTTATGCATCAAATTTGTTTATTATTCAACAAAAAAAAACAGGAAAAACTTCCAAATTACTATTAAAACCTTTTAAATTTTATCAACCCCCACCCCCTTAGCCTGATGCGATATCATTCAAAAATTATAGGCTTCATTTCTTTCTTAGATGTTATCTATGTACCAAGTTTGAAAGTGATATCTCATTTCATTCGTGAGTTATCGTGCCAATATTCCGATAGATAGAAAGACAGAGTGACGGAAATCGGTGATGTTTGTCATGGGTTTAAAATAAAGCGTTCCTAGCACTGAACTATAGAGATAATTGGTTTTTTTATACCAATATAATTTAAGTTTTGTGCAAAATTACCGTCAGGATAATTAACTTTGATTAGCATTTTGTTTTTTAAAGTCAGTCACCTGTACTACAATTTATTACAATATTCAGGCTAATTGTGATACATAAAAAAGATGTTATTTATTCAAATTTTCGATTCTCGGTTTGGCCAGTGACAACACTCTGACTTTGGCTATTTTGCGCTAAGCCTTTTACTTCCCATAGCTAGTTTATAGCAAAAAATTACCTTAAGCCCATCTGTGCCATGTTAATACTTTGTTATTCCTTCTCTAAGATCAACCAATGCAGTCGTCCATATCTCGGAAGGTAATCAGTAATAAGGTTTCTTGTTTTTTCTTTGTTCCCCGCATTTATAAACCCTATTATCCAATTTGACATAGATAATATTAATGTATTATATATATAGAAGTAGTAAAATAAGTTGTGAGGAGACCTAGCAAACAGACCAGAAGGATCTTTTTTTCTACTCGAAAATTTTTTTTCCCAAACCAACCTTACCACCACCATCCTCCCAGACTTGACCATAAAAGTCAAGGTGTCACCGTACTCCGGCTTCCTCCTTTCGGAGAACTGCCGCTTCGAAGGTGTCATACTTGAGTTTTATACAGCACCTCATAAGCGCAGATAAAGTGAAGCGGAGCCTTCTCGTCCTCCAAACAACCCGGACACATCGGGTTGTCTTCCGCACCTAGCAATCCTAAATAAATGCTTTCTCAACCTACAAAGTCTCGTGAGAATATTAACATGGGTCTGTTTCTATTGAGCAGTCACTCAAGGCACGCTCCTCCAGACTACGATGCAAAGTCCTTGGCTTGTCTGCACCCTAAGCTCCGGTACCATCGCTCTAATTGGCCCATTCCTTGAGAACAGTTTCCATCAGTCTTTATAAAAAGTTTTATTCTTATTTTTTTTATTTTTAATTTTAGTTGCTGATGGTCAACACATCTACTTACATGCTATCAATGCTAAAATGTTAGAACATTCTTATGGTTCTTTAGAATATGGACCCAAAACTATTACTGGTGAGAAGCTACAATATAAATATCTTATTATAAACGGAAGAAAAACATTAGAAACATCTTCATAATAACATTCTTTCTTGTAGGTAAAATTTTGGAAAAAGAAGGCGGTTCCATGACTGAAGAATTACGGAAAAAATTGCGGTACTTGCAACATATGCCAGTAACTTGTCAATTTGAAGTGGCAGAAATTAAACTCCATGAACCTATTGTTAAAAGAGAAACACTGGAACATTTTAAAGGTACGTTAAATAAAACTGCTCGTTATTTTCAAAAGTTTTGATGTTTATACACTTTTTTAAAAAAAAATTAAATTTGATAACAAAATTTAAACAATCTCTGTCTTAGTGTGTAAACTAACATTAAATTGAAAAAAAAATTACATAATACAAGGGATTTACATACTATTTTGTTTTTATTTGCAGATGTATTTACAGTCGCGGTCATAGAAATGATTTCTGAAGTTTTAATCCTAAACGATTGTATAATTGAACGGTATTGTTTTTGTTTACTTATTAGAATTAGAGCAAACTGAAGCAATGACTCTCGGTTTAGTTTTAACCAATGAAATAGCCACTTCCTTGTGTCGAATTTTAAACTACTTTTTTAAACAGAAAAATTTAAAATTGTAACATTTGCTGAAGTAGGGTTTTCTTCACGAAAAATAGTGAAGAGGATAAAGTTCCACTAATCCACTATGGTAGGAGTTTTAAAGAAAAACTCTTTCTCAGGACAGCACAAAGTGGAAGAAAAAAGTACTGGGAGGAAGAGAAAGACAGATAAGTGATTAGACCGCTTGATGATGCGATTGTCTGTAGAAGATTACTTCAAAACTTCTAAGGAAATATCAAAGGATCCAGCAGTCAGGAATTTAGCTGATATAAGTCGAGAAACTGTCGACAAACGGTTAAGAGAAAAAGGTTTTTGGGCAAAAAAACCACGACAAAAAATTTTGTTATGGAAGTATAAAATGATCAATGACTTCACAAACCACTCCACAAATGTTTTTTCTGATTTTACTGAAAACTGATGACCTTGAATTTTTTTTTATTGTTAAATTATTAAAGATAATGCACTGGAGAATATTCCAGAATTTTTAAAAATTGTTTGATTGGTACTTTTCGGGGGAACAGCGATTTTTCGCAATTTTTTAAAAAATTATTAAAGAAAACTGCACGCAAATATTACATTATATATAATTTTGGACTTGTGTTCTTACAAGCTTTTATTTGACACCGCACTTGATGACCTGGTATAAATTTTTTTTCCTATTTCGATTTCACCCCCCCCCCCCCCCAAAAAAAAACTAACCCCTTAAGTCAAAATTTAACTTTCAAAACAACATGGCTCTAATGAGGCCATCAATTCCTATATTAGTGCAAAATTTCAACTTTCTATGTTAGATAGTTTCGGAGAAAAAAATCAGGTGTGAGAGACGGACAGACAGACAGACGAACAGACACCGAACTGATCTTTTAATTATTCCTTACGGAATACTAAAAAAATGAAGAAATCACGCGAAACAATATGAAAAGTGGACATCAGAAGACTGGAGAAAAGTGATGCATATGAAAGATTTCACGAATAAAAAATAAACTTCAAAAACAGTGAAACATGCGGCAAGTGTAAAGATCTGGAGATTTTTCCATATTTTGGGATCGGCGAAATAAACTTATAGATGGCACTGTTGCAGAAAAATATATACAAATTTTGGAAGAGAGTTTGAGTCCCTCAAAGAGAAACCATCTTTCACACTGTGAAGTCAGAGAGCCAAATCTGTAAGAATCCATAATTTATTGATTGGAAAAACGTTACCATTACAAAATTTTGCATTTTTTATTTTCTGTCTGGTTGCATTTTTGGATAGGCAGTTTTTAACGAAAAATGGAATCTCAGCGTTACCATGGCTAGGAAACGATCCCGATTTAAATCTCATAGAGAACTTGTGGATGATCGTGATGAAAAGAATTTATGCAGCTAAACCTAAAAGTAAAGATGAGCTAAAGCAAACGATTGAGAACATGTGGAATCAAGAGATCAGTGATGAAATCATAAAAAATTTGGTTGAGTTGATGCCAACCAGAATTGCATCAGTGTTAAAGGCCAAAGGTTAAAAACATATTTTTGAAGTTATTTTTTCTCCTAAGTTCTTTTTTTACTTCCACGAAAAATTGAAGTATTTTCTTAATCGCCAATACTTTAGAGATTTATTTTCCACGTTTATTTCCTTTAGGTTTTTTTGCCTCCGATAGCTATTATTTATAGTTTTCCTTTTCAAATCACTTGTTAAAAATCATCAGAAGAAAAATGTCATTTTTATTAAGTGATACCATTTCTATGACCGCAACTGTATAGTACCGTGATTTCACAGAGGAGATAAGCAGAATTCCAAGATGTATCAACATACATGTTGCTATTTTTCAGCAATTTCCAGTTTAAATACTAATTTGTTTGCTTTCTCTCTCTGTATTCAACCGGTAATCCCCAAAGGAATCTGCAAAAAAAACTTCTATTTACTCTCTTACTTTCAACTTATACTTTGTCTTATTCCCATCCAGAACAAGTTGAAATAAGGAAGAGAAGACGTCAACGCAGAGCAAAAGAGGAAAAGAAACGAGAAAAGAGAATTGAAGCTGAGGAAAATAGAAAAATTGGAAAATATGCCACTCCTGAACTACATTTGGAGAGTAGAGCTCAATTTCCAGGTAAAAACTAAAACATTTTTTTTTTATTTGAACGTGACTAAATTATCAAAAGAGTAACAGACTGTTATGCCACAGACAATAGATTTTTGTTAGATTTTTTGGTATAGGCAATAAGCCAATGAAGTATAAAAAAAGGCATAGTTTCGTGTATATCTTAAGAACTTTTCATATATTTTAAAAAACTAATATTTAGTAAAAAAAAATCAGAAAGTTTCCCACCAAGTACGGTTTACAGTGATTCAAGAACAACGTGAATCGCTTTTTCCACGCGCTCCTGTAGCGCTTTAAGAACTTCCCTGCAGCACGTGTGCTAGACCCATAAAAAAAGATTTGTTAAAAAGATATAAATACTTAAAAGTTGATATTTGTTTAAAAGAACAACCGCATAGTGAGGGACAAATATCACAATTTGACAACGCTGTGTGTCGTCATATTTTACGCGCCAACATTCAAACAGCATTTGAAATGATTAACTTTTAAACAGAAATTCATTTGTAGGTTAAATAATTCATTGAATAAACACAATATACTTTTTTATAATCATCAACTAAAAATATTAAGTGTATTAATTATAAACTTCAATTTGTATCTTATGTATATTTTTTTCTTTAGTATTTAAAAGATTTATATTGAACAAAAATATGTTTGTAGGTTTAATAATTTTTTACTATTTCAAGTTAATATTATATTTATTTATCATTTTACATATCAATTATCAGTATTAAATTAAAAAAGCGGTATTAGAAATCTTCTCCGTAAAACTAAATAATTAATTATTGATACTAGTGATAAATAAAGTACTGTAAACTATTTGTAAACCAATTAATTACTTTATTTACTACCCGCATGTTTTTGGTTACACGTGGTTTGCCATTGTTTTTTTCGACTAGATAATAATTGCACTATTCCTGTAGAACCCAATTTATCATAAGAATTTTTTAGATCTTTCAAAGTTATGCATTCAGATGCAATTCTTTTAATCATAAAATCTGAAATAACACTTTTTAAAGGCATTAAACTTTAAAAACAGTGAAACATGCGGCAAGTGTAATGATCTGGAGATTTTTTTAATATTTTGGGTTCGGCTAAATAAACTTATAGATGGCACTGGCAAAAAAATATACACTTTTTAAAGGCATTAACGATGGCAATATTAGTTTTTCCATGACGCATTCTAATCGATACGTAATTTGTATTATCTTTTAAATATTTTCTCTTCAAAAACTCATTTGCCAAATTCTCAAGGATTTTAATGTCATATATCGCCTCATGGAATATTTCGTTTGGTGCTATTTGCAATAAATCGCGTGAACTTTCCGAGCTTAAACATTTCTGAGCCTTTTCCGTCAGGAAAGCGTTTTTTAAAAAAACTTACTGTGTCCGAAAAACCAGCAATATTTTTAAAATCCTTGATCATTGCAAAATTGATTATACCTTGAATTAAATGGGACGAATCAAAACGAGCACTATGAGCAACAAGTACGCAAGGTTTTAGAGAAAACTTTAAAAACTGTCGGAATGAAATTAGTGCGTCCTTTAGAGTGATTGTTTTGATAGGTTTACCATATAAATACAGGTCGCCATAAATATATTCTAAGCCCATAACTTTGAAAGCGTAGTAATTAATCGGTTGCGTAGACTTAATATCAACATTGAATGTTTTATACCGATATTTCTCCGCTATTTGTAAAATATAAGCTGTACTTGAAAATCCCGATGTTACTAAATCGAATACACTAAACCACAGCCCTCAGATGTAATTGAAACATTATTCATTATATTAGTTAACGCTCGAGGATTAATAATGTCACCAGTATGATAAAAGTCCATCTGCAGTCCACAATTTGATTGATACTGTACCCCTTCATCTTTGTCTTTATTTTTTCTCGTGGCCTCTTTATTTCTAACCAATAAAGTTTTTTCGTCGCAGGCAAATTAACTCTTGATGCTTTTTTTTTTTCTTATTTCATCTTTTCTTGCCATATAAGATCTTGTATGTTTCCCAGGGGGTTTATTGATGAGGGTTCCTTTGCAAATTTAGGTTTATGTCGCAATTGATTATATTCAAAAGGCATTTTTTGTTTAAATTATTTTTTTTTAACTTTACATAGAATAGGGTCTAAACAGTAAACATACACAAGGTATAATAAATAACCTATATAAACGTCATTCTATAGAGCATTCGGTATACTCATTGGCAGCGTTGCCACATTTATTTTCATTAAAAATGTGTCTGCATATGAAAGTTTCCATGTATCGAATACAGTCTCCGACAAAAATAAAATACTCTGCCATTGAGTATTTTAAACTTTTAGTATTTATTATCGGACTATACTTTGGCTCCGATTGTCACAAGTGAACTACCTTAATTGTTAACATTATTTTTTATCGAGTTAAATGGACCACTGATGAAAACTATGGCGTCTCCTTGTCTGCAGGATAACTTCATAAAAAATAATCCAATCTTCAAAAATAAAAATTATTCTTGTAAAATAATGTAGTAGCAAAAAAATGTCGAAATAAAAAATTTACGGTGTTTCAAATTTTAGTATGCAATTTTCGACTAAAAAATTTATGTTTAATTATTTATAACAAATTGTCTATTAGAAAAACTAAAAAAAAACCGTCTCGACATTTTGTAGAAAAAGTAATTATTGAGAAAAAAAATATTAAAAATTCACTGAGTAATCTTGCAGATAGTGTCTGAAAAGTATAGAAAATAAAAATCCTGAAAATTTCTGGTGTATGTAACCCCTAAAACTACAACCCTAATTCCAGTCTCAAAAATATGTAATAATGACGATCGCACTTCCTTTTGTCCAATCAATACACTTCCAGATTTAGAGAAAGTTATTCAATTGGCAGTTTATATTGAATTGTATAATTACTTCATGACCTTGTTATAAACCAGTCTGTCTGACGGAAGAAACAGTCGTGTGAATCCCCTATACAGTTAACAATAAGTACTTAAAATACACTGATTGATAGCAATAGCCAGTAATCTTTTTCTTAATTCAAGACAATTTAAGTGTATTATATAACCTTGACAAAAAATAGTAATGCCACTTTACAAAAACTACAAAATAGGGGTATGTAAATTGTTTTGAGATATAATAAGTATACACCGTTAAACCGTTTAAATTGGGAATCACTAGCTTCACTTTAAAAATACTAAACAACCTAGCTGCCTATTTAAACAATTATATCATCGATACCTGTAAAGTACAGGGTTATACCACCAGAGCACGAAATAATTTTTATATTAGAAAAACTAACTATAAGAAAACAATGAACTCTATTGCGTAAAGGGCTTGATGATTTTAGTAGGTTGCGTAGGTATATTAAGGAGTGCAAGTTTCAAAAGAAATATCAGGTTATAAAAAAAATCGGTCAAGTCCTCGAACTTGCGCAATTAGTGTTCTGTACCTTGATTGCTTTTAACATAAAGATTTTTCTTACGGATGTATAAAATGATCAGTGACTTTACAAAACACCCCAAATGAGTTTTCAAAAATCAATATGTAGAATTCGGACACAAACTTGTTTGTGGTGACTAAAAAAACTTTCTACAACGTGAATTTGTATATCATTAGGAAAATTGCAAAGCACACTGCAGGGTTGCCACGTTTCGCTCAAAAAAATTTACTTTATTGTCGCACCTCGTATATATATTATCTACGCAGTGAATAACGTTTTTATTAAACAGGATGTGGACTTGTATACAAGTACGAAACATATCAAAGTTTCCAATCTTTATTTTTATATATCAGATAAATTATCAAAGAAAATGCACTCGTGATAATTTTCATTCAATCTACACCTTATGGAGAATATTCCAGAATTTCTTCGAATTTTTTGATTGGAGATAAGAGTGCGATTTTTAGCAATTTTTTTAAAAATAATATAGAGAAAAGTTTACGCGAGTATTACATCATATATAATTTTAAACTCGTGTTTTTACAAGCTTTCATTTGACACACCCCACTCAATGACCTTGAAAATCTCGCAAGTGAAGGTTTGAGTAAAAAATTAAATTTAATGTAATTTATGTTTCAAAGTATCTGATAGAAGTAATATGGGAAAGAACATAATTTTCGGTCGTTTGTAGAAGTTTTTACATTAAAAAAATGTAAATCTAAAAAAGTATCCTCAAAGCTTCACATTGTTGCCATCATTCAGTGATTTAATAGTAAAATGTAGAATTTTTCAAAGATTTTACAATACATTTTCAAACTTTTGGGCCACAATTTTTTTTGTCGAGTAATAGCGTATATTTTTGTTTTAGATGTGAAAGATTCCCATGTCATGTTCCCCGAATTACAAGACAGACAGAGGACTGAGTCGGAGTCAACTCTTCTAACTGTTAGTGAAAGAAGTGTTTCACCAGATCTGTCTTCCTCTATGTCTAGCATGTCGATAGAGAGTGGCTATACTGGACCATCTTTTGCCACAGTAAGTTTTTTAATATTTGAAATTTTAAAAATAATTTTCTTTTTTTACATTATCCTTATGCATCTTAGCTGTTTTGTGTGTGCACTAGACTTTTATTAAGAAATAATTTTTCCTGTTATTTTGATTTTAGTTTGGTGCAACATTATGAAGAGGTTAATTAACCTGAATATTTTCTTATTTATATTAGGGTCAGTCCCCTCTCTACATGTGTTTAGGAAAAACTGTTTTTCTTCAAACATTGACTAGCAAGATAACTATAATTATATTTTCTACTGAAATTTGACAGATGCTTGCCACGGAAAAAAAACCATCATGGCCTTCATTACAACCATCAAAATCAGCAACTCAACAATCCTCATCGACCCCCGTAAAATTAATCAATGTAACAGGCTCAAGAATGACCAGCTCAGTCAAGATAACGAATAGTAGACGTGTTAGTGATCCCGAACCCTTGGATTATGAACCCGTACCCGATTTCAATAGGAGTTTTGGAGATGCTCTTGCACAAGCATTGGCTAGAAGCGTGGAAGATAATGGTGATCAAGACGCTAGCGGTAAGTTTCTTGTGAATCCCACTTTATAATTTCTGTAATGTGAATTTTCGATGAAATTCAGGTCTAGCATAAGCTTTTGCTTGAATAAAGCTGAAATATGACCTATGCGGCATAGTCATGATTTTCTTTATGTATTAAAATTGTCATTTAAGAAAAAAATCTCGAAAATAGGATTATTTGTTAAGCAGCATAAAGAAAACTTCTGCGGTTGTCAATTTTACCTAAGATACAGAATTTTAGCGGTCAGTTCAAATTTTTTAATCCCAGTTTTAATGTTTGTGATAAAATCTATAAAAACAGACATTTTTTAGAATCTTTAAGATTTTTATTGGTGTCATCACTATAACCTTCTTTTATCCTGATTATATTACATAGGGTTAAAAGTCTCGAGTCTTTTGTTCACTCAACCAATCGACATATAATTGCTTTCGAGCAGATGTGCCATAACACTTCTCAAGCCATTTTTGGGTTCTGGCTGTATTTTCCCCACCAAAAAACAATGTTTAGTCAACACACGAAATCCTTTTTATTCCATCAAAATCAAAAGTACCGTCACTGAAACGGCTGTAACTCTACTGTAACTAATAGATAAAATGTCATGGAAATTTTATAGGAATCTTCTGACGGTTAACACTAATTGAAAATGCAAATATTCTTTTTTTGTTTGTGCTGCCATTTCTCGTAAAGTCCCGATACTTTTTTCCCCATGTAGTAATAATATAATTCTATCTACTTTTGTTACAGATTCTGTGGTATCAGGTAAAAAGAAAAAGAAGAAAAAACAAACAAAAATTGCTTTTTTCAACTCATATGGCTTTTCCAGGAAATTAGAATATTTTTCTTATGATTTGCAACAGAAATACTTATTTTAAAAATTAATAATAGAAAAAAATCTAGCTAAAATAAAAATAAAAAAAAAATATCGACATTGTTTGTAACACAGACTAATTTAATTATGTTTCTCAAATTCATTATTTCAATTGTATTTATTTGTTGGCAACAAAATAAACTTTTAAAAAAGTAATTCCTATTGTGTATTATTAAATTAACTATTAAGAGTAGGATTGGTCACCTACACATCTAATAGTGTAATTTACAATTCGTCATTGTATCCTATTAAGGAACCTAATTCCTTATATTAGGAATATATCCTTGGTATAAATCCCAATACTTTTGTTAGCCTTTAGAGCCAAACGAAGTTAATGCTGTTTACCGTTTGACTAGGCGATCAACTCTAGTTAAACATATGGCTTAAAACGTAACAAACAAGACACACAATCATACCGTAGATTTGTTTAGACAAAGATTTACAACTTATATCATTGTTGGTCATGCTACACAAATTTCATAATTGTTTGTTTCGGTAAGTGAACTGCTGTCAATTAGTCGCATTTTATAACGTACGCATAATTTGTTCGGGGATTCGTTAAGCGTCAAGTGTTTTAGTATATTTTCAACCATAGCCTAAGAAAGGAACTGATCGCCCAACCCACGTCCACCGTACTGTAATTTAGTACCTTAGCCGATGTTACTGTCAGAAACTTATTCGAGAATACTCGGTACACCATAATTTTCCGCATGTATGTATGTACGTATATATATATATATATATATATATATATATATAATATATATATATATATATATATATATATATATATATATATATATATATATATGTATATAAGGTGAGTCAATGGTAAAGTTCATTATCTCATTTGTTTCGGGAATGACGAAAAAATGTTAAATACGATAGTTTTAGGGAATGTTAAGGTGTACAGTTTAAAATTATTTTTGAGTATACAGGCTACTTCAAAAAAGTGTGGCCGATATAACGTATGTTTTTAGTGTTCCATATGGAACACTTATAAGATCACTTCGTGTCTGTCTGTCTGTCTGTCACACCCGATTTTCTCCGAAACTATTTGACATAGAAAGGTGAAATTTGGTAATAATATAGGAATTGATGGCCTCATCAGAGCCATGTAGTTTTGAGAATTAAATTTTGACTTAAGGGGTTAGTTTTGGGGGGTGAAGTCGGAAGTGAAAAAAAATTTTTTTTACTAGGTCATCGAGTGTGATGTCAAATGAAAGCTTGTGAAAACACGAGTAAAAAATATATATATAATATTATACTTGCGCGCACTTTTCTTTGTATTATTTTTAAAAATTCGCGAAAAATCGCTGTCCCGGGCCTTATCTCGAAAAATACTTATCAAAAAATTTCGAAAAAATTCTGGAATATTCTCCACGGGGTGTAGATTGAACGAAAATTATCACGAGTGCATTACCTTCAATAATTTATATGGTACATAAAAAAAACAAAAATTTCAAGGTCATCAGATTTCAGTAAAGATTGGAAACAAACTTTGTTGAAAACTCATTTGGGGTGTGTTTTGTGAAGTCACTGATCATTTTATACCACCGTAACATAAATTTTGACTTAAGGGGTTCGTTTTGAGGGGTGAAAATCGGAAGTGAAAAAAATTTTTTTTTTACTAGGTCATCGAGTGTGTGTCAAATGAAAGCTTGTGAAAACATGAGTAAAAAATATATATAATGTAATACTTGCGCACACTTTTCTTCGTATTACTTTTAAAAAATCGCTGTCCCCTACCTTATTTCTCGAAAAGTACTGATCAAAAAATTTTGAAAAAATTCTGGAATATTCTCCACGGGGTATATATTGAACAAAAATTATCACGAGTGCATTACCTTTAATAATTTATTTGGTATATAAAAAAAAAAAAAAAAAAATTCAAGGTCACCAGTTTTCAGTACTTTGTTGAAAACTCATTTGGGGGTGTGTTTTGTGAAGTCACTGATCATTTTATACCACCCTAACAAAAATTTTTATTTTAAAAACAATCTACGTACGGAACACTAATTGTGCAAGTTCAACTTGCACTTGACCGGTTTTTTTAAATGGAACATCCTATTTTCTAATTTATTTTTAAATTCTGCGTATAATTGTATAACTTTTTTATTAATAATGTTATATACCTAACCCTAGTAGTATTGCTCCATTCAAGGTGGTACAAAAGTTTACTCGTCGTTCAAAATCACAGTCTTGAAGTTCTTGGTGTAGTTCCATATGAAAGGGATGATACTTGTATTTTCTCGTGGTGCGATTAGCCGTAGATTGGGTTGTGTCAGATAAGTCAGCTAGTTGACGGCTGCTGACCTGGGGATTATCTTCAACTTAAAGTAAAATCTCCATTTTTTTTTCCCATTGGTAGCATTCTGGTTTACTACTTTCCATTTCGTATATTCAACGCTACCACTACCATCAAACCGTTCCATTAAACACTGAAGATTTTCTAGATGGTATATGTCTGTTAGGGTACTTCGCTCCGTAAAGCCTTACTGCCAAAAAACAATTTTTTCCCGCCTCGCCCAGTATATAAACCATATCAATTAATTCATTTTTAGAAAAATCCTAACTATTACCATTATACGTCACTTACTACAACAAATTAAACTATTTTTACTTGCTTAATAGACATGTCAAAATTTGACAATGCCTACATTTTTGTTTTGTGGTGGCAGCTATGATGTTATAGCGTAAGTGTATTAAAAACAAGGGTAAAAATTGAAAAATTCAAAATAAATCGAAAACTATTAGAAATAGATATATGACATACTTAGTAAAAGTTGGAGGGTTTTGTAAAATCTATCAGAAAAATTATAATATACAGGGTGTGCCATTTAAAAAATTTGAGATTTTTCAATTTAAAATAGTCGAAATTTATTTTGTACACCCTGTAGCATCTAACTCAAATTTATTTACATATATCTTTTTTTTCATCTCTATAGAACGCTCGTACCAATTATGAGTATTCCACCTTCAGAAACAATGGCGCTACTGGCAATTTTTTACAAAACTGAAAACTAGTATTTAAAAAAAAAAAAAATTGAATATTAGAAAAACTACTAGGTTTAGGTATATAACATTATTAATAAAAAAAGTTATAAAATTTTACGCAGAATTTAAAAATAAATTAGAAAATAGGATGTTCCATTAAAAAAACCTATGTTATATCGGCCATACTTTTTTGAAGTACTCCGTATACTCAAAAATAATTTTAAACTGTTCACCTTAATATTCCCTAAAACTATTGTATTTAACATTTTTTCGTCATTCCCGAAACAAATGAGATAATGAACTTTACATGACATCGTTTCCCGCCAAATCGGCGATTCATTAGAAAACTGAGTACGGCAAGGACAAATATAAAACACTAGATAAAATTGCAACGCTGTCTTATGCGACGAAATGACTGTATCCCGCGTCCATACAATGCCGCTATAAATTTTAATGTGTGTTGTCACTTCTACTTGTTAATTTTAATAGCGTGTTATATGTGATTATATATAACTTATTGAAGTATAAACTTCGAAAACATTTAGCTGTGTCTTATAATTTTCTTCTCAATTATCCAAAAATATGCATGCGAATTTTACTTTATTAGTTTAGGCTTTTAATAATGCAACGAAAGCCGGAATGTCTAAATTTTAGAAATTTGACAACAGTTACATTCAACAAAATCGTAACTCATTGTTTCCAGTCGCCCTTCTCCGAAACCACTGTTAATGTTGGATCGCGTTTAGATGTAAACACGCGGAGCCTCCTGATGGTGATGCAATCAGCCAATTATTTAGGGCACGTTAGATGATTGATCGTGTTTTAATGTAAATATGCGGAGACTTTTTCCCAACATTATTTGAACGGAAAAAAGAAACATGAACACTTAACTTATTCCTCTATTGGTTACATTCATATATACAAAGAATGTCAAATATACATGTTCCAAAAATATAAAAATCAAAAATAAAGTAGGTGAGTAGATATAATTATAAATACACATGTTATAGTATATTTGCTAATATACATACAAGAAATATCCAGCAAAATACGTTATTACGTTATGGAAATCAGTATCCATTGTTACACTCTCTTGAAATTGCGAATAGCTTTAATATCTGCTGTCCGATGGTCATATGTCTGAAAACAAACAAAATTATGTTTTTTTTTGTTATATCAATAGTTAAAGTTGATAGAAACTTACAATTATGACGCCTTCATCAGAAAATTCGTAAGTTCTGGTCATATCTGTACCATCAGGCCCTTTAATTTCCGTTATCAGTTTTCCATCTTCAAGGCGAGTTTTACACTATAAGAAAATGTACAAATTAAGCTTATTTTAAATGGAAATTTAAGCGGGAGTACTCTCTACATACACAAAAAAAGTTATTTTGCTTTTGTAACCCCTTGGGGCGTCATTTGTAACGAATAATGTTTTAGAAAAAAAAAAAGTAAGGGATGCTGCTAAGTAGCTAAGTTAAAGGTAAATTAGTTAATTTTTATGATTGTATCTTACTCAGTATATATCACCACTACACCAAACACTTTATTTTTGCACTCGACGCGCGTTTCGCTAACCATGTTAGCTTCATCAGGAGTGATGACTGACTTAATCATCGCCCCTAAACGCGCGTCTAGTGCAAAAATAAAGTGTTTGGTGTAGTGGTGATATATACTGAGGAGTATCATTGTGCCAAAGATTCCACATTCCCAACTTAGATAATTGTATCTCGTCTTTCTAAAGCCCTTAGCTACAAAAAGTAGCCAATCTAATAGCTTAAGCTACTAATGCCGGGCAACTGCCCAGATACGTGAGTATAGTGTACTTGCTTTTAATGCACCTCCTGGCATCTGTTCTTCATACTCGTCCCCAAGTCTAAATTTGCTTGTGTTCGTTCTAACCATTGTAATAGTGGTAATAGCCCATTCTCCTTCCTCTGAAGTTGAAATTTCTATGGTAGGGTTTGAAGAGCACATTATCTTCCTTGGTATATACGGCACACCTATTAAATTAATGCATTTTATGCTATGTAATACGATATTTTAGTAATTAATAGGGCCGTATAAAGCAATAAGTCTATACTTAACAATTTAAATAAGAAAGAACACAACAAATACGTGTGCATATGGCACAGCCGTTTGAAACAACACAGTATATAAGTTCATAAAACTATAACGAATCCGCGAGGTCACGAACGAATTGTTTAAATGGCATGGCCAAGATCGCATTGATGTGCTATTCGGTTAACTGAACGTATTTTGTACATTGATGATTTTAACATAACATTCGTAGTAGCTCTCGGCAGATCGAAACAGTTTCTTGATCTGCTAGGACCTCTCGGAAAAACAAATCTGAGTTCTTCTAACAAAGGAGGACGAACGACGCTACCATTAACAGTTTTAAAGAACAGTATTATTGAATTGAATTCTCTGCGTCAAGTCATCATTCGGAAACTTACTTATCCTACAAAATACCACTTTCCACCCTTGACACGCAAATAACTGTGATATATTTACTTACCTATAGCTTTAAAATAACTGTCCAAATTTTCACTTTTCACATGGGCATATTTTCCTGTCATTTGCACCATTTTGTTCAAACTTTACAAAGATCTGGAAACAAATATACAATAAAGAACTATATTTCTAAGGGAATGATGCAGAAATTGTTGCCGAGTAATTCCTAATTAAATAAATAAATAAACGTCAACATTTATCAGCCAGCTTATATGGCTCAGATAAAAATAAGTAACTAATCGAAATTTTATCAGTTTACGTGATCCTTCAAAAACTGTTTCCATAATAAACAGTAGAAATAATGACATGATAATTATGACAAGTCAAGAAAGTAAGAGTTCACATTTCAAAGGTTCTAGGTATCAATTCTAGCCTTACCCCCGCCTCTTAGCAACGGGGCTTTTTTACTGGAAGTTGGTACTTGGTTACTTGGAGCTTTTAAAGTTTCAGTACAAGCGGGTCTTTTTTCATCAAGGGGTTCCCCCCTCCCCCCACCTGTCTGTTGTAGTAGTTCCTTCACCTTTAGTGGTCCATTATCTGGTTACACCACTGTGTAGCATGTTTATTTATCGAACAAATTATTCAAAAACGTTGCAGTGTTTTTGAGAAGTTAGAAGCCACGAAAATCCAACATTTATGATTGATACGATCTAACTTTTTTGTAAGCAAACTATAGCATTATTACATCTTTTTAAGGTTTTGCGTAATGGTTTTTGATTATTTTATGCCAATTTTTCTATTTTCTCAATATATAAATACATTTTAGTGCAATTTAAAATGGAAATAGGGATGCCCTGTTACCAATCGTAGAAAAATTTGGGAAATAACCGGTCAAATACAAGTTGGACTTGCGCAATTAGTGTTCCGTACGTTGATTGCTTTTAAAATAAAAGTTTTTGTTACGAAAGTATAAAATGATCAGTGACTTCACAAAACACATTCCAAATGAGTTTTTCAACAAAGTTTTTTCCGATCTTTACTGAAAACTGCTGACCTTGAAATTTTTGTTTTTTTATATACCAGATAAATTATTAAAGGTTTTAACTTTCAAAACTACACGGCTCTGATGAGGCCATCAATTCCTATATTAGTGCCAAATTTCAACTTTCTATGTCAAATAGTTTCGGGAAAATATGGTGTGACAGACAAACAGACGGACGGACGGACCGAAGTGATCTTATATGTTTCCGTATGGAATACTAAAAATTATCTCATTTATATTATATTTACGTAGTTAAAATTTGTACATTGCAGTTAGAAATTTAGGTTGCAAAATTATAATTTTACTTATTAGTGTTCCGTACGGAACACTTATAAAATTAGTTCGGTGTTCGCCTATTTGTCTGTCTGTCGGTCCTCCGAAACTAATCGACATAGAAAGTTGAAATTTGGCATTAATATAGGAATTGATGGCCCCATCAGAGCCGTGTAGTTTTGAAAGTTAAATTTTGACTCAAGGAGTTAGTTTTGGGGGGTGAAATCGAAAGTGAATTTTTTTTTACCTGGTCATTGAATGAAATAAATGAAAGCTTGTAAAAACATGAGTTCAAAAAATATTTATAATATAATACTTACGTCCACTTTCCTTTGAATTATTTTTAAAAAATTGTAAAACATCGCTGTCCCCCCCTTATCTCGAAAAGTACAGATCAAAAAATTTTGAAAAAAATTCTGGAATATTCTCCACAGGGTGTAGATTGAACGAAAATTATCACGAGTGCATTACCTTTAATAATTTATCTGGTATATATATAAAAAAAAAACAAGGTCATCAGTTTTCAGTAAAAATCGGAATAAACTTTGTTGAAACCTTTTGGGGTGTGTTTTGTGAAGTCATTGATCATTTATACCTCTGTAACAAAAATTTTTATTTCAAAAGCAATCAACGTACGGAACACTTATTCCGCAAGTCCGACTTGTACTTGGCCGGTTATTTTTACTAATAAAAATCTTTTAATTTTTGTTGAAAAAATATCAACAAAAAAACAATCATGATTTGCATTTGTAATTAAGGGGAACCACCATTTCACAACACTGTAAACAGAAGAGCACAGAATAGAAACTAGAATTTGGCGGGATTATTGGTCTATTTTTAGTAATATCCAGTGGGTAATACCACCAAATTTTGGTTGCTTTAAGCATTTTCCTTGCGCCTTTTTATTTACAGTGTTGTGAACTGGCGCAACAGCTACAGGACCACTCGGTCGCACGTACTTTCCCCTAAATTTTGAACCCAGCTTCGCGGATCGTTTTTTCAGGAGCTAAGAAGCATTTGTTATTAACAGTAGGATCTGCACGGATCTTCTGGCGTGTCTTACACATGCAGATCCATGCCTGTCAATCGTACTGTCGCCCAGCCCGGATGATCACCTGTAGATAGTCATTTTGTCCTTCAACGACAGATTGCTGAAACCATAGATATAGAGGATGGACTGAGTATTCCGTATTCCGCTGTGACGTAAATATGGACGCAAAAGTGTGAGAGAGACAAAGCGAATGAGCGGCCAGTAGCTGCCTCTTTTTAAAATGCCACTAAGCTACGGCTCTCTTGAAAATAATATTTCTAAGTGTTCTATTTGAACTAAAATCGGGTATGGGGCTTTTCTCGCCTTGAATTCCGTCTCGGGGTACTACGCCTTGTTTACTACAGGCCTACAGAAAAGAGACAAGTATTGGCCGCACAATCGCTTTGTCTCAGTCCATCCTCTATGTCTATGGCTGAAACCATTTGGCAGAATCTAGAGTAGCAATATTTTGTTAAGTACGGATCTGTTCATTGTAGTTTAAATGCCCCATAAGAAGAATGTCAAACGTGCAAGTCTATATCACCTTACATAAATATTTAACATAACCTTTTATAATGTCCAAGACTTCGCTTCGATCTAGGACTAGGACAAGTAGACAGAGATTAATGTTTTTTAAAATTTTCATTTTCATAAACGGAACTGAAAACAACAATTAGCAAATACAATTTTAAATAATGACAGAATCAGAAAAAAATAGCAGTGAAAAAGTTAAAACTCCTGAAATAAAAGACGAATGGATGGTAGGTTTTAAAAAGCTTTTCACGTCTAATTGTACTTTAAATCTATAAAACTTATATTTTGTCGGTCTTTTAGCGATACTTGCATAATCAAAAATTTTTTATTTGCTTAGGATTATTAAAATTAGTATATTGTTTGACTGCTTAATTTTTAGATTCGAAAATGTTTTCTATATGATGATGAATACAGTGATTGTACGTCAATGAAAGCTAGATTTAACCAATTATTTATATTTGGAAAAACTATAGACTGCTCTCAGTGGAAAAGAGACTCGGTAAACTGTTACAAATGGACAGAAGAAAATGATGTTAATGCTGCGGTAAGTAGTATTACCTCCATTTTTTAAAGAGTTTTTTAAAGTTATTCTTATAATATATTATTCTTTATAAAATACAATATTATAGAGCATTTTTTTACCTATTTTTTTTTGTATAGAAAGAACTTATTGAAAGTGAAAAGAAGCGTAGAGAAGCTAGACTTATAGCACATTATCAAAATAATGTTTGGACAAAACGAAAAGAACCCCCAGCAAATTGGAATGCTCCTTTGCCAGAATATTTACAAAAAGAATATGAAGGAAGTTATCTGCATTTAAAATCAAAAGAGATGAAAGGTGAGATACCCCCTACTTTTGATCCTCATGTAAAAGTTTTGCACAATCTTATGATATGTATTATTTTAGTAGTATAAATAAACAATTTTTTTTAGATTTGTTAATAGCATATTTTTATTTATTAAAATATTTAAACTAACAATATTGGTTTTTGATTAAACTAACAAACTACTTCAAACTTAAAATATGACTTCTAATTGTGACTACTTCATATGTTCAATGCTTTTAAAATCAGCAATCTGTTTTCCAATATTATGCAAAAAGTCTGCAGCTGAGTCATTATTAGCATTATCAATAATCTTACTACACTTAAGGATATAATTTTCCAAATATTTCTCTAGATTATTTTCCACATTATCCTGAGACATAACATATTTGTTTGTAAACTGTGCTAACTTTGAAAACACTGAACTGAAAGCATCATCCAAATCAAAAAGCTCAAGACAAGGTGGAGGTAACTCTCTAAAACAAGGTGGGAAAACTGCCGCTTGCAATGCTGGATAAGGAGCTTCAAATTTTGGAGTTATAATCTTTAAGGGAGCATGTTTAACCTTCAAGTCCTCATATAACTTCAGAGTTTCTGGAACAAGTCTTGTATTTATGGAATAAACCTTATGGTCAAATAATTTTGTGTAGTCAATAACAGAAGTATTACTAACTACATCTGTAAGACAGAGCTTGGGTTTTTCAGCGAGCTCTGCAGTTTCAGGGACAACGTTTCTATCTGCTACATCAATGTCATCATGATCTGTTGGCAAAAAGTGTGCCCTTTCATTGCTATTCAAAAATTCAAACAATATCTCTCGAAATCTATCATTATTTTCTTGATCAAGGTACTTGTCAGCAAACATATATCCAGAACCTATTGCTGCGAGCTTGCCTCCTGACTTTTCATTATAATATAAGGCCCCCAGAGGGCAATCCACAGGAAATGATGAAAAACCACTTTTAAAACATATTACACTTGGTTTCATTACATTCATAGTACACCCGAAAGGGTAGACCAATTTAATATCTTCTTTATTCTTATTAAGGGTGGCGTTTATTTGGCTGTCTGCTATGTAACATTCTTTTGGGTGGAAATATTTGTAGTAATGTGTTCTTATAAGACAGTCAAAGTTTGGTACAATACCAAAGTTCTCTAAAAGAATATTTATATTGCACGGGTCATTGGGACTACCTTCTGTAAACATAATCAGGATTCGTCCACCTGTTTCAATATAGTTTTTCATCACTTTAAGCTCGTTTTCCTCAAAAATCATTTGCGATCCGGGTAAAATCAATAAATTACAATTTTTTAATAAATCTGAAGTTATTTCATCTCTGTTCACTACTACTTTAGAAAAAGACTTAACTTTTCTGTAAAAACTCTTATAATTTTCATTTAATTTAAATAGTTCTTGTTTTGAAGAGTTAAAGATTACTAAATTCTTATTTAAATCCATTCCAAAATCTTCAGTTACTGGTGCCATTTTTCGATGTTTGATTTTCGGTCATAATGCGTCGCCTAGCAACGGGAGAAAACAGGGGTTTTTCAAAATTACCTGGTTTTTCGTCGCTTCCAATTGGTGAGAAACCAATATTTTAGAAAAATCAATGAGTGCATCTGCGGACGTAATCGCCATATAGCAGCTAATATATTTTTTTCAAGCATATAAAAAGAAAAGAAATAGCTCAAATGAGTGAAATACTTCTCCTACGTAGGCGAGTCCGTCCGTTAAATGCGACCAAAGTCAAAATCGGAAACCTAAAGGAATCAAATCTACAAGTTTCAAAGTTTGAATGTTGAAAATATTACACAAATGAATATTTTGTACTTGTTATCGTCTAATGTTTTCATTTCAGAATTTGTCTGCCAGTTTTTGGCTTGAATGGTCCCCGATGGAAATCATATATTCTTCCAATATTGGCCACACGTCGGCAAGAGATACAGTGTAGTAAGGCTTCAGGTTTTTTTAAAATGTTAAATATAAGTTTTCCTGGGTTGATCACTTATTTATAAAACAGTTATTGGTAGTATGTGGCATCATCGCAATTTATCCCAGGAACGGATTAAATTAGGATGATTTCAGTTGATTTAGATTGACTTAAGAAATTGCCATTAAAATTTAAAACTGTAAATATATTTGATTCACCAAAAAATTGAAAACATTTCCAAACCTTCCAATGCTTTTGAGAACCACTGGAACTTATTAAATTCTTCTTTTGTTACCGGTTTTGACATTATACCGGTAGTTCTAAGCCAACTTCATGCCGTGAAACCAAACCCAAAAAAAATTGCGCCTGTGTTTGATCTGACAGATGAGTTCCCGTTCCCGTGTGAGTCATTGACCCATTTATATTATTCATGTTTTGTTTTTATAGATAATTAACAAATACAAAAGGAATAAACATTGAGCATTTCCCGCCTCATACCTGTTTTTAAAGTACAAAATTACATATCAACGCCTAAAACCTGCCGATTGTGTAACCATATTAGAGTGCCGTGTGTGAACTGTTTTCAGACTTGTAATTTGTTTATAAATACTACGATTTCCGTAAAAAATGGCAAACAAAGACGATTATTTGACAAGTTATCGTGAGTTTTTTCGAGTATTTCGCTCAAACAGTAAATCCTAACGATCAACTACCTGTCAAGTTAGCCAGCTACAAATTGTTAAACCTAGAAGTCGTAGGAGGAATAATAGATTGGACTACTCAGTATTTAACACAAAAGTAAGTAATCAAAAATGTAAATAAACATGCTGATAAAATAATAAAGATAAATTAAATAAGCTTACCTGGCTGTTTTTGTTTATACAACGATACCGGAAAACAGCAATCTGTTAAAAAAATAAATGAAAGTGCGGCTGCGCCAGAGTCGTATTGGTAAACAATTGGGAAGATAATTAGGTTTTTTTTTCTGCACTTTGACTTCTTGTTTATGTGAAACAGTAAACTTTACGTAATGAATTTTATTTTTGGGATAATAAATGGTAAACAAATCATTGAAGCATAAATAAACTGCATTGTCATCCTGTAAAAGTTATTACTTTGTTCTGTCAATATTTAGTTTTCATTCAAGAAAAATTGTATAGTCATATGAACTGTCGTAACCAAGTTTTACGTCGGGGAGGGAGGGCTAAAGGGTGGTTTTTACGCCAAAAAAGTGGACAGGCCGTATTTTACTTTCCATGATAAAGTAAAGTATTGTATTTATAAAAAAAATTACCTGCTCGGATTTTTATATTTGCTCACTCTGCTGATCATAGATTAAGAGAAACATTGTCCGCCCATTTTCGTCAGCCTGCCTATTAGCACGTTAACGCTCAAACGAATTGAGTATCAATTTCAAATTTGGCACATACATAATCATAGAGAAGGGATTCAGGTTAGGATCCATTTTACTTACTATCTTTCAAGTAGAAATAGAACATAGTTTTTGGAAGGATCACTTTAGGGGAAGGGAGTGAAAAGGGTGAGGTCAGAAAGTATTGGTATATTTTCAATATAATAATGAGTATTTTTCTTGGTTATTGGTTAGATAAGAAACAAATTTGGAACGTAATTAATTAGTTTATTAATATAGTAAAATATATAAAGGATTAAAGGGGTGGGAGAGAGTACATTTGGAGTTAACAAATCTATATTTTCATTCTTTTCTATTAATTCAGGTTGTGTGAGTTTTTCATTATTTTCAATTTTAACATAATCTAAATAATATTTAAGGGAAATATCAAGTTTCAGTTGACTGAAGTCTCTTCTTCGCCCATTTTTTGTGGTTAATTCGATTGTACTGTTAGGATTTAAGTTATTATTTAGTGAGAGGGCAGATGAGGTATCTGTCTCTACCCGCTCCCCCCTCTTGACTCTACGCCATTGCTTGTTCCGCGTTCGTAAATATTTATATGCTTAGTACATCTGGTTAATTATTGTCGTGAATTTGTCATCTAATATTTATTTATTTTATTTTGACGTTGAAAAAGCCAGTTTATTTTTTTATAGCTTTTAGAGTTTATATTACATTTTTCTAATTTTAACAAATAAAAACATTGCACATATAATTTGACCGCGCCGGATTTAGGGGGCGCCAAAGGAGACAGGGATAGTATATACATGTATTTACTTCATTATTTACTTTATTTACGTCTCTACTTATTTATATTTTAAAATATCTAGTTTTTTCATCCCATTACATTTGTAAAAAAATCATCCTTCAATATTTTTGAATTTATTTGAGTTTCCGGGTCATCAGACTTTAAAAAATATGGTTTTTAATTTCCATCTATCTAACTGCCTATGCCAGTCGGTCTGTCGGCCTATAGACCCCTAAAACACTCATACGAAATGAGTTTTCCGTATCAAGCACGTTACATACATAATATTTGAAGTAGCAAAGGAACCTATAATTTATGAACAAGTTCAAAAATAGATATAATGTAATATTTGCGCACACTTTGCCTTGTATTATTTTTAAGAAATCGCGAAAAATCGCCGTCACCTCCTGATCACGAAAAGTACTGATCAAAAATTTTGAAATAATTGAATATTCTCCACAGAGTGTAGATTAAACGAAAATTATCACGAGTGCATTACCTTTAATAATTTATCGGTCTGACTTATAAATGCAACCTTCAAACGATACGCGTCAAAATTTCATGACATTTCGACGATTAGTTTACAAGTTACAGTGGTTTTAGTGACGCCAAGAGTGGTTTTAGTGACGCTATTTTTGATATTTTCAAAACACTGGAAAAAATCGAATTTCGTTTGATGATTAAACCCTGTTTTTCGATGGGAAAAAATACTATTCAACAAAGCAATGGCTTGATAAGTGTTACGGGGACTCTGCCCCTGGAAAATCACTCATCATTTGCTGGTATGCTGAATTTAAACGCGGTCCTACAGACACAAATGATACTGAATGCTCTGGACGCCCAAATAAGGTGGTTACATCGGAAAACATAAAAAAAATCCACAAAATTGTTTTGGATGACCGTAAAGTAAAATGCGTGAGATAGCTGACGCCTTAAAGATATTAGAAAAACGTGTTGGTCATATTTTGCATGAACATTTGGGCACCTCGTTTGCTCACAGTGGACCAAAAACAACGTGTTGATGATTCTGAGCGCTGTTTGGATCTGTTTAGGTGCATTAAAAAGGATTTTTTCATGCGATATGTGACAATGGATGAAACATGGATCCACCACTACACACCGGAATCAAATGGGCAGTCAGCTGAGTGGACAGCAGCCGGTGAAAGCCGCCCGAAGCGACCAAAGACACAACAGTCGGCTGGGAAGGTTTTGGCCTCTGTATTTTGGGATGCGCATGGAATAATTTTCATCGACTATGCCGAGAAGGGAAAAACCATCAAAAGCGAATATTATATAAAGTTATTCGTGCGTTTGAAGGCAGAAATCGCAAAGAAACGGCTCCAAATGAACAAAAAAAAAGTGCTCTTTCATCAAGATAATGCACAGCGTCACAAGTCAATGGTTATGATGGCAAAATTGCATGAATTGAAGTTCGAATTGCTTCCTCATCCACCGTATTCTCCAGATTTCGCCCCCAGCTACTTTATCTATTCGCAGACCTCAACAAATGATCGCAGGAAAGAGATTTGGCTCCAATGAAGAAGTTTTCGCCGAAATTGAGGCCTGTTTTGAAGGCAAAGACAAATCCTTCCACAAGAAAGGTATAGAAATGTTAGAAAAGCGTTGGACTGATTATATCGCTCTTGAAGGAGACTATGTTGATGAGTAAAGTCGAATTTTGCAACAAAATCTGTTTCAAGTAGCTAAGCCAAAAACTTTTCAGCCTACGTGTCATAAAAAAAAAACAAAAATTTCAATCTCGTCAGTTTTCAGTAAAGATTGGAAAAAATTTTGTTGAAAACTCATTTGGGGTGTGTTTTGTGAAGTCGTTGATCATTTTATACTTCCGTAACAAAAATTTTGATTTTAAAAGCAATCAACGTACGGAACACAATTGCGCAAGTCCAACTTGCACTTGACCGGTTTATTTTATTAATATCCTACTATAAAGTACCTGACAATTAAAATACCGCGAGGCGAAGCTTCGTAGCCTATTTGGGAAACTTAAAGGGAAAAATAAGCAGAGTAAGGAGAGAGTCTTAACTGAGTTTGTCGCGTAAAATACCGTACTTTGGGTGGTCACGTGGAGGCTGTGTTTTTGGTCGGTGTTGGATTCGGGACTCTTCCGTCTGACAGAAATTGGACATACCTGATTGTAGCAGTTATTTCGACGAGTCTTATGGCTAACGCTTTCAGGACCTGAACACATTTAAAAAGATTAAGAAAATAGTATAAATAGATTAGAATATTGTAAAGCACACCAGTAGGGTTATGGACTTAAGTTTTCAGACTCACTTCATGGTAGACCCTTCTGGGAATGAATAAAAACTTGCAGAAATATATCCAGACTCGAGGATGTGTAGGATAACCCCAAAAGTTTAGGAGCGGGACGGATGCAAAGAAAAAGGGTTGTAAAACCTCTCCCAGCTGAATGGTCTTGGCAACTGTAGCCGTAAAACTGAAATGGGAGAGAGAGAGACGGAGACAGAATCCTAGATCCCCATTTAGCCGAGTGCAAGTTGGACTTGCGCAATTAGTGTTCCCTACCGCGATTGCTTTTAAAATAAAAAATTTTGTTACAGAGGTATAAAATGATCAGTGACTTTATAAAACACATCCTAAATGAGTTTTCAAAAATCAGTATCTAGGATTCAGCCACACACTTGTTTGTGATGGCTAAAAAAATTTTCTACAATGTGAACTGCTATATCATTAGGAAAATTGCAAAACACATTCAAGGTTCTGCCTCTAGTAGCACTAGTATGTTTTATTATTTGTATAAGCCCAATGCTATTTAAAAACGTGAATTGACTATTATTATAATATTCCAAAAATTTTTTTATATCCCAAATAAATTATCAAAGGTAAACGCATAATTTTCATTCAATGAACCAAGAAACTTTATGGAGAATATTCCAGAATTTTTTCAAAATTTTTGGCAGTTTTTGAAAAATAATACAAAGAAAAGTGTAAGCGAGTATTACATTATATATATTTTTGAACTCGTGTTTTCACAAGCTTTCATTTGACACCCCGCTCGATGGCTGACAAAAAAAATTTTTTTTTTTTCACTTTCATCCTCGAAAGCTAACCCCTTAATTCAAAATATAACCTTCCAAACTACACGGCCGTGATTGGTCCATCAATTTCTATATTTGTGACCAAATTTCAACCTTCTATGTCAAATAATTTCGGAGAAAACAGGCTGTGACAGACAGACAGACTGACACCGAAGTAATTCCATAAGTGTTCTCTTTTTCAATGTTGGTGCTGAACTTAATAATATGCGTAGATAAATTCTGTGGATATATCAGGTACAATCGCGATACTGCAGATGAAATAGAAGATGCTACATATATCTTATAAATCAATGCTTTAATTTTTTTTTGTCTACGCCACCCCTGACAAGTTCAAAGATAAAGTGGATTATTATTATTACATATAATCTATATCTATAATATATATAAAATGCAACGTCTCTCTGTCTATCTGTCTGTTTGTCCGTTAGTGCGCTTATCACTCGAGAACCACCTATTCGATTTACGTGTTTTTTTAAATTCATAAATTTGTTCTCTGGCCAGGTTACCTACAGCCTTGGCCAAAAGTATTAGGCACCCCTAATAAACACGTGAAATTATATAATTATATATAATATTAAAAAAAAAGACTAATTGTTTTAACAATACTATAGGCGGTGCTGTTAAAAGCTAACTTAAACAATAGACAATCTCTTTTACAGGTCCATAAAGCACCTGGCCCACAAAATTGCGATAATGAGATTTTTTGAAAAATATTTTTAATGTTTTATCAGTCTATTTTTACTACTTGTAGTGTCAAGAAGCTTCCGTGCGTGTTTAATTTGTGAACTGGACATTCTTATATTTGAGAAATGCCTAAGATAAGTGAGCTTGGTATCGAAAAAAACGAATTAAAATTCAAACCCTACATGAACAAGGCAAGTCCCAAGTAGAAATAGCCAAGTTAGTGAAATGTTCTCGGTGCGCAGTGCAATGTGCTATTAAAAAGTTTGTGGAGACTGGCTCCCATGCCAACAAAATGAGAACGGGCAGAAAACGTAAGACTAATGAGCGACAGGACAGAAAACTCATCCGCGAGTCTATTAAAAATCGAAAAAAAACATCATCTGAGCTCGCTGCAACTCTGTCGGAAGAGATTGGAATGCCGATTAGTTCTCGAACGGCAAGGAGAAGACTGACAGAAGCTGGATTAAGAGGGCGCAAAGCTAGAAAGAAGCCTTGGCTTTCAGAGACCAATAGGAAGGAACGCTTAGAGTGGGCTCTGAAGCACCAACATTTTAACGCAGAGGATGGTCTAATGTATGGTCTGACGAATTCAACTTTGAGGTAAGTTTTTATATGATTTATTTTAACAAATAACTATATACAATTACTCTTGATTTAATCCGTTTTAGTCAAAATAATAACTAATTTTTTAATTGAGTATTTTTTCTGTTCTTACAGCTATTCGGAACGTCAGACGTGACATTCATGAGGCGGCGTGTCGACGAGGAATACCATCCAGATTGCGTGGTACCTACTGTAAAACACGAAGGAGGCAGCATTATGATCTGGGGCTGCATGGCTGCTAAAGGTGTCGGCGAAATGTTCGTGTGTGAAGGCCGCATGAACCACCAAAGGTACATAAATGTACTAGAAACTGTAGTGATGCCTTCGCTAACGCGCATTTTTGGCGACACTAATTAGACGACATCAAATTCCAGCAAGATAATGCACCTTGTCATAAATCAGCGGCTACGATGCGCTGGTTTAGAAACAATAACGTTGTCTTGTTGGATTGGCCGGCGCAGTCTCCAGATCTAAACCCTATCGAGCATCTTTGGGGTATTCTGAAGCGCAAGATGTGGGAGCATAGCATAATATCAAAAGCAGCGCTAAAAAGCGCTTTAATGGATGAGTAGGGTGCCATAAGTACAACTGAATGTCCTAGGCTTGTACGCAGCATGCCCCAAAGAATTGCTGCTGTAATTAAAGCTAAGGGCGGACACACCAAATATTAATTTATTTCATAATT
This sequence comes from Pachyrhynchus sulphureomaculatus, assembly GCA_019049505.1. NCBI lineage: Eukaryota > Metazoa > Arthropoda > Insecta > Coleoptera > Curculionidae > Pachyrhynchus > Pachyrhynchus sulphureomaculatus. The sequence goes on along the minus strand of CM032456.1, from coordinate 112,705,011 downwards.
TTTCCTCAATATACGATTTTACAAAACATACGAATTTAATTTTTTACCCAGAAACACCAGAAATGAAGTAAACTGTAGGGTGCCTAATACTTTTGGCCAAGGCTGTATAATCTTCTATTATATATATAAAATGCAACGTCTTTCCGTCTGCCTGGCCTGTCCGTCTGCTTGTCTATCTGTCCGTTAGTGCACTTATCAATCGAGAACCACTTATCTGATTCACGTGCTTTTTTTGTAATACATACATATGTTCTCTGGCCAGGTTATAGGCTATATTTTATTATCAGGTAACATAAGGAATAAGCAGTGACGATAATAGTGAATCAAGTCGGAAAAAAGTTTGCCACTAGCGCGTTCTCTTGCATTCCACTACCTAAACCATTAAATATGGAACAATATCATGTAGCAAAGAATATAATATATATAAAATGCAACGTCTCTCTGTATGTTTGTTTGTCCATTAGTGCGCTTATGACTTGAGAACCACTTATCCGATTTACATGTTTTTTTTTTAATTCATACATTTGTTCTCTGGCCAGGTTATCTATAGTTTTCTATAATATATATAAAATGCATCGTCTCTCTGTCTGTGTGTCCGTTAGTGCGCTTATCACTCGAGAACCACTTGTATTTTTACGCGTCTTTTATTAATTCATACATTTGTTCTCTGGCCAGGTTATCTATAATCTTCAATAATATATATAAAATGCAACGTCTCTCTGTCTGTCTGTTTGTCCGTTAGTGCGCTTATCACTCGAGAACCACTTATCCGATTTATGTTTTTTTTTTAATTCATACATTTGTTCTCTGGCCGGGTTTTCTATAATCTTCTATAATGTATATAAAATACAACGTCTCTCTGTCTGTCCATTATTGTGCTTATTATTCGAGAACCACTTATCCGATATACGTGTTTTTTTTTAATTCATACATTTGTTCTCCGTCCAGGTTATCTATAATCTTCTATAATATATATATATATATATATATATATATATATATATATATATATATATATATATATATGTATATATATATATATATATATATATATATATATATATATATATATATATATATATATATAATGCAACGTCTCTCTGTCTGTCTGTCGGTTAGTGAGGTTATCACTCGAGAACCACTTATTCGATTTACGTGCTTTTATTTAAACATACATATGTTCCCTGGCCAGATTATAGGATATATTTTATTACGTTAGGTAATAAGCAGTGACGATAATCGCGAATCAAGTCGGAAAAAAATTTTGCCGCTAGCGCGTTCTCTTGCAATACACTGCCTAAACCATTAAATATAGAACAATATTATGCAGCAAAGAATATAATATATATATAAAATGCAATGTCTCTCTGTCTGTCTGTTCGTTAGTGCGCTTATCACTCGAAACCACTTATCCGATTTACGTGTATTTTTAACTCATACTCTTTCCAGGTTATATAATAATAAATAATAATCTATATATATATATATATATATATATATATATATATATATATATATATATATATATATATATATATATATATATATATACTAGCCGTGCCCGCGGCTCCGCTCGCGTGGACTTAATTCACTACTATCGCCACTGCTCATTCCTTATGTTACCTAACGTAATAAAATATCTGCCCTTATTTCCCCTTATCTCCTATTATTTCTCCTTATCTCCCATTATCTCTACATAATTTCCATTATCTAAGCTTATCTCTGCTCATCTCTCATTATTTCTCCTTATCTCCCATTATCTCACCCTTATCTCCCATTATCTAGGTTTATCTCGACTTATCTCGCAATATTTCTCCTTATCTCCCATTTTTTTCCTTATCTCCCATTATTTCTCCTTGTCTCCCATTATCTCACCATAACTCCCATTACCTAGACTTATCTCTGCTTATTTCCCATTATTTCTCCTTATCTCCCATTATTTTATACTTATCTCCAATTATCTCACCTTATCTCCCATTATCTAGGCTTATCTCGACTTATCTCGCAATATTTTTCCTTATCTCCCATTATTTCTCCTTATCTCCCATTATCTCACCATAACTCCCATTACTTAGACTTATCTCTGCTTATTTCTCCTTATCTCCCATTATCTCTACATAATTTCCATTATCTAGGCTTATCTCTGCTCATCTCCCATTATTTCTCCTTATCTTCCATTATCTCACCATAACTTACATTACCTAGACTTATCTCTGCTTATCTCCCATTATTTATACTTATCTCCCATTATCTCACCTTATCTCCCATTATCTAGGCTTATATCGAATTATATAGAACATATATGTATAAATTTATAAAAACACGTAAATCGAATAAGTGGTTCTCAAGTGATAAGCGCACTAACGGACAGACAGACAGAGAGACGTTGCATTTTATATATATATTGTATTCTTTGCAACATGATATTGTTCCATATTTAATGGTTTAGGCAGTATATTGTAAGAGAACACGCTAACGGTAGCCTTTCTTCCGACTTGATTCACTATTATCATCACTGCTTATTCTTTATGTTACCTAACGCAATAAAATATATCCTATGTCCTGGCCAGAGAACATATGTATGTTTTTAAAAAAAAGTACGTAACGCACTAACGGACAGACAGACAGAGAGACGTTGCATTTTATATATATTATATATAGATAACCTGGCCAGAGAACATATGAATGTTTTAAAAAAAGCACGTAAATCAGATAAGTGGTTCTCCAATGATAAGCGCACTAACGGACAGACAGACAGACAGAGAGACGCTGCATTTTATATATATTATAGATATAGATTATTATTATTATTATTATTATTATATAACCTGGCCAAAGAATATATGTATGAATTTAAAAAAGACACAAATTGGATAAGTGGTTCTCGCGTGATAAACGCACTAATGGACAGACAGACAGACAGAGAGACATTGCATTTTATATATATTATAGATTAAGGATATTCTCTACTACATAATATTGTTCCATATTTAATGGTTTAGGCTGTATATTGCAAGGGAACGCGCTAGCAGCAAACTTTTTTCCGACTTCACTCACTATTATTGTCATTGCCCATTCCTTATGCTACCTATCGTAATAAAATATAGCCTATAACCTGGCCAGAGAACATAAGTATGTTTTTAAAAAAAAGTACGTAAATCGGATAAGTGGTTCTCCAGTGATAAGGTCACTAACGGACAGACAGACAGAGAGACGTTGCATTTTATATATATTATAGATATATATATATATATATATATATATATATATATATATATATATATATATATATATATATATATATATATATATATATATATATATATATAATGCAACGTTTATCACTCGAGAACCACTTATCCGATTAACGTGTTTTTTTTTAGATTTATACTTATGTTCTCTGGCCAGGTTATAGGATATATTTTATACGTTATATAAGAAATAAGCAGTGACGATAATAGTGAATCAAGTCGGAAAAAAGTTTTCCGTTAGCGCACTCACTTGCAATACGTTGCCTAAACCGTTAAATATGGAACAATATCATATAACAAAAAAACCGGTCAAGTGCAAGTTGAACTTGCACAATTAGTGTTCCGTACGTTGATTGTTTTTAAAATAAAAAATTTTGTTAGGGTGGTATAAAATGATCAGTGACTTCACAAAACACACCCCAAATGAGTTTTCAACAAAGTTTGTTTCCAATCTTTACTGAAAACTGGTGACCTTGAAATTTTGGTTTTTTTCTATACCAGATAAATTATTAAAGGTAATGGTAATTTTCGTTCAATCTATACCCCGTATATTCCAGGATTTTTTCAAAATTTTTTGATCAGTACTTTTAGAGATAAGGTAGGGGACAGCGATTTTTTAAAAGTAATACGAAGAAAAGTGTGCGCAAGTATTACATTATATATATATATATATATATATATATTTTACTCGTGTTTTCACAAGCTTTCATTTGACACCACACTCGATGACCTAGTAAAAAAATTTTTTTTTCACTTCCGATTTCACCCCTCAAAACGAATCCCTTAAGTCAAAATTTATGTTACGATGATATAAAATGATCAGTGACTTCACAAAACACACCCCAAATAAGTTTTCAACAAAGTTTATTTCCAATCTTTTCTGCAAATTGATGACCTTGAAATTTATGTTTTTTTATATACCGGATAAATTATTACAGGTAATGCACTCGTGATAATTTTCGTTCAATCTACACCCCGTGGAGAATATTCCGGAATTTTTTCAAAATTTTTTGATAAGTACTTTTCGAGATAAGGCCCGGGACAGCGATTTTTCGCGGTTTTTTTAAAAATAATACAAAGAAAAGTGCGCGCAAGTATTACATTATATATACATTTTTTACTCGTGTTTTTACACCACACTCGATGACCTAGTAAAAAAATTTTTTTTTCACTTCCGATTTCACCCCCCAAAACTAACCCCTTAAGTCAAAATTTAACTCTCAAAACTACATGACTCTGATGAGGCCATCAATTCCTATATTATTACCAAATTTAAACTTTCTATGTCAAATAGTTTCGAAGAAAATCGGGTGTGACAGACAGACAGACACCGAAGTGATCTTATAAGTGTTCCGTACGGAACACTAAAAATACAATATATATATATATATATATATATATATATATATATATATATATATATATATATATATATATATATATATAAAAAAAAATGCAACGTCTCTGTCTGTCCGTTAGTGCGCTTATCATTCGAGAACCACTTATCCGATTTACGTGTTTTTTTTTTTTAATCTTAACTTAATATTTATCAAAAAAATCTATTATATATATAAAACGCAACGACTCTCTGCCTGTATGTCCGTTAGTGCGCTTAGTACTCAAGAACCACTTATTGGATTTACGTGTTTTTTTTTATAAAATGCATGTGTTCTATGTTACGTTAAGTAACATAAGGAATAAGCAGTGACAATAATAGTGAATCAAGTCCACGCGAGTGGAGCCGCGGGCACTGCTAGTTTTAGATAAATAATAAAAATCTATATGAATAGGTTGATACTAAAAGGGCTTTGTCAGAAAATAATTACGATTGAAATTTTGACATATATTGGTTAATGAATGGGTATTGAAATCGGGCAAGAATCAATAGCTATCAATAAAGTAACCACAGAGAATATCTTTGATTTTCAAAACTAATGCTATAAGAAAAATTGTGAATTGGTATCCTATATGATATAAGAATAATTATGTTTCTGCTAAAGCAAAGAGTAAATAGTTTCTAAGGATCGACGCTTTACTTTTCTATTTCAACTATGACATAATTCCGAGCTTCCAGGGTGAGCCATTGTCCGTCCTCTTACTGACTAATTATTCGAGCACACTTTTCACTTTGTAAATTTCAGACAACTTGCGCATTTAGAGCCTAAACGACCTAACTTGAACTAATTTTAATGAATGAGGTCTTAAAATGTTTATCTTTCCTATGCAAGGGACGTTGGCTATAATAAATTTTCAAATGAAGCAAAATAAAATAAAGAGTATATATCATTATTTAATATGAAATACTGTTTCTGTTAAAATTGGAAATAATGACAAAATAACATGATTTTCAAATTCTTTATTCACACTTCTTTTATTAGCTTCTGTTGAAGCGATATAACTAAAAACTATAGATTTCTTTACTTCAAGTATTAAATGTAGAGATGTAACGGGTACCCGGTCTGATTTAGCCGGATATCCGGTTTGAACGGATACTTTGTTACCGGGCCGGGTACCCTGCCAAATAAAACCAAATTCATGAAACAGTTATTTCAAGATATGCATAAGAGAAACATGACAACAACAACAAACCTAAACTATTTATATTAGTACAAAACTTATACATTGAAAATTTTGTTATTTAAAATCTAGCAAACGTAAATTGTGATGTAGGTATGTTAGTATTTCAGACGACAGTAAGTTCTTTCTTTCTTCATGTATATTTCCAACCTCCAACCAGAAAATAGCCTGTCACTAAATATTCAAGAAGCTAGTGTTGGAGAAACTTAAGAGCAAGTTTTCCTAACTTAGTAAAATTTTTGAAATTAATCTGCTACCATAAAAACCGATTTGCTTTACGATCAGTGACAGACTTACATAAGCACTGAACTCTATTTCTATCTCTTCTATTCCAACCTTTTTATTTTTATCTCTGATTTGACCAATATTCAACATCTCAAAATGTCTGCTTCTGTTTCTTACGTTTTTTGGTACTGTTCAGTTTTGTAAAATGCTAAACAAGACATCGTTCGAAAAGTCTGATTCCGATAGTGATACCACATTTATACCTATATTTTCTATAAACGGAAAAGGCTGGTTATCTAAGACTAGATCATCTCTTATTGCCGTGTGCACAAGTTTTGCTTTAGGATCATTTATATTCCACTGTTTGCTTGTCCCAAAATATTGTATAATATTAACTTGTTTTAAATTCCCAGCGGTGGTTGATGGTTCTGCTTCGTACTTATCTTCATTGACCAAGCTAGTGGAATGTTTAAATTTTAAATGTTTCCATAAAAATGAAATATTAATTTTTTTGTCCTAAACCTCACTTTTATACTACACAACCCACATACTGCTTTTGATTCATCTTCCTCATGAAGTTAAAAAGTAGTTCCAGACTTTGCTCTTTTTTTAAAACCCAACAATCGTTAAAAAGACCCGTCGGAATAAGATTTTTACTTAGCCCGGGAATTTATCCCATTAGTGCTGAATACGGAGTTTCATACAAAGCAACCAGACGGGTACCTGCATAATTGCTACTTTATCGCATCTTAATAATATTGCCAAATCATAAAAAAAAAAACAGCTAAGTGCAAGTCGGACTTACGCAATTAGTGTTCCGTACAGTGATTGCTTTTATAATAAAAATTTGTATTACCCTAAATGAATTTTCAACAAAGTTTGTTTCCGATCTTTGTTGAATACTGATGACCTTGAATTTTTTTTTTATATATACATATATATTGATATCAGATAAATTATCAAAGGTAATGCACTCATGATAATTTTCTTTCAATCTACACCCTGTGGAGAATATTCCAGAATTTTTTCAAAATTTTTTGGTTAGTACTTTTCGAGATAAGGGGGACGACAGCGATTTTTGACAGTTTTTTTAAAATAATATGAAGAAAAGTGTGCGCAAGTGTTATATATATTTTTGAACTCGTATTTTCACACGCTTTTACTTGACACCCCACTCGATGACGAGTAAAATTTTTCGATTTTACACCTCAAACTAACTCTTTGAGTCAAAATTGAACTTTTAAAACGGCACGGCTCTGATGGGCCTATCAATTCTTATATTAGTTTCAAATTTCAACTTTCTCTGTCAAATAGTTTCGAAGAAAATTGGGTGTGACAGACTGACAGACACCGAAATGATCTTGTAAGTGTTTCGTACGGAACACTAATTACCTAAAGTTGGCAGTGTTGGCAGATAATGTTAATGACACGTAAAAGAACGAGCTTAATATAATATTACCGGCTCCTACCCGGCTTGGTACCCAGTTTTGCCGGGTACGTGGTGTTGCCGGATCCTAAAAAGTACTACCCGCTATATCTCTAATTAAAGGTGTACCAAATGTCAAGTTGGTATATGATTTATTTGGGAGTTATCGTACCAACAGTCAGATTATGAGAAACTAGGGTTTTTGGGATCTTAGGAGCTCCGAACCGACTGCAATACTTCCCTTTAGCAATGGATATATTACGAAATTATTAAGAAACATCGAATTATAAAAAATATTTTTTTTATTTTTCTTTTAAATATTCAGTCTGACATATATACAGTCTGTCGAGTGAGAACGTGTCCGCAATAATTCATTTTTAGTGTTCCGTACGGAACACTTATAAGATCACTTCGGTGTCTGTCCGTCTGTCTGTCCGTCTGTCACACCCGATTTTCTCCGAAACTATTTGTCATAGAAAGTTGAAATTTGGTAGTAATATAGGAATTGATGGCCTCATCAGAGCCATGTAGTTTTGAAAGTTAAATTTTGACTTAAGGGGTTAGTTTTGGGGGGTAAAATCGGAAGTGAAAAAAAAATTTTTTTACTAGGTAATCGAGTGTGGTGTCAAATGAAAGCTTGTGAAAACACGAGTAAAAAATATATATATAATATAATACTTGCGCGCACTTTTCTTTATATTATTTTTAAAAAATCGCGAAAAATCGCTGTCCACCCGCCTTATCTCGGAAAGTACTTATCAAAAAATTTTGAAAAAATTCTGGAATATTCTCCACGGGGTGTAGATTGAACGAAAATTATCACGAGTGCATTACCTGTAATAATTTATCTGGTATATAAACATACTCGTATATATGTATATAAAACAGAAATTTCAAGGTCATCAATTTTCAGTAAGGATTGGAAATAAACTTTGTTGAAAACTTATTTGGGGTGTGTTTTGTGAAGTCACTGATCATTTTATATCACCGTAACATAAATTTTGACTTTAGGTCAACGAGTGTGGTGTCAAATGAAAGCTTGTGAAAACACGAGTAAAATATATATATATATATATATATATATATATATATATATATATATATATATATATATATATATACATATATATATATATATATATATATATATATATATATATATATATAATGTAATACTTGCGCACACTTGTCTTCGTATTACTTTTAAAAAATCGTGAAAAATCGCTTTCCCCTACCTTATCTCGAAAAGTATTGATCAAAAAATTTTGAAAAAATTCTGGAATATTCTCCACGAGGTATAGATTGAACGAAAATTATCATTACCTTTAATAATTTATCTGGTATATATAAAAAACAAAATTTCAAGGTCACCAGTTTTCAGTAAAGATTGAAAACAAACTTTGTTGAAAACTCATTTGGGGTGTGTTTTGTGAAGTCACTGATCATTTTATACCACCCTAACAAAATTTTTTTTGTTAAAAACAATCAACGTACGGAACACTAATTGTGCAAGTTCAACTTGCACTTGACCGGTTTTTGGTACATGCGATTCCACAAAAAATGAGTAGAGGGAACCTTTGTCTACGGCGCATTTTAGTAAAACTCTCAGTCGAGTTCGAACTAGGAATGGCGATTCTTTAAAAAAAAGATCGATTTTTGAATCGATTCGAATCGAACCCTGAAAAATCGATTCACAAAAAAATCGAGACCCAAAAGATGGATTTCTCAAAAATCGATTTTTTTTCACCTTCTTTACGGAAACATGGAAAATCCTAAAATCTATCTTCTATCGTTTTTATTTTAACTATATTTACTCAGCTATAGTTTTAAAAAAATTAACTATTAATAAGCATGAAAAAAGTTATTTTCAATGAAACATCGTTTTTATTATATTTTTTTGCTCTACAGTTCAAATCTCTTTTTTAATTTTTCAATAATTAAAATCTTTGTTTTAGCACCGAGTTCCGTTTGAGTTTTGATTTCGTTATATGTTTCTATAAGACAAGATACGATAGGTATGATCTTGCTGGCTGTCACATATTCTGCTCCTGATATTTCTTTAGTTGTAGTTTTTAACGGTTTCAAAATATTTATGAGATCTTTTATACTGTCTAACTACCCTGCAGTAAGCATGGTCGGTGCTTTTGACAGTTGAACAAACCGTTCCAGTTGATAAATAGAATTCCATCGAGTGCACACAGATTGAATGAGTGCCAAAGGTTTAGTTTTGTTTTCTAGTGCCTTTCGAAGAGAATCTGCTGCATAATCTGCTGCATTTATATTTTGCTTGAAATACTTAGTTATATCTTTCACTATCGGCAGCACAATCTTAGCCTCCTCAAGCCCATTCTTCTCGTCAAATGGTTTAACCATATTTACGCCATTATCAGTAAGAAAAGCTACTACTTAAATAGTCAGCGTTGTGAGGTTCTGTTAGAGCAGACACGCTAAAATCTGTGTTCATTAATTTACCTTTATGTATGTAGTGACCTGTCGGCCCCATGTAGCTTTGGCTATTATGTGTGTTGGTTCAAACATCTGCAGTTAGATATATTGCATCTATCTCTTGTATCTTTTGTCGCAGTTGTGTTGAAAGTCGAATCGAATTTCGATTTTAGTGTATCTGAGATCGATTCACAGTATCGATGCACTGCTCAAGATCGATTCAAAAATCAATTTTTTGACCCTAAAAAATCGATTCTTCGATTAATCGATCTCAGATCGCCATCCCTATTTCAGATCGCCATCCCTATTTCGAACTTTCTTCTAAATCACGTAAAATCCGAAATGAGTCACTCGTTTGCGCGTCGATTCGAGGCAATCTTTCTTTGTTCCCATCCAAAAATGTTGAATGAAAAATAAAATGACCCATTCCGCGGCCGCTAAATATATTAAGAAGTCGGTATCGTTTGTGAAGAAGTGGTTAAATTGTCTTGAGGAGAGGAAAAATGTCGACGACTTGCCAAAACGTGGCTCGGTAGACAAAGTTACTCCGCAAGTCGAAAACGAATCATGTCTTTGTTTTCACGGGACCCGAAATTGATGTTTCGTCAAGGAGCAGCAAAATTAAGAAAATCAGGTTTGAATGTGTCCAATGAGACCATTCGACATCTTCGTGCTCATGAAGTCAAATTTCGAAGCACGTTGAAGAAACCTTTGCTGGGTGAAAATCACGTCGCGAAGCGGCTGACTTGGGCCTACGATTAGATACTAGTGTAGCCCTCACAATCGCTGGACGCTAAACCTATTGAAAACCTCAGAGGAAAGACTCTAAGAACTTTGACTCAGTTGTCTCGCGAGATTCGAAAAATTTGGAGATCATTGCCCGAGTACGCAGAAAATCTCGTCGACAGCATGCCTCGAAGATGCATGCGAAGGCGATTATTAATGCATTAGGGGATTGGACAACTTACTAAGGTAATTGCGCCTTTGTTAGCGCATCAAAGAATACATTAATGACAAAAAATTTTCTCGCAACACATTTTTTTCAAGTATACGAGCGGTCACGTTCTTACTTGACAGACTGTACTGTACCCCAAGCCATTATGTTTTTATACTAAGTTAATCTCCACATTTTTCATTTGTTTTTTTTCTGAAATTAAAAATTACAATGATTTTTTAACCAACGGATTTTGGTAGAGACACATTGGAGTTGGAGTGATTTTATGGCATTTAAAAAAAAATTAATCATTGTATTTTATAATATTCAAGAATAAAAAGCAAATCGTTAATATCAATTTTCTTGTAGCTAACACTTTTTATTTAAGAATTAGAAATCATTTATGACAGTTATGCATTGGATGTTCCTCAAAGTTGTTAATGTTAATCCACCTTGAAAAAATACACTTTTCGAATAGGTCAGTTTGTAATTATTTTGAATCCGCCCCTGTGCCTAATAATCCCAGCTCGTGATTGGCAGAAATTAGTGGTCGTGCCTAGTTAAATGTGACTAAAACATTTCCAGAGTGATCGTGACGTTTCGGATATTTTCCTTTCTCTTTCTAGTAGTATAAGCTCAAGAAGGAAAGCAATATGACCCAGGTTACAAGTTCTAAAACCTCTATTGATTTATTCGCGGGGTTGCCACACATGCGCATACATTTCCCAGATTTTCGTATTTCAAGAAGCTGACTAACTGCTGTCAAAGTATTTTATTTTCCAGAAATTTAATCCGTTTTTCCATTATTAAGGTAAGTAATTGTCCATTTTTCAGTAGGAAATATCATAGATTTATCTTTTTTTGTTGTTAGTATACTTATTGCGCAATAATTTCTAAGCTAACCTAACTTTTTTTCCCAAAATATTGCAGATAACTTGCAAAAAATGAATTGGAACCAGTGGCATCCCCAGGAGAGTGTTCTAACTTCGGTAAAAGATGTCTTACAAGAGGCCCTAATTCCAGACAGCGAAATTCAGAAGAATGTCCAGGAGAAAATTAACATTATACAGAACATGCCTGACTTTACATTCTACCTGTTATACATCCTTGGAAATTCATCTTATGCAGAAGATGTGAGATCACTGAGTGGAATATTAGTAAAAAATAATCTCCAGTCGACTAATCAAGCATTAGCTCAAGAAAGTATTTTAAAAATAAAGCAGGACTGTCTCCACCTTCTTATGGATCCATCAAGAGAAGTAAGGATAAGTATTTCTAATGTAATAGTAATTATTGCAAGAGATCATCTTAAAAATTGGCCAGAACTGATTCCGTTTCTACTTAAAACTTTCGCTGCACAAAATGAGTACAGTGAAATTTGTTTGACAACGCTGTTTAAGCTTTGTGAGGACCTAATTAACAATCAGAAAAGCCAAGATGAAATCTATAGAGTTACTAAAGAAGTATTTCCAAAATTTGTTGAATATCTTTCTAAAGATGATTGTATGATGCATCAAGAAATCGTGAGGCTTACAAATCAATTTTTGCAAGATTATTTCCATATTATGAGACAATCTCTTGATTTAGCTTTGTATTTACGGAATGTAATTCGTTTAGCAAATACTAATGATGTAGAGTTGCAAAAATATGTGTGTCATACGTTCGTTATTTATGTTGATAAACAAGAAGATTCTTTATTGCCACATTTACATGATGTTATAATGTATTTAATTGAAAAAAATCAACATGAAGACAGTGAAGTAGCGTTACAAGCTTGTGAATTTTGGTTGGCAACAACAAAGTTGCCCACCTGTAAAGATATTTTATCTCCATATATTGATAAACTTTTGCCAACATTATTAAAGAATATGAGGTACTCACAGAGTGAATTGAATATTATTAAAGATAGTCTGGGAGCAGATGCAAATACTAAAGATTTAGCCAAAGATATTTCGCCATTTCACATGAGAGATAAAAATAGTCAAGGAGATGATGAGTGTTACAGTGATGGCGATGATGATACTGAAGGGCAAGGAGATGATTTTGACGATTTCTACATGGGATGGACTTTAAGAAAATGCAGTGCTGCTTCACTAGATTCTCTAGCTGTTAAATTTGGAGATGACCTTTTACCTATACTTGTTCCTTTTATCAGTGAAATACTTAATCATTCTGACTACTTGGTCAAGGAAAGTTCTATTTTAGCTCTCGGTGCCATTGCGGAAGGTTGTATGAATGGTTTAAAAGGACAACTACCAGAATTAATAAATTTTCTACAAGCGTCAATGACTGATGAACACTCAGTGGTTCGTGTAATTACATGTTGGACTCTAAGTCGTTACGTCACATGGATTGTAAATGTTAAACCAGATAATCCTCATATGTATTTTGTTCCTGTCATGTTACTGCTTTTAAAACATTTTGTAGATGTTAACAAACGAGTTCAGCGTGCTGCTATATCAGCATTCTGCATTTTCCAAGAAGAGGCTCAGACAAAATTAGTTCCTTACATTAATGTTATTTTAGAAGGATTTTTGTTAGGTTTCGAGAGATTTCAATGTAGAAGTTTGTACTTGTTGTATGATGCTATCGGTGCATTGGCACAATCAGTGGGTAATCATTTAAGTGAACAAGATTATGTGTCTAAACTGCTTCCACCATTGATGAGGAAGTTTACTGATAGTGATAATTACTATGATGATCATTTTATTGCAGTATTAGAGTGTTTAGCTAATGTTATTCCTGCTTTGGAAGTGTCATTTTTACCCTATGCCGAAATAGTATTTTGTCATTGTCTTCAGTTGATAAATGATACTTTGGTCTCGTGTATCAATTATCAGGAGCATCCAAATGAGTATGATCCTCCTGATAAGGAACCGATGAGTGTTGCTCATGATGTTTTATATAGTATGGCCTTAGGGCTCAAAACTCATTTTGTTAAATATGTTACTAATAGTAATTTGTTATATTTATTATACACAACTATGCAAGATAGTTCCAATTTGATTAGACAAACTTCCGTAGCTCTCTACGGTGAACTAGTGACATTATGTTACCCTTTTTTATCTTCTAATATTAGCGAATATATTCCCTTGATTGTTAAAAATCTAGATGAACATACGGATGGGGTGTGCAACAATGCAGCTTGGGTTATAGGCAAATTATGCTCAGTCATGGGTACAAATATCTCACCATACATACCAGAAATTGTTCAACACTTTGTGCATATATTGAGGGACCCCGCAGTCGCACGGACAATGCACCAAACTGTAGCTATCTCATTGTGTACTGTGTTTTATGTATGTCCTGATGTTGTCATTCCAGATTTGGATATTGTTATAAAAAATTGTTGCATGCTCATTAGAAATGTTAGGGATTCTGACGAAAAAGACTTGGCTTTTAGGGGACTTTGTGAAGTTATTATCCGGCATCCAGAATTTAATAAAAATCACTTTATTTTCTTCTGTGATGCGGCAGCTTCATGGTTTAATATAAGATTAGATTTAAAGGATATTATTAGAAATGTATTGATGTCATTTAAACATGAGTGCGGAGAAGAAAATTGGGCCCAGTTTTATGGTCAATTCCCTGATCCACTTAAAGCAAGGTTGCACGATTTATACGGGGTGTGATAAATTGTTAACTTTCATTAGGGGATAAAAAAAATGGGTGGGAGAGCTTGAGTGCACCTGCCTTGAGTTTAATCTTTCTCTTGTCGCGCGGGAGGGTACTATTCATAATACTTAAAGTCACGCGGAATTAAACGAGAAATAATAATAATTTGACTTACAAAATGGGGCCCCCTTTTACTTTTCTATATTCTAGCATGCATGCCAGTTATCAAAACTTAAACCTATTATTCACTTTTAAATATTTTTAATTGTTGACCACTAGGTGAATGTTGTTTGTTTAGGAAAATGATAAAATACAAATGGGGTTATATTTTTATATACAATAAATATCAAAGAGCCTATTTAATGAGTATGTCAAATGAGATTTTTTTTTGTATTTTTTACAACTAAAAGCAGGGTAGTAGCAAAAATAAGGTATTTTTGTTTATTTCTTTATGCTTAATAAAAGATTTTTATAGAAGTTGTTTTTTTTTTGAGGTTTGTCAGTTGGCGCCCCCCCTTTATGAGTAGTGTTTTTTTTTTGCTCCTTAAAGAAATGCCTTTTGTAGCCATATGTCTGCCTCACCCCTTTAGCCTGGTTACGCTACTGTTTTATAAGTATTTATATATACTGGCAAAGAGGAATAAGTCACGGCAAGATGTTGGCCAAGTATCTGTTTAAAGAGGAATAAGTCACAGCAAGATATTGGCCAAGATCTGCTTTAAAGCGCTACAGGAGCAACGCGCTGCCGAAAAAGCGATTCACATGGCCTTGAATCACTGTAAATTGTACTCGGTGAGAAACACAGTCCTGGGTAATTCATTTCAAAGGGATGAGGTTCTTCATATAAAAGACTACTTGAAAACAGTTGTATGAGGAGTGGCAAGCTTCATATGGATGTGAAGTATTAGCGCGGCGGATATTCCTACCATGCACCGTTCTGGGAGGAATTAGTGAGCTACATTCATCGAACACTTTTCACGAAAATACCGGTAGGATAGGCTCAAGCCCCCAATCGCTCCTTGATGTTCCAAGGAATCAGAGTTGCTGGTGAGTTCTGAAACTCCAATTATGTGAACAGGTCTCTTCTGAATAGAATCCAACAAATTCGGTGTATGACGTCAGAGTCTGAAACATGCTTTGTACAGAATTAACAGTTGTGGAGTGTAAAGCTTGGTGGTTCGAAATAATATTCCCAGCTTTTGAGAAGCTCTCTTTGCTAACATGTTCATGCCAAGACATATTTGCTGCCAAATTAACGCCCAGCAAATTGAGTTTTGATGCTAGACGAATGGAGTCTAACTTTGGACATATATAATTCATTTCTACATATCGCAACGAGGAGTTTGGCTCTTTTTTGATGAATTTATGGACAATTTCGATGATTTCTTCGGTTACCACAAATTTTGGTTGTTCATCATCATTTAGGCCCTTACGAACTTCTTTAAATCATTACCATAAATATGTTGAAGACTAATAATGATCATAAGCAAAAATTCGTTCGGCATTACAAGGACAACTCTATATTAGCAGCCAAAAGATTGATGGAGTCAATACCTTTTGCTACTTGGGTACCACAGTAAATGGGACTACTCACTGGAGATTCGACGCAGAATAGAAAAAGCGAGAGCAGCCTATATAAAAATGACCAGTGTCAGTTTAAAAATCAAAATAAGACTTCTCAAATGCTTTCTGGTGCTTCGGTATGGGGCGGAGTCTTGGACTGTAACTACGGCATCATGTAAAAGGTTGGAAGCATTCGAGATGTGCCTCTACAGGCGCATGCTTAAAATATCTTGGACAGAGCACACTACCAGCAAGAGAGTGTTAGAACTCGTGAACAAAGACCTGGAAATTGTTAATACAATTAAAAGAAGAAAACTCGAATATTTGGGCCACATCATGAGAAACTATGAAAGATATGGACTATTCCGGCCAGCTGTAAACAAAGTCCTAATAGCCAGGTGATCGCCAATATCCGATAACGGGTCGGCACAAGAAGAAGAAAAAGAAATATGTTTCATCCATTGATACGTTTCGGTAAATGTTTTACCAAGTTTTACACAAAACTGAATATTCACTCTTTGTTTGATGGTTATTTTTCGACCGATAGCTAAAACACACTGTCACTTTATGCGCAATATCTCGGCTTCTATTTAGCTGATTGTCATGAAAATTAGACCCAATGTCTGTGAAAGTTGTACCTTTCCAATGCATACTATAACGAATCGAAATCGAATAGGTGGCGCCACGAACATTAGCTATTTGGAAAAAGTCCTGTTTATTTTCAGACACACCGTGTATATCCTTTATTTTCTTTGTATCTCCACGGACGATAAATATTTGTTTTGTTTAGAATTGTTGGCTAGAACTCTAAAAATATATATTACTAATTAAGCCATAATACGATAGTAAATCTGAGTTTTAGCCTATCATCACCGCTTAATAACGATAAGAGATAGGAGGGAATAAAACTACATAAATAATAAATAAAAATATGAATGAGTCACTCATCAAACAAAGGAGTGGTCGTCAGATTTGGTTCTAAGGGTACAAGTCATGATGCTGATATGCATCTGATATATAACAGAGTCGGATTTAGAACTGTAGGGGCTTCTAGGTAAAGTGCTGTGAGGGTTCTTCATTGGTATAAGTTCGTTGGTATAATAACAAAAAGCGGTAGAGTGATTTTTACCAATACTTTCCTTGCAAACATTTAATTCTAAAATAAGTACTAAATTTAACTTTCACAAGTAAAGAAAAAGTAAAAAACATATCGATACCCACCACTACATATCATACAGACCGACAGCCTGAATGTCGGATAGACAGACGGCTGGAAATGAGCAAGGGACGTATGTAAAAACAATACTTTACCTTCTGGGCTAGACGTAAGTAAGTTTCGGCCAATTTAATTGTTCATATTTCTAACTTTTTCTGTAATCAACTTAACATTTTTGAAGTTACTCTGTAATCAGGGTTCTATCCCTTCTACATCCTGTTTATGTTAAAATTCAGAATAATGAAAAAGCTGACACTGAAGTAGGAGTATATTATGATACATGCGAAACCATCTTTCTAACTCTCTACCTCATTCCTTTCACCTTATATGTATTTTACTATAAATGATTAGCTAAAATTCTTTAAAATATTCCAACCAAAAACCAGGCAAAATTCGCATAACAAAATAGAAACTATAAAATATTTAATGATTCCTAAACCTTTTCATCATCATCATCATTAGCTTATTCCATCCATTGTCGGATGTAAGCCTCCCCAAGTTGCCTCCAATGAGCTCTGCTGTTTGCCTTTTGCATCCAACCGTGTCCCGCTATTCTTTTTATGTCATCCGTCCATCTTGTCTGTGGTCTACCTCTGCATCTTTTGTGTTCTCGGAGTCTAATATTTAGCATTTTCCTCTCTATTGCTCTTTAGGTTAGGAGTTTATTTATTATACTTTTATTTAAAGCCAGTGCCATATGTTAATATCGGAAGTACATATTCATCGAATACTCTGGCTTTTATTGTATTTGGAATGTCCAATTTAAATGTACATTGTAACCTTCCGAACGCAAACCAACCTAACGAAACTCTTCTATCCAAACCAGCCTTTAAATTATTTTTTGGATATTTAAATTTGTTGTCCTAAATATATGAATGTTTGTACCTTTCCTATTCTTTCACCTTCTATTAATAGTTCCTGGCTGCTATCTTCACTTTCGTTGTTCAAATACTTGGTTTTGGTGAAGTTTATTTTTAGACCTATTTCTCCAGACTTATTATTTAATTCCATCAGCATTTCTTGTAATTCTTCTTTTGTGTTGGCGTTCAGAGTGACATCATCTGCGAACCTTAAGTGATTTAGTCGTTCACCGTCCATTAGTATTCCTTTATTTTCCCACTTTAACGTTTTGAACATATCTTCTAGAGTTAACGTGAATAGCTTTGGGAATATCGAGTCGCCTTGTCTAATCCCTCTTTTAATTTTTGTTTTATTTATTTTTTCTTCAAGCATTATTTGTGAAGTGGCATTTTTATATACAGTCAGTCCAAAAAGTCTCCGTACCCCATCTGCTTTCTATACTGTTTTTCTGTTATGTTTAACTAATTAATTGGAACTATGAGAAAACATGTTTAAATTAATATTTGAAACTTAACCAACGAGGATTAGTATTAAAAACAACTACGCAACATTTTATTTAGAAGTTACATCATTGTTATAAAAAAGTCTCCATACATTCAAGAACTGCATTGAAAAAAATACATTACAATCAGCCGCAGTTTATCAAGCTATCTATTGCTCGCTAAACTGAAAACAAATGAATCATTTTCGGCCATACTTTATAATAATAGTAATAATAATACTTTATTTGCATAACTTGTACAAATCATGTTAAGCAAACCTAACCTGCACATCGTCTTTGCATCGTCAAATACAGTTGAAAATAAAATAATTATATATGTAAGTGAATTAAAAAATAATAAAATCGATAATCAAACAGACAATAATAAAAGACAATATACATACATACTCAAATTGCCCCAAAGTACTCACTGTAATTGTACGGGCGTATTGATATTAATAGTTTTGTATTTCATGTTTAAATTTACGTGTGGATAGACTTTTGAAACTATCTGGAAGGTGGTTGTAAAATTTTACAGCAGAGACAATAAAACTCTTACGAGTAGCAGTCGGCCTGTGCCGAGGAATGATGATCTTATTTTTATTTCTTGTTTCATAATCGTGAATATCATCATGTGTTGTTAAGGAATTCAGGTTATTTTTAACAAAAGACAAGCATTGGTAATTATACAATGCTGGCACTGTCATAGTCTTTAATTGCCAGAGTATTCTCGGCAAGATTGCCTTTGTGACACATTTACGATGACTCTTATAGCCCCCTTTTGCTGCTTAAAGATAACTGGCCAATCAACCGTATTTCCCCATAATAAAATTGCATAATTTAGTCGACTATGGAAAAGGCCCATGTAGGCAAGTTTCATAGTTTCCATTGTTGAGTAATGTTTTATTTTTCGGATGAAATAAATTACCTAGGCTTGAGCTGAGTTTTGCAATATGGCATCTAAAGGAGAGCCCTGAATCAATATAAAGCCCCAAAAACTGAACAGGATTATCTTCTGAATTTTTACCTAGTGACATGTTTAGTATGGCAGTCTTACCTAGGTTGAGAGCTAGTGCGTTTGCTTGAAACCATTTTTCTGCTTTATTTAAATTAACATTTATTGTATTTTCAGATGTCTGCTTATTTTTATGAGCAGAGTATAGGGTGGTGTCATCTGCATATTGTATAATGTTAATGTCCTCTAAGTAGTGAGGCAAATCATTGACATATATCACAAACAGGATTGGTCCCAATATTGAGCCTTGTAGCACTCCCGCTAATATTGGTAGGCTTGATGACCATGCACCATCACAGTCCACTAGCTGTCTCCTGTTTTCTAAGTATGATTTTAGAAAATCATAAGCATTTCCTCTCACTCCATAATACCCAAGTTTGGCCAGTAGAGTATTGTGACAGACACAGTCAAAGGCCTTTGAAAGATCGCAGAAAGCGGCGGTTACCATTTCGTCCGCCTCAAAGGCCCCAACTATACCCGTCACAAACTCTATCAAAGCATTAGTTGTAGAAAGTATAATCTGTCACTTATTGTTAGTAATTTTACAGTGGATTTTCAAAGTAGTTTTAAAAATGAACGAGAGAAATTGTGAAATTCCATTTCAAGTTCGAAAGATTATAATTGATTTGTGGAAAGATGGAAATATAGGAAAAATTGTTAAAAAGTCGCTTGCTACTGTTCAGTACATTGTAAACCAGTATAAATCAACGGGTTCCTATAAAATTCGACCACGCTCCGGTCGTCCCGAGAAACTGACTCCACGTGAAGAGACCAGTATTGTTAGACAAATAATTATAGATCCCAAGAAAAGTGCACCAAAATTAAAAGAAGTACGGTAACTATTTTCGGAAAATGTTTGTTTGCAAACAGTGAAAAATTGTTTACACAGGGCAGGCTATAAGGGGTGTGCAGCCAGGAAGAAGCCGTTAATTTCGGAAGCTAATCGCAAAAAAGCGGTTAGCTTTTGCTAGGGAATAATACGTTACTAAACGTCCTGCAATTTGGAAGTCCGTAATCTTTAGTGATGAAACTAAAATTAACCTTTTTGGGTTTGATGGCAGAACTAAAGTGTGGAGAAAGAAGAATACCGCATTCAATATTAACATTTGTTCCACGATGAGACAAGGATGTGACAGTATTCTGCTTTGGGGGTGCATGTCCGGTGGAGGGGTTGGAAATTTACAATTTATTAATGGTACCATGGATCCTCATGTTTATCTGAACATTTTGAGAGACAATTTAACAGGAAGTGTCCAAAAATTGGCACTCGAAAAAAGATACATTTTCCAACAGGACAATGATCCGAAACATACCGCAAACTTGGTGGGAGAATGGATGATCCATAATGTGCGACAGCAGCTTCATACACCTCCGCAATCACCCGATGTTAACCCCACCGAGCATTTATGGAAGGAACTTAAACGCAAACATAATGTTTCAAACAGAGAAGAATTAAAAAACAGAATATTGAACGAATGGGATAACATGCCAGCAGAAGTTATTAGAAAGCTGGTTGCAAGCATGACAAAAAGGTTGCAGGAGATTATCAAGGCCAACGGCGGTCTCACTAAATATTAGTTTAAACGAAGTTGTTTTTTTCCGTTAAACTCCGTCAAACGGTAATTGTTAAGTCTATGGAGACTTTTTTGACATTAATTTTGTTTACATTTTTATAACAATGATGTAACTTTTAAATAGTTGTTTTTAATACTAATTCTCATTGGTTAAGTTTCAAATATTAATTTAAATATGTTTTCTCATAGTTCCAATTAATTAGTTAAACATAAGAGAAAAATGGTATAGAAAACAGGTGGTGTATGGAGACTTTTGGGACTGACTGTATGTATTCAAGAAAAGTTATGATCTTTCATCGTCTCTGTTATTATTTAAAGCGTTAAGGACTGCCCATATCTCTACCGAATCAAATGCTTTTTCGTAGTCAACCATTGCTATCCACAAGGTGCTCTTATATTCATTTGCTTTTTCCACTAGTAACCTAATTGTTTGAAGATGGTCCAAAGTGCTGTATCCCTGTCTAAATCCCGCTTGTTCACATGACTGATAACTGTCTAATTTGTTCGTTAATCTATAGGTTTTAGTTCTAGTAAGTATTTTGTTTAGTACCGATAACAGGCTGATGTAATTCTCCAATTTAAATTTGTTCCCCTTTCTAAAAATCAAGGCGTTTACCCCTATTAATATTGCAAATAGCAAAAAAAATAATGTACTGTTTCGTTTTCTGAAGTCAAAGAGCTCTGAATATTACCGCTAGCAGAATAAATATCAAATCACCTTTCTAACTCCTTTCCTCACCTCGTATACCTTACATAGTTATATATAATAAATAAATGATTAGCTTAAAATTTGTTCATTATCGCAACCAAGAATTTGAGAAAATTCCAATAATATATTGAAACCATACAATATTTGGACACTCCACCTCTTTCACCCCTTCCCCCATCAAAACTAAAAGTAATGAAAAAGTAACTGAATTTTCAGATGCCTCGACAAACTCCGAAAAAGACCTATGACACCATATATAGGAAGCAACCCCATTAACAGCAATCCTACCCCACCCTTTAACCTTTTACATATTTTACTTTTTAATGTTCCGTACTGAACATCTATAGGATCACTTCGGTGTCTGTCTGTCTATATATACCTCCGAAACTATTTGACAAAGAAAGTTGAAACTTGGCACAAATATAGGAATTGATGGCTCAATCAGAGCCGTGTAGTTTTGAAAGTTAATTTTTGACCTAAGGGGTTAATTTTGGGAGTGAAATCGGAAGTGAAAAAAATTTTTTACCAGGTCATCGAGTGGGGTGTCAAATGAAAGCTTGTGAAAACACGAGTTCAAAAATATAACGCGTAGGTTGAACATTTTTTGGTCTAGCTACTTAAAACACATTTTTTGGAAGATTCAACTTTATTCATCAACATAGTCTCCTTCAAGAGCGATACAATCAGTCCAACGCTTTTCTAACATTTCTATTTTTTTTATGGGTCTAGCACACGTGCTACAGGGAAGTCCCTAAAGCGCTCCAGGAGCGGCATGTGTGCGGTAAAAGCGATTCACGTTGTTCTTGAATCGCTGTAAATTGTACTCGATGGGAAACACAGCCGTGGGCAAATTATTCCAAAGGGATGATGTTCTCCATATTAAAAACTGCTTGAAAAGCGTTGTACGCGGAGTAACAAGCTGAACCTCATACGGATGTGAACCATTAGCGCGACGTGTATTTCTAACATGCACCGCTCTGGGAAGAATTAAGCGGGCTACATTCTTCGAACACTTTCCATCAAAATACTTGTAGAACAGAGCGAACAAGGCGCCAACCGTTCTTCGATGTTCCAGCGAATCAACGCCGCCGGTCAGTTCCGGATCTCCAATCAGATGAAGAGCTCTTCTCTGAACAGAATCCAACAAGTGTAGTGTGTGTTTGGAGGCGGAGCCTCAAACATAGGAGCATTATTCTAAGTTGGTCGCATTTGAGCTTTGTAAAGAATTAACAGTTGTGGAATGTAAAGCTTTCTGGTTCGAAATAATATTCCCAACTTTTGAGAAGCTCTCCTCGTTATGCCTGCAACATGTTCATGCCAGGACATATTTGCTCCCAAATTGACGCCCAACAAATTGAGTGACGATGCGAGGGGAATGGAGTGCCCCGACATGACTATGTCAAGTTCAGCAACGTTAACTTTTTTAGAAAAACTGCTGCCTGGGTTTAGCGGTAGCGTTAAATTCCACTTGGTTACTGTGACCCCAAGATAGAATTTCTTCCAGGTCTTTGTTAAGTTGAACGACTTCCTGCTGTCTGCGAATATTCGTCTGAGTAGCCGATGTCCGAGCATTCAAAGTGAATGAAGAGATAAGCGTACTGTCATCTGCAAAGCTGTAGATTGGGTTCCCGGTCTTTTCCAGCAGATCGTTAATGTAAATGAGAAAGAGAGTAGGAGTCAGTATGGACCCTTGGGGCACACCGGCGTTGATAGTGAAGATGTTAGAAAGAAATCCGTCGACCGCCACTTGTAAAGAACCCTCTCTGAGGAGACATGAGAGCCACAAACAGAACTTTTCAGACATACCAGAAGAGCGTAGTTTCGCCAGCAGTCCATCTTGCCAAACACGGTCAAATGCCTTGGATATGTCAAGAGCAACCGCTCGAGATTCTCCAAAGTGTTCAATTGCGTTGTTCCAAACATGTGTTACATAGGTCAGAAGATCTCCTATTGATCTATGTTTACGAAAGGCATATTGGTGATCGCTAATAATGTTGAATCCTTCAAGATATTTTAGAAGATGCTGACGTTTTCCACGACTTTCGATATTATTGAAAGCAGTGCGACTGGTCGGTAGTTATTTGGCAAGGTCTTCTTGCCTTTTTTAGGTATCGGCTGAACAGTGGCACATTTCCAGCAAGAAGGAAATATTCTCTTTCTGGAGGATAGGTTGAAAAGTCTACAGAAAACTGGTGTTAGTTCCTTCGCACAGTTTTTGAGAACTATGACAGGTATTCCGTGAGCGCCAGAAGCCTTTTTGGTGTCTAACTTCATTAAAATACGCTTTATGATACTCTCCCTGAACATCGGGCATCCTTGACTGCAATATGGGACTAGTAGGTGGTCTTTTTCCTTGGAAATCGACAGTAGAATGTGAAGCTAAGAGTTCAGCCAACAAGTTCGCTTTCTCGATAGGTGTCGTTGCAATAGAAGTATCTGGCCCGGTGAGTGGTGGTATAGTGGATTTGGTGAAATTTTGACTAACTGCCTTAACGACTACCGAAAAGGACCTGGAATTGTTGGGACAAGCGAGAAGTTTGTTTCTAATTCGTTGATTGTGTGCCTCCTTGGTTTCGTCGATAATTCCTTTGCATCTGTTCCGGGCACGAACAAAGGTGTTACGATTTATGGTGTTAGGATTTTCTCGCCATTGTCGGTAGGCAAGATGTTTAGAAGCAACAGTTTCTTTGCATTTTCGGTCAAACCAAGGCTTGCCGTTGGAGGGGCATTTCTTCGAAAAAGGGATGTAAGCTTCCATACCAGCCAAAATAACATCGTAGTCAGGTGGGTTGTCAGATCGAAAACATGTGTCTATTCCAGGGAAAGTACGAAAATATTCCACGAGATCCTCCCATTTAGCAGATTTGTAGTGCCAATTCTTGCGCGGCTTATGCGCTTCTCTGTCACTGATTGGTAGGATACTCGATGTCGAAAGCAGTTTATGGTCGGAAGAACCTGACGGCGGTTTACGGTGACCGGTGGATTTTCTTGTAGAAGGATTTGTCTTTGCCTTCAAAATTGGTCTCAGTTTCGGCGATAACTTTTTCATTGGAGCCAAATCTCTTTCCCGAGAGCATTTTTTTGAGGTCTGCGAATAGATAATAGTCGCTGGGGCCAAATCTGGAGAATACGGTGGATAAGGAAGCAATTCGAACTTCAATTCATGCAATTTTGCCATCGTAACCATTCACTTGTGACACCATGCATTGTCTTGATGAAAGAGCACTTTTTCTTGTTCATTTGCCGCCATTTCTTTGCGATTTCTGCCTTCAAACACACCAATAACTTTATATAATATTCGTTTTTGATGGTTTTTCTCTTCTCAGCAGAGTCGATGAAAATTATTCCTTACGCATCCCAAAATACAGAGGCCAAAACCTTCCCAGCCGACTGTTGTGTCTTTTGTCGCTTCGGGCGGTTTTCACCGGCTGCTGCCCACTCAGCTGATTGCCGATTTGATTCCGGTGTGTATGATGGTTCCATGTTTCATCCTAAAAAATCCTTTTTATTGCGCTTCAACAGGTCCAAACAGCGGCAGCGCTCAGAATCATCAACATGTTGTTGTTTTTGGTCCACTGTGAGCAAACGCGATACCCACTTCGGCAGAGCTTTCTCATGCCCAAATGTTCATGCAAAATAAGACCAACACGTTCCTTTGATAACTCTAGGGTGTCAGCTATCTCATACAATTTTACGGTCATCCAAAACAATTTTGTAGATTTTTTTGATGTTTTCCGAGGTAACCACCTCATTTGAACATCAGGAGCGTTCAGCATCATTTGTGTCTATACGACCGCATTTAAATCCAGCATATCAGTAAATAATGGGTGATTTTCCAGGGGTATAGTCGCTGTAACACTTATCAAGCCATTGCTTTGCTTGAACGGTATTTTTTCCCATCAAAAAATAGTGTTTAATCAAGACACGAAATTCGATTTTTTCCATGCTTTTGAAAATATCAAAAGTAGCGTCACGTTATGAAATTTTGACACCTATCGTTTGAAGGTTGATACTTCCTAAAAATCATTTTTTGAAAGGGCGACATTTATGTGTCAAACCAGAAACTTTTCAGCCTACGTGTTATATGATGTAATGCTTGCGTACACTTTTCTTTGCATATTTTTTAAAAAATGATCAAAAACCCCTGTTCCACTATCCTATCTTGAAAAGTACTGTTCAAAAAATTTTGAAAAAATTTTGGAATAGTCTCCATAAAGTGTAGATTGAAGGAGTGCATTACATTTGACGCTTTATCTGGTATATTAAAAAAAACTATTTGACAGACAAAATGGTAAAGGTTTAATTCATCGAAAGTTGTGTGTTGAACCGGGACTAATAGCTACTGCTTTAAGCATTAGTTACCCAGACAAAATAATTTTATTTTATTTGTTTATAATTAAGCAAATATTTAGGTAGTAAATATTTGTTTTAAACTCTTGTCACCAGATTCTAGATTGAGTTAGATTGATTTATTGGCTATTAGATAGCTAAAATGCTATAACTATTATACATTATTGACTAAGAAAACACGAGAAAATACATATTGGATCTTCAGTTATATACATGTCTGGAACTTTTTATCTTATTCTGGTTGGTCTGATTAGTCTGCGGAGTCAGTATCTGACTAGACGTGTTTGTAATCTGGGCTCTTAATTATTTTTTTTGAAAACTCATTTGGGGTGTTGTTTCTGAAGTCACTGATGAATTTATACCTCCGTAACAAAAATTTTTGTTTTAAAAGTAATCACAGTACAAAACACTAATTGCACTTGGCCGGTTATTTTAGGTTGTGATCGGTAACAATTGATTATGTTCAGTGGTGTCGTATCGCTGGGTTTTTTTATGGTCATAGCATACGCGCTACAGGGAAATTACAAGAGCGACGTATGTGCGGAAAAAGCGATTCACGTTGGTCATGAATCGCTGTAAATTGTATTCGGTCGGAAACACAGTCCTGGGCAAATCATTACAAAAGGCATAAGGTTCTTCATATAAAAGACTTCTTGAAAAAGGTTGTACGAGAAGTGACAAGCAATACCTTACACGGATGTAAAGTATTAATGCGACGTGTATTCCTAGCATGAAATACTTGTAGAAGAGACTTAAGTCGTCAACCGTTCTTCGATGTTTCAAGGAATCAAGGTTGCCGGTGAGTTCTCGTCAGATGAACAGCTCTCGTCCGAATAGAATCCAACTAAGGCAGTTAGTCAAAATTTTACCAAATCCACCATACCATCACTCACACGGCCAGATAATTCCATTGCAACCACACCTGTTGAGAGAGCGAACTTGTTTGCTGAACTGTTTGCATCACATTCTACTGTCGATTTCCAAGGAAAAACACCACCTACTATTCCCATATTGCAGTCAAGGATGCCCGATGTTGTCTTCAGACAGCGCATCATAAAGTGTATTTTAATGAAGCTAGACACCAAGAAGGCTTCTGGCGCTGACGGAATACCTGCCATAGTTCTCAAAAACTGTGCAAGGGAACTAACACCAGTTTTCTGTAGACTTTTTAACCTATCCTACAGAAAGGGAATATTTCCGTCCTGCTGGAAATGTGCCACGGTTCAGCCGATACCTAAAAAAGGTAAGAAGACCTTGCCAAATAACTACCGACCAGTTGCACTGCTTTCAATAATATCGAAAGTCATGGAAAAGGTTATCAATGAGCATCTTCTAAAATATCTTGAACGATTCAATATTATTAGCGATCACCAATATGGTTTTCGTAAACATAGATCAACAGGAGATCTTCTGACTTATGTAACACATGTTTGGAACAACGCAATTGAACACTTTGGAGAATCTCGAGCGGTTGCTCTTGACATATCCAAGGCATTCGACCGTGTTTGGCACGATGGACTGTTGGCTAAGTTGCGCTCTTATGGTATGTCTGAAAGGTTCTGTTTGTGGCTCTCATGTTTCCCCAGAGAGCGTTCTTTACGAGTGGCGGTCGACGGATTTCTTTCTAACACCCTCACTATCAACGCCGGTGTGCCCCAGGGCTCCATACTGTCTCCTACTCTCTTTCTCATTTACATTAACGATCTGCTGGAAAAGACCGGGAATCCAATCTATAGCTTTGCAGATGACAGTACGCTTGTCTCTTCATTCACCTTGAACGCTCGGACATCGGCTGCGCAGGCGAATATCCGCAGACAGCAGGAGGTCGTTCAACTTAACAAAGACCTGGAAGAAATTCTATCTTGGGGTGACAGTACCCAAGTGGAATTTTAACGCTACAAAAACCCAAGCGGCAGTTTTTTCTAAAAAAGTTAACGTTGCTGAACCCGACATAGTTATGTCGGGGCACTCCATTCCCCTAGCATCGTCGCTCAATTTGTTGGGCGTTAGTTTGGGAGCAAATATGTCTTGGCATGAACATGTTGCAGGCATAGCAAGGAGAGCTTCTCAAAAGTTGGGAATATTATTTAGAACCAGAAAGCTTTACACCCCACAGCAACTGTTAATTCTTTACAAAGCCCAAATTCGACCAACTATGGAATACTGCTCCCACGTTTGGGGCTCCGCTCCCAAACATACACTGCATTTGTTGGATTCTGTTCAGAGAAGAGCGGTCCGTCTGATTGGGGACCCAGAATTGACCGGCGGCCTTGATTCGCTGGAACATCGAAGAACGGTTGGCGACTTGAGTCTGTTCTACAAGTATTTTCATGGAAAGTGTTCGAAGGATGTAGCCCGCTTAATTCCTCCCAAAGCGGTGCATGTTAGAAATACACGTCGCGCTGGTGCTTCGCATCCGTATGAGGTTCAGCTTGTTACTCCGCGTACGACGCTTTTCAAGCAATCTTTTATATGGAGAACGTCATCCCTTTGGAATAATTTGCCCAGCGCTGTGTTTCCCACCGAGTACAATTTACAGCGATTCAAGAACAACGTGAATCGCTTTTTCCGCACTCGTGCCGCCCCTGGAGCGCTTTAGGGAGTTCCCTGCAGCACGTGTGCTAGACCAATAAAAAAAAAAAAAAAAAAAAAAAAAAATGTAGTGTATGTTGGGGAGCAGGGCCCCAAACATGAGAGCAGTATTCCATAGTTGATCGAATTTGAGTTTTGTACACAATTAACAGTTGTTGTGGCGTGTCAAGCTTTTTAGTTTTAAATAATATTCCCATCTTTTGAGAAGCTCTCTTTGCTATGCATGTAACATGTTCATGCCAAGATATATTTGCTTTTAAATGAACGCCCAGCAAATCAAATGAGGATGCTAGAGGAATGGAGTGTCCTGACATAACTATGTCGGGTTTAGCAACGTTAACTTTTTTAGAAAAAACAGCAATATAGGTTTTTGTAGCGTAAAATTCTACATGGTTACTGTCACCCCAAGATGGGATTTCTTCCAGCCCTTTGTTATGTTCAACGATTTCCTGCTGCCTGCCGATATTTGCATGAGTAGCCGATGTTCGAGCGTTTAATGTGAATGAAGAGATAAGCGTACTGTCATCTACAAAGCTGTAGATTGGATTCCTGGCCCTTTCCAGCAGATCGTTAATGTAAATGAAAAAGAGAGTAGGAAAAGGTATGAAGCCTTGTGGCTTTTTCTTTTATTTTAATACTACATTTTTATATTATTGTAAATAATATGCTTAAAATTTCTCCGTAAATTTCCCGAACTGCTATTGAAATTCTACAATATTAAACTACCCCCGCCCCTTCTTGGGTTAAACTTGAAAGTAATGAAAAAAAAACTAATTTTTGGATCGCTAGACTTCAGAAACCTAGAAAAGGATATAAAACATGATATATGAGAAGCAGCCTCCTCTAATCTCCCCCACCCCTTTCACCCCTTATATGTTTTACTATAACTATTTATGCATAAAATTTGGTTATTATTTAACAAAAAAATCCGGGAACAAATTCCCTGTTACTAGTAAAACCTTTTAAAATTTATGGACAACCATCCCCTTGACCTGATATCATTCAAAAACTATATACTTCATCTCCTTGTTAAATGTTATCCATGTACTGATAACTCATTTTGTTCGAGAGTTATCGTGCTGACAGTTCAACAGACAGACAAATCGACGGAAATAAGTGAGTTCTTCGTGATTTAGGAACCCGAAAACGGAAAGAAAAGCAAAAATCTCAAAGTGTGATTTTATCACAAATACAACACTTTCCTTGAGTAAGGAAAGTTTTGTACATAAAATATGACTTTAATTTTTCGTACTGGATAATTTACTTCAAGTGATTCCATACGTAATGTCTCTAACTGTTAGAGACATTAAAACTATTATTCAATTTATGCCTACATAACGTAACCACCCCTTACGCTTGGAACAACTCCATCATGATTCTTTTACACAAAATAGATGGCATCACTGATATATCAAATTACAGACCAATCAGCTTACTTTCTCACCTTTATTTATTTATTTATTTATTTATTTACGGTTCATTAGAACCTAATTTAACTATCGGATAGGCATATTCTTACAATGTTGATATGATAGTTGCTTAAACTTATTTATGGTTTCACAATTTTTAATACTATTTGGTACGTCATTAAAATGTTTGAGTCCTTTATACTAAAGATTTGCTCGATCAGCTTCATTTGTAATTCCCACTACTCGGAAGTCATTTCGTCCTCTGGTGTTGTAGTTGTGTATCTGATTGACGTATCTAATTTTCTCGGTCAAATATGCGGGACAATTTTCTATCTTTATATTATAGATGAATTTCATTGCGTAATAAAATAAGCTCTGCTTTACACTCAGCCAATTTAATCGATCTAACATATCTTTTATGTGCGTATCTCTAGGCTTCCACAATATAAATCTCATTGCCTTGTTTTGAAGTTTTTGCAGTAGTTCTATATGTGTATCCTTAGCAAGAAATAATACCGAAGGACAATAAATAAAATGTGGCTCAATTATGCTTCTATATATTAATATTTTATGGTATTCACTTATGATGTGGCACGTTCTATACATGAAATAAAGTTTTTGGTTTATTTTTATTCACTAAATATTGAAAGTGTGCATCAAATTTAAGTTTACAATCTATTATTATACCCAAGTATTTAATTTCGTTTACTTTTTCTATTTCACGATTATTTATGTATAATTTATGATTATTATTATAGTTATTGTGTGATATTATCATATATTTAGTTTTATCTGTATTTAGTTTTAACATATTTATACACATCCACTTGTAAAAAATATTTATATCAGACTGCATTTTATTAATAGCCACATCCAAACTAACATCACTAATTGCAATCAGTGCATCGTCTGCAAATAGTCTAACATCCCCGTACTTTAAACCGTCTTTAATGTCATTTATGTATATGAGAAACAGTACCGGCGCAAGGACAGAGCCTTGCTGTAGACCAATATTCACTGGTATCGCTGATGATGTCTTGTTTCCAATTTTTGTTTGTTGCTTTCTATTCGATAGATAATCTTCAAACCATTTTAATTCTATATCACGCACTCCAATTTTGTGTAGTTTCATAAGCAATAATTTTCTGTCTATAGTTTCAAATGCTCTGTTTAAATCTATGAAAGTTGATACAATGTATTTTTTATTCATCAAATCTTCACGCCATTCACTTATAACATAATTAATTGCAGTTTCTAAACCCCGATTGCTCTGGAATAATAATATTGTTATCATTCAAATATTGCAGTAACTGATTTTTTATCACTGTTTCAAGGATTTTTTCGTCACTTGGAAGCGTATTTATTGGCCGAATCTCTTCAGGTTTTATAGTATATTTTATTTTTTCAATTGGCACAATTTTGGAAATTTTCCATTCGTTAGGCACTTTTCCTTGCAGCATGCTATTATTGATGATATTGGCGTAAAAAAAAGCCGTGTACGTTATAGAATGTTTAATTACACCTTCAGATAAAATATTCTTACCGCCAATTTTATTTTTAAATTTTTTAACTATTTCAATTATTTCGGTACTATCTACTGTTTGAAATTTAAATTGGTGATTAATTATATTTGTGTTTCCCATAGTATTCTGCATAACGTCTATACCATTTTTAATGTCAATGACACTCTGAACAAAGAATTTCTTTTTCATTTTCAATTATTTTACCATTCATAACGATTCTGTTTATTGCACTGGTACTCTTTGACATACAAATTTCTTCTTTTAAAACTCTCTACATTTCTTTGCTGTTTCTTTGATTATTTTCAATTTTATTCTGTACATATTGCACTTTCTTCTGTTTAATCATATTTTTATAAAATTTTTTCACTGTCTTGTAATCTTCCCAATCATTAGTTATTTTAGCTATTTGGTATTTTTCATACTTTATTTTATGTATTTCTGTCAGTTCCCAATCATACCATTTGTTCATCAACTTTATATTTACGGTTTTTCCTTCAGTTAGCGATAACATAATATCCTTCAATGAGCGGCCTATGAAAAACACCTTAAAATCTATATCACAGAAATTTATCATTCGTAACATTTCGATAAGTTTATCACAGTCATAGTTTTCCCAGGAAATAATTTTTTTTCGTTAATCTGATTTTGTACCTTTTCATAATTTTTTTTTTTTTTTTTTTTATTGGTCTAGCACACGTGCTGCAGGGAAGTTCCTAAAGCGCTCCAGGAGCGGCACGAGTGCGGAAAAAGCGATTCACGTTGTTCTTGAATCGCTGTAAATTGTACTCGGTGGGAAACACAGCGCTGGGCAAATTATTCCAAAGGGATGACGTTCTCCATATAAAAGATTGCTTGAAAAGCGTCGTACGCGGAGTAACAAGCTGAACCTCATACGGATGCGAAGCACCAGCGCGACGTGTATTTCTAACATGCACCGCTTTGGGAGGAATTAAGCGGGCTACATCCTTCGAACACTTTCCAAGAAAATACTTGTAGAACAGACTCAAGTCGCCAACCGTTCTTCGATGTTCCAGCGAATCAAGGCCGCCGGTCAATTCCGGGTCCCCAATCAGACGGACCGCTCTTCTCTGAACAGAATCCAACAAATGCAGTGTACGTTTGGAAGCGGAGCCCCAAACGTGGGAGCAGTATTCCATAGTTGGTCGAATTTGGGCTTTGTAAAGAATTAACAGTTGCTGTGGGGTGTAAAGCTTTCTGGTTCTAATTAATATTCCCAACTTTTGAGAAGCTCTCCTTGCTATGCCTGCAACATGTTCATGCCAAGACATATTTGCTCCCAAACTAACGCCCAACAAATTGAGCGACGATGCTAAGGGAATGGAGTGCCCCGACATAACTATGTCGGGTTCAGCAACGTTAACTTTTTTAGAAAAAACTGCCGCTTGGGTTTTTGTAGCGTTAAATTCCCCTTGGTTACTGTCACCCCAAGATAGAATTTCTTCCAGGTCTTTGTTAAGTTGAACGACCTCCTGCTGTCTGCGGATATTCGCCTGAGCAGCCGATGTCCGAGCGTTCAAGGTGAATGAAGAGACAAGCGTACTGTCATCTGCAAAGCTATAGATTGGATTCCCGGTCTTTTCCAGCAGATCGTTAATGTAAATGAGAAAGAGAGTAGGAGACAGTATGGAGCCCTGGGGCACACCGGCGTTGATAGTGAGGGTGTTAGAAAGAAATCCGTCGACCGCCACTCGTAAAGAACGCTCTCTGAGGAAACATGAGAGCCACAAACAGAACCTTTCAGACATACCATAAGAGCGCAACTTAGCCAACAGTCCATCGTGCCAAACACGGTCGAATGCCTTGGATATGTCAAGAGCAACCGCTCGAGATTCTCCAAAGTGTTCAATTGCGTTGTTCCAACCATGTGTTACATAAGTCAGAAGATCTCCTGTTGATCTATGTTTACGAAAACCATATTGGTGATCGCTAATAATATTGAATCGTTCAAGATATTTTAGAAGATGCTCATTGATAACCTTTTCCATGACTTTCGATATTATTGAAAGCAGTGCAACTGGTCGGTAGTTATTTGGCAAGGTCTTCTTACCTTTTTTAGGTATCGACTGAACCGTAGCACATTTCCAGCAGGACGGAAATATTCCCTTTCTGTAGGATAGGTTAAAAAGTCTACAGAAAACTGGTGTTAGTTCCCTTGCACAGTTTTTGAGAACTATGGCAGGTATTTCGTCAGCGCCAGAAGCCTTCTTGGTGTCTAGCTTCATTAAAATACGCTTTATGATGCGCTGTCTGAAGACAACATCGGGCATCCTTGACTGCAATATGGGAATAGTAGGGAATATTTGATCGTTTTCTAGTTTAGTACTTGTTACGTTGTTTATATCTGTGTATAGATGAACGTACTCGAATTTTCACTCACTCTTGTATCAAATGTTATAATTTGTTTCATTGCTGCAGAGCTAAATACATTTTCCAGCTCTTTGCCATCTATAGTGTTTCTATTTAAATCTATATTAAAATCACCAACCATAATGTTGTTTGAGTAACTCATAAATTTATCTTCAATTATATTGTGCACATATTGTATAAACTCCATGTGATTGCTGTTTGGCGAATGATAAAGAACACCTAATTGTAATTTAATATTATTTTTAAGCCTGATAATAGTGCACCAAAGATTTTCACTTATTGCTTCATTATATATTGTTTTGTGCTCTAACTCATTATGTACATATATTATAACTCCTCCTATATGTCGACTGTGTGAGTTACAAATTACACTCTTATATGTTGGGATATTGATTTCACTGTCATTTATTTCTTTGCTAATACGAGTTTCGGAACAGAATATGACATTTGGTTTAGTTTTTTCTATTAGCACAAGAAGTTCGTTTTTATTGGCTAGTAAACTATTTATGTTTAAATATATGCAAGTCAGTTCATTTTGATTTGGTTGCTACTTTTTATTTTTAATTTTACTCAAGTATGTTGGGCATTTCATACTAAAGGCATTATGGTTTATATCAATATCGATGTTAAACTTTTTAACTGTTTCAGTGCAATTAACACAACATAAATTTTCAGACGTACATTCATTTTTATCGTGATTTCCACTACATTTGCTGCAAGCTTTCTTATTTCTGCAATTTACAGCGAAGTGATTAAATCCTAAACATTTATAACACCGTAAGACATTGTGGTGTTCAAAAACTCTACACCAGTCCCATTCTACATTGAGTCGTTTATAATTCACAATTTGTATAAACGTTTCACAATCAGTTTCTATTAATGCAATATAATTTTCTTGGCGAACTGTTTTCTCTTCATATACTTTTATTACATTAAAATCTTTTTCTTCACAAATTTTATTTTGTTTTTTTATGCATTAATCTTTCATTTGACAACTTATTTGTTAAGCCAGTAATTTTAAATATTTTCCCTTCTTTGTTTTTATCTCGAGCTTCTTCAACAATATATTCTTCTCTGTATTTTTCACTAATTTATAATTCCTTTATGAAAATAATCTCAATACGCCTAAAGCCAAATTAGATTTCTATCAAACGCGGGAGCGAACTGGGTTCCGAAGTGGTTTTGGTCTAAATGATCACCTTCTAACGCTAAAAATATTGATCGAAAAGGTCATAGGGTATAATAAACCATTGGTATTAGTTTTTATTGATTGCCGAAAAGCATTCGCTACCATTGAACTACCAGTAATAACGGCAGCCTTAAGAGAATGCAGAATCGAACGCGAAATTAATAGAACATATATACAGTACTGCTTCAGCCACTATTAAGCTTCATGAATCAACATCATCATTTCGAATTGAAAGAGGAATCCGACAAGGAGATACCGTATCCCTACAACTTTTTATAGCAACTTTGAACTGGGATAATATGGGAATTAGTGTAGATGGCGAATATCTGAGTCATCTTAGATTCGCGGACGACATCGTCCTGATTACGGATAATATGGCAGATGCAATAAAAATGGTAGAAGAACTGAAATCGGCTGTAGGAAGAACTGGTCTAAAACTAAATATGGAAAAGACCAAACTCATGACTAACCTGGTGTTAAGTGAAGAGATAAACATATTGAACAAACTATACAACAAGTAGACGACTACAAGTATTTGGGGCACGAAACAAGATTGGGCAGAGACAGTCAAACATACGAGATCCAGAGAATTGGCTTGGAGTGGGCAGCTTTCGGAAGACTACGTGATACGTTCAAGAACAATGGTATACCTTTAAGTCTAAAACGAAAAATATTCGAGCAGTGTGTAATGCCAGTCATGACATACGGAGCCGACATTCTAACTCTGACAAGGAAGAAAACACAGAAATTAAAAGCAGCACAGCTTGCAATGGAAAGGTCAATGATAGGCGTTACAAGAAGATATAGAATCCCGAACAGAATCATTAAGGATTGTACAAAGATAGTAGATATTATAAAGCGTATTATAAAGCTGAAATGGAGGTGGGCCGGTCACGTGGCGCACTTGACGGACAACAGGTCGACGAAGAGAACTGTTGAGTGGAGACCGCGGCAAGACAAAAGAAGCGGAGGAAGACCACCTAGCCGATGAACGGACGACCTAAAGAGAACTGCCCAAAACTGGATAGCAAAAGCAGAACATCGAGGGGACTGGAGGAACTTGTAGGAGAGCTATGTCCAGTAGTGGACGAGAGAGGCTGGATGATGATGATAATAATTCGATATAGGAATCTGGCTCTAAGAGCAAGGCCTTTTTGGGAACCAGAAATTAAAATTTACAAATGCCAGTAATGTCAAACTTAGATATACAATAATGCTACTAGATGTGTAGTCTCAAAGAATAAATATACGACTTAGCAGAGCGTAAACGCCTATTACGTAGTCGATTTCACTTCTACTAAACGTGTCGTTTTAAACGAGGTTTCGTAGGGTTTACCCTAACAAAAATATCATTTAACAGAATATTTTTACGATGATAATGAACATCAGTTCTTATTCAGGCTAATCTGTGTTAATTTTTCTTTTTAGGAAATGCCCTCCACATTTATTTTCTCCCTTAATAAAAATAATTATAGAAGAAATAAGAAAATCGTGCAAGAAACACCCCCTTAGCTGTGGCTTCAATTCCGATGATAATGGTGAGTCTTTAATGATATCTTAATAAGTTAAACATTTTTACGTATTATCAGTTACGGAAATTTGTGTCAAGATCAAGAGCAATTTTCTTATTACTCTTCTTAACTTGTCGTATTTACGGAACACGATGGTAGGATACAACGAATTGTACTAAGTACACATACCTAATACTCCATCGAAAGCTGACACAGCAGCTTTCAAGGCGACAGAGTGGTGGACACGGTTAACACTTAAACGCAGGCAGCGCTTTTCGAGGGATTCTCCTCAGGCATATGTGGTTACCATAAAATAACTGAAGACGGACAAGACCCATATTTCAGCAGTTTACCCACTGTTTTCTTATTCATCAAATCCAGCCCGACTGACGGAGAATCCCTCGAAAGCGATGCCTGCGTTTAAGTGTTGACCATGTCAACCACTCTGCAAGCTTGAAAGCTGCTGTGTCAGCTTTTGATGGAGTATTAGGCATCCGTACTTAGTACAATTCGTTGTATCCTACCATGGTGTTCGGTAACTACTGGGATAAGTGCCAGTAAATTCTGTTCTCTTGTTTGTCGTTCATAGTCCGACTGACGGCGAAACGCGACTCGGGATGGATTTGACGAATAAGAGAACAGTGGGTAGACTACTGAAATATATGTGCCTTATCCGTTCTCAATTATGCGTTTAAACGGGTGGAATCTTAGCAGAAATATACGAGTTCCGCACGTTGTGGAGGGTGGCTGAAACCGTTCATGATATACACACATACACACTCACAAATATGTGTTAATATGTTCGACAAGTTGTTGCTAATGATCTTTTACGGTTCATACAAATGTTATGTATTTTCATCTTTTCTATTATTGTTTTAAGATTACGAGGGAAAAGAAAAGCTAAAAAATGCATAAAATACTAGAAAATCATTGTTCTACACTTATGAATGACGTAAATTGCGCCTTGCATGCTCATGCGCACAAAGTACTAGTTTTTTAAAGGAATTTTGTTAAATGCACAACTGTTAATATTTTACGTACAATTTAAAGGATTTTTACAAACCAATGTATTTTCTTCTCATTTTATAATAGCGTTTAGAAAATATAAAATATTTATTTTCGTTCCAAATGAAATAAGAAATGGATTACGTGAAAAACTAGGCATAATTTAATGTAACCATGACAATATGTATAATGCAAAATTGTACCTTTTTTATGGAAATTTCCGGTGAAGGTTTTCGTTGGATGATTTTTTACGATTTTAGTGAAGACCTAACTCAACAACAATATCTTGAATCGCTTCGTTCAACTTTTGGCATATGATTTACCGTGAGATAGAGGCATCCTTAGGTATATCGAAGACTGCAGTACATTCGATTTTGCATGAACATTTAGCAGTGAAAAAGGTCTATTCTGTGTCAATTGGTGTAAGGAAATGCTCAAAAAATTCGACCGAGGAGATGCAAAATTCGTATACAACATCGTAACAGGAGATGAAACTTAGACATATTCGTACGAGCCGGAAACTAAGCGACAATCAACTGTTTGGGTGTTTCAAGATGAACCGAATTCAACAAAAGGGGTTCGTTCGCGAAGTGCTTCCAAGAACATGATCGCTTGTTTCTTTGGTTATACTGGACATGCAAACATTGCTCTAGAGCAGGGGTGCTCAAACTTGAACTGCTGGCGATCTACCTCAATATTGTTAGACTACGATTGATCGACTCTGAGAGGCTGCAAGTAAGTGTGATGCAGGATTGTCGTCTAGGTAGGGTGTATTGTGGCATAGATATTAGTTTTCCGCACAATATGCATTTTTTTAGTCAAGGTAAGTGTAGGTCTGCTCGAAAATGTCAATAAAAAAACTCATAATTATTCAAAATTGCGAGTTTATTGGTTCTTACAAAACAAACGAGTTCTAGTGTCTAAACTTAACTAAAGAGTGACTTTGGATGTTGAAGCGTGGCACTGCATGTCCTCAGCATACTTTTCATAAGATGGTACGTAATTACCGGGTGCTAATCGCCAGCATGATGACA
Organism: Pachyrhynchus sulphureomaculatus; assembly: GCA_019049505.1. Lineage (NCBI taxonomy): Eukaryota > Metazoa > Arthropoda > Insecta > Coleoptera > Curculionidae > Pachyrhynchus > Pachyrhynchus sulphureomaculatus. Next base: position 112,666,118 of record CM032456.1, on the reverse strand, counting down.
TATGTTCGTCAGTTAGTTGATTGCGATATTTTGACTTAATTATCTTCATTTCAGAAAATGCAGACTCGCACAAGTAAGTTGACCCAAACATTGCCGTCAGTTGAAGGGCGATTTGCCTTAGATTCGGATATTTATCTTCAGATATAAAACACCAGAATTTTGTATCAGATGCTGTGGCTTTGAGATGTATATCTGATATAATCTGCACTAACTCATTTTCAACAGAACATGAGTCCATGTTAAACTGACTTGCTATTTCAGTAGCTAATTCCTCGATGTTTTTACACGAAAAAGGATAACTCATAAATGATGCGATATTTGCCAATTTACTGAAATCATAAAAACGTATTTCGAATTGGCCCAAAATATTTGATAATTCTGCCTCATAAATATCATAATTCAACTGAGGAATCCTTGCTTTCAAAGACGGAAAATTTTTCAGATTCTTTCTTTTCAGTTGATCTATCATAAGTTGCAATTTACTTTTGAATGCGTTTATTGCGCCAATCATCTCAATAATAGTTTTTCCTTTACCTTGAAGCTCCAAATTAATGGTGTTTAAATGCATTGTGATGTCTGTCAAAAATGCCATTTTCCGTTTTTCAGCATTTGAGTGTCATCACCTCTTTCGTCCAGAAAAGCTATTATTTCGGGCAATAATTCTTGAAACCTTTCTAGGCATTTTCCGCGACTCAACCACCTGACGTCCGTGTGAAGAACTAAATCAGTGTGTTCAGCTGACTCACTATCTTCCAACTGCAATTTAAAGAGCCGTCGTTGCAAGCTACGTGCACGGATAGAATTCACAATTTTTATTGCAATGCCCATAATCTCCTCCATGTTTAGAACTTTTGAACACAAAACTTGTTGATGTATAATGCAATGGAAGGAGAAAAATGAAGGGAAATCATCATTAGCTCGACACAATGCCACAAAACCGTTTTCGTTTCCATTCATTGCTGGTGCTCCATCGTTTGTAATGCACACTAGTTTTATATATTAGTAGCTTGTAGTTTGTTGCAAAATTGAAGAAAACGTCATATATATCTTCGCCACAGGTCTTTCCTTTCAGAGGAATCATTGTTAAAAACTCTTCCTTAGCCGACATGTCATTGAATACCATTCGAATAAAAATACACAGCTGGGCAGTGTCTGTCATATCGGTGGATTCGTCGAACTGTAAAGAAAAGTATGTACATTCCATGATTTCATGTTTTAGTTTATCTGCCATGTCCTGACTCATGACTTCAACACGCCTTGTGACAGTCGGACGAGATAACTGAAGTTCTCTAATAGCAGACATAATCTCTGTTTTATTTTTAAAATCTCCAAATAAAGTCTCACCCGCTTCGATAAATGCTTCCTTCACAACCAATCCATCATCAAATGGTTTCTTGTGTTTCGCCAATATATGAGATATTTTAAATGATGCGATCGTTGCAGCTTTTGATTGTTTGGCTGGTCTTGTGAACACGGTTTGTTCTTTTTTCAAACAAGTTATCAAATCAAGTACTTTTCGTTTTCTTAATTCACTCTGTGATGTAAAATCCCACGCTTAGGTATTGTAACTGACGCACGGCAAATGGGACAAATGCACTGATCCTTTACCATACAAAAGAAAAATTCTTCCTCCCAATCGTTATTAAAATGATAAGTTTTACTTTTCTTCGCCGCACTCATTTTGGACTATTTATTAATAAACTTTGTATCGATGTATCGCCTTCAAGGTACAACTCAGACACGCCGCCCGAAGTTTTTAGAAAAATCGGCGGGAATCAAAAACGCGGCTTTTCTTTGACAGGTACCGCGCGTCCCTTTGATAAAGCCGCCTTTTGCCGCTAGCAGGGGGTTATTACGATAAAAGAAAGTGATGAAGGGGTTATTCTGGCCTAATTGTGGATCGAATAAATTTTAGTAGTTTATTCATTACATTTTGTTTTAGTTACCTAAAACAAAATCTGTGAATAGTTCTATATCGGAATTTTTTTTCTCGAGATCGACTCAAAAAGCACTCGCGATCGACTTGTCGATCGCGATCGACTGTTTGAGCACCCCTGCTCTAGAGAATCAAAAAACAGTTAATGCTGAATGGTATTCAACGATTTGTTTGCCAGAACTCATCATGACGATGCCGGCTCTCACATAGCACGTCAAACAATTGATTATTTGACCTAGAAAAACATTGAATTAATGTCTCATTACCCGTATTCATCTGATTTATCGCCTAATGACTTCTGTTTGTTCTCGAATATCAAAAAAAAATGCGTGGACAACGATTTTCATCACCTTAAGAAGCTATTGAATCCTTCCAAAACCATGTTTTTCAGGGGTTTGGTAGAGAGTGGAAAAAATGTTTCGAAATTGGTTCGACCGCTTGTAAAATTGTATAAATCTTAAACGCTAATATTTTGAGAAACAATAAAACGACTTGTACCAAAAAATTTTTATTCTTTCGTTGTTTACTTAACAGGCAACTCTTGTAATGTGATATATACTTGTGTCAATTGTAGAAATATCATCCGGCATATCCTTTTGGTTCTGCAACATCCTACGGAAACTACACAAATCAACCAAAAATAACATAACCTGAACTATAGTCGGTCACGTAAGAACGTGTCGCGCATTGTTCATTAAAAAAATGTATTTATTTAAAAGTTTTTTTGCGTCATTAAATCGTAAGAAATTGCCACCAAAATGTTAATGACTCAGTAGTTCGTCCAGCCTCATTAGCATCGATGATCCCCTAATATCTTCGCAACAGAAGCATCCCCAAACAGGGAACTTCCAGGGTATTTTACGGTACGCTGAACCAGTAGGTTAGTGCAAATTTACCAGAATCGTGGGATGATAACATAACCTCATAATGAAGCTTTATCGAAAAAAATTGCATTGCTCCAGTCTCGATCTATGTTTTCCTCTGCCCACGCGAGTCGTTTCTCTCTGTGTTTTTCGCTCAGCAATGAGTTCTTGATTGCACTCCGCTACTTCAAATTGTTAGCCCGAGTGCGAATCGTTTCATATGATACATTTCATACCTTTCTGCTTTAGTTTTTGTGCCCCTTGACGCGAAGTTAATTGAGGATTTCGGGAAAACATGTTAATAATCATTTCTCCTTCCGCGTCTAACACTTTTCCTCTGGGACCACGTTCTGGTAGATCATTAATACTTTTTAACTGAGAGTATCGTTTCACCTACTTGTTACTGAATGCCCTCGACTTGGCCACATACTTAGCAACCGCTGCAAGCGTCATTTTCGGACCTTTTCGATGATTACATAGGAACATAGCCTCGAAGGGCCAAGCGTACTCAGCTTCCATGTTCGGTAAAGTACTATTTAACCATAAATAAGGTTACCACCGTATGAGATTCCACATATTCAAAATCAAAGTTTAGAAGATATTCCCGAAATAACAGAAGATGAGATCATACAAGTCTTGAGTGAGATGAAAAATAATAAATCTCCAGGTGAGGACCCTATTATGGTTGAAGCCATAAAGCTGGCTGGACGTACTGTCATCACAGTCCTGACAATACTGTTTAACCTATGTCTTACTAAGTTACAAAACGTTTGACCTCAAAGCTAGAGTTCTACCAAACACCCGATCAAGCTGGATTCCGAGCAGGCTATGGTGTCAATGATCACCTCTTGACTGTTAAGTTCGTTGGAGAAAAGTGTGTCGAATGCCGTATAGATTCAAGATACATCGAAATCCTAAGACATATGCTGTCAGGCAACATCAACAGTTAAATTACATAGGGAAACAAGCAAATTCCAAGTCGAGAGAGGTGTGCGTCAGGATGATACTATTTCCCCAAAGTTGTTTAACACCCTTCTTGAACACATGTTCAAAAATCTGAATTGGAGCAACATGGGCATAAATATAAATGGAGAAATGCTGAATAACTTGAGATTCACCGATGACATAGTCCTGTTAACAGATCGCATAGATCAGGGGTCGGCAACCTTTTAACTAAGGGGTGCCAGTTTTCATCTATACATTTCGCGTGCCGACATAGGTACTTACTACAACTAAAATTAACAAAAATTAACTTAAATTAACTTAAAATATTGCTTTTAGAAGGTTTAATTACAAAAAAATTTTCACATTTAACAAATAATTTTATTATACTAGTCCTAGGACCTAGTGTGAAACCTGTGCTTGAAGTTCTTTAGAGAGTTTTCTTATATCCGGTTCATGTCTGGTTATTTTCAGTGTCACACATGCTTCCGAGTTGTCTGTTGTCAGCCTGCTTCGGTACGGGTTTAAAATCACTCTCATATGGGAAAAAAGTTGTTCACAGATATAGGATGATCCGAAAGCTGTAAGCATGGCAAACGCTACTCTCTTAAGACAAATAAATTTCTCTGGTAAACTCATCCAACAACTGAGTATCTCGTTTGAATGGTTCTGGCAGTCACCTTCTAATACCCTTCTTAATTCTGCAAATTTCGTGTTCCATAACTCGGAGCTTTTAAATTCAATGTATTGAAGATCAAAATCATTAATGTCCATCCATGAGAAAAGAGATATGTCAAAGCAACTGCTGGAAAAATCCATTAAATCTGGTTTAATTAAAAAAACGAACATAGGACCATGTTTATCAAAATCCTGACCCCTCTCGATAAACTCCTCTTTTAAATTAGTCATATATTTAAGAATTTCGTCTATTAGTGCACCATCGTCGACACTGGATATATAAGTTTTTAAATTTGGAAAATATTTATATGTGTTTGTAGTAATATCGCTGATAAATAAATCTATTTTTAATTTAAATGATTTCCAGGATTCGTATAAATCCAGAATTGTTTTGCCTGAACCTTGTAACTTTAAGTTGAGTTCACTGAGATTGTTTGTAATATCAGTAAGAAACAACCTACAGATCCAGTTCTTATCTTCTAGTTCAGGATAAGCAACCACTTGATTTTTTTCCAACAAGAACGATTTAATTTCGCCCAGACATTGCACAAATCTAGAGAGCACTTTACCCCGGCTGAGCCAGCGCACATTTTTGTGCAATGGTATATCTGAATATGCACTTTCTAATTCCTGCAGAAACGCCTTAAATTGTCTATGGATCAGTGAAGAACGACCGACAATGTAGTTAACTATTTTAACCGGCCTATCCATCACGGATCAGCGGAGATTTTAGCGCACAAACACTCTTGGTGAATTATGCAATGAAAATTCAAAACTGATCGACCCATGCGTTCAATAAGAAGGGAAACAAATCCTTTATGTCTCCCAATCATAGCAGGAGCGCCATCTGTCGTTACGCAAAAAAAATTATTTAAATCAGTGTTCCGCTTTTCAAAATGTTTAACAAATTCTGAAAATATATCCTCTCCTCTTGTAGTTCCCTGCAATGGGAGCAGACAAATCAGCTCTTCATACACACTGCCATCACCGAAGTATCGCGCAACGATTGCCAGACGGGCAATGTCATTAATATCGACACTTTCATCCAATGCTACACTAAATACAAAACTCCGTTTGATAGCGTCTCTCTGCTATTTTTTTACATTTTGTGTCATTTCGGTAATTCGTCTCTCGCTGGTCCGCGCTAATGCCGGTATATCCCTAATCCTGGCCAATATTGTATCCTTATTGGGCAAGTCGTCAAATAAAATCTCGCCAGTACTCAAAAACATTTGCTTCATAAATTCTCCGTCAGTGAACGGCCTACCCTTTTGTGCCAACGATTGTGCAATTTTGAAACTGCATTCAGTTACCTGATTTTTTCCTTGGAAAACTTTACTAAAGAATGTTGACTGTTTCTCGTATTGTTTACTTGCTCTTTGTATTGTCTCCCTTTTATCAGCGTTATCTTTAAATGACGAATCATGTTTTATCTGGAAATGTCGTTGAACACTAGATGTCCGGAAAACTACGCTTTCCCGACATAGGACACAAATGGCCCGATCGTTTTGCTGTACAAAACCGTAATCTGTTGTCCTTGAAGTTTGAAATGATCGAACGTCTACCTTCTGTTTCTTCGCGGCCATAACGCAACGTAATTTTAATTTTTAAACTTTTCGACAACTATTGACTGGAACGGATGTTACTTCTATACTAAATGATCCAAACGTGTAGCCGCTTTCTATATATAGAAAAATAATGTTTCCAGAAAATTCCAATAATTACGTTTATTACATTTTTTAGAACAAAAATTATTATCTACAACGCGCCCATTGCAATCAAAGGGCCACCTAGAAGTTAAATCTAACAAAAACTAAAGTTCGGCAATATAAAAAGAGTTGCGGCGCGCGTCAGAACGATTGAAGTCAAGTCAAACAAAAACCGCCTTATAGCGGCTCTTTTGATCTGAATTGAGGACGTTTATTTGTGTTTTTGCCTAGGCTTATATTTTGAGACTTGCCGTCTTTAATACTTGCCGAAATTAAAGCCAAACCAATGCATTCAGTGAAATTATAAATTAGACAATATATATTTTGTAGTTTTTGGTAATAATACCTAGTGACCTATATACTATATCGTTTTTGTTTGTATCGTTAAAGTAATACTGTCTTCGATTATTTACTTAATTTCGAAACATGTCACAGATTACAGAATTAATGTGTAAACTTTGAATAGGTACTCGTGCCATTCAAAATTGCTTGACGTGCCAGAGATGGCACGCGTGCCAAAAGTTGCCGACCCCTGGCGTAGATCATGCAAATGTCATGCTTAACACCCTAATAGAACAGTCCCGTACAATTGGCCTAAAGATAAATTTTTTTGAAGGCCCAGTTTATGACAAATCTAGTTTTTACCAAACTACTATCAGTAATCGGGGTAAACATCGAGCAAGTTATGACATAAATATTTGGGACATGAAATTAAGTTGGGCAGAGATAATCCTCATGAACTACAACGGACGGTCACTCTAGCTTGGGCCGCTACGAGAAACGCATATCAGATATACTTATTTGCCTTAAACGAAAGATTTTTAACCACTGTGTGTTACCTATGCTTACTTATATATATACTCTAACCTTGACAAAGAAAACAATAAATGAGATAAAGAGTAACTCAAGCGGCAATGGAGCGGTCAATGTTGGGTTTGTCTCTCCGAGATAAAGTCCCAAATAAAGAAATTAGGAACCGAACGAGAGTGATAGATGCAGTTGAGAAAGTTCTATCTTTTAAATGAAATTGGGCCGGTCATCTAGCCAGAACGCAAGATAACATATGAACTAGGAAGGTGTTGGAATGGCGACCTGGACAAGAAGCGTGTAGGAATAGAGGAAGACATTCCACCAGATGGATAGATGATCTGAGAAGAGTAGCGGAAAACTGGATCCAAAAAGCCCAAGACCGGTTTAACTGAAAAAGATTAAGGGAGGCCTATGTTCAGCAGTGGACGCTAAGGGCTGATATATGATCACAAAGCATTGTTTGTAGGGATGCCAACAATGATCTCAAAAAAATAAAGTGTTCCGTAGGGAACACCAAAAACGAATTTCTTTTTCCGACTTCAAGTTATAAGCAACACATTCTGACTTAACCCATGAATCAGAATCAAGTTAAAAGAAACTAACAGAGCATAAGAATATAGACTTGGCGGAGTTTAATACTTTTTAAAATTTCCTTTTAGCATGCCCTGAACTAACTGGAACTGACAATAACATTGAGCGTAATTTTTTCAGAGTACCGTATCTTGTCCCATAGGACCTTGGGGCGATCTGACACCGCCATATTTCTAATTAGCATCCTCTTTTGTCGAGTAAAATATTAACGATGTTCTTTTGCCATTTTCATATAATTTTTATATAGATGTGGCAAACCGACCGCTAACTAGCTTTTAGTTATAGTCCAGTCGTTAGGGGTTTTGAGCTTTTTGAAGAGGAGAGTTTCAGCTTTCGGATTATCAATAGTTTTTATTTTTGTAGCTTTATAATTTGTAAAACGAAATTTTTGTTTGCATGATTTTAACGGGCATAGAGTAAATTACAAATATTTAATAAAATATAGTATTGGAAAAAATCCATATATCATTATTATACTTTAAGTTTCAATATAAGAATAATTAAAAATACCCACATTGTCTGTGTTATTTAAAAATTGAGTTTTAAAATATGAAAATTTGCCTGCTGTAGTGCGCCGCCGGCAATTTTACATTCAAAGCTGTACGAAATGGTCAAAAAAAGTTGGATATATTTTTTTTTCTTTAGTTACAGTTACAAGTATACTTGGTATTAGAAAATCATTAAAAACTTAAAAAAACTTTCTCTTTTTTGTAATTTTGCTCTTAAAAAACATATTTTTTGCTTATTATTAATCATACTTAAGTCAAACTTAAAATAAAAAAATATTTAAAGGTGGAAGTTGAAAGATAAAACTCAGAGCTTTAAGTATAAAGTATTTATATTTCTTTTAAACATCCAGGTACAACAGTTACTGTAAACACAAAAATTCTAAATTACTCGAAGAAATTAAATGAATTACGTACTCTCTGGCCGTCATATTGGATCCGCCATTTTGAATTTTTCAAATCTGTTATCGGATTCTTAATCAGCACCCCGAGAAACCTCTTAATAGCTAACTTCAAAATATTTACTTGAATACAGAAACGTTATTTTAATCAAAAATGAGGTTGGAAGCATGATTCCTACTACAATTGAAGGGGTTAAACCAGCCATTTTATTTTAAATATTTTTTTAATTACGGTAAAAAAAATCTATATACTGTGTTTTTGTAAAATTTCCCGTTTTTTCACGTGGTGCTATTAGTTTTTCGATATCTTTTTTATTTATCGAGATATTTGCGAAAAACCGAATTTTTCATTTTATTTTCGATTTTGTAGACTTAGCGTACACTTTAGAGCAGCAAACTTTCTTTTATCGTATTCTGCGTCCAAGAAATCTACATGTTGGGTTGTAGCCTGTTAACATTTAATGAGAGCGTTTCGTCAAAATCTACCTCTGACGACTGGGACACAAATTTTAATAGTTAATGGTTTGTTAACAACTATAGGTTATCATATAAAACCGAACTGTAAATTTACACAATTTCATGTTAATCTTGAAAAGGAAGGAAGTTTTCTTCCGCCTTGGTAAACACAAATTGTACGGCGTAATTTTTTTTATCAGATAAGGAGCTATAAAATAATTTGAAATCCAGCTTGTTGTTAAGGTTTTTGATTTAATAATTTTTGATCTATTAATTTTTTTAGTTTAATAAAGGTGGAAATATTTATACACATCTCCATTGAATACTTTTGTGAAACATTTGATTTCGTACACAAGTATTAGAGAACTTATAGTAGAGTGCCTCAAGGAGCTAGAATTTAAAAATCTCTGAGTTCAATTACTTTGAGTAAATTTTCATAAAATCTTTTGGATTGTATTGTTCATAAGGTACATTCAAATATGTTACTGTATATTTAATAACAAGATAAATAAATAAACTCAAAAATATATTTAATTTAATACAATGTAGGCTTATTAAAGTGCTTTTCTGAAATTAGGTTACGAATATATCTTTGTAGGGATAATATTGAACATGAGTAGTAAAAAACATTAATTTTAATAAAAAAAGATTACATAAGAATATATATTTATTTAGTTTATAATACAAATAGACCAAAAGAGCGACCCAAAATTTTGATCTATCGACTAACCGTCTTCCTAGTTGTTCATTCTATCGGGCGAGTCGAATAGAAACCTTTAACGTTGAGTTTGCGGCCCCCATGCCCTGGAGTGCCCAAAATACTACATCCAAAAATGGATTGTCGAGTAACCACTTGAATCAAGTACCATAGCAGTCGTTGACACTAAAAAAGTCGTTCGCCCCAGAGGTCAGACGCTGCTGAGACCGGACCCAGCTTTAGGGCCCAAAAAACGTCGATCCAGAAATGGACTGTCATTTAATCATATAAAATCAACAAATTTAGTTGGTTAAAATAAGAGAGAGTCGCCGCCAATGCCGGAGGATTAAGCTGGATCCGCTTTTTCCAGCCAAAAACGGTCGTTATTCGAGTTCAGTCCGGTCTCGGCCGCGTCTGGCTTGACTTTTTTAGTGTCAATAAATGTTATGGTACTCTGCCTATGGGTGCTGGGTGGATCGAGAAGCTTAGCATCCCATAGCCGGTCCCAAGCCCGGATAAAAGAGGAGGGTTCCAAGTGAGGCCAGCGACCTGCTTGAGTAAAAAAAAACAGAGTGCTCCTAGAACCAAAGGTATAGCCTCGGAACGGACTGGATTAAATAATGACAACCTGGCGAGAATAAGGACTAAACGGACTTCACTAAGAATTGGATGTTGGAACATAACATGATTTAACAACAAAGACCAAGAAATCATACTTGAAATAAAGAGACATAAATTAGACATATGTGCACTCTCGGAGACCAAAAAAAAGGCAAAGGAAACAACAAATATGAAAACTACATACTGATATACAGTGGCAAAGAAAAAAATGAAAGAGCTGCATCCGGGGTTGGCATACTGCTACATGAAAGATTTGAAAACCAGGTCAGCAAAACGAAATATATTAACGACAGACTACTACAAGTGACGATCGAACTACAAAAATCAAAATCAACACACATAATAAGTATATATGCACCCGATACCAGCAAACCTCAAACGGAGATAGACCTATTTTACCAGAACCTACAAAGAGTTTTAGACGAAATCCCTAGTGATGATGAAATAATAGTTCTAGGGGATTTTAATGCAAGAATTGGTGATGAAGTTATACCTGGCATCAAAAATCGATTCAACGAAGAAACTATAAACGATAGTGGTGAACAAATGATACAACTATGCATACAAAATGAACTTAGAATTAACAACACCTTTTATCCACATAAACCACAACACAAATACACCTTCGAAAATACACGTGGACAAAGATCAACAATTGATTACGTAATCACCAATAGAAATATTCATCCAACAAGAATACAGGATGTGAGAACTTTAGCTTCCGCCAATGCTGGAACGAATTACCATCTCGTAATAGTAAAAATACGAACAACCATGCAACGACTTCGTAGCGAACCCGTCGAACAAATAAGCAAAATCAATATAGAATCTCTATCCGACGACTCAACCAAATATCTATATCAACAAAGGTTAACAGAAAAAATAGCCACAAATGATATTCGAGAGTCCGATGACGTAGAAACGGCATGGACAAAACTAAAAACTAATGCTAGAAGCAGCAGAAGAAGCATTTGGAAGAAGAACTATAAAGAAAGGGGGAAAACGAAACACAAAGCCTTGGTTCAAACAAGAAGTTAAGACATTAGCTGAAGAAAAAAGAAAATCGTACCTACACTACTGATCCAATGCTATAACATACAATGATTATAAAAATGTAAGAAACAGGGTCAACGAGAATATCCAGAGAATCAAAAGATGGCATTGGGAGAAATTTTCGAACAATATGAAACATGATCTGTACGGAGGACAAAAAAAAAAATATGGAATTTACTGAGAAATAGAAAAAAAAAAACAATAAATGAGTAAATACAAAATACAAAAATTACGGTGGAAGAATGGGAAAGATATTTCGAGAAACTCTATAGTCCATCAGAAACCAATTCATTAACACAGCAAATACAGCATGAAGATGAAAATATTGCCCAACCAAATAGGACCATTTGCTTGAATCAAATACAGCACATGGCAGCGAAACTAACATACAGAAAAGCCCCGGGCATGGACGAAATTAAGAACGAAATGATCAAATATGGAGGTGATAAATTACTAGAAGAATTACAGATTTTCTTTAACAAAATACTCACAGCCAAGATTATACCATCCGAATGGAAGGAAAGCATCTTGATACCAATTTTCAAACAAGGAGAAAGGACGGATCCAAAGACTACCGAGGTATCAGCTTAATGAGTGCGGCACTAAAATTGTTCACTAAAATTTTAGCAGAAGAAATAATGTTAACCAGAATCTGTGAAGAACAGCAAGGATTCAGAAAGAACAGGTCTACTATAGACGCCATATTTATAATCCGCTAAATTACCGAAAAAGCCATAGAGTTTAATAAGATAGCCTTTATGTATTTCATGGATCTTACCCAGGCATTCGATAGGGTACGGTTAACTAATGTCATAACCCTACTACAAAAAAGGGAAATTCACCCGAATATAATAAAAACTATCGAAGAGTTGAACAACAACAACCACACATATGTAAGAGTGGCAAATAAATTAAGCAATAAAATACCTATGACAACCGGAATCAGACAAGGAGATAGCCTAAGCCCAATCTTATTTAACATCATAATGGATGAAATAATAAAATAAGTAAAGAAAACTGGGAGAGGATATCGATTGGGAGACAAGGAAATAAAAATAATATGCTACGCCGATGTTGCAGTAATCATATCAGAAAGACGAAGATCACTTACAGAGACTCCTACATAAGTTCCAACAAACAGCAAAAGTGTTTAATATGCAAATATCTGTAAATAAAACAAAATCCTTACAATATCTAAAGAACCGAAAAGATGCAAACTCGCGATTTATGATCAGAGTGTAGAACAAGTGATGTCCTTCAGATATCTAGGGGCAAACATAACAAGTACCAGGAACCTTAAGGAGGAAGTAAAAACTCAAACAACAAAGGCATCATTAATATCAGGATACTTAAGAGATATAATTTGGAGAAACAAATATATGAGCACCAGGAGCAAAGTAAGAATATACAAAACATGCGTAAGACCGATCATGACGTCGCGATAGAAACCAGAGCGGAGAACACATAACAAAACGACTCCTAAGAACAACAGAAATGCGAACACTTAGATCGATAACAGGACATACCTTATTTGACCGGAAGAGATGTGAAGAAATAAGGGAAATGTATGAAATACAGGATGTGGTGAGATGGGCAAGGAATAGGAGAAGAGAATGGAGAGACCATGTGGACAGAATGCCAAATGACCGGTTGGCTAAGGTTGCAAAAGAGAAGCGACCAAAACACACCTCGACCGCTTGGGAGACCACCAATAAGATGGTATGAGAGCTGGTCTTCATCATCGCAATTGTTTCTGGGAAACCTTTGAAGTGAACACAGGACATGGTCCTAACGTAGGAAGAAGAAGAAGAAGTACTTGATTCAAGTGGTTAAACGACAGTCCATTTTTGCATTCCAGGGCACGGGGGCCGCAAAATCAACGTTAAAGGCTTTTATTCGACTCGCCTGATAGAATGAACAACTAAGCAGACGGTTAGTCAACAGGTCAAAATTTCGGGTCGCCCTCTTGGTCTAAAAGTTAAAAATAAATGAATCAAAAGTGATAAAACTGAACAAATTGAATTAGTTCAGTTTTATCACTTTCTTTGATTCATTTATTTTTATAATAGGAGATGCATTTAAACAACCATCACCATGGCAATGTGAACATGCTACAGTGCAGTATCAACCTCATTTTCTACGTCCACATCCAGTTTTACAGTTACAAAACAGCAATTCAGTGAATTATCTTGGGCTGGCACAAACATATTTGAAACATACTTCCACCTCCAATTTTCAATAGAGATATCATTACCTAACCATATTTGTACTTGTAGAGACTCTTTCTAGATGTTGCATCAGATGTAGGCACTAAAGGTGGCAATTGAACACAGGTATGTTTGACTGTACCTTCATAAAATAATTTAATCTCAAGGTATTTCATTCTCAAAAATGATTTTTATCACTAAACCAGCTTGAAAAATTTTTTCAGAATATGCATTAGCATTTTTAAATACTTCAATAGCATAATGTAAATCGTTGCATTTTTCAAAATTTTTAGTAAATTTGTTTTTACCTTAATTGAAAAAAGCAGATGTCGTGTCACAACCAGTGACAGCGTGTAAAAAAGAATATGCTCTTTGCATTTTGGTAGTGATTTCTCCAATCTATTGGATGAAGAAAATTTCTGAGCGACTTTCCCTCAAGGTTATTTTTGAAAATAAATTTCATGGCCTTTTGGAGTTAGTGACGTTAATAGAACCAATACGTCAATGTCTTTAGAAACTATAACATTTGCCGACTGTAAATTAATTGCTGTTTAAACAATCAATCTGTCTGCATTGACACGTAAAAATATTATTGTCAGATAATTTATTGGCCAATTTTCATCAAACTCGATATCTGCAGATTTATTTTTGAGTGTACGATGATTCTTTCGGTTGATTTTATACCACCTTTTTTATAACCATCCACCAACTTTTTTTTTTTTATACCATCATGTCGTTGACTTGAAGCAGCTCTCAAAGTTGATATTCCTCTGGTTATTTTTATTACATCCTAAAAAATTTATAGCAAATTATATAAAAATTTGCGTCATTATTTTCGCTGCTTAGCAAAAATAATGATTCATCCATTTTTAATAAAAAACCTAAAATAAAAAAACAAATAAACAATTCTTAGGAATGTGTGTTAAGATTGAATGTAATATATTGTACTAAAAAAATTCTAATAAATTTGCTTTATGTGAATTACTTTTTAGATTTATGCAATAATTTCAATCTATCAATTCAATCAAGAGAAAGGTACATTGAATATAATATTGTATATTATCCCATAGCTCGAGGTCCTAACGACAAATGGACAAATCGGCTTCTGTATTGGCGTCTAAGAATATCTGCAGGGAGCGGATGATATAAAGCGGCATGCGGATGCATCGTGGTTGCAATTCGCCTAGGACCGCATGAAAAAAGATAGAGGAAGCCTACGTTCATCTTTGGACGGCAACACTCTAAAAAAGAAGATATATATATATATATATATATATATATATATATATATATATATATATATATATATATATATATATTTGTATATGTATATACTAGTACAGAAAATGGGTCTGTCCTTCTGCCAGGAGTCAGATGTTGGGTAAAGAAGCTTCTTAAAGCACATAACTTAATGTAGAAAATTTTTCACTTACATCCCTTTGCTTCTGACTCCCTCAATTATGAAACGTTTTTCCACAGTTACAGTTAATAATTTGCGAGAAGAATGCGTAAAACCCAATACCATAATTATAAAATTACAAAACTTTCACTGCCCAAAATACACAACAGGAACAGAACACGGGTCTAGGTAAACTGATTTAAACGAAAAACTTCCGTTGTATAGCAATATCTGTCGTTATCTCCTCCACTTTTTTCTACCTGCGCCTTGTTTCTACTACCCTTTTTGAATACCTGGCATCTTGAAAAGAAATGACGGTTATATATATTATATATTTTCTTGAAAGGAAAAAAATTTCAATTACTAAAAAAAAAAGTGGCAACAAAAAGAAATTGGTAAACTTTTTGGTATTTTGTCTAAAAAACATAATTTAAAAGGTCTTATACTGCACTATTAGTATTGATTACAAATCCTTCGATAATATAATTAATGATCAATATAATATGATGGAGTGCCACTTAAACTTTAATCCTGTTGAAATTTTTAAAATTTGAACTGTATTTGTGTATATTTTTTTAAATTAATATACAGGGTTGTTGCTTATGGTATAAATGGGCCACCACCCTTCTAACTAGTTGATTTGAAGAGTTGGGCTAAATTCAAAAGTAGCATTTTTAAAGAACTTTTTTACAGAGTTAAAAAATGAACAATCACGAATTACATTTTTTGGCTTAAAAGGCAAACTTTATATTTTTTTTTAAATGGAACACACTGTATACTAGTTCTCCAGTTTGATAGATCTCTTAATTTTAGAAACGCCAACGTGAAAAACCGCTTTTTCTAACTTTTGTTTATGTTAAGAATTTTGATAGTAGTAAGCTAAAATTAAATGTTGGTATAAAAATTTATTTTTCAGAGAGTAAGAAACAGTTAGAACAGAAAGGAATATATAAAATTTTATGGAAGGCAAAGAAGAATCCCTAGCTTAAATACATTTCTAAGATAAATATTCATAAAAATTCCTTGAAGGCATACGGATTTCAAAGGTGCCTATTTTATCAGCACATCTTCCGTCTATATAATACGTCGTGCCCCCGCCGGCTCTGTTTTTTGTCTAAAATTTACATTACGATGCATAGTTTTACAGGAAATATTAACATATTTTCTTAGTCTATGATAATAGTAAAGTACCTTGAAATCGCCAAACAATTTTTATTTCTCCTCTTGGGGCACTCCATTTACTTCGTATAAAGGTTGTTTCATCTAAGATGTGGTTATTTTTGTCTTGCAAATATATTTAAGCTAGGGATTCTGTTTTGCCTTCTGTCTTGATTACATAAGTTAACAGTTTTTTTTGTTATTTTTTAGCTTATGAACCCCTAAAACTAATGCAAACCGTAATGGCCAAAACGAACGAAGTATGCCTACGCTACCTCGACAATAGTATGTTATGTTCCTTACCCGCCCCATCGAATCTCTATTACGAAACGAGTATATACGCTATACGAAATAAACGGAGAACGATGGAAGATCGACACGTTGCCATACATGATTTAAATACGATGTTTAATATTCAGGTAAGTCAGTTATACGAGGGCGGGCTTTTAAGTTTTTACAAACGACCACTAGAGCGCTATTGAAATGTGACATTACCATTGTTGTAAACTTTGACATTTGTTATTGTTAAAACATTGGCAACTCAGAAATTGGCCTAGTAGTTTGTTTACAGTGAGCGTTTAACAAAAGCCGTTTTGTGAACAAATGGAAATTTCACGTGAAGGTTTTCGTTGAATGATTTTTTACGATTTTAGTAAAGGCCTAACTCAACAACAATACCTCGATCGCTTCGTTCAATTTTTGAATCACCATCAGAAAATACTGTGTACAATTGGTTCGCAGAATATCGTCATGGTCGTGCTTCAGTCAGCGATGAATTTCGTGAAGGTCGACCAAAATCGGTTGTTGTTCTAAAAAACATCGATGCTGTGCGCAACATGATTGAAGCGAATCGGCACGTGACTTACCGTGATATAGAGGCATCCTTAAGCATATCGAAGACTGCAGTACATTTGTTATTGCATGAACATTTAGCTGTAAAAAAGATCGGTTCCCGATGGATTCCGCATAATTTCAATGTAACTGTCTGTTTTTGACTCGTGTCAATTGCTGTAAGGAAATGCTCAAAAAATTCGACAGAGGACATGCAAAATCCGTATACAACATCGTAACAGGAGACAAAACTTGGATATATTCGTAAGAGCCGGAAACTAAGCAACAATTAACTGTTTTGGTGTTCCAAAATGAACCGAATCCAACAAAAGTGGTTTGTTCTTTGATTATACTGGACTTGTTGCGACCATTGCTTTAGAGGATTAAAGAACAGTTAATGCTGAATGGTATACAATCATTTGTTTGTCAGAAGTCATCGATGAAATCAGGAAAAACAACCGAAAACGTTCCATGATTCTTCAACATGACAATGCCAGTTCTCACACAGCATGTGTGAGAGAATTGATTATTTGACGGAGAAAAACATCGAATCAATGTCTCATGATGACGACTTCTATTCCCGATTTAGGCGTAACTTTGGAATCTGTCTTTATGTCAGAAGCGACCTCTCTTGCCAACGAGAAGAGGCTCTGGAGCCCCCAAACTTTGATGTTATGTGGTTGAAAATAACGACTCAACCAACCACAAGGTTCATCTGTATCGTATACCGACCACCAAGTGATACTAACTTTAGAACAATTTTCGCTTCTCTTGCAGACACCATCGACCATTTACAAATTAACTATCCAAATGCCGAAATTGCGATCCTGGGCGACTTTAAGGTCCACAACATCAACTGGCTTAAATACTCAAATACTACCGACGAACAAGGTCGTGAAGCCGAATCATTTTCAATCAGTTGTGGCTTAACACAGCTTATTGACGAACCAACACGGATCCCTGATCGAGACGGAGAGTTCGCCAGTCCTCTTGATCTGTTTTTAACTACCAATCCGGAGATTTACACGGTCAGCGTAAATCCGCCGTTAGGTTCTTCCGACCATAAACTACTTTCGACATCGAGTATTCTACCAATCAGTGACAGAGAGACGCCTAAACCCCGGAAGATTTGGCACTACAAGTCTGCTAAATGGGAAGATCTCATGGAATATTTTCGAACTTTCCCTTGGTTAGACGTTTGTTTTCGATCCGACGACCCATCTGACTGCGCCTGGGAGGTTTCCGATGTTATTTTAGCCGGTATGGAGGCTTACATCCCTTTTTCGAAGAAATGCCCTCCCAACGGCAAGCTTTGGTTTGACCGAAAATACAAAGAAGCTGTTGCTTCTAAACACCTTGTATACCGACAATGGCATGAAAATCCTAACACCATAAATCGTAACACATTCGTTCGTGCCAGGAACAGATGCAAAGAGGTTATCGACGAAACCAAGGAGGTACACAATCAACGGATTAGAAACAAACTTCTCGCTTGTCCCGAAAATTCCAGGTCCTTTTGGTCGGTCGCTAAGGCAGTTAGTCAAAATTTCACCAAATCTACCATACCACCACTCACACGGCCAGATAATTCTATTGCAACGACACCTGTTGAGAAAGCGAACTTGTTGGCTGAACTCTTTGCTTCACATTCTGCTGTCGATTTCCAAGGAAAAAACACCACCTACTATTCCCATAGTGCAGTCAAGGATGCCCGATGTTGTCTTCAGACAGCGTATCATAAAGCGTATACTGATGAAGCTAGACACCAAAAAGGCTTCTGGCCCTGACGGAATACCTGCCATAGTTCTTAAAAACTGTGCGAGGGAACTAACACCAGTTTTCTGTGGACTTTTCAACCTATCCTACAGAAAGGGAATAGTTCCTTCCTGCTGGAAATATGCTACAGTTCAGCCGATACCTAAAAAAGGGAAGAAGACCTTGCCAAATAACTACCGATCAATCGCACTGCTTTCAATAATATCGAAAGTCATGGAAAAGGCTATCAATCAGCATCTTCTAAAATATCTTGAAGGATTCAACATTATTAGCGATCACCAATATGGCTTTCGTAAAAATAGGTTAACAGATCTTCTGACTTATGTAACACATGTCTGGAACAACGCAATTGAACACTTTGGAGAATCTCGAGCGGTTGCTCTTGACATTTCCAAGGCATTCGACCGTGTTTGGCACGATGGGCTGTTGGCTAGGCTACGTTCTTATGGTATGTCTGAAAGGTTCTGTTTGTGGCTCTCATGTTTCCTCAAAGAGCGTTCTTTACGAGTGGCAGTCGACGGATTTCTTTCCAACACCTTCACTATCAACGCCGGTGTACCCCAAGGCTCCATACTGTCTCCTACTCTCTTTCTCATTTACATTAACGATCTGCTGGAAAAGACCGAGAATCCAATCTACAGCTTTGCAGATGACAGTACACTTATCTCTTCATTCACTTTGAACGCTCGGACCTCGGCTACTCAGACGAATATCCGCAGACAGCAGGAAGTCATTCAACTTAACAAAAACCTGGAAGAAATTCTATCTTGGGGTAGCAGTAACCAAGTGGAATTTAACGCTACAAAAACCCAGGCGGCAGTTTTCTCTAAAAAATTAACGTTGCTGAACCCGACATAGTTATGTCGGGGCACTCCATCCCTCTAACATCGTCACTCAATTTGTTGGGCGTTAATTTGGGAACAAATATGTCCTGGCATGAACATGTTGCAGGCATAGCAAGGAGAGCTTCTCAAAAGTTGGGAATATTATTTCGAACCAGAAAGCTTTACACTCCACAACTGTTAATTCTTTACAAAGCTCATATTCGACCAACTATGGAATACTGCTCCCATGTTTGGAGCTCCGCTCCCAAACATACACTGCATTTGTTGGATTTTATTCAGAGAAGAGCTTGTCTGATTGGAGACCCGGAACTGACCGTCGGCCTTGATTCGCTGGAACATCGAAGAACGGTTGGCGACTTGAGCCTATTCTACAAGTACTTTCATGGAAAGTGTTCGAAGGATGTGGCCCGCTTAATTCCTCCCAGAGCGGTGCATGTTAGAAGTACACGTCGCGCTAATTCTTCACATCCGTATGAGGTTCAGCTTGTTACTCCTCGTACAACGCTCTTCAAGCAGTCTTTTATATGGAGAACATCATCCCTTTGGAATAATTTGCCCAGGACTGTGTTTCCCACCGAGTACAATCTACAGCGTTTCAAGAACAACGTGAATCGCTTTCTCCGCACACGTGTCGCTCCTGTAGTGCTTTAGGGACGTCCCTGTAGCACGTGTGCTAGACCCATAAAAAAAAATACCCGTATTCACCTGATTTATCGCCTAACGACTTCTTTTTGTTTCCGAGTGTCAAATAAATGCGTGGGCATCGAATTTCATCACTTCAAGAAGTTATTGAACTCTTCCAAAACCATGTTTTTGAGGTACCAACTTCAGAGTGGAAAAAATGCTTCGAGAATTAGTTCGAACGCATACAAAAGTATATAAATCTTAAGGGCGAATATTTTGTAAAAACTTAAAAGGTAGCCCTCATAATATGAATTTTAAAAATATTTTTTTAAAACAGATGACATTACTAATCAGACATGACAAAATTAATGCTGTTTGGCTAAAAAAAAGATTATCGCAAAAAGAGAGTCGCAACGTTTTAGTAGTACGGACGCGCAACTTGCAAG
The DNA here is from genome assembly GCA_019049505.1 of Pachyrhynchus sulphureomaculatus. Lineage (NCBI taxonomy): Eukaryota > Metazoa > Arthropoda > Insecta > Coleoptera > Curculionidae > Pachyrhynchus > Pachyrhynchus sulphureomaculatus. The sequence continues at coordinate 112,645,569 of CM032456.1, read as the reverse complement.
AAAAGTATATAAAAACAACAGGAGAACGTTCAATTTATCTTCTTCTTCTCAATGTGTCGTGCAGATTCCTGCGTAGGCTTCTGTACCAAACCTCTCTCATTAGATGAGTCTGTTTAATGCCGCATTTTGGAGTGCCTGAAAGTTCTGTATTCCTGCCCACTGACGGATGTTGCGTAACCATGACAGCTTTTTGTCCTATTCTTTTACTTTCAATTTTATGATGTGATCCAAGTAAGAAATCTTTCTCATTTTTATGTTTTCAAGTAACTCACTATCTTCTATACGGGCTCTTTCGATTATCTCTTCATTTCTTACTCTATCAAACTAAGATATTCTCCACATTCTTTTCAGCATCCACATTTCAAATGCCTCGAGTTTGTTAACAGACGAGATTCTCAAGGTCTATGTTTCAACACCATACAATAGAATGGACCAAACATAGTACTGAGTTGTAGACTGAGGTTTTTGTTACAAAGAAATTTGCGCAACTTGATGAAAGTTGATCTTGCTTGCTCTTCTTGGGCTTTAATTTTCATATCCGGATTCCACTTATCATTTATAAAGCGTCTCAGGTATCTAAACTTTCTAAACTATTCTATATTCTCGCCATTTATACGAATGCGGACGTCCTAGATTGGGTTTCTACTAATAATCACGAATTTTGTTTCGTTTCCATTGACGTTCAATCCAATATTTTCTCCTGCTTTGTGTATAGCTTTCAATAATGCCTGAAGAGCGTCTACGTATCTGCTAGAATGACAGTGTTTATCGGAAGACTTGATATCACTTTGATACCCAGATCACTAAGACATACAAGTTAAACACGGGCGACAAAACACAACCCTGTCTAACTCCTTTTTTATTTTAAAATCTTCTGTTGTGCTGCTCTCACGTCAGCTGTCTGATTCCATTTTAAGCCTGCTATGATTCTGATATCTTTAGAATCTAGCCCTAGTTCTTATAGGTATTTTATGAGGTCATGCTTAACGTTGTCGTAGGCCTTCTCGTAGTCTATAAAGCACACAAATACATCATGTCTCTGGTCCAGGCAATTCTGAACCAGCATTTGGAGACTGAAGATGGCTTCTCTCGTTCCGAGACCCCCCTTATATCCGAACTGACTATCTCTACTAACTTCCTCACATTTTTTCTACAGCTTCGTGTGAATGATGCGTAAAAAGATTTTAAGAAAATTGCTCATGAGACTAATTAAGCGGGAGGCCTTACATGGTTTAGATTTCACTGTTTTTGGCAGGGTAACAAATGTAGAGCGTAGCTAGGCCTTCGGTATTTTCCCAGTATCATAAATGTTGTTAAAGAGTCTTACGAGTTTTGTTAAATTATCATTACTGAATTTACAGAATGTTTCTGAGAACATGTTATCTGGGTTAGGGGCTTTCTCGTTCTTCATTAGTGAAATAGCATGAACCACTTCACCCCGCATCATTTCAAGGCCGGATGAATTGTCCTCTAATAGATCTGGTGAGCATGATCTATTATCGTTAAACAAATTTAAGGGTATTTTTTCCAGGGATTAAGCAGTTCTTCTGGGTCCAAGATTAGCAAGATTAGTTTTATTTATCTAAATGTATAAATATATATAAAATGCAACGTCTCTCTGTCTATCCGTTAGTGCGCTTATCACTCGAAAACCACTTATCCCATTTAGGTGCTTTTTTTTAAAACATACATGTTCTCTAGCCAGGTTATAGGATATATTTTATTACGTTAGGTAACATAAGGAATAAGCAGTGACGATAATAGTGAATCAAGTCGGAAAAAAGTTGGCCGCTAGCGCGTTCTCTTGCAATACACTGCGTAAACCATTAAATATTGAACAATATCATGTAGCAAAGAATATAATATATAAAATGCAACACCTTTCTGTCTGTCTGTCTGTCTGTTAGTCGCTTATGACTTGAGAACCACTTATCCGAATTATATGTTTTTTTTTAATTCATACATTTGTTCTCTGGCCAGGTTATAGGCTATATTTTATTACGATAGGTAGCATAAGGAATGAGCAGTGACGATAATAGCGAATGAAGTCGGAAAAAAGTTTGCCGCTAGCGCGTTCCCTTGCAATACACAGCCTAAACCATTAAATATCGAAAAATATTATATAGCAGACAATGTCTATAATCTATAATATATAAAAAAATGCAATGTCTCTCTGTCTGTCTGTCCATTAGTGCGTTATAGGATATATTTTATTACGTTCGGTAACATAAGGAATAAGAAGTGACGATAATAGTGAATCAAATCGGAAAAGAGTTTGCCGCCAGCGCATTCTCTTGCAATACGTTGCCTTAACCATTAAATATGGCACAATATCATGTAGCAAAGAATATAATATATATAAAATGCAACTTTTCTCGGTCTGTCTGCCTGTCCGTTAGTGCGCTTATTACTCGAGAACTACTTATCCGATTTACGTTTTTTTTTTATTTCATACATATGTTCTCTAGCCAAGTTATATATAATAATAATAATAATATATATATATATATATATATATATATATAAAACGTAACGTCTCTCTGTCTGTCTGTCTGTTCGTTAGTGCGCTTATGGCTCGAGAACCATCCGACTTACGTATGTTTTTTTAATTCATACATATGGTCTCTGGCCAGGTTATCTATAATATATATATATATATATATATATATATATATATATATATATATATATATATATATATATATATATATATATATATATAATACAACGTCTCTGTGTCTGTCTGTCCGTTAGTGCGCTTATCCGATTTACTTGCTTTTTTTTAAAAACGCACATATGTTCTCTAGCCAGATTATAAGATATATTTTATTACGTTAGGTAACATAAGGAATAAGCAGTGACGATAATAGTGAATCAAGTCGGAAAAAAGTTTACCAGCTAGCGCGTTCTCTTGCAATACACTGCCTAAACCATTAAATATGGAACAATATCATGTTGCAAAGAATATCTATATTATATGTAAAATTCAACGTCTCCCTGTCTGTCTGTCTGTCCGTTAGTTCGCTTATCACTCGAGAACCACTTATCCGATTTACGGTTTTTTTTTTAATTCATACATTTGTTCTCTGGCCAGGTTATCTATAATCTTCTATATAATATATATAAAATGCAACGTCTATCTATCTGTCGATCTCTCCGTTAGTGCCCTTATCACTGGAGAACCATTAAATATGGAACAATATCATGTAGCAATGAATGTAATATATCTAAAATGGAACGTCTCTTTGTCTGTCTGTTAGTGCGCTTATGACTTGAGAGCCGCTTATCCGATATACGTGTTTTTTTTACATACATATGTTCTCTGGACAGGTTATAGGATATATTTTATTACATTAGGTAATATAAGGAATGAGCGATGACAATAATAGCGAATAAAGGGCCACGCGAGTGGAGCCGCGGGCACAGCTAGTGTAAATGTATAAAATAAACTGTTAATTTTTAAATTTGGATCAATTATTTTTTATGTGTCTTTTGGTGCACCATTGGCGTATATGTTGAAACACCATACATCTTCAGGGTTAAAATCTCGTTAGAGTCGCGTACACTACACAAATTTATATTGCTAAGAAATTTACTATACTTTTTATTATTATTTTAGGAAGCTAGTCCGTCCAGTTACTATGCAATATTCGATGGCCACGCCGGCCACCACGCAGCGGCCTACAGTTATGCTCATTTGCACCAGTTTTTAGCCGAAAATAAGTATTTTGTTAGTAATCCGGAGCAGGCCTTATTAGATGCCTTTTGTAAAACAGACGCTTTGTTTTTAGAAAAGTGCAAAGTAGAGGTAAGTATTGACGTAATAATACAACCAAAAGTGTAGCGATCATTTGACAGAGCATTGATTTCTTCAAAAATAACTACATCCAAGCAACCAACTTTTATAACGACATGGTTCCAACTGCCTCCCTGGAAGCAGTGTTTGTCACTTAACATGTGTGATTTTTGTCTAATTCAGTGGCGGCTCCTCTATAGGAGCATATGAGCACGTCAACCCCCTGTCAACAACAAAGCAAAATGCAAATTATTTTGTATTATACCTTAATCATACAAATGTCTTTTAAAGAAGTGAACCTTCCCTACAAATGGACAACAATTTAAAACAAGCCTAAAACAATACTTTACGTACGGTTAAACCTCGAGTTGTCACTGAAGCTCCCTAAGCGCACAAACTACAAGAACTGGATGTATAGCAAGGCGGTATACGGCGCTGTCTCGTTTTATACGTTTTTGCGTTCTGACAAACTGTGTCTCTCTCTAATACGAAGATGTAAATTCGTCGTTTTTCTCTTTCCATGGTTCCCACTTACTTGGTGATCTTGCGGATTTGGATTGGGATAGAAGCGTCGTGTATTTTTATTTTACGTCTAATCTACGTGGTTCCATCAGAGTAGTTAAATTTGGTTTTGGGGCTCAATATTTTGCAACAAAGGGTGTATTGTTAGTATTAAGTCGTGAATGCAATTACATACAGAGATAAACTGATTATAATTGATGTAATGAACGAAAAAATGGATTCACAGCCGGGGTGTAGTAAATTGTTAGGCGTTAAAAGAAACTTTAAATATACAGTCAATTATTTAAAACAAAATGTTTCGAAGTTGCCTTTAGAAGACAAACTTAAAGTGAGAGCTGCGGGAAAACTGATTCCGAATCTTAGTATTACTCAAGTAAGTAAGTGACAAAAACGCAAGTTCAATAGAAATTTTAAAAGTGAATTATATGAAAAACATGAATGGCTATGCGGATACAGTGTTAAAAACAGCTTGTTTTGTTTTCCATGTTTGCTATATGCATTTGAAAGTGCTGAAGCGAATTGGGTGAAAAGTGGGGTAGTCGATCTGGTATACTTGTCACAAAAAATTAAAAATCATGAAAGTTCGCAGGTTCATATAAATTTGCAGTTAGAACTAAGACTTTTGGGAAACAACTGGATAGTGCCTACAGAAGAGGTATCGAAAAACATAATGACAGTGTATTGAAAAACAGATACGTTTTGTCGAAAATTATAAATTGTATAAAGTTCTGTGGATGTTTCGAATTAGCTTTGCGAGGACATAATGAAAGGGATGGTTCGCAAAATGCGGGCATTTTCAAAGGTCTAATTAATTTTAGTGCAGAGTTGAATCTGGCTTTAAAAGAGCATTTTGAAAATCTACGGTCTTCAAAGGTACTTCAAAAATAATTCAGAACGAATTATTAGATTGCATGCTACAAGTTTGCCACGAATATATAAAGAATAAAATATCAGACGCCCAATTCATCTCTGTTATAGCAGGTGAGACCACAGATATTTCTTGTAAGTTTCGATTGGTAGTAGTTTTCAGATACATTTTAAAAGATGGTACCCCAACTGAACTATTTTGGGCTTTTTTAAATCCACAAGATCAGAATGAATTAGTTTAGCAAATTGTATTAAAGACGTTTTGCTCAAAGACACAGATACACCAAATAAATTAATTTCACAAAGCTATGATGGAGCAAATGTTATGAGTGGCCACCATGGTGGAGTAAATAGAATTATTCAAGATGATTATAAATACAGTTATTATATTCACTGTTATGCTCATCAATTAAATTTAATTTTAGCTCATCCAATAGCCAGAATGCAGAAGTACGTATTTTCTTTTCTAATATAACAGATATTGCGATTTTTTTTTAAATTCTCCTCAGAGGGTTGAAATATTAAATGAAGTTGTAGGCTGACATATTCCAAGAACTTCTACGACACGGCGACTTTTTAAAAGTAAAGCTATAAATATTATTTTTGAGAATAAAGAAGCACGTATCGAATGTATGGAGAAGGTAGAAAATACTTCGAAACAATCTACCACAATTAATCAAGCCTCTGCAATCCGTAGAATGTTATACGATGCTTAATTTATATTCTGGCTAACACTTTTTCATAAAATTATGCCACACGCCGATATCCTATATAACAGTTTGCAAAAATTGACTTCTGATCCTGCACAGGTAGCCACAGCAATTAATATATTTGAAAAATGTATAGCGACTGAAAGACAAAATTCTGAAGAAATTCCTACTTTAATGGAAGATGTAGTTCATTTTCAGAATAAAAAACGTAAGGAAGATCCTTATTTAACGAAAGTAATTGCAGCAAAAGAAGTATGTGTTTACATATTAATTCAAATTAAGGAAAGGGTTTCATTTAATAGTCATCTAAGTGGTTCGCTTCTGTTTATCTCTTCTAAGTGCTCGGAGTTTGAAAATAAATTCCCATCGCACTATTTAAATGATATAGTTCAGGCATATCCATTTTTGGACAAAATTAGATTACAAACTGAACTTATTTATAAACGGACAGATTTTAGAAATTTGCCAGGAGGGGTGCATTGTTTGCAATTTATAATCGAAAATAATTTACAAAATGTATTTTCCGCAACGTACATTCCGATGACAACTGCTGAAGCTGAAAGAAATTTGTCCACTTTAAAAAGAATTAAGTCGGTTTTGAGCAGTATCATGAATGAAGAAAGACTTTCAGCATTGGGAGTGTTATCAATAGAAAAGAAAATGTTAGAAGATATTAGTGATTTTAATCAATTAGTGATTAACAAATTTGCAAATTTTAAAAATCGCAGTATGGACTGTTCGTTTAAACATTATGTTTAGAATGTTCAGCTTATAGTTCAGAGGTTCCCAAACTTTTTTTTCTCGTAGACCACTTTCAAAATTTTACTGGTTTCGGTGGACCCCCTGCTGCTACATTCCCAAAACTCGTCAAAAAATGTGAAGATTAGATCTAACGATGGAAATTTGCGTCGTGGCTGAGTTCCAACCCTAAATTCGGAGTGGTAAAAATAAAAAGAAAAATAATATATTTTCTTGTGTTCTATTTATTAAAATAATATGATTACAGACTTAATAGAATTAAAATTAAACATTAATAACGTACCGTAACTTCAATGCAAATCAACAATTAAAAAAAAATAGTCATAATTTTAATGGGAGGGATGTACTTGATGGATTGACAGCAAATTATCAATATTTGGCTTCAGTTTTGTAAGGAATAACCGCAAATCTTCCCGTTCTGTGATGTTCAATCTGCTCCTTTTTTTGTTAATAGGTTTGTAACGACACTAAAACTTTTTTCGACAAGGTATGACGAGGGAAACGCTATCAAAATTTTTCTCGCAATTTCCCACAGCCCAGGATATTTTTCGGGTATTTCTGCCTGCAGCCAAAATGTTTGATAGCCTTTTTTAAATTTCACCTTCAGCTCCTCATTGGTGCTAAGCTCGAGTAGCTCCTCTTGTAATACCACATTCGCCACTTCCGTTTCATCAAATGGATTTATGATCCATGGTGGTATCTTCAAATCTATTTTTGAGGTCATCATGCAGGGCATTTAAATGTTGAACGTATGTCTGAATATCCTCATCAAGACATTCTGCCTGTGACAAGTTTGGAAACTGGGAGAATTCGCGCCGACTAATATTTTGCTTCATAAATTTCAATTTTCCAAGAAAAGCCGAAATTACACCCTTTGTTTTTATTAAATTTAAGCTGTCCCCTTGTAACTGCAAGTTAATGTCATTAAATTTTTTGAACAAATCTGTCAAATACGCGATGTCTGCTTTCAATTTGATCAGGTTTTCTTTTAAATCTGGATCTTTACAACAACCAGCGTACTTCATCATTTTCGTCGCACAATTGTGCAAATAAACGGGTATTCAACGCATTGCTTCTTATTTTGTTAACTGCTTTAATCACAAATTGAAGCGAATTTTTCACTACCAGGTGTTGTCGATGGATGACACAGTTACTCCTGGTATAATTCTTTTAAGATGGCTTATAAACCCACGATATCGCCCGAAGATGGCAGGAGCTCCATCTGCTGCCACCGAAGTAATGTTTGTAAATGGAATCGATTTTTCCTTAAAAAAATCACTCAGGACATTAAATTTTAATTCCCCTTTAGTGTCCGTCTCCAAAGTTTTCGCGAATAGCAGCTCTTCATGGATTTCTTCGTCCATAACAAATCGAACATATGCCAATAATAATGCTTCATTACCAGGTAAAGTTGACTCGTCCAGTTGAATAGAAAAATGAGTTGTTTGCAGATAATTACACAAGAAGCTTTCAATATCAGAGCTCATTTCATCAATACGTCTTTGTACAGTGTTGTTACTCAGAGGAATTCTTTTGAGTACGTCAAATGGAGGTTTGTACAGAATAGTTTTTAAAACCTCTTCAGCAGCGGGTAAAATTAAGTGTTCTCCAATGGTGTGCGGTTTTCCAGATTTCGCTATAAGCAATGAGATATTGTAAGATGCCCGCAAGCCATCATCGTTACTTTGAGACGTTGAAGCGAACATACTGTGCACGGTGGGTCTCTTTTCATATTTTTCCTTCAATGTTTGAAAATATTTTAAATCTTTACCTATTTTATCAGGATGACACCTTCTTAGATGATCTTCGAGCTTCGATGGTTTCATAGAGTCATTGCTCAAAACTTTGTTGCATAAAAGGCATATGGGCAATCGTTTGTCTGCCTTTGATGGAAGAAAACCAAATTTCAAATAATCAACACTGTACTGTCGACATTTCTTCTTAGATTCAGCCATGTTTCGTATCAGTTACCTACCTGTAAAGAAAAAAATGTTTGTTTTAGTAATCATAAGGCGACTTTAACAGGATATGGCTATTTTAACATAATAAAATAGGATTAATTAATTATTGCAATGAAAAAACCAAAATGCCGGCGGCAAAACTGATTTTAATTATTAAAAGCAATAAACTGCTAAGACCCATATAGAGGTCTTTACAAAACGGCTGAACCTATTTTAATGTAATATAAAATTTATTTATTACTTTGATGTACGTTACGAGTGGTACATAAAGACACGTACAATTTATGAAAATATTTTTAGTCATTTAGCATTAGCAACTACGAGGGCACTGAAATATGTACAAACATGCAGGTCAATCATATATCTCTCCTTTAGTGAATCACCACAGTCGGATAAATAAATAATTTTATAATAAAAAGTACTAAAAGTTCAGTCTTTCTCACTTTCTGTTCTTTTATAGAAGTATCGAATAATGGCCCTGTTCAGTATTTAATTTTATTACGTACCCACTACACGCAAACATAACAAATATAATATTATTACAATATAAAATAAAAGTATGAATAACAAATAAGCAGGTACTTACTTTTTCCGGCACTGGCAAACACTGACATCGATTCACTCACGCTTTTCTTTTCAAAATTCCGGAAACAAAGGAGTAAAGTTTGTCCTTGGCATTCGTATTTATATTGGTGAAGAATCAAACAAGTTCATGCAAGATTGCAAGCACAGCACAAGTCGTATTTCGTCCCTTTGCACGTCTAAACGGGTTGCGTTGCGGGCGGGCGGGCGACGCTTTGCAAGCCTCGACGCGCGTTATACTGAATATCAAATATGCAAGTTTTTACAAGTAACAGTCGCTGACCTTCTTAAAATACACTACTCAAAAAAATTAAGGGAGGTTTTAAAATAAGGAAATTAATGCTAAATAAACAGGCTATCTGATCCATATGCCGGCCTAACTGAAAAAATTTTTTTCAAGTCCGTGGACCAAAAAAAAAGCAAAATATTTGCAATATTATTTTTTCGCGCTATCTGTTAGGATTCCATGAGAACCGTAGCTCCTAAAAAATTTTAGCCAAAAAATCTGAAAATTAGAATCTTAAAGCTTCAAAATGCTTTTTCACCGAAATAAGGCTGTCAAAAATCACCGAAAAATTTGGAAGTTTTTTTTTGCTCCCTTAATTTTTTTGAGTAGTGTATTGTCTGCCTACATTGATAGGTAAAGCCAAACCAACATTTTTGTTCTTTACTATCGAAAAGAGATAAATTTTCGTGGACCCCCACTTACAACTTGTGAACCCCCATTTTTTTTTCACGCTAACGTAGACCCCCGTCGAGTCTCCCGTGGACCCCTGGGGGTCCACGTGAACCACTTTGGGAATCACTGTTATAGTTAGATGTTTTAAACAAAACAATGAATTTTGCTATATTTCTAATATGGACTGCATTTTCTTTCGTCAAGTGTTGTATATTATTTATGTTCGCGTTTATACATATGTGTCAAAACACCGCGCCCATTTGTCTGTTATAGTTGGACCTTCTGTATTGGTAAGTGATTTTATATTTGATATTATGTTTAACCTATTGACATTTAGCATTTTCAACTAATGTTAGATAAGGTATTTTCATTTATGACCATGGATCTTAGAAAATTTTAAAATGTCTTCTAGGTATGAATAGATACATAAAATTTAGAATTAAGTAAGTATCTGGAAATCGTGTTTTCACGTTCTTATTGGCTCATAATGCTACATACAACATAGCCTCGTAAGGTATGTAAACCTCCACCAAATTCCATCACGAGCCGCCACTGGTCTAATTTAATAAAAACCATACCATAAGACAAAGTCTGAACGACACTTTAAAAATAACTTATAGCAGACAACTTTTGAGAATATTTTTGCTTGTTTCAACTTTTTTTCAGGTTATTCGAGTGGCTTGCTTTTAGCTAGAAGCTAACTGCACGCTAGTTTATAAGCCAGCGCCTCGAAAAAAAATTTCTTTTTTAGAATTTAAGTGGTGGTACAACTGCCGTAGTTGCCTTGTTACGTCCTAAGGAAAAAACATTGTATATAGCCTGGGTTGGTGACTCACAAGCATTGATAGTTAAGCAGGGGAAGATCCTCCAGTGTGTCAATCCACACAAGCCGTGTAGAGAGGTAAGAAAATTCGGCACCAAGTTAATTCAATAGCTTTCAATCCTTACTATTCATTCCTTTCCTATCACTAAAACTGTTATCATCCATTGACACATTTTTGTTTCCATTGCCGCATTTGTCCTAGTCAAAATAGTAGAAAGTAGTAAAATTTGTTTTTATAGATTAGTTTATACGAAGCTGTGGCGTCTTGGAAGTGACAAAGCATACGTGTTATTCGCCGGACGTATGTTGCAGAGGTATTTTATTCCATTTTACTGCACAAAAGTAAATAACAATAACTTTAATACAATAACATTTTATTTTTACGCTTAAAGTAAATCCCAAGACATAAGATCCTGCCTTTTTGCTTTTTCAATGAGGCAATAAATGACCCTATTAAGGTTTTGTGCATAATTGAAAGGTATTACGATAAACGTATTTTTATTTTACCTGCTCTGTATACCGCCCTCACTTGCACCTGCAATCATATTGGATCTATTTTTACCTATATATTTACTACCTGGCAACCCGGTCCCCATTAACATTCGAATTATTTCTAGTTTTACTTACAACATAACGGTTCTATTTTAATTATGTGGCGTCCGTTGGAAAATTGCAATAGTGGCTATCGCAAGAGAAAATATTTATCACTTGACGCTAAACAAATAATGAAAAATGTTTACGACAGTTTAGTAAAAAGAAATTTGAATAAACAAAGTGCTTTGCAAGAAACCAGTGAACTAACAAAAGCCCCAATTTCTACGATTAAGGGTATTGTAGGAAAACCATCACTCAGGAACAGAAAAAAATGGAAAGATTTTCAAATGCATCATGCAGACGATCGTGAAAAAGACATCATCAGGAAAAAAATATATTCTATGTATGAAGAGCAGTTGGTACCGCCACTAGACAAAATAAAATTAAGACTGGTGCAGGACACACTCCACAGAATTCTTTTAAGAATGGGATTCACGTTCCGAAAAATCAACAAAAAGCAAGTAGTGATGGAGTCACAAAGATTACGAATATTGCGACGTACTTATTTACAAGAAATTAAAAAGTATCGATCAGAGAATTGGCCAATAATTTACCTTGACGAAACATGGTTCGATACCCATGACACTGTGCAAAAAGGGTGGGTTGACAGCAGTACAAAATGTCAGACTAACGCACCTTCAAATAAAGGTAAACGAATAACCATTTTGCATGCTGGATCGGAAAAGGGCTGGGTTTCAAATTGTCTACTATTATTTGCAAAAAAACATAAAAGATTCTAGTTTGGACTATCACGAAGACACGAGCGCAGAACTTTTTGAAAATTGGTTTCAAAATTCCCTTTTGCCAAATGTTCCCGAACAAAGTGTTATAGTTATGGACAATGCAAGTTACCATAGTCGCACACTAAATAAGGTTCCTAATGCAGCCAACACCAAATCGGAAATACAGGAATATATGTTAGAAAATGACATTTATTTTGACTTTAGTTATAAAATAAAAACCGGTCAAGTACAAGTTGAACTTGCGCAATTAGTGTTCCGTACGTTGATTGCTTTTAAAATAAAAAATCTTGTAACGGAAGTATAAAATGATCAGTGACTTCACAAAACACACCCCAAATGAGTTTTCAACAAAGTTTATTTCCAATCTTTACTGAAAAATGATGACCTTGAAATTTCTGTTTTTTTTATATACCAGATAAATTATTACAGGTAATGCACTCGTGATAATTTTCGTTCAATCTACACCCCATGGAGAATATTCCAGAATTTTTTCAAAATTTTTTGATAAGTACTTTTCGAGATAAGACTGGTGGACAGCGATTTTTCGCGATTTTTTAAAAATAATACAAAGAAAAGTGCGCGCAAGTATTACATTATATATATATATATATATATATATATATATATATATATATATATATATATATATATATATATATATATATTTTACTCGTGTTTTTACAAGCTTTTGACACCACACTCGATTACCTGTAAAAAAATTTTTTTTTCACTTCCGATTTCACTCCCCAAAACTAACCCCTTAAGTTCAAATTTAACTTTCAAAACTATATGGCTCTGATGAGGCCATCAATTCCTATATTATTACCCAATTTCAACTTTCTATGACAAATAGTTTCGGAGAAAATCGGGTGTGACAGACCGACAGACAGACGGACAGACACCGAAGTGATCTTATAAGTGTTCTGTACGGAACACTAAAAAGTGATCTTTTGGAAGTTTTGAAAGACTATAAATTGAACTTTTTCAATTATTTTTATATTTTTAATTTAAATATGTTTGTGATAGTATGGCTAAGAAAATGGGACACACTGTTTTGCGGGTTTCTCCGTATTATTGTGTGTTTAATCCAATTGAACATATTTGGCATTAAGTTAAATCAAAAATAAGGGCACAAAATGTTTCTCCTGCTTTAAGCGTGTCAGTGGTTGAATTACTAAAAAAAAGTTATAAATGATATACCTTGTGAAAGCGGGAAGAATTCCATTCAGCACGTTGTTAAAGTTAAAGAATCATATATTTACGTAAATAATATAAAACCATTGATAATTATCTCAGCTGATGACAGTGATAGTGAAACCAAATCACATTTTTCCAGACATAAATAATCTACAAATATTACACAAAGCACAAAAAGGAAGAAAGTTAAATATTTTAGAAGCTATAGAGATCTACAAACACAATAAAAGTAAGGATACAACCCTCTTAAATAAAACAGTTGTTCAGAATTACACCGTGTTTGCCGTATTTTAGAAGTGCTTTTTAGATATATTTTTGAAGAAGGAATTTTATAAAAAGTTTTAAGAATATATTGAAAAATATTTCTTGAAATTTGGAAGAAAACTTCTTTAAAGACCTGTAAATACATCTATAATCATTAAAAAGCAATAAAAAAAACTGATTTGCAAACAATAATGTCATTTAACCCTTTGTAATAAAACAATTTTAATTTTATTAAATTTGTTATAAATCACAAATAAACCATCTTAGTATGTAGTATTACGCTTGACAATGTAGAAAACCTACTAAATTGCAGTAGCAAATAAATAAAAAATAAGTGACAAAATAATTCGTTTCATTTCATTTAGAAATTTAAAATGTACTGTCACAAAGTAACAGACAACTCAATTAGACAATTAAAATCGAGTAAAGGTCGGCGAAGGCTGACCCAGGAGCAGCTGCTCGCTACCTGCTACGAAGACTACGCAACGGCACTTCTTTTAAATTGCTATAACTTCGTCAATTTTTAAGCGATTCTTATGAAACCTACAGAAAATATTCTTAGGATATTATACTAAAAGAAAATCCAGTCCAAAAATCGTTAAAAAGACCTTCGATCGTAGAAATTATCAGAATAATATTTTTATTTCGCCTTTTAACGATACTGCTAAATCATAAAAAATACCTAAAGTTGATAGTGTTGGCAGAGAATGGTAATAAAACGTAAAAGGACGCGCTTAACATAATATTGCCAGATCCTACGTAGGCAGGTACCCGGTTGTACTCGATCCTAAAAAGTATATGTTCTAAAGAGTTTGAAAAGATTCAGAGAAAAGCTGCAAGAGAGGTTTCCTGGGAATTCCACAGAGGATTTAGTCCATCTCAGGCAATTAGAGATTTAAGATGGAATAATCTCTGTTCTCGCAGAGAATATTTTATACAGGTCTGTATGTATAAAATTGTTAATAAGGCCCAATCTTATGGGGAAATATGGAGCACACGTTAACGGTCTACTTATATGGTTTGTTGGAGTTGATGTCAAGATCTAGATGATATTTATTAATGGCATCTCCCCATTAGGCGAATTTGAAAAATTAATAAGGCACTAATAGTTTTATATTTTAATGTAATGTTTCCGTAATTAATTAATAACTAATTTTGTAGTGCAAGTGTAACTTTATACTATACTATTATACATATAAAGTCTTTTAGACTGCGATGTGATTTTAATAAATAAAACTACATACAGTCCCTGGCCAAATTATTAGACGCACTGCAAGATTTCATGTAAAATATTAATTACCGAGTGATATTGTACCGTTTTATTATTTTAAATTGATTTGTTTTTTATTTTTATATTATCCAATCAATTACCTATTTATTTGACATAAATAAAACAGCATTAATTTAGAAAAGCATAAGTTTATTAAGTTTTAAAGAAAAGTGAAATTAATGTTAGTAAAAGTCAATATTTAGTTGAGCCACCTTTAGCCGCTATCAAAGCTTTAATTCTGCGCGGCATGCTATCAATGCAAGATTGTACTGTCTCCTGCATTTGAGGGTGATGATTCCACACATGAATAATCTTTTCTAGGAGCTGGGTTTTGTTGGTAATCACATCTTTAGCCACTTCTCTTTTCATCAGCTCCCACACATTTTCAATGGGGCCAATCCAACAGAGGGATATTTTTTTCTGCCAAAAAAGCTTTAACAGACCGAGCAGTGTGGCAGGGAGCTCCATCTTGCATGAAAGTAAATGGTTCCCCATTTGGAAACCATTCTCTGAGCTGCGGAATCAACCGATTTTGTAATACTTCTTTGTACTGATCTTGCCTCATTATTCCTTTGACGACGTACAGACGTCCAGTGCCCTTGCCGCTGATGACTGACCAAATCATCACTTTGGTGGGATGTTTAACCGTCGGGACGACACAATCAGGATGAAACTTTTCTCCATGACGACGACGCACATACTGAGCTTTATTCTGCAAAATTTCGAATGTGCTTTCGTCACTGAAGCAGACCTGTCAAAAATAGGAAAAATATATAAACTTCCATGTTTATTTGCTTTATTTAACTGAAAATGATAATAATGTATCAATTATTGATTAAATTGCTGTATCTTACCGATCTCCAGAAGTCCACATCTTTGTCTTGCCATTGTTTGGCCCACTTCGGGCGCTTTGCTTTCATTGCAGCTGTTAACTTGGGCTTCCTGGCGGGGCGACAGGCCTTAAAATCTAATTCTTTCAATTTTCTTCGAACAGTGCGCTCAGAAGCATTTACGCTAGCATCCTGGAGTTGTGATTTTATTACCTTTGTGGTAGCAAATCTGTTTTCTACACAAATTTTCTTCAAACATCTCTCTGACCGTGGAGTGAAAATTGGTTTTCTACCGCATCTTTTCTTTCTTTTCGGGCTTAATTCCTTCCCTGACTCAATTTTCTTTTTTTATGCGTCGTACACTAGCTTCAGAAACCTCCTATCTTCGTTATATTTCTCGGTTTGTAAATGTTTTCGCAATCACAAGGGCCTTCACTTCAGCTTTTTTACGTGGTGAAAGATCGCCTTTTCTACCCATAATGAAAATAATCCAATTACTTTTTTAAAACACTGCATACAAAATAAACTAATAACTGAGTAGTATAAAACTGTTAAACAAACAATCACAGTCCATAAAGCCACAGAAACACGTCCGTACCTGACTCGATTCCGATCGCGACTGATACAGGTTTGTACTTGTTTACGTTCATGTATCACTTTCTCAACACAGTGTTGCCATATATTAAAAATAAATACAAATATGTAGTCTACAACAATTCTTTTAAATAAAAATCAATAATATTGTAGTTTAAATATACCATTATTGCATAAAAACTCTTAAGAAACATAAAATTACTAAAAAAAATACAGTGCGTCTAATAATTTGGCCAGGGACTGTATGCTTTTTTCAGAATATCTTGTTTTTTAGGATGAACGGGAACGAATAGAAAAGGCCGGTGGTTGTGTGATGTTGTGGGGAACGTGGAGAGTAAATGGACAGCTTGCCGTATCAAGAGCAATTGGTAAGGAAAAATAAGAAGAAAATAATTGCAAAAATATTTTTCTGGACAATTGATGTCGATTATATTAGCACATGGTGGATGCGCTAGAATACTCTTCTAAACCTTTGATGAAACAGTAGACAGGGGGGAATTAATAGTAAAATCAGTGGCGTAACTAGGTTTAAGCGGCGAGAGAGGTATATGATACAAAGGGTGTTTCTTTAAGGAAAAAGATAATACTTAATGGGCGAAATACGTTCAGGCAGGTGTTAATAGGCCAATTTTATGATTTTTAGTGTTCCGTACTGAACACTTACGGGATCATTTCTGTGTCTGTCTGTGTGTTTCTCCTAGACTACTTCACATAGAAAGTTGAAATTTGGCACAAATATAGGAATTGATGACCTAATCAGAGCCGAGAAGTTTTGGAAGTTAAATTTTGACTTAAGGGGTTAGTTTTCGGGACTGAAATCGGAAATGAAAAAAAAAATTACAAGGTCGTCGACTGGGGTGTCAAATGAAAGCTTGTGAAAACATGAGTTCAAAAATATAAACGAGGTAATACTTGTGCACATTTCTCTTTGTTTTATTTTATAAAAATGGCCAACCTATCTCGAAAAGTACAGATCGAAAAATTTTGAAATAGTTCTAGAATATTTTCCTTAAGATGTAGACTGTATGTAATGACTATAAAAAAACAAAAACAAGTCGTGAGTTTTCAACAAAGATGGGAAACAAACTTTTTTAAAAACTCATTGAGGGTATGTTTTGTGATTGATCATTTGATACCTCCGTAACAAAAAAAAAAAATTTAAAGGGAATCACAATATGGAACACTAATTGCGCTAGTCCATCTTGTAACAATTAATAATTAATAAATGGACTTTCAGGTATGATTTGTTGTTACTTGATACTAAAATTAACACCTAATTGTTTTTTTAAACATTGAAAACCGGTAGAGTTAAGCCACTATCTTCTAACAAGGTTGTGCGGCGAGTGGTAAAATAGCGTAACTTCTGCTGTCTTGATCTGAAGCAAACGACTTTTTAAAATTTATTATTAATATTTATACAATGTGCGTGAACCTCAAAAAGATGAAAAAAAATGCGGAAATGGAATCCTTTTGAAAAGAGTTTTTCATTTTCATTTCATATTTGAGTTATTTTTTCATAAAAAAAACCTTTTCTTAATGATTTTTAAAAATATTCAGGATCAAGTGCAAGATAATACTGTTTTTTTGACGTGTGCATGATTTCAACTAAATCGATCTAATAGTTTTTAAGTTACCGATTATGCCAATTTCAAAAGTACAGTTTTGAGAAAAACGCTTTCTAGGTTTCGAGCATATTTGATCGATCGAAATTTTGCACACATCTGTATAACATTATTACCGTACCTGAAACTAAATATTTCTGAAAATCATTAAAAAAAGTACTTTTTTATGGCAAAATAACTCAAAAATTTTATGAACAATTCAAACTTTTTTTTAAATGAATGCCATTTCCACAATTTTTTTATTTTTTTGAGGTTCCCGCACACTGTATGAATGTTAATAATAAATTTGAACAAAAACTTCTTTGTTTCAAATCAGTACAGCAGAAACTAGAAGTTACACCATTTTATTACTCGCCGCACAACCTTGTCTGAAAACAGCAGGTTAATTCTACAATTTTAGTCTTAAGTAACAACAAATTATCCATTAACGTTCACATAGAGAAAGATCATAAAAATTAACTTATTTTCAACTGCCTACATCTATTTCTTCCTTTATGGCGAAGCTACTTACAGAGCCAAACCCCCTAATAAAAAACTAGCTCCAAAAGCTTAATTACACCTTTTACAATACAGTAAAATAAAAACCGATAACCGTGAGAGCAAACATTTTTTACGAACAAGAACCAGCAATAAAAAAGCTCCGGTTCTAAGTTGTGTATTTTCTACCTTCAAAAACGCAGGAGGCATATGTCATCCGTTTACTACGCCTCAGATTGGATACTAGGCTATTTTAGGCAATGTCGCAATTAAGACTATTCCAAGCTCAAATGCCCAAACTCGTCTCTTGACATATCCAAGGCATTCGACCGTGTTTGGCACGATGGACTGTTGGCTAAGTTGCGCTCTTATGGTATGTCTGAAAGGTTCTGTTTGTTGCTCTCATGTTTCCTCAGAGAGCGTTCTTTACGAGTGGCGGTCGACGGATTTCTTTCTAACACCCTCACTATCAACGCTGGTGTGCCCCAGGGCTCCATACTGTCTCCTACTCTCTTTCTCATTTACATTAACGATCTGCTGGAAAAGACCGGGAATCCAATCTATAGCTTTGCAGATGACAGTACGCTTGTCTCTTCATTCACCTTGAACGCTCGGACATCGGCTGCTCAGGCGAATATCCGCAGACAGCAGGAGGTCGTTCAACTCAACAAAGACCTGGAAGAAATTCTATCTTGGGGTGACAGTAACCAAGTGGAATTTAACGCTACAAAAACCCAAGCGGCAGTTTTTTCTAAAAAAGTTAACGTTGCTGAACCCGACATAGTTATGTCGGGGCACTCCATTCCCCTAGCATCGTCGCTCAATTTGTTGGGCGTTAGTTTGGGAGCAAATATGTCTTGGCATGAACATGTTGCAGGCATAGCAAGGAGAGCTTCTCAAAAGTTGGGAATATTATTTAGAACCAGAAAGCTTTACACCCCACAACAACTGTTAATTCTTTACAAAGCCCAAATTCGACCAACTATGGAATACTGCTCCCACGTTTGGGGCTCCGCTCCCAAACATACACTGCATTTGTTAGATTCTGTTCAGAGAAGAGCGGTCCGTCTGATTGGGGACCCGGAATTGACCGGCGGCCTTGATTCGCTGGAACATCGAAGAACGGTTGGCGACTTGAGTCTGTTCTACAAGTATTTTCATGGAAAGTGTTCGAAGGATGTAGCCCGCTTAATTCCTCCCAAAGCGGTGCATGTTAGAAATACACGTCGCGCTGGTGCTTCGCATCCGTATGAGGTTCAGCTTGTTACTCCGCGTACAACGCTTTTCAAGCAATCTTTTATATGGAGAACGTCATCCCTTTGGAATAATTTGCCCAGCGCTGTGTTTCCCACCGAGTACAATTTACAGCGATTCAAGAACAACATGAATCGCTTTTTCCGCACTCGTGCCGCTCCTGGAGCGCTTTAGGGACTTCCCTGCAGCACGTGTGCTAGACCAATAAAAAAAAAAAATGTTAGGATCCAGTTAAATAAATGTAAATTTTTGATATTCTTGCATTTCATATTGTTATTAGAACTAGAAAACAAGAATCCTGTTATTCGTTATTAATAGTTTTGAGTGTTTATTGAAAACCAATTTTATAAAATATATTTAAGCCCAAAATTTGAAAAAAAAAA